>OY757934.1:23631965-23704465 GCA_963585895.1 Sepioteuthis lessoniana
GTGCAACTATTCAATAGTACTGACAAGGTCACTGCTAGAAATAATTCACGTTTTTTTTTCATCGTAGATATCAATCAAACTTTCATATAGTCATTACGTGTCAATAACAGTCCATGCCCTTCCAATGCGTATATTGCGATCACGTTCACTAAATGAGATATTGCAACAGAGATATGTTTGGTTTGGTTGCTTGGGTTTTATGGCATGTCAACCTTTGTGTAGGTTATTTAATGCCAAATCCATTTATACAAATAATGTTCTATTTCAAACGATTCAGTTTAGCATGAGTACATAGTTTAATTGTCAAAAGCATTTCTGTGACAAGCTATTCAGGTTTAGTCAAACAGTTCTTATTCAAAAAATTATCTTTAGCATAAGTACAGTTTCAATGTAAAAGACAGTTCTATTTCAAGCAATTCAGTTTAGTATAATTACGCAGTTTAGTTCTATTTGACCCATAAATAGGACCCTATCTGGTGCTACCAATCCGGGCCAGAGTGGACCTGGGAACGATGGTAATGAAGGAGTCCTCCGCATTCCTCAAAGCACAAGCATTACTCGAAATTAAGCATCAGATTGTTTAGGACACTCGTTGAGGTGGGGAGGGGTCTTACCCTTTGCAGATGAGCAGTGGTGTACTCTACAGCGCCAGCCGACTGGGCAACAGAAATACGTGAACTGGTCTACAAATTTAAAAGGCTTATCGCTTAATAAGACAATGGTATCATCTGTTTAAAACTCATTAACACTTTTTTATCTGAATTCACGTGGATGTTAATGCCTCTTTCCGCCTGCTCCAACGAATGCAGCGGACATTTGACTTGTGTTTGGTGCATTAGCAAGAAGCACTCAATCATCTGCAAGGAAGAGAGAAGCGGTTCTATTTATCCAATGATTGGAGAGAATAAGAAGTTTCATACCTTTCCTAAGGGTTTTAATCCAAAGTGAGCCAGTAGCGCAAATAAAGTTTCGACCCGCTCACTAAGATGTCGCAGTCCAGCACTATTGCCCGACACCATAGAAAGACCCTTAAGCTTCATTGGGGAATGTAACTCAAACTGTAAAACTTGTAACATAGTTTGCATCAGCAAAACTATGCAAAAGAGAACACTAACAATTTTTAAAAATGCTTTTTATATTAACGTTCGACTGGTAGGTTCTGTTGATGGCATATCAACCTTAATGCAAAGCCAGTATTATAGAAGTACAGTGGTTATTTATTGGTTGGGTTTTATGATTTAGCAACCCTCATGTAGGCTATTTGATAACAAATCCTCTTATATATTGTATCGTGGTAAGGAAAAGATACACAGTGAATATAGGGTTAATTATCTATTAACTCAAGTGGTACAGTCCTACTAGTATTATAAGTCTCGCGCTGTTGGTGTTACGTCCGAAGTTGGTCTTCCTACTGACCGACGTCCTTCAGAGTTGTCTTTGTCACTGTTTTTCTTTCTGCTTCTGCTTTCCCGTGCTTGAGAGACACGGCGTCTTTTATACTTCTTCGATACCCGAAGTCCGTCGTACAAGCCACTATACAACATATATATAATATATATATATATATATATATATATATATATATATATATATATTATATTAAACAATACAAACATCCTTTGTCAACACATTGTTGTATATATCTTTTCGAGTTGCCGCATTGATTTTATGGTATCCCGTGGGAATTGGTTAATGAAATTTCTGCTCAATCTTGGCCCACATCAGAAGTGTATATATTGCAAAAAATTTGAGACCTTTACCTGTACATAACCGGGATATTGGCCCAGCGGTTAGAGTGTTCGCCAATGGCCCGGGAGACCTGGGTTCAATCCCAGGTCGAGTCATACCAAAGACTTTAAAAATGGAACTTGATACCACCTTGCTTAACACTCAGCATTATAAGGTACGGTTCAAGGGTAAAGTGGAGCAATCCAGGGAATGGAGTAGCGCCCTCCCCTACACCTTGGTGTAGTAGCTATCGAAAAGGGAGCCTTCGGGTCACCCTCGAATATGGTCGCTAACTTAACTAACCTGTACATAGCTGCTTCGTAAGTGGTTATTATTTATTCTAGTGTGTTGACGTAGCGTTTATTTTAAATTCGGTTCTATATGCAGCAATAGTAGCTAAAGATACTTAAGGACATTAGTACCGGATTCGAAATTGATTCTGTTGAGTTTAGGTTGTTTAATTCTAATATGGGGAACTTCGAGAAACTGTAATTTTTGTTCGTTATTTTGATGTTCTAATATTGTTGTGTTTTCGGTGAGAATTTTCCGAAACTCTGTTTTTGGGCTGGCATGTTGCTTTAGATATTGTGCTATATATATATATATATATAGCTATGGAACACTAATAATTGATTTTTTGCACGCAGTTAAACTGGTTCAAGTATTCCACAGGAATGTTTTTGTTTGCACACAATTAAATGGATGCAAGTATTGCTATTCAATCCTAATACTTCTACTCAACATTACTCATTTGTTTGCACACAGTGAAATGGTTCCAAGTATTGCTATGTAACATTAGAAAATTCAATTTAGCAACAGTCGTTTGTTTGTAAACAGTTAAACAGTTTTATTTGATCCTTAAAGGGGATCCTATCATGTATTTCCAATCTGGGTCAGAGTGGACCAGCGAGTACTGTCGATAAATGTGTACTCCACATTCCCAGGACTGGAGCCTCACCATCAGGTTGTTTAGTGTTATTTTATCTTGGACACTCCTTGGGGGCGAAGTCTTAACCCTCTGCAGAGATGCAGTTGGCGAATTCCACAGTCCCAGCCTAAAAGGCTAAAGAACAATAGTGAGGTTATTTATCCCATTGCGGGTTGGTAAGAGGTTTCAAACTTTCATACAATGTCACAGTCCATCACCTCAGTTAAAATGACATGGATACTCTCTCTTTATTGAAAGAGGGTTAACATATATTTACATATACTTATATATATTTATATCAAAATACGTATATTTTGGCAGCATTTCTTCATTGATGAATATTTTATTGAACGTAGACATTTTTTGTCTACATATTTTTTTTGTAAATCCTTTCGAATTGCCGTATTGATCTTATGATATTCGGCGGGAATTGGTTGATAAACTTTCCATTATTAGTTATTTCCCAAGTACTTTCTGCCCATCGTCAGGGGAGGATGTATTACAAAACCGAAGTAATTTTTCTATGTACATTACTACTTTGTAAGAAGGAGCGTTTGTACTGTTGTATTGTATAGCGTTTACTTTTCGAATTGTTTCTATTAGTAGCGTCAGTAGCTAAAGACATTTAAGTACATTAGCACTGGTTTCGAAATTTATTCTATTAAGTTTGGGTTGTATGTTCCTAATATGTCGTGCCTCGAGAATTGTATTGTAAACTTTAGAGATTCATTTAAATCTTTTACATGTATGAATAAAGTGTCGTGTACCTCTGTGAAAGGGGTATCCATATGGAATCTAGATAAAAAAAAAGAAAAGAAATGGCTTGTAGTAGTAATATACTACGCTTTCTGCTGAGATGTGGCTCAAGTTTGTAAGAATGGGACAACCAATGAGACTCGAATTCACACGTGAACGGTTGCTAGTCTAGCTTGTTAACCATTACACCACTACAGGTGATCAGAAATGGTTAGGTTACTTTGCTTAAAAGCATATCAACCTTCGTGGGTTATTTAATGGTAAAGTGATATTTTAAAAGAACAGTAGTGTTCTTATTTAACCCAGGGGTAGGATTAAAATTCTTAGTCCTATCCCAAGTGTATTATTTCGAAAGTAAATGTAATAGTACGTCAGGATTTCGAACTCGTTTCCTACGAGGTCACAGTCAATCACTTTTGCCATTACGCCATGTGAACTCATTATAAAAAAAGGAAACGTCACAATTAATTTACAGGGGCTGTTTCAGGTTTGAGTTAGGTTTTGTCTAGAATCTTTTTAAATTCGAGGAAGACATAAGGGATTTATCGAGTAAGCACTTTTGTTTTAAGATTTTTTTTCCAGTAACTTTTTTAACGTGGATTCAGCATTGTTACTAGATTAGAACCCCGACCCATAAGATCAGTTAAAATATTAAACTACTTGGAAGGGAATATGTAATCAAGTCAAACTGGGGAACTAATATCATACAAAAGTATCCAAAACAGTTAACTTGACTGTAGAATAAACTGACTGCACCTCTGCAGAGGGGTAAAACCTCTCTCCAATGGGTGTCCTAGATATGACACTGGAGCTTTAGAAATGTGGAGCATCCCTTTATTGCCATCGTTCCTAGGTCCGCTCTGGCCCGGAGTGGTAAAACCTGATAGGGTCCTATCTATGTTTGCATTTAAACTGCGTATTTATGCTGAACTGAATTGTATGAAACTAAACTGTTTTGACGTTTGAACAGCGTTTTTAATGCTAAACTGAATTGCTCGAAATAGAGCTGTTTTGACATCTAAACTGCGTACTTATGCTAAACTGAATTGTTTGAAATAGAACAGTTTTTGACTATGAAACTAAACTCAAGCTAAACTGAATTGTTCACGATATAACTGTTTTAACATTTAACTGTGAGTAGACAAAAACTATACCATCATCATCATGTCGTGCCGCTTGCACGGATATCCTTGACCCTTTCTCGCCGCTTCTCCCTATCGTTCATCGTCTCCGGCAGGTGTTCAAGGCTACATCTTGTATCCTCACATACCTGCTGTATGTATGCTCGAGCTGGTCGTCCTGCTTTTGCTCAGCCATATGTGGGGTCCATAGGAGTACATCACTTATGAGCTCGTCCATGCTTCTCCAGCAGTGTCCTGCATGTCTGGTTCGTCTAACTTGGATAGTTTTCGTGATGGGAGGCAGGTGGCCGTATAGTTGGTGCTTTGTTGGGTGTTGCCGCCAGGACGTAAACTAAATTTTTTATTTAGAACTTTTTGACTAAACTGAATAGCTTGAAATAGAAACGCTTTTGAAGATTAAGCTGTGTATTCATGTTAAACTGAACTGTTTGAAATAGAACTGATAATTTGTATAAAAATGATCGGCCATTAAATAACAAGCAAAGTCATAAAACCCAAACAACCAAAACAGTTAACTTATAATTAAATAAATACTCCCAACAAAATTATTTTGGAGAGTGCACTCATCAGAATGGGTTATAAAGTCCACTCGATTGATTGTCTTGACAATTGAAGTGATTTTTACGAAAAAGCACAATTGGTTAATCTATATTCTCTCATGCGAATTAATCATTCACGTAAATAATTACTGTTTGTAATCGTTTGAGGTGAAATATTATAGAATAGAAAAACGGAATCGCTGTAATAATAAAAATGTTATTGGCTAGAAATGATGAAGAGTTGTAACAAATCATGAAAATCCAAGATATTTCAATTCTTAATCATATAAGTGAATACAGCAAACTAGTGCAAAACGGATTCAAGAACAGGCATGACTAAGTAGGGGAAGGTGATCCATTGAGAATTGTGAAAAAGACTGAAGTTTCATCCTTACTGACAAATTGAATACACAGAAACCAGAATCTTTAAAATAAATAAAATGCATAAAATTCTCTAGGACTTTGAGATACCAATAGATCACCCAATACATGCAAAAAGATTATACCTTGTTTTGATAAACAAGAAGAGAAGAACTATTCATCAAGTGGATTTTGCTCTTCCAGCAGATAACAAAATGAAAGTAAAAGTGAAAGTGAAAGAAAGCTAAAAGCTAAAAAACACTTGGACCTAACCAGAGAACTGAGAGAAGAATCGAGATCATCAAGTCTATAGCAATGCTAAAATTAACAAGGTTAATTAGAAGAGTCCTAGAGACTTGAGAAGAATTATTGTGACTCAATCTCTTGAGAAAGATTACCAGCAAGTGCTGGTATCTAAAACTAAGAAACAGTAATAATAATAAAGTAAATTCAGATTATATAGAACTAGAAACGATATAATTAACAATATGATTGAATGTAGGATGTTTTCATTTATACATTTGAGAAGAGGTCAGATCACGAGGAACCAAATAGCCAAGTTCATTACTGGGTTTGTGAAGATGGGTTATAATTGTTGCATAGATTAAATTGAACTTGCGGGTCAATTTTCACGTTGTCAGCACGTGATTTTCTTAAATTAGTATCGAGAGTTGTTTGTCTATTCGAGTCAGTAGTCTCGAATGAGAGGAAACTTTGAGGGTAAGATTGGTATTTCCTGTCACGTAAGAGAATTTCCATACACAGTGCGAATATCCATCACCTTTTCTGAAGCTGATGAATCCTCTTTGAACTAGCACTGTCTTAATATGTTCAACCAATATTCATTTTAGGTTGGTTGGTTGGTTGGTCTTAGTGCGTATAATTCCAGAATGGATTATTTTATGTCGAAGTTTGTTTCTTTTTTCTTTTTTGCAAACAGTTAGGTGGTTTCAATCACTTTCGAATAAATTGGTGCTTATGCATCTCATTGCAAAACTCCAGTAACAATGTGAAAGAAAAAATTTTCACCATTACGTGAGCGGACCATAGCTTTTGTATATTTGTAAAACATTATCATGGCAGTTTCTTTAGGAAAACTATACGTAGCAGACAAAGGTGTAAATAATTGAATAAAATATCCACCCACAAATTAATCATTCTTTGGGGTTTTTTTTACATTGAGTTAAAACCTTCTTGCAAAACAAACGTTACAAAATATTTTCTTATGAAAAAATATATTAGTCAGAGCGAAAATATTTCAAGAGAGAAAGTAAAGATTCATGCATGAAATGTAGCAGTTTTATTTAACTTTCTCTAATTGACATATTCTGCGTGTGTAAAATATTTACGCGTGAGTGGGTCATTATGTAAGAGAGAAAGTAAATTTAAATGTTAAACATCTATGCTGTTACAATAGGAATTTTCATCAGCGAACGAAGAGATTGCAATTGCCGTACGAATATCAATATAAATAACAAAATATTCGTTCAATTTAAGATAATTTAGCCATGTTGAAATCAAATGCCAACTTGAAAGAAAAGAATGTTAAATTTTCACTCAGAAGAAATAAAAGAAAGTTGGAAGTTTTTGAGCAGGTTATGAGATAAATGCGTCAAACCTATTGATATTGTATTATTTTTATTGGTATCTATAAGATTGGGGTAGGGTACAAACTACACAAAAAAGATGATCATTTATCTATGATTCTAACTGGTTAAAGATGTATTTCTAACAATCTAGAGAGAAAAAATTTCTGAAAATTTTTTGGGCTTTGATTTTTCAAATTTTTCATGGCAAGTCAAATATTGTCGTCTGGAAGTTTCAAGATATTTTAAAACTTGCAGCTAAACGCTGATTGGTCAAAAATGCAAAAATACAGTTACAAAAATTACAGATTTTCGAACGTATTTTTTGCACTGAAATTAACCCATTTTTATAAATGAAACAGGACCATTAGCCTAATGAGTAGTGTATTCGCCAATGGTCCGAGACCGGGGTTCAATCCCAAGTCGAGTCATACCAAAGACTCAAAAAATGGTACTTGATGCCGCCTTGCTTAACATTCAGCATTATAAGGTAAGGATCAAGCGTAAACTGGAATGGAGTTCCGCCCTCCCCTACACCTCGGTGTGGAAGCTATTGAAAAGGGAGCATTCGGGTTGCCCTCGACTAAGATCACCGACATAACTTTGTTTTAGAATTGAAATCAGTTGATTTCCCATGAATATACTTGAAGTAACGAAAACTTTGAGACTTATCTAAAATAAGTGTACTAAGATGAATAAAACCCGGCAGAAGGCTATAACTGTAACCAAACAGTGTCTAAGAAAAAGACAAGAAATTGCTATAATGAATGAAAAAAGAAATTTGAAAAAAAGAGAAGAAAAATTAATAGATAATTATCAATTGATTTTTTTCTTCTCTTTTTTTCAAAATTTACTTTCATTCATTCTTTCACGTTCAAGAAAATAAGAAGAAACATTGTTTGCAGGAAATAGCTCCTTTGAGAGAAAACGTATTCATTTGTTTTAGTGTTTCAAAAATATTTTACAGAATCACTACCAACTGATAATACTTTCCTTTTTACATCTATGACAGGAAAAAATGTGTGAGTACTTTACGATAAGAAATTTCCGGTAAAACCAGAAAGATGCCATTTTCTTTAAATTTTACTTTATAACTATTTATATTATAACACCGATCGTGTTGTAATGTTTATCATCGTAGGAAATGGACATGACGACCCAAGTTCAAATCCTGGACGAGGTTGTTTGCATTTCACATTACGCTAATGCCCTTTGGAAACGCATGAATCCAACTATTATCCCTTTAGCAATGGAAAACCGAGCTTTTTTACCTTGGTACGGCAACCGGCCTAGTCGAAGAAAAACTCTAAATTCAAACCTGTTAAACTTCGTTTAAAAACTGACAGTGTGTCGCATCCTTCTAGTGCGGAGGGTTTGGTAAATATATATAATTCTGCTTGTCCATTCGTTCGTTGTTTATGCTCATCCATATACCACCCCGCAGCTAACTGGGATATTTTTCCACCCTCTCCTCAAGAGTGTCGATTTCCTGACGACAGTCTTCAATTGTTTCAGCCTTTGTCAAATATTGTAATATATGTGTAAACTACCTCGGATGTATTCAATCTTTATTTTGTCATTATTCGAAGAAGGTACCCATTAAAACATACATCTCCCAAATTCAATTCCTGGTTAAATTTGTCTCCTTTAAAAGACTTGTCCTGGAAAGGAAATTCTATATTCTTGTTTTTGTTGCATATTGACCCTTGACCGAGCAGTGAATCAGAGACGCACCTGTGTAAATAAGCAGAAGATCACGTGATCTAATAGGAAGTTGTAAAATTATATAAGCAGGTTCCCGTCGTAGTTGAAGCAGTTGGAGTCAGTGAGGGCCAAGTCAGAGCCAGGTTGCAGTCACTGAGAATGCTCTGCTGTTGTCTGTGGCCCACACCGAGCCTCCGTTTGAGCAACCCCGGCCGAAAAACAGAAGAATTGCAATGTGGGGCCTTTAAGATAATATAGGTGTGGTATAGTCAAGAGAAGAAATAAGAGCAATCTGTCTAAGTCTCTTCCAGTCTCCGAACATTTCTTACACAACCCAGAAGATCCAAACCCTTACGAAAGAAGAAAAAGACGTACATGTTTTTATAAACAAGTATTGTGATTCATCCTTCATCCTTCCTTATGGCTATACAATATTTTTAGCGATATCGACAATGCTCTGAATTTGCAGTGTGCGTCCTCTGTATATGATTCAAAAATGTGTGTCCAGGGTGTGATACTCGACTATATATTCAAGCGAGAAGTGATAGTATCAGTTAGGCTTCCTCTATGGATCAAATAAATTTGTTTTAAAATTATTTGTATTCGATGGGACCCTGTGAAAAAAAAATTAAGAAACAGTTACACATACAATGAATATCATCCTCAAACCTCTTGGCATAAAATAACCCCAGATGGGTTGACATACGTTAAAAATCAATAATCAACGAAACCTTATCGATAAAAGCGATTTACATATTTCAAGAAGACGCATTCAATTAACCTTTTCTCTCTTTTGAGAGCCTCAGTATATTCTGTGAAACATTTGAGGGTCGAATGTGGCCCTCAAAAAAGAGTGTCCAAGGCATGACATATAACTGCACCGACAAGTGCGGATCGGTAGTCTTAATTAGGGTTCCCTCGAAAGACCAAATAAATCTGTCTTAAAAATATTTGTATTTGATAAGACCGTGTTAAAAAGACAACTAAGAGTCATTTATATTGTATACTCATATACATGCAGATGTAAGCAGAAGCATAATGACGACTTCAATGAACGAACGAACTCACTTCTTTATAAAAATATACCTCTCACACCTTATTCTCGAAAGGGTTACGAAAGGGTTGATGTTGGTTATGTGTGAGAGGTGAGTTGGAGACGGAGACAGATGCAACATATTGACCCAAAGTTCCTCTGACCATAGCAGCACTTCTTCCTCATTCTAGCTGGGCTGCTCAACTGTGGGTCACTGAGGGCCCAAGCCCTCTGTCTGGAGTTGGCTCCCAACTGCCTCCAACAGCAACCGGAACTGAACTGCCTCGAACAACCAGACTGTCTCGAACTGACCCAAGCCGTCTGTGGCCCCTGGTTATATAATTGTTTGACATCCACCTGCTTCCTGTGGGCATACACATCTGCACCGAATTCAACCACGTCCACAGGTCAAGGTGATATTCCGATATCTTCAACCGGATGCACCTGTTTCGCAGCCCTTCCGCTTATTTACACAGGTGCATCTCTTGATTGACGGCTCGGTCAAGGGTCAATATGTTACATTTACAATAAAAATGAACATACGATGCATGCCATCCTCAAGGCATAAAATATCCCCAGACTGTAAAAATAAATCATTAACAAAATTTTATCAGTAATGGACGATTTAAATGTTTAAAATAGAAGCATTGGATTAAGTTTTTACTGTTTTGATGGTCACAGTATTTCCTGTAACGCATTTGAGGGTCAAATGTGACTTGCAAACTGCTTTTAAGATAAAGAATAAAATTTTGTGAAAGAATGTGAAAGAAATCTCTAACTAAGCCTTGAACAGTGAAACGGTCACGTGCATTAACCTGACGGCCATTGAGTTGAAAAAAAATAACTCTAAGCCTATACGAAACATAGCCAGAATATTCGAAATTTTATGATGATGAGAAGTGAAACTACCTTTTAGCCATTGTCATATGATTTTTCTTTATTCACCCCACTCTCTACAACTTATTCCATTCGTTTTTTTTATCATTAAGGGTTTTCATACTATTGTCTTCATCTTTATTGTTATTTACACAACGTTTCAGCCGATTCGTCCTCCGGTCTTCTTCAGGTGTTTGTCGAACTCGGAAAACTGCAAGGAACTTTAAATTACGTCCACTATTGAATCTACGGGAGTCACTTGTTCTGATTCCGTTAGCCATAAACGGGTACAGCAGGACACATAGCGTAACGGTTATAGGCGTTGGTTCCTTTAGCTTCTAAGCAGACAATCATCTGGAGGTTGCAATTTCAATCCTGACTGCAGACGAGCAACAATACAGAAAAACTTAACACATGTACCCGGTTATGGCTAACGGAATCAGAACTGGCGACCTCCGTAGATTCAATAAAGGACGTAGTTAGAACTTCCGTGAAGGTTCCCGAGTTCGACAAACACATGAAGAAGGCCAGGGGACGTATCGGCCGAAACGTTGCGGAAATATTAATAAAGATGAAGATAATAGTCCTAAAACCTTTAATGATAAAAATCATCCAACTTCGTCTCAGTAATTCAGATGACTATTATTCCGTTGGAATATTTTTTCAGGTATTTATAGAAGTGACGCGTCACTTATGTCGTGGTTATAAAGGGCATATAAATACTTGTCCTTCGAAATCCAAATAAAATCTAAACTTAATGAAGTAATAACTTAAATAAGGTTATATCCTCGAAAATGAAAGAAACGGATAAACAAGAAAAAGTCTTCGTCTGCAGTAAATTTTGAAATTTTCTGAAAATTGTCAGTTTACAAAGGAATGTTTTGCATCGGGTGTTTCTACGGATAAAATTGAAATTATTTCCAAAATGATTAAATTTGAGTATAAATAAAGTTATAAGAAAATCTTAAAAAAGAATGATGAATGCAATTTGGGGTTTGGCCTTGATGATACATTTAAGACTTACAATCAAATCTTATCTATTATATCAAGAGCAAAACAAATGATTGGCTTTTATTTCACTGGATTAAAATATATATAAAAACATATAAAATCATCATAATCTCCCCTATAGAAAATTATTCAGAAACCTGAATTCCAGTTTCTAAACATAGAAATGGGGGTGAAATATTGAGATTTCCAACAACAATGTTGCATACAAAGAAGATTGACAAAAGTTATAAAAAGAATAAAAGATTACTGTTGAAGAGAGAGATTAGAGAAATTAGGATTAACTACGAGGTGCATACGATAGGTTTCCAGACATTTTTCGTATGGGAACTTTTATTGATAGTACACACATGAAACTCTAGTCCCCCTCGAAGTAATCTCCTCCGGCCGCAATGCACTTGTTGTAGCGTTCCAATAACTTCTGGAAAGCCCCATGGAACTCCTCTTGTGTGAGCATATCAATGACCTTCGTCACAGCCTCTTTCATCTCCTCAATTGTCTCTTAACGACAGCCTCTGAGCTTAGGGAATAACCAAAAGTCACAGGGAGCATGGTGTTGACTATAGGGAGACTGAGGAACTGTCTTGATGCCCAATAGTCTGTGACAAGAATGGAGTTGTGGACTGGTGCATTGTCCTCATGGAAATGCCACTGACCCGATTTGAAGAGTGCTGGCCTCTTCCCAAGGAATCTTTTCCTGCTGAACTCCCCTAAAACCTCAACATAGTAACCCAAACCCTAACCCTAAACTTTTAACCAATCAACTCTGGTCTATTGACTTCCTTACTCCTCCCATACCTCTCATCATCCATCACAGACTCCCTGCCTTCTTTGAATTTCTTATGCCAATCAAGAACTGATGCTCAATTCATGCAAGATGCTCCAAAAGCAGTCTGAAGCATCCCATACGCTTCTGTAGCATTTTTTCCAAGTTTAAAACAGAATTTTATTGTATATCGTTCTTCTAAAGTGTCAGATTACATTTTTGAAATTCCCCAGCTGTGAAAATCAGGCTTTAGTAGGGTGTATTCCAGTTGCTGCTGTACCTGTTCCTTTGAACCTGAAATCATAAAAAATAGTCAGTCATCTCATAAGATGTATAGCAATAACATACTGAATTTTCAAGGGTCTACGCCAATTTTAAATGCCCACACGAAAAAGGTCTGGAAACCTATCGTATGCACCACGTAATTTACTAAAAAGACAAATAAGAGGTGATTTAATTGAAACTTTAAAATTGATTAATGGAATTTTTCATTTTGGTAGACATGTTTTCAATATTTCTTCTTGGACAGGAAATACCGGGACATTGGCCCAGCGGTTAGAGTGTTCGCCAATGGCCCGGGAGGCCTGGGTTCAATCTCCAGGTCGAGTCATACCAAAGACTTTAAAAATGGAACTTGATACCACCTTGCTTAACACTCAGCATTATAAGGTACGGTTCAAGGGTAAAGTGGAGCAATCCTGGGAATGGAGCAGCGCCCTCCCCTACACCTTGGTGAAGTAGCTATCGAAAAGGGAGCCTTCGGGTCACCCTCGACAATGGTCGCTAACTTTACTTACTTACAAATTTCAAAAACTAAATCAGCTAACCAATTAGAATTTTTTGGCTGAAAGACTAATATGTTTTTGAATGAAATCACAAAATCAGATCAAAAACAGCAATTATTCACCTCCCCACCCACCAAAAAAAAACCCCATTAAATTAGATAATTTCTGAAAAAATAGTAAGGAAAACGATTTAAGAGTGCATTTTTGGGAACTACTGGACGAATTACAGGGTGGAACGATAAAATTGTCGTCCTAAAGAAAACAACACTGCACCTTTATTTTAAAACATTGAAAAAATCAATGTAGGTAACTTGATTATGTAGTAGAGCTGACATCTATTTAATGTAGGCGCCTTCAGCCTCAATTACCACCTCGATACCGATCCGGAAGTGGAAGCATGCCGAGCTCCCATCGGAGAATACTCGGCGGATGGCGGCGATCAGGCTGGTTTTGGTGTTGTGGGTGGTCATGTTGGTGATGTTCTCGACGTATGACCGGACGAAGTTGTCCAGCGGGTTCAAGTCGTGGAAGGAGGGGGGCCAGTGAGAGAAGAGTACAAAGTCGTAGCACTCCTGAAGCCAAGCCTGGGTCTCTTTGGATTTGTGGGCCGGCGCGGAGTCCTGCTGCCACACCCAGGGTCTGCCACACCCAGGGTCTGCCACACCCAGGGTCTGCACCAGGGGATCACCACACCCTTCAGCACACCCAGGTACACTTTGGTGTTGACTTTAAAGCCGACTTCGAAGATGTGAGGTGGCATGATGCTCCACCACGGTCCACCACCTTCAAAGGGTCATCCGATGCGTTGAGCTGTGCCTTCAAGCGTTGAACCGTCCGGATTTGCATTTTGACATTGCTGGCAATGGTCCTGTTGTCATAACTTGGATCGGTAGAGAGCATGCGTTGTACAGCAGCGCATCTCCGATCTCGCTCGTTGAACATTGTGTTACTTTCAGACATGATAGAAGACTCCTATGGCTCTTGGGATTTGTACACAACTGGCCAACTAGTAGATGGTCTGCAACAAAAAAAAAAAAGAAAACCAGTTTTCATTAAACGGAAATGGAATCATGTCGTCTTATCTAGGGAGACAATTTCATCTGTATTTCGATATTGTATTGCTCAAAGATTTTTTTTAACGTAATAAAAGAGTAAAAAGGGGAGATGCTCAAAAAGACATAATAAACAAATAATTAAAAAAAAATCTAAGAGGGCATTTTAGGGAATTTTTAAACTAATTACCTAACAAAATCTGATCTGTATATACATTTGTTTTAATAGTAGATAAGTTCGGTGCAGAGATTTTTTTAGGCTGATGTGAGAAAATACTAAACTGGGGAGATGCCCAAGGAGACAGTTATGTGAGTAATCTTCACCACAGAAATTAAAGACCTGGGGAAAAAAAAGATTGGGTTGAAAAATAAATACTTCTTGAATAAAGCAAGTGCTTCTACGCCATCTATATAAACACATACACTTATATATATATATATATATATATATATATATATATTCAAGCATGTTTGAGTAAACGATAAAGACACATTTTGTTCTATATAATTTCATTAACATCCTTTCAACTTACCTGACAAGTGTCTTGGTTTAAGTTTGGAAACTTGAAAGGATCATGATAAAATACTCAAAATTTGTCTTTATTATGTAATCAAACATGCTTAAATGAAAGACTGCTGATCAACTACACACATACACACACGTATATATATATATGTGTGTGTGTGTGTGTGTGTGCGTGCGTGCGTGCGTGTGTGTGTGTGTGTGTGTGTGTGTGTGTTATTCAGTTCAGTTAAACCGGAATCGGGAATAATTCCGTCAGAACAAAAAATCATTCAACTATGAACATTTAGATTTTCCTGGTAAAGAGCGCAATATAACTTATATCACAGAGCAATAATTCCTTTAAGAAAAACAAAAACCGGTCACATTACGATTATAAATTTATTTCCATCCCGTTATGGGTATTGATATGAATCAATAATACCAAAAATAACAGGACTTCTTCAGATCCAATGGATAAAATAATTACAGTCAGAATAGACACAGGAGGGAAGGGTGGGAAGTGGGTAGAAAAGAGGTGAAGAGTTTTCCCTCCATTTGCCCACTTCCGGTTTATCTTTTTATTACTGCTAGGAATCACAATAAAGTAATTGGACGTATATTCAAAACTCACTTTCTACAGTAAATTAAATAATTTTTTTAAAAATACATTTCAACTGATTAAAATTTAGGGAATTACAATAATTCTTATTAACCTTACGTAAAAATTACAGTAATGCTAATCTTAAATTAAATTCAAAATTTAAAATAAAAAATTTAAAATTCAAAATTTATATTCATGTGTTACGTTCCGCTCTCTGGTCAAACAAACGACAACACGGAATTTATATATAACAATATATATTTATTTTCTCGACGGACGCTTGTGTGAAGTAGGAGCAGTCAGGAGAGGAATTAGAATCGTTCGTCGATGAGGCTTGAACTCTTCGATGTAAGTAGACAATGGCTGAGACAACGCACACAGAGTGACGACGAGGTCAGCTTCGTGAACAGCGGGATCCTTTTCACTGCCTTCTGTTCAATTCGTCGGCCTTATATTTCCTTCAAACTCCCACGCGGAGAAATGGACACGCCTCCAGGCCTCCGCAATTTCTTCCTATATCTGGCGATCGGGATGTATCCCTTCCGCTATCTTTGGAATGGCCTGTGTGATCGTCATCGAGCGGAAATAACTGTCATGCAGTTCACAGGTCACTCTCTTCCGGTGCATCACTCTGGAGTGGGACCTTCACCTTGTCCCATATTATCAGCCGAGTTCACCTGCGCGATTTCTTTCGATTATTGACCATTGGGATGAGTCACTTCCGCTATCTTCGGAATGGCAGGTGTGATCGTCATCGAGCAGAAATAACTATCATGCAGTTCATAGGTCACTCTCTTCCGGTGCATCCCTTTTTTTACGGCACAGTGAGAATTTTTACCTTGTCTCATATTGTGAGCCAAGCTGTATTTTACACATGCTCATTTATTCAGTTCCCTTTCTATTGAAACGTACGTTTACATCATATGGTATCTTCCCATTTTCTTATTTTATTCATTTCACCTCAAATCTCAAATTAATAAATTAATCGTATGTTTTAGTTAATTAAACATTATTTATGATATTTGTCTATAGTTTAAATCTATTCCTATGTCTACAACTAGCTATTAAATGACATTTCTGATTTAATAATTTTCCAGGGTCTGGGTATATCATTATTTGGATTTTTTCTTCTCGGCACGGGTTACATCTACTATCAAAGTATTTTGGAGTATTCGAAAGATTAGATATGAATACTTGAAAACATTTAATTGTGAGCAAACAAATGAATAATTCTAAAGAGAATTATAAGTGTTAGATTGGAATACGTGAAACCATTTAACTGCGTACAAACAACTAATCCCTGGCTTGTTTAATATGTTACCAACAAACTATTCGATTACAAATTATATATATATATATATATATATATTCATCCACAGACAGACTGTTTCGTTCTATCAGAACTCTTCAGTGTGGCTAGACACGCAGGACGCTCGAAGCCGGGATCGAAACCCGTCTAACTTTACGTTAGACTAAGTTTCAGACATTTCGGCCACCAAGCGGACCACGTTGGCTAAGGGAATTTTAAGGTATTTATTTTAGCAACAGCAGCAGCAGCAGCCTTTGTTTACATTTTTTTATACCCTATCGGCTATCAGAGTGCTCAATTCTTTCGAAGAGCTTTGCGTTACGTTAGCGGTGGCCGACAATTCCTTCGCCAGAGAGCTCAACCCCCATGGGGGAGCATATATTGTCATCCACAGACAGACTGTTTCGTTCTACATATATATATATAGGATTTGGCATTAAATAACCAACAAGGTTATTAGCACTATAAAACCCAACTAACCCATGTAATCTCCAGCCTTTTGCCAGTGTATTTATTGAGGAATCCACAGTGTGAATCCATGTAAAGAAAGACAGAGAGTGCTCAACGAAAATCTTGTGGGGAAAAAAGATTACCGACACAAACCAGAGGAAAATAATCCATTCAGTAGAAAATAAACTTCAAGAAACACTGTTAAACAACATTTCAGTCAAGATATGCAATATGTAACTTTGATTTAAAATAAAAGAATGAGATGTTGCATTACCAACCATTTTCTAAACAAGATTCACTTTTTATCGAAAGACGCACTGACAGTAATATATACGAGTCTCTTTCATCAGGCGAATTGTGTCTAAAGAACTGAAAACGGGAAGCACAATTTTTTTTAGGAAATCAGTAAGTTTTTTTTATGTCCATGAAAGCTGTCGGCATGATCTTCCTTATTAAGCGCTGTGCTCGGAACCTTTTCTTTGCCGAAGAGTCAGTGGATTCCAATTCCATGGATTATCTTTTTGATTCACGCTCATGGAGGCCAACCCATGTTTAGCATATTTGTAAACAGTTTTTTCTACTAAAACATGCTTCTATTTACATATCATGCATTCTGTAAATTTCACATGGTTTGCACTTCTCAGCCATCAAAAATTTTATGACAGACCTCTATTTAAGCCAGGAGTATTCAGTTTGTTTTACCAGCATTGAACAGCTACAAATCAAACTTTTTTTCAAGATTAAAATAATTTTTGCAATTATTCAATTACAAATCACGCCAAATTTATCGAAAAAAATTATGAAAAATCTTCCCTTATATATTGAATGATCCATATATATATATATATATATATATGTGTGTGTACACTACGAGTCAAAAGTATTTGGGAAACCGTCAAAATTTTTATTTCTTATCCCAAAAGTGTTTTTTTTAATGAAACAAGTTAAGCACCACAATTTTTATTTATTTATTATACTAAATACAAGTCTTCCCCGGTAACTTTGGCCTTAGTATAACCAGATATTCTTTGAAGCATTAATCGGAAGTCATTTTTCATCTTTAATACAAAAAGTAAGTTTTCTAAAACTACATTTTTGAGAAATAAAAAACGAGACAGAACAAAAACGAAAGTAGGGCTGGGGGACCAAAACTGACAACAAGAGCAGACGAAAATTTCATCAAAGTCACCAGCTTGCATGATAGAAATCTGACATCATTGCACAACTGAACCAATGTCGTGAAAAAATGTGTCAAAACACCCTGTGAGGAGAAGACTCTGTGAAGCTGGCCCATATGGCAGAATTGCTATCAAGAAACTACTGGAAGCAAAGTAATGGAAAAAAAGGCTCTCGTGGGCCAAGGCTTGCAAAGACTGGACAATAGAGCAGTGGAATGAAGTCGTTTGGGCAGACGAAGTAAAGTTCGGAATCTTTGGCTCAAATAAGAGGGCCTATGTATGTCGAGGATATGGTGAAAGAAATTCAACCCCATGTATCCCACTGACCATATTGGATGGGGAAGGCTCTGTTAAAATGTGGAGGCTTCTGTCCATTGTTAAGTCGAGGATTCGCACCTGGGGAAGGGTAATTTGAATCAGACCGACAGTCACAGCATACTGCAGCACCACTCGATCCCATCTGGAAAGTGGCTTCTGGCTCAAGGACTTTTACTCAAGTAAGATAATGATGCAAAGCTTTCTTGTTAATTCTGCCAGGTGTGCATTAAAAGCAAAGAGGAACCTCACGTTTTTCAACTGATGTCTTGGCTGTTGCAATCGATGGACTTAAATCCCGTTGAGCTGGTGTGGGATGAACTTGAGAGCGATAATTCAGAGCGAAACAACCCATATATACGGCTCACCTGTGGCAACTCTTTCAGGAAAGCTGGCTGAACTATCTTTAGTCTACCTCCAGGCTTTCGTGGAAAGAAAGCTGAGAATTTGTGAAGCAGTAACAGCGGCTAAGGTGTTCATTTTTATGAATAAAGAGTTTAAGAAATTTTCGTGTTTTCGTTTAATTTTGATTTAATGTGGTTCATATAGACTTACTCTGAGTATAATAAATAAAACCATTGTCATGGTCATCTTGTTTCATTAAGAATAACACATTTAAGACGAGAAATAAAAATGTCAGATTGTCCAGATAGCTGGGTCTGTAAAATACACCGACTGCACCTCTGCAGAGGGGTAAGACCCCCTCCAACAACTTGCCCTGTGGGCTGGCGCAGATTTGGGTTGAAATATTTTTCAGGTGGAAGATAGGGTTGGGGTAAAGAAATTTTATTGAATTAATTTATCTATTTAATTTTATAGGCTGAGTTATCATTAGCGCATTTATATAAGAAGCATACGGAGATTTCCCACAAATATATATACATATATATACATATAGATAAAAAGAGAGAGAGAGAGAGAGAGAGAGAGAGAGGGGTAGAGTCTCGGATTGGCGCTTGAGTCAACCGGGTTTCGATCCCAGCTACGGGAAGCTAGTATGTCTAGTCACACTGATGATTTCTGATAGAACGAAACAGATCTGTCTGTGGATGACTATATATATATATATATATATATATATATATATAATGAAATTAACACTTGATTATTTTTAAGTAGCACGTGTGTTTTTCGTCTATTCTTTTTTTACTGGATTTTTCCCCCAAATATCAATTCGTAGAATTTGCAAATTGTACAATCTGTTTTTTCTCACCAACAAGATTATAGATTAGATATAAAGATTAATATATATATATATATATATATATATATATATATATATATATATATATATATAACAATTAAAAACACATATTTCAACATAGTTTCCGGCTTTAGAGTCTCTCTGGCAGCACTACAGTCTGAAGAGAGAATGGTACGTAATTTACTAAGCTTTTTGATTTGATGTGGCACAAGGCCGTATGAATGTGCTCGTAGAAAGCATGAAATATAAAACAGAATCAGTATTCCTACCGAAGAATATACTTTATATGATATAGTTAAAAAAAATCCCATGTTGGTTATCATATATTATAAAGATAGCACTTCCTTATATACCGGCTCATTGGTCTTGAGAGTCGAGTGTTCGCCAATGGTCCGGGAGACTGGGGTTCAATATATATATATATATACCCTTTTGTAAACGAGATGAAAAAAGTTGAAAATTTCTGGAGCTGTAGAAGACACCGAGTGGATCTCTGCAGCAGAGTCAGACTATACCAACGAGTGTCCTGAGGCCAAGTCGACTGGGGCTGCAGAATACACCGACTGTATCTCTTCAGATGGGTAAGACTTTCCCAACGAGTGTCCGAGATATGACGCTCAATAATCTGATGGTGAGGCTCTAGTAATGCTAGAGCTGTGTGGAATGCGAAATAACCCTTATTGCCATCGCTTGCATGTCTACTGTGGCTCGGAGTGGTAGCACCTGGTAGGGTGCTAACTATGAGTCAAATAGAACAAAACTATGTACTTATACTAAACTGAATTGCTTGAAAAAGAACTATCTTTTACATTTAAACAGTGTACTTATGTTAAACTGAATTGTTAACAATGGAACTGATTTGACATCTGAAAATGACTGATGGCCCAATCAGCTGGCGCTGTTAAATACACCGACTGCTTCTCTGCAAAGGAATCAGACTCTCCCAACGAGTGTTATTGATATGACACTCAACAATCTAATGCTGAGGTTCCAGTAACGCTGGAGCTATGAGGAATACTAAGTAATCCTTTATTGCCATCGCTCGCAGGCCAAATCTGGGCCGGTACCACGTGATTGGGTCATATCTATGGGTAAAAAAGAACTAAACTCTTTACTTATGTTAAACTGAATTGTTTGAAATAGAACTGTTTTTGACATTTAAACTGTGTACTTTGGTAAAACTGAATTGTTTCAAAAAACTGTTTATACATTTAACTGAGTGTAAACAAAAATCTTTACTTATGCTAAAGTGAATTATTTGAAATAGAACTGTTTATGTGTATAAAAATTGATTTGATATTGAATAACCTACAACGGTTGATATACCATAAAACCAAACCAAACCAAACCAAACCAATCATCAAGAATATATATTTATATATACATAAGAACACAATATATATATATATGTATATATATATATATATATATACATTGTGTTCGTTTATTCCAATAACTATACGTATATGTAAGGTGTTATGATATTCAGACAAATCAGTTGATTGTGTAGATTGTGTCTCGAAGAAAAATTATCCATCCTGAAATGTGCTGAGAACTATTCACTGAACAAAAGAACTGAATTAGTCTCAAAGTGTAGACAGATCAACAATTTCTTTTCATGTCATCTACCACCAGATCCTGAAAAATCCCATGAATTATTCGCCTTTTTTAGTCTGTCAGAGAGAAATAGAAATTTCCATCTGCACGTTTGAATGTTATGTGTTCTAACCACACGCAGTATAGACACTAGACTGGCCACTTTTACCTCACAACCATCTGAAGATGGTATCAAACACATGAAACTTCGGTCTTACTATGTCCGGAATTCTAACTTACTATATATATATATATATATATGGGAGGTGTAAGTGTGGGGGGTGTATTACTGTTACGTTTCGTTAAGCTTATTTTCTTATACGACGGTATATTTTCCTTACATCTTGTCCATAACTGATTTATCCACGATATAAGAGATTGATGGATTTTGCAATTTTATATCAACACTGAATTTTTTTTATAATCTAATCAAAAAATGTAAACAAAATGATATTTTTAAAATACATTATTTCAACAGTTTAAAACCTAAAATTATCTTTATAAAACATTCTTGCATAAAAAGAAGAAACGACTATAGTATAACATTACCCAACAAAGGTTGACATGCCGAAAACCAACCAACAGACCAATCAACCAATGAACATTAATGGGTATGTCCAATTCCTCATAAATACGTTGGACACTATTGTGTGGGGGTAATTTGACTGACTAAGGTGGACACCACTAGCATTGGTTTCCCTTCTTCATGCTGCTGCTGAGTATTGTATTTTGTTAATATTATAAAGATTTCCACTTCATTTCCAACCTCTGTTTTGGTTATCTCTCATTCAGCAATCTTTTGTTGGGATAAAACACTCAGGATTGCAAATAATGATAACAATAATAAATACCAAACTGGAAAACTCCAGGCCTTGATGGCGTACACGGATTTAGGTTTAAAAAATTCACTTCCATCCACAACAAACTGTCTAACATTTCAATAAAAAGTAGATATTCCTGAATGGATGACCAAGAGAAAGACCCCCCCAATCCAGAAAGACTCAAAAAATGAACCGCCCCCAACAACTATAAATAAACCCCTAACATGTCTACCGATGATGTTGGAAATACTAACGGTACAAATCAGGGTGGAGATTTAGGATAAGCTATAAGCCACGAGTTCTTCCCCGAGGAACGGAAAGTGTGCTACAAGAGAACCGGAGGAAGAGGAGAACTACTATACATTGTGATTAACAAACCCTCAATGAGAGTAAAGCGAGACGGAAACATTTTGCTATAGCCTTGATTTACTATAAAAAGGCCAACGAAATAGTTCATCAGAGCAGAATAATACACAATTTGAAAATGTACAGAATATTCAACGAAGTCATTAAATTTCTAAAAAAAACCTGGAAACCTGGAAAGTGGAATTCACAGCAGGAAATAAAAGCTTGACTGAGGTAAAAATCTAGAAAGGGATCTTCCAGGGAGATGCGAAATCACCATTTCTATTTGTTATCGCGATGATATCACTCAACCACATTATGCACAGACGGATACAAACTTACCAGATCCCAGGAAAAGTTCAATCACCAAATGTACATGAACTAATTCAAACTATTTGCAATAAACGAAATAGAATTGGAAACCCTAATACAGACTGTAAGAATATAGATTCAATACATAGAGGTGTAATTTGGTATAGAAATACGTGCCATGCTAATAATGAAAAGCGCGAAACGACATGTGACGGAAGGAATGGAACCATTAATTTAAGAAAAAATCAGAACGCTCGGAAAAAAGGAAAAGTGCAAGGAATATTGGAAGATGACACCATAAAACAAGTGGAGATAAAAGAAAAAAATTAAGAATTATAAAAGGAATAAATACCTGGGCTGTCCCCCTCGCAAGATACTCGGGAACATTTTTGAAGTAGACCAGAGAAGACCTTAAACAAATGGACCAGAGAACAAGAAAACTAATAACCATGCATAAGGCCTTACACATCAGAGATGAAGTTGGCAGACTCTATGTGTTAAGAAAAGAAGGAGGACTTGCCAGCTTTGAAGATCACGTTGACACATCGATACGTCGACTCGAAGACTACATAAAAAAGCGCTGAGTAAAACTGATTACAGCCTCCAGAAACAATACTGACAACGAGAGGATCCACAGAACGGGATAACCAGAATACAAAAATGGAAAGAAAAGCAACTCTATAGACGTTTTAAGTGATTAACAAGCGAAATCTCACACCAGAAAACGTTGATGAGGCTAAAAAAGGAAACCTTAAGAGAGAAACGGAATCTCTTCTCAAAACAGCTCAAAACAACGCCATAAGGACCAATAATATCAAAGCGAGAATTAATAAGATGCAACCAAACAGTAGATACAAGTTTTGTGATGATAGAGACGAAACGAGCAATCACATGATAAGCGAAAGAAGCTAATTGCAATGAAAGAGTATAAGACTAAACACAACTGCCAGGGCAAAGTGACCCACTGGAAATTGTACAAGACATTGAAATTTGACTCTACGAACAAATGGTATAAGCACAACCCAGAATCTTTCCAGAAGAATGAGATGCATAATCTCCTCTGGGATTTTGAGATATAAACGGATCACCTAATCTCGATCAGACGATCAGACCTAATAATAGATAACTTACCGAATAGTAGACTTTGCTGTCCTGGTTAACCACAGAGTAAAATTAAAAGAAAGCGAAAAGAAAGATAAGTAACTTGACCTTACTAGGGAATTGAAAAAAACTGTGAAATATGAAGTGATACCAATGGTGATTGGTACTTTTGGTCACAAAAGAAATGTTAAAAGGACTGGAGGACTTTGAAATATATGGATAAGTAGAGACTATCAAAAATACTGTATAGTTAAGTTCGGACAGAATACTAAGAAGTGTCCGAGAGACTTAAGGAGACTGAAAGAGTCTTCATCATCATCATATCGTGCTGGCAGCACGGATATCCCTGACCCTCTCTCGCCACTCCTCCCTATCGTTCATCGCCCTAGGTAGGTCTTCAGGACAACAACCTGTATCCTCACATAGCTGCTGAATGTACGTTCGAGCTGGTCGTCCTGCTTTTGCGCGGCCATGTGTGGGGATCCATAAGAGTACATCTCTTATGAGTTCATCTCTGCTTCTCCAGCAGTGTCCTGCATGTCTGGTTCGTCTAACTTGAATAGTTTTCGTGATAGGGGGCAGGTGGCCGTACAGTTGGTGTCTTGTGGGGTGTTGCTGCCAGGACTTGTTCAGGATTGCACGCAGCATTCTTGTGTAATTGCCATCTAGTTTCTTCTCCAGCCGTTTTGTTAGCGTCCATGTAGTGCATCCATATAGCAGTATCGATGTGACCGCTGCCTGGAAGAAACTGCGTTTCATTTTATCGGTTAGGTCTGATTTCCATATAATCGATAGCCTATTGATAGCTGTCCATGCTTTCGTTAACCTCGTTTCGATGTCCTTTTCGGTTGATTCGACGCTGCTTCCTAGGTACGTGAATTTGTCTACTAGTTTAAGTGGGGTTCCTTCTAGAGTGGAGATGTCCCCCGTTTGGTTATAGCACATATATTCCGTTTTGTGTGCATTAACATAGAGGCCTATGCTTGCTGCTGCTCGTTCCAAACTATGCAGAAGTGTTTCGGCTTGGTCAGGTGTATTTGCCAGTATCGCTATGTCATCGGCGTAGTCGGCATCGGTAATTGTTGTTGCAGGGTACCTTCTGCTTCTTTTCTTCGTCAGTTCGAAGCCATTCTCTTTGATTTTGTCAATCGATGTTCTAAGTACGTAGTCTAGACAAATGATAAAGAGGTACGGGGCCAGCGTGTCCCCTTGTAGTACTCCTGCTACAATGTCAAAGTATTCTGTGTCTCCATTTGGTGATCGTACTTTTACTTTAGTGTTTCTATAGAGAATCGTTATTGCCGCAACGGTTTCTTTAGGTATGCCGTACGCTAGTAGTATTTGTTCCATCTTTCCTCTGTGAATGGAGTCGAAAGCCTAGGTAAAGTCGACAAATATTAATGTCGCTTGTAGGTTTTTTGCCCGTAGACCTTCAAGGATTCTGCGGATTGCTCTCACTCAAATACCAGTGAGAACCCATCCGCTAACGCTGGTGTGAAAAACTCAACCGTAAAGGTGTAAATAAACCAGAAAGCTACTTGAGACAAGACAACGTAGCAGAAACCTTATCAAAGGAACAAATTCCTGAGCTGTACCTTCGTAAGATATTCGGGATCATTCTTACAGTGGACCAGAGAAAAACTTAAGCAAATGGCCAAAGAACAAGAAAACTAATGCCCATGCGTAAGGCAGAACAACCCAGAGATGATGTTGACTGACTATATGTATCAAGAAAAGAAGGAAGAAGAGCTAGCATTGAAGACAGCGTTGATGCATTGATTCGCCAACTCGAAGACGACATAGAAAACGCAGAGTAAGACTGATTACAGGCCCCAGAAACAATACTGACTACTCGAAGACCAGCAGAACGACAATAACTAGAAAACAAAAATGGGAAGAAAAACAACTCTATGGAAGTTTTAAACGGCTAATAAGCAACATCACACACCAGAAGACGTTGATGTGGCTAAGAAAAGAAAACCTTTTGAGAGAAACTGAATCTCTGTTAAATAGCAGCACGAAACAACTTTATAAGAACTAATCATATCAAAGCGAGAATAACGCAACAAAATAGCAAATGTGGGTTATGTGGTGATAGAAACGAAATGATCAATCACATTATAAGCGAATGAAGCAAATTGGCACAGAAAGCGGTTAAGACTAAATATGATTGGGTCGGCAAGGTGTTCCACTGAAAATTGTGCTATAACTGGAATCTGACCATTCGAACAAATGGTATATGCACAACCCAGAGTCTGTCCTGGAAAATAAGACACATAAACAACAAAAAGAAAAAAGAAAAGAAAAAGATAACTTGAAAAATTACGGACTTCGCTGTCTCTGCTGACCACAGAGGAAAATTTTAAGAAAATGAAAAGAAGGATAAGTAACTCTGTAACATATTGACCCACGACCGAGCCGTCAATCAAGAAACAGGTGCATCCGATCGAAGATATCGGAATATCACCTTGACCTGTGGACGTGGTTGAATTCGTTGCAGATGCGTACGCCCACAGGAAGCAGGTGTACGACAAACAATTATATAACCAGGTGCCACAGACGGCTTGGGTCAGTTGGAGTTCGAGGCAGAGTTGCAGAGTCAATTTGAGTCAGTTGGAGTTTGAGGCAGATTTTCTGAGTCAGTTCGAGTCAGTTCGAGTTCGAGTTGCAGTTCCAGTTGGAGATAAGATGCCAGTGTGAGAATCAACTTGGATACTGAGGGCTTGCGGCCCTCAGTGACCCCCGGTTGAGCAGCCCAGCAGAATGAGAAAGAAGTGCTGCTATGGCCAGAGGAACTTGGGGTCAATATGTGGCAGTCTCTCTCCGTCTCCAACTTAACTCTCACACATAACTAACATCAACCCTTTCGTAACCCTTTCGAGAATAAAGTGTTAGAGGTATATTTTTCTAAAGTGTGTTCGGTCCTCATTATTGTTGATTTTGTTTCCGCATGTATATGTATACGTATAGTTGTATCATGGCTATACAACACCTCAACCTGGCTAGGGAATTGAAAAAACTGTGGAACATAGAAGTGACAATAATAACAATTGTGATTGGTGTTTTTGGTGCATTCACCAAAGGATTATTAAAAGGAGTGGAGGATTTAGAGATGGAAAGATGAGTGGAAACCATCCAAACAACTACATTATTGAGAACGGCCAGAATACTTAGAAGAGTCCTGGAGACTTGAGGCGACTCGCTCTCACTCAAACTCCAGTGGAAGACTATCAGCTAACGCTTATGTGAAAAAACTCTCAAAGAGTAATAATAATAATAACAATAATAATAATAATAATAATAATAAAACAACTGCCTTCTGCAAAGCTGCTGCCTTTCATTACATATTCATAAGATTTTTAACAAGCATTTACTGGTTGTAAAAATCGAAACGAACCATCTTCAATTATTGTAGTTTGTATAGTTAATTTGCATATTTAAATTACGGGCTTTATCGTAAATGGATAATAAGCCGGTCGATTCTTCTACTTGTTATTCGTCTCTAGTTCATCATTCCATACCCAAGACCTGCTCGAAAATATCCGTTGTTTGCTTTCAAAGAACAGCAACAACAGAGAGTGTGTTTGTATTTGTTGTATAAGAGCCAAAGCATGTCATTTTCATGCTCGGCCGGTCGAATACGGACTTCTCCCATATTTTCATTATTTTATTTTATTCTAAATTAAAGATATATCAAACCATTACAAATTTACTCGTGTTTTACCTTTTAATCAATAACATTAATCACTGTATCGCTGAGGCTTTGCTGTCCTGGCTATGATACTAAACTGCATCGGATAGTGAGGTGCCAATTCTGGAAATCTGGGGAGCGTGGAGAAGTTGTTAATTGTTAGTACTCCCATGTCCACTCTTATTAGGAACGTAAGTATTTACTAAAGACCTGTCTATCAGTCAACCAGATCTATTAAAAAAAATTATTCGTATTCACAGTGTGCAAATCAAACATACACACAAACAAAAACTATAAAAAATAAATACACAAAAAAAAATGTAAATATAAACGTACAATCAATGTGATTCTCTAAATCATAGACACAAAATACCCCGAGACTTGTTGACATGCCGTTAAAATCAATAAATCAATCAAATCTATTAAGTATTCAAAAATTACTAATAAATAATAATAATAATAATAATAATAATAATAATAATAATAGAGGACTTGGACAACAGGTAAGATAAGCGTGAAAAAATCACTAGGAATAAGATAATAATAATGTCAATACATGGATTTAATGTACATCTGTACATCTATACATGCAATAATAATAATAATAATAATAATAAACAGAGAACCTACCAGATTGTTAACTGTGCCGACCTGCCAGATCACAAAGTAAAATTGAAGGAAGGCGAAAAGAGAGATTAGTACTTGGACCTTGCTGGGGAAATGAAAAAAATTATGGAACATGAAAGTGACAATGACACTAATTGTAATCGATGCGCTCGGTATAGGAACTAGAAGAATTGAAAATAAGAACACGAGTGGAAACTATCCAAAAGTCACCACTGTTAATATCGGTCAGAATACTGAGAAGAGTCCTGGAGAGTTAAAGGACTTGCTGTAACTCAGACTCCAGTGAAAGACCACCGGCTGATGCTGGTGTGAAAAACTCTCAAAGGAGTAAAATAATAATAATAATTATAATAATAATAATAACGGATCACCTAATCCCGGCCAGAAGACCAGACCTTATAATAATCAATAAAAAAAAAAGACAATTTGCAAAATTGTCGACTTTGCTGTCCCAGCGGACCACAGAATAAATCTGAAGGAATGTGAAAAGAAGGATAAGTACCTCGACCTTGCTAGAGAATAGAAAAAGCTGTGGAACATGAAAGTGACGATTGTACAAATTGGGATTGGTGCTTTAGGCACAATAACTAAAGGATTATTAAAAGGCCTGGAGGACTTGGAAGTTGGCGGACGGGTTGAGACTATCGAAACGACAGCATTACTGAGAATGGGCAGAATACTAAGAAGAGTCCTGGAGACTTGAGGAGACTTGCTGTCACTCAAACTCCAGTGAAAAACCCTCAGCTAACACTGATGTAAAAAACTCTAAAGGAGTAAATAATAATAAAAATAATAATAGATGAAATCATCACTCACATAATAAGCGAATGCAGTAAATTAGCGCAGAAGGAGTATAAGACGAGACACGACTGGTTGGGCAAGATGTTCCACAGGGAGATGTGTAAGAAATTTAAATTTGACCATATGAATAAATTATATACGCACGACCGAGCATCTGTCTTAGAAAATGACATGCATAAACTCCTATGGGACTTTGACATACAGACGGATCACCTAATCTTGGCCAGAAGATCAGACCTTATAATAATCAACACAAGAAGGAGAATTTGCATAATTGTCGACTTTGCTGTCCCGGCTGACCACAGAATAAAAGTGAAAGAATGTGAAAAGAAGGATAAGTACCTTGCTCGTGAATTGAAAAAACTATGGAACATGAACGTGACAATAATACCAATTGTGATTGGTGCTTTTGGCACAGTCACTAAAGGATTATTAAAGGGACTGGATGACTTGGAAGTTGGCGGACGAGTGGATACTATTCAAACAACAGCATTATTGAGAACGGACAGAATACTGAGAAGAGTCCTGGAGACTTGAGAAGACTTGTTGTCACTCAAACTCCAAGGAAAGACCATCAGCTAACGCTGATATGAAAAACTCTAATGGTGTTATAATAATTAACAAAAAAGGGAACGTTGGCGTCTCAGTGAACCACAGAGTAAAACTCATATAAAGCAAAAAGAGGAGCAAGTACTAGGACCTTGCCTGAAACATGAGAGTAACGGTGATGCCAAATGTAACTGGTATGCTTAGAACGTTACCCAACGACCTTGTAAGGACCTGGAAGAGTTGGAATTTGGAGAACAAATCGAGACCATACAAACTACAGCATTGTTAAGATTAGCCAGAATACTAAGAGTTGTCTAAATTTCTGAGACGAAGCTTGTTGATTTTTATCATTAAGGGTTTTCGGACTATTGTCTTCATCTTTATTGTTATTTCCACACCGTTTCGGCCGATATGTCCTCTGGCCTTCTTCAGGTGTTTGTCGAACTTGGGAACCTTCACAAAACTTCGAACTACGTCCTTTATTGTCCAGCAGGACACATGGCGTAACGATTATATGCGTTGGTTCCCTAAGCTTCTAAGGAGACAATTATCTGGAGGTTGCAGGTTCAATCCTCGCTACCGGCAAGTGACAATACAGGAATACTTAACACTTGTACTCGCTAATGGCTAACAGAATCAGAACAGGCGACCTCCGTGGTTTCAATAAAGGACGTAGTTCGAAGTTCCGAGAAGATTCCCGAGTTCGACAAACACCCGAAGAAGGCCGGAAGACATATCAGCCGAAATGTCGTGGAAATAACAATAAAGATGAAGACAATAGTTCAAAAACCCTTAATGATAAAAATACTAAGAAGAGTCTTGGATACCTGAGGAGACTTGCTGTCACTAAGAGTCTAATCAAAGACCAACAGCTTGCCCTGACGACAAGAAGAAGAAGAAGAAGAAGAAGAAGAAGAAGAAGAAGACACATTACTTTTAATACTCGATAATACACAGTATTGTCCACTTACCGATATTTTATAAAAAATTATTTTTCTAATGAATCAAAGATACCAGAATTTTATTTTTGCTAATGAAACATTATACAATCAAAAACAGATATCATGAAATATTATTTATTACCAAACTCTACAGCTTTGGAACTCGGTGATTTTTTTAATAGCTTGATAATAAATAAAATTTTCAAAATATCCGATGACTTCATAGTTTATCGAGAATACCATGAAAAACTGGAGAGTGGAACTGACTGCAGCTTAGTTGAGGTGAAAATCCAGAGATGAATCCTCTAGAGAGATGCACTATCACTATTGCAATTTTTATTAACGATGATACCACTGAATCACATACATAGGAAATGCACGGGTGGATACAAACTTCATAAACCAATGAAAACATCAACCACCAAATGTACATTGACGACATCAAACTGTTTACCGAAAATGAAAAAGAAATTGGAAACCCAAATCGGCTACACAGAGACGATATAGGGAAGGAATTTGATATAGAAAAATGAGCTATGCTAATAATTAGAAGCAGAAAACAACAAATGAAGAAAAGAATAAGTAAGTAAAGTTGGCGACCGTAGTAAAGGCCGACCAGAAGGCTGCCTTTTCAATAGCTACTGCACCGAGGTAAAGGCGGAAGGGGCGCTAATCCTTTCCAAGGATTGCTTCACTTTACCCTCGATACGTACCTTATAATGCTGAATGTTAAGCAAAGAGGTATCAAGTACCATTTTAAAAAGTATTTGGTATGACGCAACGTGGGATTGAACCCAGGTCTTCCAGATAATTGGCGAACACTCTACCCATTGGGCCAATGAGCCGGTTGTCAGAATGCCCTGAGAAAAGAAAAATTATAAATACTTGAGAATATTGAAAGTGGACTCCACCAAACAAGCAGGGAATGAAAGAAAAAATTTGAAAAGAATATCTCAGGTAAACGAGAAAACCGCTCGAAAACAAATTACAGAGCAGAAATCTCATCAAAGGGATAAATACTTGGGCTGTCACCCTCGGGACCATTCTTGAAGTGGACGAGGTAAGAAGTTCAACAAATGGACCAAAGAAAAAGAAAATTCATGACGATGCATAAGGCCTTGCATTCCGGAGAGGATATAGACAGACAATATATTTGAAGACAGGGATGAGGAAGAGGACTTCCCGATTTTGAAGATAACGTCGATATATCGTTAAGTCGTCTCGAAGACTCCATAGAACATAGAACAAAAAAAAAGACTGAATAAAGCGACCAGAAACAGCACTAACAACACAAGAATCAGTGGAACAATAATAATAAGACTAAAATGTGAAGAAAGGCAATTGTATGGATACTTCAAGCGACAAACAAGCAAAATCTCACTCGAGAACTCTTGAACATGGCTACGAAAGGAAAACTTTTAAAGAGAAAGTGAATCTTTTCGAACGGTAGCACAAAATAACGCCATAAGGACAAACTATATGGAAGCAAAAATAGATTAGACGTAATAAAATAGAAAGTGTCGGTTATTTGGCTAAAGAGATGACACGATCTATCATACAATAAGCGAATGCTGTAGATTAGCGCAAAAAGAGTAAAAGACTAAACACGAATGGGGGGTGGGAGAGTGATCCACAAGGAATTGTGCAAGGAATGTAAATTTTCCCATACGAACAAGTGGTATAGGCAAAATCCAGAAGCCGTGTTAAAGAATGAGACGTATAAACTTCTCAGGAATTTTGATATATAAATGGATCACCTAATCTCAGCCAGGCGACCAAGCGTAGTAATAGTAAAAAAAGAAAAAAAAAGAAAAAAAGAGAACCTGGTGAATAGTGGACTTTTCCGTCCCGGCAGACCAAAGGGAGAAATTTAAAGAAAGCGGAAAGAGAGATAGATAGCAAGATCTTGCTAGAGAGCAAAAAATATGGAAAATCAAGATGACAGTGATACCAGTTGTGGTTGGTGTACTTGGGACAATCCCCAAATGACTAATAAAGGGGCTGGAAGACTTGGAAATAAGAGGACAAGTAGAGATCATCCAAACTACAGCATTTTTAAGATCGGCCAGACTACTAAGAAGAATTCTAGAGACTTGAGGAAACTTGTTGTCACTCAAACTCCAATGAGAAACCATCAGCTAACGCTGGTGTGAAAAACACTTAAAGGAGATAATATTAAAGTAGAAACAATACTTAATTTTCGTAATGTTAAGCCTGCACGACAGGGTAATAATCAAACGTAAATAATGATTATTGAATCAGGTGTCGCGTTTTCTGCAGCTTAAGGAGTGCTAAGCCGTATTTTCGCCCTGAAATAATAGCCCGTTACATCGAATGCAAAAAAGCTGACGCTCAGTTTATCCACAGCTGTGGAAAAAATATTAATGTGAGTTCGTTTACAAGCGCATGCGCAAGTACACTTAATTACACCTCTATAAAAGCGAATGAATTCAAAATTCTACTTTATAATTAGATATGTGTATAAATTTCTCGATGTGAATGTACAAAGAATCAGATCCTTTTTGAGAAGCAAACTAGAGTGACTGGGCGACTGACTCAAGTCTGTTCTGCCCTGATAAGGATCATGAAACTATACATTGTGATTTTTCTGTCAGGTAAGAATTCTTTAAGTTTCGTCAGATAGTGAATTTAAACTATACTTTAAAACCCAGTGTAGTTTTCAAATATTTTTTCTCATACTCTTTGTTTATCCTATTTACCAACACCTCCGCTGAGGCAGGATATGACAAAAGGTCAATTTTTAAGCGGAGTTTAACAGGTTTGAATTCAGAGTTTTTCTTCTCCTAGACTAGTTGCCTAACCAAGGCTGAAGAACCCAGTCTGTCCTACTATTTACCCATAGCTGGAGGGAGAATAATTGGATTCATACCTTTCCCAAGGGTATTAGTGCTATGTGAAATGCAATCAGTCTTGTCCAGGATTTGAACTCGTGTCGCCGTGTCCATTTCCTACAACGATGACCATTAAACCACAGACACCTCCATACGCTTTGTTTATCATGATGATTGCAATTAGGCTCTACGACAGACATAAGCAATCTTTTTAGAGAAGCTTGTTACATGAAATATGGCTCCTCATCAGGCAGGTCCCACTACTAAAAAATATCGAGTTAGTTTTTGTAGAAAGTTCCTCTGCTATTTTCACTTCAGAAGATTATATGTGCATGCATCTGCCTAAAAAATCGGAAAAAAGTTGGGGAGGTCACTTAGGTAAAAAGATCTTTTCAATATAACTCTGATATAATGGTGTCTGATTATCACTGATATCAATGTGATTAACACTCGCTGTTGTCGTGACAGTTATGGAATAATGAAAAGGATAAATGAATAATTAAAAAATCAGTGTATTCAATATTAATACCGTCCGGGTATCGAAAAAAAAATGAAAAAAATACCGTCTGGGTATCGAAGAAAAAAATGAATATTTTTATAATCCCTTAAACAAAATTTTATTGAAACTTATTCCTTTAAATCAAATTTATTAGTCAATTTTTAATTGAAAGGCAATGTTCTATATGAATGACATAAATGTACAGAAAAGTCGTAAGATTGGTTTCTTATTTATTCATTTGACCATACAATAAATAAATAAAAATAATTTTCCAAAGAGAAAAGATATTATGAACGTCCTTTGTTTTTGAAACATTTCCCAGTTTGCCAATGATTACGTATTTTAAGTGCTTATGATCTACTCCTGTGATTTTTAACCTTTTAGTCCATATCCAACCGCAACAGCCTAAAAAATTTAATGTTCCCTTTAGTTTCTGTCTTCAGGCCTTCCAACTGCTGTAAAAAGTAGTTGTTGGTTAAAAATCAAAATATGAGAAAGGTTAGCAATTTCATAACGTAAATCTGGGGTCTGAAACCTAAGGACTTAAATGGGCTGTTACGTCCTGCGGGAGAAAACCAACGGACCAAAAGTGAGATAGATTTCGGAAAGAGTGTGATTTGCCATAGTTATAATGCTAATTTACAATACAGATAATTGTCTGCATTTTTTACCCATTTAAATGAACATACATATGATAGTAGGATATGTGAATTAATCCATAATATAGGGGTACAGATTTTCATTTGAAAATTTTCTTCATTCCATTTTCATTTTTCGTAAATTCTCTTTTTTCACTTTTGATAAATATCGTTTTCTCCATTTTATTATATTTCATGGGTAAACTGCAGTAAATTGGTAAAGGCATATAAGACATAAAACATGTTTATTTAACAATCCATTCTCAAAATTACCCATGATTTTCTGTACGTGTGCTTTAACTGTCATCTCAGGTACATCTTCCCCATGCCAATTTAAGTTGGCAGATCTATTTCTTCTTATGTTTTGTAACAAAACAAATTCCTTCATGTTCTCTAGAGTGTATTAGTTGTCTCTCATCTCAATGCTGAAATGAGTCGTCAAATCTACCCATTCTCATGTTATGAAATAAAGAAATGTTCATATTTTGTTCTGTGTGTTAGGTTTTTTTTTGTAATCTCTGTTACCCCTTTCTACCGCAATAGTACTTTGTTGATTTCACTAACGTTTTCATGATTTTTTTATTATGTTTATAAAATGGGATTATTTCTACTTTTTAGCTTTTGTTATCAAATTGAAAGTGACTGAAAGTAGATTTAATCTTTCTCAAGAGATAAACATGACCTGGGGTAAGGGAGAAATTACCAAGTTTTAGGAAAATATTAGAAACGAAAATTGTTCTACCGCGTGTCGTAGAAAAGTAGATGGCACCTGGCGTCTTTAAGAACCCTGTTTTAAGAATTACATGTCGTTACACTCTAAAACTGTGGTCCCTAATATCTTTTAGTCGATACCTCACCTCAGCAGCTACAAAAATTTAATGTACCTTTTACTACAAAGAATTTTGTCCAACAACCACTTGAAAAAATCTCAGTGGACACGCATTGTTATCAACATTTCTCATTTGTAGTTCTCGGTTTTAATGACATATAAACCATCATGGGTTATTTGATGCACTTCCTTTATGTATATTAGACATATAAATACTATAATAATTTATCAGTCATAGGAATGGTAATTTACTAAGCTTTTTGCTTAGATGTGGCACAAGGCCATATGGAAGGGGCACCCAATGAGACTCGAACTCACTTGTGTAGTTTTGCTTGTGGAGCTTGCTAACCATTACACCACCGCAGGCGCCTTATCAGTCCTAGGAATGCTTGCAAAGAAGACACGATAGTCGGGGGAGGCATATTTTTAATGCAAAACACCTCTCGTCCGTTCGCGCCTATAATTTGCTTAATATATTTCATGCTAATTTTTTTTTTTACAAATTCTTTCTTTTTTCTTTCTTTCCATATATCGTTCTCTCTTTTTTCTCATCTTTTTTTCTTCCTTACCTTTTATTTCTTTTTTCATTCCACATATATTTGTTTTCTTCTTTCTTTTTTCTTCTCATACATTTTCCTTCCTTTCTTTCTTTCTTTCTTTCTTTCTTTCTTTTATCTTTCTTTCTTCTTTTTCATTCCCCGTTTCTTTCTTTCTTTCTTTCTTTCTTTCTTTCTTTCTTTCGTTCTTTCTTTCTTCCTTTCTATCCCACATCTCTCTATTATTCTTACTACATCAATGCAATAAGGAGTAGGAAAGTATCATGCTGGAATATGTTATGACTTTAATTTTTCACGCTGAATCCGATTGGTCTAAAAAGCCCTTTGCTGAAATATTTCAACCAATGAAGTGCCTTGATTTTTACTTTAATATCTTTTCTCTCTTTTCTTATCTTTAGCCACACTTCTGGAGTCTCTGGTGTCGGGAGATCATGGTAAATATTCAAATTTCTTCATTATTTTATTTATTCATTGAGTCTCTTATTCAGTCTCGATAAAATGTCTTACATCGCATCAATCTATGTATCCCATCGTCATAGTTACCATGTTGGGATTAAAATAACAAGCCCATCACGTGATGTAATGGTTTACGTGCAGAGTTATTGTTAATGCGTTCGATCCATAAAGAGCGCACCAATTTCTGACATTGCACAAATGTTTAGTTTATGCCTTAATGACTATGAATGAGTTCGATCCTCACTAAGAGCCCTTATTTCTACCTTTTTGCTAAACTGAGCTTTGTAAATGACTAAAAACCTTGTCTTGAAGACTTGTTACAATTGAGTAACGAGTTCGATCACCAGTTGGTTCTCTTTACTTACATTGCGCTAAAAACGTTACAATGATGTTCCTCGCTTCGTGTTATTGTTATAGAGCTAGAGTTACCTACAGTTGTTACTGAGTTCAATTTTCATTGAGATCCCACGTTTTTAGCTTTGTACTAAACTAAGTTAAGTAAATGGTATTGGAACCTTATCTTGAATACTAGTTTCTACTGACTAGTGATTTCGATCGTCACTGTGGACGTCTTATACTGTGTGCTAAAAAAAGCTACCCCTGGGCTCCTCGCTTGGTGTTATGGCGACAGAGCTAAGATAGCCTACCATTGTTCGTGATTTCTATTTTCATTGACAGACTGTGGTTTTAGCTTTTTATCAAACTAAGATTAAGGACCCTGTGTCGAAGATCAGTTACCATAGACCTTATACCAAAGAACCAACTGAGCAGCTGCAGTTGGACTCAATTCTGCTGATAAATACGTAGGAGCAGAACAGGTGTTTTCTGATTTACTGGGTGCAGAAAAATTTGCTTTATAGTCAATGTCACTCGTTCCTGCTTCCTTTTTATATGATGTCCTTTGATTAGAACCTGTGCCGCCCTTTCGTTAGTTATCTCATATCTTCTCGGTCTGAAGCTGTTTCTACCTCATCTAAACCGCCAGAGCCATTCTCGAGAAGGAGGTACTTCATTTTGAGCCTCCTCATCTTCAGTCTCACCATCTCTGGGTTTGGTGACGTGAGAAAAACTGTTAGTTGGTGGGGGACAGTGTTTACAGAAAAAGATGGGTCACAGTAGAACAAGAGTGGGCCATGCATCATAGCATGACTTTCAGCCTTTCCATTATGCTTATCCTGAAGGATGCTAAGAAATACCATGCCACAGCAAAAGGTCTCCATCTCCTGTACAATTGAGATCGATCCTCACTAGGTGCTCCTTACTTGTGACGTAATGCAAAAAAGGTTACGATTATGCGCTTCGTTACGGCACAAAATATTACTCACCAAAAGTTTATGGTGAATCAGTGTAGAGGACTAGCAATATGTACCCATATTGAATACAGGTTGTGAGAAGAATGCACAATCCCTTTATCAAATGTTACGATAATTATTTTACATAAATTTCTATCGGAATATTCATACTATATTACCTAGCTTTTGAGAAAGACACGGATTAAAGTTGACTTGCATTACAAACTCATATTAGATACGGGTTCTAAGATGGACATTATTTAGAATAATGAACGTACTGTCACTTTTGAAACCAGTACTAACCCATATTAGATACGGGTTGTAAAATGGACATTGTTTAAAATAAAGAGCGTACTGTCACTTTTGTAACCAGTACTAACCCATATTAGATACGGGTTGTAAAATGGACATAATTTAAAATAAAGGACGTAGTATCTTCAGCCTCACCATATAAAATACAGGTCGTAAAATTATCACTTAAAAATAAAGATCAATATGAGCGATGGATGTGTAATTTATATACAAGTATTTTGATTGTTCTCAGCTATGGCTAAAATAGTTTGGATGTTTGGGCTCTCTAGCTTTTATATGGTGACCGATCTAGGTAAAGTGTTGTTCACGAGAATCTGTTGCACATTGGTGCACCTGTTATCAGTTTAAAACTTTGGCTGATTCTGTACAAACCTTTACCGCTATAAACGAATCACTTGTGTTGGTCGTCCAGCAGTTTATATCATTAACTGAACCATTGGGTCAACATACGTCGACGAGAAAGTTCATTTCGTCTTTAATCTTTTTTATAGGAAAAACGAAAGGTAATAAAACTGACTGTCGTGATGTTGTCAACTTCAATAGTCCAGGTAATGTCACCTTTTTTTTTCTTTTCTTTTTTTTTGGTCAATCTTTTACATTTTTTTTTTTTCGTATTACTTTAATCCCTCTTTTTATCGTTAAATCTTGTGATTAGACGAACTAAGCACTGTGGAAGATGAAGATCAAGGAAATACCAATTCCAGTAGTTGCGCTTGGAACAGTCTCAAATAGCCTTGAGAAGGGCCTGGAGGAATCAGTAGGCGAATCGAAACTCTTAAGAATATAGCATTGATGAGGTCGACGAGAATACTGTGAATAGTCCTTGGTACCTAAGGAAACTTGCTGTCACTTAGACTCTATTGAACGACCACCAGATGACATCTGTGTAAAAAAACTCACAAGGAGTGAAATAATAACAATGTCACAGTATCTAAATTCGTATGAGAAATAAACTTTGGAGCAAAAGTTTGTGAAGCAAAAATGATTTGGATACTTACAAATATCATACAGTTTTGTTTGGTTGTGCTTTATGGCATATCAACTCTTGAGGGTTATTTCATACTAGATCCTATTTATTCATTATGTATTTACCAAACTCCTTCACAAGAACGGCATGTGGCACAAGGTCAATATTTAAGCAGAGTTTTCCTTGCCGGTTGTCACACGATAGTTAAAGAGTTGAACCCTAGGTGGAAAGATGATTGTAGGATGTATACATTCCCCGCGTGTATTAGCGCGATGTGAAATATATTATTCAATCCACTAAATCCGGAGAGGTGAATAATTCCGATCAGAACCAATAAAATTTTAAAAAATAGAATATTAGATTTAAATAATCCTGGTAAAGAGCTCAATGTAAATATTATCCACAGAGCAAATAATTTTCTCTTCTAAAAAAAAAAACAACAATCGGTCACTGGATAATAAATTTATTTCCATCCTGTTAAAAGCATTGATATAAATCAATGCACTAAAACATTAACAGGATTTCTTCAGATCAAACAAGAAATTGATTAAATTCTTTTTCTCAAATTGACAACCAGACTAAGACAAAAAAAAAACACAAAAAAACCTCACAACCCTTATTTCTCCTATGTATTAAAGCAAGCCTAAACTTTTAAGAAACAATAAGTATCAAAATATTATGGCATCTAAAACTACATCTGGTTTCATCCTACTTCAAATTTCTTTCTTTCTTTAATGGCATATCAACCTTTGTAGGTTATTAATGACAATGCTATTCTCCTAAAAGAACAGTAGTGGTACTATTTAACCCATAGCTGGAAGGATAAGGGGGTTCATACCTTTCCCAAGGGTATTTGCACGAAAGTGAACGTAATAGCGCGACTGGAGTACGAACTCGCGTACTACGATTCCGCAGTCCATCGCTTTAACCATTACACCACAAGGACACCCCCTAATTCAAATTTAACGGAGACAATAATAACAATTACAATAATACATGTTAAAAATTCAAACATTTATAACAAAATTATTCATACAATCTAATTTTAGTATATCAATTTTTATAATTAAAATGAACTAAAAAATCTAAACTAATGTTTATTATGGTAAAAAAAAAAAAACAAATTACATTAATAGACTAAAAATCACTTATATAAATTCAAACTCTAATTCATTTACCAATTTAATTAATCATTGTTATTCATTTTCTGTTATCTATTCATTTATTTATTCATTTATTTTTGAAAATAGTCTAAATTTATTTTTATGACTACACCTACCAATTAAATCATATCTCTAAATAAATAGGTTATCAGGATCAAAACATAACATATATAATATATTTCATAAAATATTTAATAGGAAATCTTTGAAAATTAGTTATTCTTGCACGAATACTTTTTTGATAATTAACCGACATAATACGGGAGTAATTAGAACATCTTATGACCAACTTGATAATAATAATAATAATAATAATGATTGTGATTAATAGTAATAATAATTATAATTATAAAACTAAATTCAATTGTCCTATGAATGGTTTGTGTTGTTTGAAAAACGTTGTATATCAAGCTATTATTTTCTCAAAGGAAAATGTAAAAGATAAAAAAAAAACTTATATTGGAATTTCGTCTGTTAGATGGAAATTAGAATATAATAATCATATTCTATGAACACTTGAGAAATCAAAAGCTTAATCCAAATATTTTTGGAAGTTGAAAAATGTGTGTTTAACCCCAGAAATTCAATGGAGGATATTGAAAAGATCTACTACTCCGAGCTGCTTTGATGGTAGATGTAGTTTAGATCTTTGGAGAAAAGATACAAATTATGTTATGTGATACAAAAAACACGAATGTTGAAGAATATTCTTACACAGTATTAATGTACATACAAAAGTTATATCACTTTTATAATACATCCTCCCCTGATGATGGCCCAAAATTGGGCAGAAAGAACTTGGGGAAATAACTTGTGGTCTTCAGATAAGACTGGTGGTAGAACAACTCAAACAATGGGTGATTGGTAAATGTTATTGTATTAGCAGAAAAAAGAAGTCATACAAAGGAAGTACTAGCCGTGCTTGACTTGCAGTCCATCTGTCAAATGTCTCCTAAGGAACGAGAAGTTGTCTCCCACGAGCGAGCTAAGCTCGGAGAATGTTTAGGTTGGACGAGTCCATCTTTGGGGTATGGTAGGATATGTCCCCATAACATAACTAATTATGGAAAATTTATCAACCAATTCCAGCCGAATATCATAAGATCAAAATGGCAATTCGAAAGGATTAACAAAAGAATGTCTATTATATTCAATCAAATATGTATTTATGAAGAAATGCTGCATATATATATATATATATATATATATATATATATATATATATATATATATATATATATATAAAACATGTTCTGTTAAAGACCGCGGATTGTTTCTTTTTCCAAATCTTCAAGTGAAGACGTTCGACTCTTCTTATCATTTTTCTTATGTCAGAGTCAAGATGGCGAAGAAAGTACCCCATACTAGTCCAAGCGCTTTCGACCATCTTGACCCAGATATAAGAAAAATAACAAGAAGACTAAAACGTCTTCACTTGAAGATTTGGAAAAAGGAAACAGTCCGTGGTCTTTAACCGAACATGTTTAGATAACGACTTGGTGCCTAAGTATTCAGCACACACACACACACGCATATATATATATATATATATATGTATATATATATATATATATATATATATATATATATATATATATATATATATTTATTTATTATGGATGCATTGTTAAAATATTTCATTTTATTTTTCAGACCAGCAAGCGGTGGCTACAGGTAAGTGTTAAGTTTGCAAATCTAATGTTCTTTTGTGTGTGTTATATTCTATATTTGTTTTACTCACTATTCTTCTGCCAGTGTACTTAGATTATTTTTCTTAATTGTCATGGATCATTGATAAATACTGAGTCAGACACGCTCAATATCTCGTCAAATAAACATCTTTTGATCTCGGTTTTAAGCTCCTTTCGTTAAATTAGCATTTGATTGATCGATTGATTGATTGATTGTAGTTTACATGTCAACCAGTATAAGGTTATTTTATTCCTTGAGGTTTGGGAATACAGCGACTGTTCCTCTTTAGAGGGATAGGACCCCCCAACTAGTGTCCTGGATATGATACTAAACAATCTGAGGGTCAGACTCCACTAATACTGGATCTTTGGGGAATACGGAGTACCCCTTCATTGCCATTGCTCCTATGTCCACTCTTACCCGGAATGGTACCGCCTGATAGGGTCCTATCTATTAGTCAGATAGAACTGTTTGACATTTAAACTGTGAACTTTGACATTTAAACTGAGGGCAAAAAAATCACTTATACGAAACTGAATTGCTTGAAATAGAACTGTTTAATCATGTAAGCAAACGACGGATGTTTGATTGAATTGTTAGTGATTCATTATAGTCCTTGGTGATATTTAACTGTGTTGACTTATGCTAAACTGAAGCGTTTGAAATATTACTGTTTGATAATTTACAAATAACTGATCTTTAATTGAATTGTTAGCATTAAATAACAATACTTGAAAACATTTAAACGTGTGAACATACAAATAACTTACAGTTATATGGTTTCAAATAACTAATAATGATAATCCTTAGTAAACAATTATAGCTTCAAGTAACTATTCTTCATAGAAATAATTTACAGTTATATAGATTCAAGAAACTAATAATAATAATAATCCTTTGTGAATGACTAAAGATTCAAGTAACTATTCTAAATAGAAATGATTTATAGTTAGATTTATTCAAGTAACTAATAATGATAATAATCCTTAGTAAACAATTATCATATTTACCCAACCCCTCCGCTCGGGCAGGATATGACACAAGGTCAATTTTTAAGCAGAGTTTAACAGGTTTGAATTCAGAGTTTTCCTTCTCCTAGACTAGTTGCTGAAGAACCTAGTCTGTCCTACTATTTACCCATAGCTGGAGGGAGAATAATTGGATTCATACCTTTCCCAAGGGTATTAGTGCTATGTGAAATGCAATCAGTCCAGGATTTGAACTCGTGTCGCCGTGTCCAATTCCTGCGACGATAACCATTACACCACGGGCACCTCCTTAGTAAACAATTATTGCTTTGAATAACTATTCTTAATAGAAATAATTTACAGTTATATAGATTCAAGAAAGTAATAATAATATACCTTAGTAAACAATTATAGCTTCAAATAACTATTCTTAATAGAAATAATTTACAGTTATATTGATTCAAGTAACCAATAATAATGATAATCCTTAGTGAATAATTATAGCTTCAAGTAACTATTCTTAATAGAAATAATTTACAGTTATATAGATTCAAGTAATAAATAATAATAATAGTAAGTAAACAATTATAGCTTCAAGTCACTATTCTTAATACAAATAACTATTGTTATATCAGTCCTATTGAATCAAAATTATTCTTAAAAGTTTCTATTTGACCCATATATATGATCTTAACAGATACTATTACTTAATGAACCTGGAAGTAATGGCAATGAAGAAATACTCTATACTCCTAAATTGCCAGAATAGGAGCCTCATTATCGGGTGCTGTTTCAGTACATTCTAAAATTTGATTAATTTATCAATGTTTAATCGTAATCATAACTAAATTTTTGAATGTTCATTTGCCTTTTTTATTACAGATTTTTAAATCTATAATAATTTGTCTGCACATAGTTACTGGGTATCAAGTATTCCTGTTATTATCAACCTTATTACAGCCCAGTCAGTGTGTTACATAGCCAGATATGAATACGTGAAATAGACATATTCATACCGGTACGCAAAACGTTCATAATGTCCATAACGCACATACATAGATAACATAGGAATCCCGAAACACAAAAAAAAAAAACACTTACGACTTCTCAGTTCAGGTACGAAACTTTTTATTACCTTTTGAGTTAAAAGGTTTTTCGACATAAGGAGAGTGATAAACAATCTTTCTATGCAGACTTTTCCATCTGCCTCACACCATGCGCGGCACCCGCCGCAAGGCCTCGGCGAGCTTTGAAAATCAACCTTCTTCTTCGGACGCTAAAACTCAACTCTGACTTTTCTGAAATCCCCAAAATCCTCCGCACACGCTTCCGGTGTATGACGTCATTCACATCTCCTGGTTTCAATTTCTATCTGGGATTTTTATTATGACATCTCTGAATGACACATTCTCCCCGCAAGCGCGTGTTGCACCTAACTAACCCATGGGCTAAGCGAAAGGTTATCAGCCTAACTAAACTGAAAGGCAAGATATATAAAACGAAATCCTTCAGCCATTATATTACAAGTGGAGTAAAGTTATACGCTGACTACATCCTTTGCCGGGGATAAGATCCTCCCCACAAAAATGAGGTGTCCGGAGTACATTCAACTGCGTCTCTCCCTTTGGTCACCCTTGCAAAATATCTCCCCCTTGCTCATCACGATGGATTTTTCCCGATGCAAGGCATAGAGAAATTTCTCCCCTCATCAATTTGTATTACCCTCAATAATCGCTTACATCTCAGAAATCCATTACTACCAACAAAATATTAGATGAAAAGTGAAGTTGACAGGGGCGACACAAAGCCTCCCTTTTCATTTTCTACCACATCGAGGTGTAGGGGAGAGCGCTACCCTTTTCCCGAGATAGCTTCACTTTACCCTTGCTCCCAACCGTATAATGTTGAGTGTAAAGCAAAGAGGCATCAAGTACCATTTTTTGAGTCTTTAGTATAACTCGACCTTGGATTGAACCCAGGTCTCCTGGGCCATTGGCGAACCCTCTAACCATTAAGCCAATGGACCGATATTAAAATTATCGCTCTTATGTGTCTCTCATTTTTCTTTTCTTTTTAGGTCAGTCGGGTTTAGGTGAGTGCAATTTTATGTTTCAAACGTTATACGATATCTGATTTTTTTTCACAGCTTTTCTTCCTTGAATAAAACTTGTTTTTTTTAAGATAAATACAGTGCTTTTCAACTGGTTTCAGTTTCTTTGTTTTAATAGCTTATCAACCTTCAGGGTTTTTTAAATGCCAAAGCCATCCCTGTAGAAGAGAATTAGTGATACTGTTTAAAAATTATAGCTGATGGGTTTAGGGGTTTCATGACTCTCTCAAAGATAGAAATCCCAAAGTGAACGACTGGAGCTCGAACTCGCTTTCTACGATTTCAGAGTCCAACACGTTAACCACTACGTCGTTGGAACCTCTCCTTTTGAATGAATAATCACAACATGAAATTAGGCAACAATACATACAGAGATGTTCGATCGTGCGTGATGCACAAATCCTATTTTTCCCGCAAAAATAAAAAAAAATCTTTAATGGATGCATTGCTGATTTTTAACTTACATTTGGAGAGTTTTTTTCACCAGTATGCATATACCTAACCCCTCCCCCACGAACATGATTTGACAAAAGGTGATTTTTAAGTAGAGTACCCGGCTCATTGGTCCAGTGGGTAGAGTGTTTGTCAATGACCTGGGAGATCAGGGTTCAGTCCAAGGTCGTGTCATACATAAGACTTAAAAAATGGTACTTCATGCCTCCTTGCTTAACACTCAGTATTATAAGGTACGTATCAAGGGTAAAGTGGAGCAATCCTGAGAAGGGGTAGCGCTCTCCCTTACACCTCGGTGTAGTAGCTATTGAAAAGGGAGCCTTCGGGTCGCCCTCGACTACAGTCACCAACTTTACTTTAATTTAAAGCTAGTTTGAATTCAGAGTTTTCCTTCTCCTAGACTGGTTGCCTAAAGAAACTAGTCTGCCCTATTATTTACCCACTGCTGGAGGGAAAACAAGTGGATTCATACCTTTCCTAAGGGCATCAAAGCAAACAGGATTTGGACTCGATTAACTGAATCTATTTCCTTCAACGATAAACGTTACACTTCTCAAAAGTTACCAGTAGTAACTAGTAAGATTACAATGATGTTTTAGTCAACTAGTAAATTGTTGATATTCTAAATATTTGAGTAAAGTTTGAATCAATTTTTCAAAATGAAAACTGACTGAATTAGTAAGATTTTTTAAAAAACTTTTCAAAGAAATTTTTATCAAGTGTTTCTAGACTTAAATTCAATCGGAAATAACCGAATTCTTAAAAACGTAAGTTCCATCGGAAATAATTGAATTCTCAAAAAAACACTGATGGACCAAGTTTCTCCGCTTGTTTCAAACAAAAGTTTTTCTATTAATATCTTATTAGAGAAAACTATTCTATTTATTCGGTGAATCGGACCACTCTGCTATTGAACCCAAAATCGTCATCTCGGTGTGGTCCAATAAAGCGGAGGGACCGTCTTAGGAGCATAGTTGCTAACGTGCTGTGTTATAATGTAATAGTAAGCGAGTTCGAACTCCATTCGTTCTCTCACGTTCACTTTCGTAATAATAACTTTGGGCTATGGGTTAAATAGAACCAGTCCTGTTCTTCTACCAGAATTGCTTTGACATTAAATAACCCACAAAGATTTCTATGCCATTACATCATCTTTGTTTGGACACTGGATGCCGTTGAGAGAGCTTACCGAGACTGATGACCGAAAGGAATGAATGACAAGTGTGTGTGTGTGTGTGTGTGTGTGTGTGCGCGCGCATGTGTGTGTGTAAGAAGGGTTAAACATATAAAGAGAAACTGAACCTCTATTAAAAGCTGCACAAAACAATGCTATGAGGACTTTTTTTTTTAAAGTAATAATTGATTATACACAGAAGAAAAACAAGTGTCGGCTATGTAGTATCAGAAACGAAACGGGTCAATCACATATGGGAATGCAGCAAAATAATCCAAATGAAATCCCCGAACAGGACGACTGTGTAGTGAGATCCAACGGGAATTGTGCAAGATACTAAATTTTGACCATAGTGACAAATCGTATTAGAATAAACCAGAATCTGTTTTGGAAACTGAAACATGTAAAATTATCTAGAACTTTTAGTGACAAACAACCAAATTGTTTGTAGTTAAAAATAAAATCGACATTTTATTTTTTTAAAAATCTAATGATTTCACGGCGGAGTTGTAAAAAACAATTTTGCGAGTGTTTCATCGGTAAATTTAAAAAAAAAAAATTTTCTCACGGTTTCAAGTGGTGCACAAGGGCAAAATAAAATGAGCGGTAGGTACGATGATCATTGAATAAGTTTTCAGACTTTTTTCGTAAGGGCACTTTTATTGATAGTACACACATAAAATTCTAGCCCCTTTCGAAGTAATCTCCTCTGGCTGCAATGCACTTGTTGTACCGTTCCAACAACTTCTGGGAGGCTCCATGGAAGTCCTCTTGTGTGAGCGTTTCAATGACCTTCATCACAGCCTCTTTCATCTCCTCAATTACCTCATAACGACAGCCTCTGAGCTTAGGGAATAACCAAAAGTCACAGGGAGCAAGGTCTGGACTATAGAGAGGCTTAGGAACTGTCTTGATACCCATCTTGCACAAATAGTCTGTGACAACGATGGAATTGTGGACTGGTGTATTGTCCTGGTGGAAATGCCACTGACTCGATTTGAAGAGTGCTAGCCTCTTCCGACGGAATCTCTTCCTGCTGAACTCCCGTAAATCTCAACATAGTAACCCTAACCCAAACCCTCTGGCCAACCAACTCTGGTGTATTGACTTCCTTACTCCCCCCACACCTCTCATCATCCCTCACAAACTCCCTGCCTTCCTTGGATCTCTTATGCCTCTCAAAAACTGATGCTCGATTCATGCAAGATGATCAAAAAGCAGTCTGAAGCATTCCATCCATTTCTGTGGCATTTTTTCCAAGTTTAAAACAGAATTTTATTGCATATCGTTCTTCTAAAGTGTTAGATTGCATTTTTGAAAATCACCAGCTGTGACAATCAGGCTTTAGTAGGGTGTATTCCAATTGCTGCTGTAGCTGTTCATTTGAACTTGAAATCATGAAAATTGGTCAGTCATCTCATAAGATGTATAGCAATAGGATACTGAATTTTCAAGAGTCTACAACAATTTTAAATGCCTGTACAAAAAAGTCTGGAAACTTATTGAATTCACGACGTAATTCTATTTTCATGTTCATGTTTGAAAAGCAGAAAAACTAGTCTATGAGTAATAATGATAATAATCCTCATATATAAACACAATCTCTCTCTCGCTCTTGATATATATATATATATATATATATATATATATATATATATAAACTGATCTACTTCGACGATAGAAATCACATTTTGAAATACCTATAGCACTTTTACCGACAAATCTTCCTCTTTCCTCTTGTGCAATTCTCTTCCTTCCGTAAATTCCTTTCCCACTCGTTCATCCTCCAACTCTTTATTTAACTGTATATGATTCGTTATTGTTTTATCATTTCATTATTCGGTCCACAAAAGATGGCTCCAGTTGGGGCCAAAATTATTCGGGGAAGAATATAGCACCTTCTAAATTCATTCCATCCTCTTTTAGACTAAAGGACAGACACTGGAAATAAGCCATTATTTTCATGAAGTACCATTCGGCAGATACGCAATTCATTTTTACGGGCTAGAAACAAAAAACAGCCAAAAAAGCTTTAGTATTTATTCATGAATAAAAATTTACTCTTTTTTTCCCCGTTTTCTGTAGATTCTGCTGACGATCAACAAGCTGCTGGTAAGAGTTCCCTTTTCTTATAGAAATTATTTTAGAAGTTAAAATAATGAAAGCGAAAGGAAAGTATAGGTTTGGTGAACACGAAAGATATCACGAATATTATTAGGCTCCCAATCACTTTGTTCCATGATTAAAGTGCTTCACAGTTTGTTGAGTGAATTATGCGTCCAGATCCCACCATATACGAACCTGGAAAAGCTTATAAAATGGGATTAACAGTTGCAAAAAGCTTGGGATATTTTGCTTTACTTTTTTGTTCATCAAGTACAAGTAATATCTAATTTTCTTAATGTCAACGTAGACTTCACTTCCACATCGAAAATCATTTCAATGTATTCTTCTTAGCCGAATAACGACGTCATAGTGGCCGAAGAGCAAGAGTAAAGTGGCCTCCCGATTTTTAAAAGAAAGATTCAGAAGTCATCAGAAGAGCTTAGCTCTGATTGGCTGTTGAAAAATTATATATAGAGCCATTTCTGTGGTCATTTTTTTCCCCCTTTTTCTCCTTGTGTGGATGCACAGGTTAGCTGTCGAGATGGGAGTTGGAGTAAGATCAGTGGTAATTTACTAAGCTTTTTTTTTGCTTAGATGTGGCACAAGGCCATATGAAAGGGGCACCCAATGAGACTCGAACTCACTCGTGTAGGTTTGCTAGTCGAGCTTGCTAACCATTAAACTACCTAAGGCGCCTAGTTGGAGTAAGATCAATGCCAACTGGGACATTTGAGTGAGGGGGTCTGATGTTGCAAGACCCGAAACCCCCAATGAACCCAAAGGAAACATCACTGATGACCCATCCCGATGCATCAATGAATATGTATGATATAAAAATTCTTTCCGAAAGGTGTCTAAATTTACACTTAATCTAATTTTTCCCTTAAATAGCCCGTATAATTAAAAAAGGTTGAATATGAACGAAAAACTATTAGTGACCATCACACCTAATTAGGGTTACCCAGTCGGCTGGGGTTGTAGAATACACCGACAACGTCTCTGCAGAAGGATAAGACTCCCCCAATGAGTGTCCTAGATATGACATTAAACAATCTGATTATGAGGCTCCAGAAATGCTGGAGCTTTGAAGAATGTAGAGTACCCCTTCAATACGATTGCTCCCAGGTCAACTCTAGCCTGGAGTGGAAGTACCAAATAGGGTCCTATCTATGGGTCAAATAGAACGGTTTGACATTGAAGATGAGCACAAACAAATGACTCATGCTGAATTGAATTGTTTGGAATAGAACTGTTCAATGATTTAACTGTATGTTAATATATGACTGATATTTAGTTCCATTGTTATTGATACATAGCCTTACTAGGAACCATTTAACTTTGTTGACTTATGCCAAATTTTATGGTGTGCATGTGTGTGTGTGTGTGTGTAAAAATGTTAATATATATTTAGTAGATAAGTAAGAATAGGAATTGGCATTAAATAACCAACAATGGTTGTTATGCCATAAAACTAACCAAACTAAACCAAACCTACGTAGGCTCTCTCTGCTAGGTGTTCAATATCAAAAAAACTCTTCTACATGATCCAGCATATATTATTCTCCTGTTATAAATATACACTAGTAAATCTCCCCGAGGGAATACGTTGGTTTTTATTCACACCGCTCAAATTTTATAACCCTCCTTGGTCTATATGGACCACTTTGAGAAGAACTGGTTGGTTTATTGTGTTTTATGGCATATCAACCTTTGTAGGTTATTTAATGCCAAATCCATTTTTATGTAAATAATCTGTTCTTTCCAAAACAATTTAGTTTAGCCTAAGTACACAGTTTAATGGTAAAAAACCTTTCTATTTCAAACTATTCAAGCAGTTATATGTAACAATTCAGTTATGTGTAAATACAGTTTTAATGTCGAAAAATAGTTCTATTTGAAATAATTCAGTTTATTCAAACAATTCAGTTTAGCATTTGTATGCTGTTAGTTCTATTTAGCCCATAGATAGGGCCCTATCAGGTGCTACCACTCCAGACCAGAGTGGACCTGGGAGCGATGGCAATAAAGGGCTACTCCGCATTCCCCAAAGCTCCCAAAGCACTGATGGAAGCTCACCATCAGATTGTTTAGTGTCATATCCAGGATACTTTTTTGGGGGGTGGGTGGGTCTTACCCCGCTGCAGAGGTGCAGTCAGTGCATTCTACAGCCCCAGCTGACTGGGCAAGGAAGAACTGGTCTATGACAACAACGAATATAGGCGGTTAAGATCAGCTAGTGTGCTTAACCAGACTTCCCCGAACTAAAAGGGCATGACTTAGACTCTCACGGTCGAAGATTGACAGCCCCGGTGAGTTAGGACAAAAAAAAATCAATTAAAAATATCATCAAAGAAAATACTCGTAAAGATCCATAATAATAAGAAAGGCATATCATGCTTCTCCTAAAATAGGAATCAATAAAAGATTAGTTCTGTGATATATATAACGCAGAATAAATCTTTTATTATATAATCTTTTATTATATATATGTTATATGGTCATATGCAGCATCATAACGACACAATAATAAAGACAGACGCAGGAAGACTTCTTTAACAAACTATATGTACCTCCCACTTTATTGCAAGGGTTTGAAAAGGTTATTCAAGGTTTTATGGTGAGAGGGAGTTTGAGACCGAACAGAAACTGTAATATTTCGACCCCCACTCTTATGGCCGTCAGCGTTGTGTCTTTCTTGTTCTCCTGATGCTCAACCGGAAGCCCAGAGGCCCACTCTGCTGGGTGATCAGCTACATCTTATCAGCATCTTCTCTGGACCCCAACTTATCAGGGCCCCAAGCCCCTTCGGCCTGGTGTGGCTTTCCCTACCACATCTCGTCTATAACTCCGTCTCCAATTGTAACTGGAACTGTCTTGACTTCTGTCTTGACTGAGTTATATAATAGTTCAGCGTCCACTCAGTCGCCTACTCGATCTCTGGAATCGTATGTTTAATCGTCATCAAGCGGAAATAACTGTCATGCAGTTCACTGGTCACTCTCTCTTCCGGTGCGTCAGTCTATGAGTGTACCATGGGAATTTTTTTTACCTCGTCCCATTTCATTAGCCAATTTCCGCCCACGCGATTTCCTCTCATAACTGCCATTAGAATGTGTCACCTCCTTCCGGTGCATCACCTTGGAATGGCATTTTTGACCGGGTCGAAGGTCAAAATACAACATATATATTTAGAGGGAGAGGGAGAGAGAGATTAGAATGTTCTAATTTTGTAAAGATGAAAGCGGCTGTAAATTTAATCAGGATATAGTCGTTTAATTGCAAGTTTCTAGCTCTTTTTTTAAGTCATTGTAGATTATTTCGTTTCTTTGTCCTCTTGGTGTAATTGCTCAATCACTTGACTGCAGAATCGTAATAAGTGAGTTCGAACTCCAGGGGTGGTATTACGTTCACTTTCAGACAAATACCCTTGGGAAAGGTATGAAGCCCATTATCCTTCCAGTTATGGGTTAAATAGTACCACTAATGTTCTTCTAGAAGGATGGCTTTAGCATTAGATAACCTACAAAGTTTGATGTGCCATTAAATAAACAAACCAAACTAATAACGATTCCATCTCTCTATCTCATTCTTTTAAAGGTCAGCAAGCAGATCAAGGAGGAGCAGGTGGTGAGTATATTTGATTTGGGTTTTTCTTGAATAAATTGTTACGTGCTGTGTTGAAAAAAGAATTGTGACTGAATCTGTATAGACTAAGACAGAAGTAAACAATGAATAAAACGTTAAGTTTCTTCAAAATAATCTTCTTGGCATCGAACACACTTATTCCCATGAGTTTTGCATTGGTCGAAACACCTCTATTATATTCCCCTTTTTATGTGGGATAAAGATTTGTCCTCCTAATTTTCAAACCCCTTCCTCTTGAGATGAATTTTCAGTTTTGGAAATAAGAAAATGACACGAGGTTCTAAGTCAGGGGAGTAAAGAGGATGTTGCACTCACACAATTCCGTGTTTTGCCGAAAACATCAGATCAGAAAGTATCAAACTATCGATCAAACGTCTGTAAAACTGACACTGATCCGTCTCGTCTTGAATCTAGACGAGTAGACATCGCCATTCTATTATATAAATCATTCAGTTATATATACGTGTTCATTCAAATTTGATTGTAACGGTTTTTTTTTTTTCGAAAGCTCGTATCAACTTTTAAATAATTAGGTACTTATGCATCTATGTTACCGCAAAAAAAAGCCGAAGTTTCCCGAGCGTTTCCGGAAAGAATCGGAATATGCCGAAACGCCTAGCTAATCAAATTTAAGATAAAATAATTCAATCAATTTGTTTAAGTTACAAACAAGTGTAAACATGAATTTACTGCAGCTAAGCGAAAATCTACAATGTGCAGAAATGGTGATCGAAATCTGGCAAGAAAAAAACCTTATTGGCAAAATTAAAAGTTACCGGGCATGTGAGCATCCTTGCCACCTAAAAAAAATGAGGAAAAGTGATGACTGGAGATGCCGTAACACCAAATGTGGGACCTGGATTATTATTAAATTGTTAGGTAAAAGTACAGAATAGTTACAAAACATCCCCCTCCCCATGGTAAGAATGGATTACTAAATTAACACGTTGTTACTTCTGCACGTTACAATAAGTGCATAAATACTAAAAAATTATTTAAAAAGACAAAAAAATGTTACCCCCACCCAAATAGATAAAATAAAAATTAAAACTATTTTTTCATATTGAAAATTACCTCACATTGACTGTTGATTTATTTTTTTTCTCCTGAAAATGTTGGTAACATTATCTATTAAAAATTGTCTTTTTCTTTTTTTTTTTTTTTTTTCCCTGGTCTTCATGCGTTTGGTCAACAAATTGTTTGACTTATTTTATCGTCTGCTTGCTTAAATTTCTTTTCGGAATATTCCGATTCTTTCCGTTATGGGCCCGGACACGCTCGGAAAAATTCGGCTTTTTTTTTTTTTTGCAGTAACATAGATGCATAAATACCAATAATTGTTCAGACAATGGAACTCCATGCTGTTTTATTTTAATTTTTTTTTTCATTTCGACCACAACGTTATCCGTCCTTCTTCAGGTGTAATACGCTCTTTTATATTAAAAGAGGTACGTTCTTGCCTCTTCATTTGGCAGAGCAAAATAGAAGAGGTCTCAGATATTTTTCTCTGGTGTACCTCACGTGTGGTTTAATGGTTAGTCCGCTAGATTAGCGAGTTCGACTCTTACTGGGTGTCCTATACTCCTCATAGCCTTGTGCCTCAACTAAACAAATTAACTATATGGAATTTTTCTCAAGTTTTTCCCGTTCCATGTTTTGTCTGTATGATGTTTGCTTTCTTTGTTTAATGGCATATCAATCAGCGTGGGTTATTTAATGCTAAAGCCACCAATTAAGAAGAACAGCAGTGGTGTAATATATTGGCTGGGGGATTTCGTTTTATATATCTTGCCTTTGGGTTTAGTTAGGCTGAGAACCTTTCGGCTCAGTACATGGGTTAGGTGCAAACATGAACGCAGGTGTTCACGCGCACGCGCGGAGCGAACGTGTCATTCAGAGATGTCACAATAAAAATCCCAGATAGGAAATGGACCAGGGATGTGAGTGACGTCACGCACCGGAAGCGTGTGCTGAGATTTGAGAAAAGTCTGTTTGTTGGGTTTTAGCGTCCTAAGAAGACGGTGGCTTTCGGAGCTCGTCGAGGCCTCACGGCGGGTGTCAACGTGGTTTGGAGCAGGTGGAAAAGTCAGCATAGAAAGATGGTATTTCTCTCCTTATATCGAAAAATCTTTAAACTCAAAGGTAATAAAAAGTTTCGTACCTGAACTAAGAAGTCGTGAGTGTTTTTCGTGATTCCTATGTTATCTATATGTGCGTAATGAACATTCTATATACGTTTCACATATCTGTATCATGGCTATGTAACAGTGGTACGATCTTACGCAGAGCTGGGTGGATAAGGGGTTCATATCTGGCCCAAACGTATTTATCCGAAAGTGAACGTAATAGCGCGACTGGAGCTTGAACTCGCTAACTGTCATAGTTTAACACTTTAGCCACTACGCCATGAGGACTGTCCGCCTTTGTATAGCGTAGTTTTTCTTTACACAAAGTTTCATATGATAGATTTTCTGCCCTTTTTCAGGTACAATATGTCCATTCTTGTCTCTTTCTGCCATAGAGTAAAACCAAATATTATCAAATTGTTTTTATATGGAATTGCCCACAGATATTTTCACAGAAATCCATTTCACACTCCTTTTTTTTCGGAAAGGGGCGAGTTGTATTGTTTTTAGTTTTGTTTTTTTTGTTTTGTTTTGTTTACCCTATCTTTTGGCCGGTATATTTTCTGACCTTCTTCATGTCTATAAAAAAAAAAAAAGACACGTTCTTGTCATAATCTTTGGAAGTGACAAAGCAAAACCTGCATAAGATTTTTGTTTTCATGGAATTGTTCTCTTGCTGACTTCACGTGGTGTAACGATAAGCAAGCCATATTAGCAAACCATCGTTAGTGAGTTCGATTCTCACTGTGTGATCCCAAATTCTAGCTTTCTGCCACAACGCAGCTTAGTAAATAACTACATTGAATTATTTCTCAAACATGGAATTTTGAGTTGTTTCCACACATTAAAATTAAAAGAATGAGAATTGATAAAGTTATTAAATCATGAAAAGATATCAATTTTCAAAAACCCAATAGATAGATAGATAGACTGTTTTTTGTTTATGGGCTATTCTTCATATTTTCAATTTTCTGCGGATTTTTTCTTCAATATTCACTCCTTCTTATATTCACTTTTGTCGACCCTGTGTTTACTGGTATTTTTCTTTTTTTTAAAGATTCTCAGGTAGACCAGGGAGCAGCGGGTGGTAAGTGTTTTTTTGTTTTTGCTATGTTTGCTTTTTTTGTTTGTTTGTTTTTTTTGTTTTTTTGTTTTTTTTTTCCTTTCCATAAATTAATACGACTTGGTTGAAGTCAACATATAAGAAACGTTGAATATTACAAACGGGTCAAAACATCTCCTCGAACTATTTCCTATTTCTAAACCATATCTATTTGAAAGTCTTGGAAAATTATTAATAATCAACTTGATATCAAACTAGAACAGTTTATGCAAAAACTCGAGGTAGTACTAACAAAAACGAAAACAGAAGGAGCTGCCAGTCTTGATCAAACACCACTAAAAGTATGGAAAACAAGGAAATTCGACGATATACTACTCTGAATAAATATGTGTCTGTGTCTGTGGATTGATAGATAGCTAGATAGGTAAATAAATTCGGAGGGACAAACAGACCGACAAACTGAGATAACTTCAGACTACGATAGATAGATTGATAGATTTTGAATGCTAATCTCTTACATAAGTACTTTTTCAGAGCTTTATTGATTAAAACCCTCTGTTCGTTCTATAATTTCCATAAGAAATTACGGATAATCTTGAAATTTTATCAATCAAAGTTGATTTATTCATTGATTGTAAATAAAAGAAGTGAAAATTATAGGCGCGCTAAATGTAACGGTTATCGTCTCAGGTAATGGCCACAGCAACCCAAGTTCAAATCCTACACGGAGCCTTTAACATTTTATTTTTGCTCCAATGTCCTTGATAAAAGCATGGATCTATCTCTTCTCTCAATAATAAAAGAGAATGGGTGATCTTTACTCTTGGTACGGCAACCAGTAAAGGTGAAGAAAATCTCTTGATATAAATAAGTTGTACCTCACTAAAAAAAGTGACTCTGTGTCGTGCCTTGCCTTTGTGACTGGTTGGCTAAAAAAAACAATAAGTAAAACAAGTAATTGACGTCTATGTAATTAAATAAAAACCTGGGTTCAATCCCAGGTCTCGTCATACCAATGACTTTAAAAATGGTACTTGATACCTCCTTGTTTAGCTCTCAGCAATATAAGGTACGTATTAAGGGTAAAGAGAAGCAATTCAGAGAAAGAAGTAGCGCCCTCCCTTACACCTCGGTGTCGAAGCAATTGAAAAGGAGGCCTTCTGGTCACCCTCGACTAAGGTCGCCAACTTATTGATCATTAAAAAGGAAATTATTTTATTTTTAACAGGTTCTGACCAAAGTTCTGCAGATGGTGCCAGTAAGTATTTATTTTTCAAGTAACTATACGTTTGTTATATAGTCATAATGAGAGATTCATTACCATGAGGAATGAATATACATGAAGGAAGAATAACCATTATCATCATCATCATGTCGTGCCGCCAGCACGGATATCCTTGACCATCTCTCGCCACTTCTCCCTATCATTCATCGCTTCCGGCAGGTCTTCTGGGTTACAGCCTGTGTCCTCACATAGCTGCTGTATGTAAGTTCGGGCTGGTCGTCCTGCTTTTGCTTGGCCATATGTGGGGGTCCATAAGAGTACGTCACTTACGAGCTCGTCCTTGCTTCTCCAGCAGTGTCCGGCGTGTCTGGCTTGTCTAACCTGTATAGTTTTCGTGATGGGGGGCAAGTGGCCGTACAGTTGGCGTCTCGCTAACACTTGGTTATAAAAAATATAATTTTCACACTTAATTCTCGAAAGGGATCAAAACTTCAGTAAGTATGTGAGAGACAGACGGAGACAGAGAAGGCGAAAACAGACTGCCATACAGATCCATAACTTCTACACTCGACCATACCATGCTACTTTATCTTCAAGGCCCTACTTAGCACTTCTTCTGCTTCTCAGCCGAGAGGTACTCAACGGGAGGCCTGCTGGGGGCCGCTGCCCCAGCCACTCACCGTCGCTCTCCGTGACTAACCGAATCTCTACTAGCCACAAGCTGAGACTGTCTCAAGACTCAGACTGACCGTATCTCACGTGGGCATCCCCATATATCATTTCATAACGCCCACATATTTCTGTTCAACCACGTGACCTCTTCCAGTTATTTTCCCCGGTGCGTCCTGTGCAGAGAATCTCTGATTGACGACATAGTTAAGGGTCAATATGCAACACGTTGATTTTTAATAGAGGTTACGCAGAAATAATAGACAGTACCATCGAAATTGAAGATATCTGTAGAGTATGGTCATTTAAAAAACAAGAAGATTAAAAAAAAATACATTTTTTTCAAAATTACTTTCCATAAATGTAAACCCTGTATTGTTTGGAACTGATTTATAACAAAAATTATTTAATCTCACAAAAATATTTCTTTTGAAGCTATTCAAAATGGTATCAAATCAAACCATTTGTTCCAGGTTCCAACAGAGGTCTGTCATTAAACTTTTGATGGCTGAAAAGTGCAAAACATGTGAAATTTACTGAAGAATGAGCGATGTGCACAAAAAAGCATATTTTAGCTAAAGAATGTTTACAAATGGACTAAACATGGGTTTACCTCTACGAGCGTGAGTCGATGGAGTGGAAATACACTGACTCTTTGGTAAATAAAAAGTTCCTGGCGCAACAGTCAGTAAAGAATATCATGTTGATAGTCTTCTGGGACATGAAAGGACTTGAGAATTAATTTTTATTTATTGCAGACTTTTTGTCCTCATCTTGGTAGTTTTTTTGTGTTGTTTCTCCTTTCACTACGTTTTGGCCAAATTTCATCTCTGGCCTTCTTCGGGGCCCGTGGCGCAGCGGATAGAGGCGTTGAGTCTCTACGGTTCCAGGTGAGCATTATCAGAAGATAGCGGTTTCAAATCCTACCCAAGCCGGCCAGAGGTTTACTTGGTCAAAAACGTGGTGCGATAGACAACAACTATGGAAGGCAGTAATTACTGGGAATACGGTTACAAGACTCAGCATTCCTATCCGAGGTCGCGGTGAAATCACCTGAAGAAGGCCAGAGGTGAAATTTGGCCGAAACGTAGTGAAATGAGAAATAACACAAAAAAAACTACCAAGATGAGGACAAAAAGTCCGCAATCAATAAAAATTAATTCTCAGATTAAGAAGCCTCATCTCAAAATGATCCAATTAAAGACAATTATGAAAGGACTTATCACTATGGATCAATTTGAAAAAAGTGCAACAGTAAACATTTCTTCCTGTTTCCAACTCCTTTCACCCTATTTACTGAATGACTCTTATATCTCAGTGTAAATTTTCAGAACAATTTTTTAATCACCAAAATCTTTAGAGTGCTCTATGGACATTTAAGATATTTTTTTTAAATGCCATCCTAAACTCTTAAGTAATTTAAACTACTTTTTCTGAAGATTTCTTTTTAAATATGACAAAAATCTGAATTCAATTCTTAGAAGTCTGTTGGGTTAAATAGATAAAAATGTATTTGTTTAATTTATTTCTCTTTATTTTTATCTCAAAAAATGTAACCATTAAAAGAAACTGAGAATTAAAAATGTGTCTTTATTTTTAAGGAAATTTCCGGTTTGGTTACTTTGTTTAATGGCATATCAACCTTTGTAGGTTATTTAATGCCCAAGCCATTCTCCTAGAAGAACAGTAGTGGTACTATTTAACCCATAGCTGGGAGGATAAGGGGGTGCATACCTTTCCCGAGAGTATTTGCCCGAAAGTGAATGTAATAGCGCGACTGGAGTACGAACTCGCTTACTACGATTCTGCAGCCCATCCCTTTGACCATTACACCACTGGCGAATGGGCAATCAGAAAATAATTGTGTTAGGTCTGCATTCGTGCTGGATATAATTTTAACCCCCATAATTCTTAATATAAAGAGGATAACTATGAAATACTAATTGGAATTTTTCAGTCCTTCCCCAATAGTGTATGGACCAGTCGGATGGGGCTGCAGAATACACCGACAGCATTTCGGCAGAGGGGTAAGACTCCTTCAACGAGTAACTCGGTGGCCTAGTCGGCTTGGACTTCAGAATACACCAGCTGCATCTCAGCAGAGGTGTAAGACCCCCATCCCACTCCGACGAGTGTCCTCGTAGTCTAGACTGCTGAGGCTGCAGAATACACCGACTGCATCTCTGCAGAGAGGTAAGACTTCCCCAACGAGTATCCTGTATATGACACTAAATAAGCTGATGGTATCAATATTTACCACCCCCTCCGCTCGGGCAGGATATGACACAAGGTCAGTTTTTAAGCGGAGTTTAACAGGTTTGAATTCAGAGTTTTCCTTCTCCTAGACTAGTTGCCTCACCAAGGCTGAAGAACCTAGTCTGCTCTACTATTTACCCATAGCTGGAGGGAGAATAATTGGATTCATACCTTTCCCAAGGGTATTAGTGCTTTGTGAAATGCAATCAGTCTTGTATAGGATTTGAACTCGTGTCGCCGTGTCCATTTCCTACAACGATTACCATTATACCACGGCACCTCCACAAATAATCTGATGGTGAGGCTTCAGTAATACTGGACCTTTGGGGAATGCGGAGTAACCCTTCATCGCCATAGCTCCCTGGTATATTCTGGACCGCAGTGGTAGCACCAGATAGGGTCATATCTATTGGACAAATAGAACTAAATTGTGTACTTATGTTAAACTGAATTGTTTGAAATAGAACAGGTTTCTACATTTAACTGGGTGTAAACAAAAACTGTATTTATGGTAAACTGAATTGTATGAAATAGAACTGTTTATATGTATTAAAACGGATTTAACATTAAATAATCAAGAATGGTTGATATTCCATTAAAGCCAAACAAACCAAATCATATATATTTAATATATATGTATTAAAAAGGATTTGACATTAAATAACATACAATGGTTGATATACCATGAAATCCAATGAAACCAAGACATATATATTTAATATACACGTATAAAAAAGGATTTGGCATTAATAACCAACATGTGCTATAAAAGCCAACCGAACCAAAGCCAACCCAATAGTGTATCGCTGTTACAACTGGAATAAAGAGTTCAATTATCATCCGCAATAGATTAAAATATAGTTATGGTTTGGTTTAGTTTTATGGCATATCAACCTTTGTAGGTTATTTAACGCCAAATCCATTTTTATGTAAATAATCAGTTCTATTTAAAACAATACGGTTTAGCATGAGTATACAGTTTAATTGTCAAAAACATTTCTATTTCAAACTATTCAGCTATAAATAACAATTCAGTTTAGGATAAGTACAGTTTTAGTGTCAAAAATAGTTCAATTTAAAACAATTCAGTTTAGCAAAAGCGTGGTTTTAAATGTAAGTACAGTTTAATTGTAAAAAAACATTTCTATTTCGAGCTATTCAGTTTTGTTAAGTAATTTTACTTCAGCTAATTCGGTTTTGTAAAAGTACAGATTTTGTTTACACACAGTCATATGTCAGAACAGTTAAACAATTTAGTTTAGTGTAAATACAGTTTCAATGTGAAAAAAACAGTTGCAGTTATATGTAACAATTCAGTTAAGTGTAAAAACAGTTTTAATGTCGAAAAAACAGTTCTAATTCAAACCATTCAGTTAAGCACAAGCACACAGTTAAATGTAAGTACGGTTTGATTGTCCAAAATATTTCTATTTCAAGCTATTCAGGTTATTCAAACAATTCAGTTTAGCATAAGTATGCTGTTAATTCTATTTAACCCATAAATAGGGTCCTATCAGGTGCTACCACTCCGGGCCAGAGTGGACCTGGGAGCAATGGCAATGAAGTGGTACTCCGCATTCCCCAAAGCTCCAGCATTGCTGGAACATCACCATCAGACTGTTTAGTGTCATATCCAGGACACTCGTTAGGGGGGGTCTTACCCCTCTGCAGAGGTGCGGTCAGTGTATTCTACTGCCCCAGCCGAGTGGGCAATAAAATATAGTTATCAATTTATATGATATAATATAATATAATGTAATATAATATTTTTATTCATATAATCTAAAAATCTTTGAATGTTGTACCGTCTTTGCTACGTTAAACACCCCTAAATATACACATACCCGTACATTAACCAAGTTCAATATCTGGAAGAAGCTGTTTGTGTTTCAATACATTCTTTAAAATATTTTTATTTATTTTTCAGCACATGACCAGAGCAGTGTTACACAGGGTAAGTCGTCATTTGTATAAACCTTTGAATAAGCGGGTTTTCATGAACGGTAGAGATTCATCCTTCACTGAATTCCTGGTTGGGTTCTCATTTATCCGCGTTTGAATCAAGCTACAAAACTTTTTCATTAACAATTTTTATCAAAATGTTTGAACACTATGTTTTCTCTTTTTATGGGACCCTAAGCTTGTTCAGCTCTTCAGGTTGCCGTACCGAATAATTTCCCTTTATGGCTATTCAGTGTGAGGGTTACTTGGTGGTATTCTTTCCAAGTAACATGTTACAGATTTTACTGGATTACATGGTACCAGTTGTAAGGAATAATTTCTGACCTGAGCAAAGAAAAAATGCATTACAAAAGAGCCAAATGTAAATAAAAAATGTCAGTTTTCTATAACAAAAGTATTTCGAAAATATAATTAATTCAAATATCCCCAGATATTATCTCGCTAATTTTCCTTATATATACATACAGTTTTTTAAGGGTGAATTGTTGGGCAGACTAGGTTCTTCAGCATTGGTGAGGCAACTAGTCTAGGAGAAGGAAAACTCTGAATTCAAACCTGTTAAACTCCGCTTAAAAATTGACCTTGTGTCGTATCCTGCCTGAGCGGAGGGGTTGGGTAAATATGATATCTCTTACCGATTTACTCTTCGAAAAATCGTGATGTTGGACTGATAGTTTCTTTTCGGTTTTCACTTTCTAGATTTGAACTCTCATCTTCCAATGCATCTTCGCTTTCTGCAAAAGAAACATAAAGATCAGGGATTTAAAAACCGTTTACTTTATGCACCCCCTTTGTAATTAAATCTAATTTCCGTTTACCTCTTCCAAAATAAACCAACTGAATATTATTTATCTCACTTGTGTCATATCCTGCCCGAGCTGTCTGTCTATGTTCATATGGGTTTCTGGCAGTCAGTAACCTGTATATAGCTATATATATATATATATATATATATAGCTATATACAGGTTACTGACTGCCAGAAACCCATATGAACATAGACAGACAGCCAGATAGATTGATAGATAGGTATGAGGGAGGGTAGAAAAGTTCATATGAGGACGTCATATATGCTGCCGACAATCTTTACCAATGGGATCCAATCATTGCAACACCGATTGAAGAATTAGGGCTGCATGGGGGATTATGTTGAAAAAATGAACCTTATTTGGTTAAATTTAATTGGATGGTTTGGTTTCTTTGTTTAATGGCATGTCAACCTTTGTAGGTAATTTAATGCCAAAGCCATTCTCCAAGAAGAACAGTAGTGGTACTATTTAACCCATAGCTGGGAGGATAAGGGGGTTTATACCTTTTCCAAGGGTATTTGCCCGAAAGTGAACGTAATAGCGCGATTGGAGTACGAACTCGCGTACTACGATTCCGCAGTCTATCGCTTTAACCATTACACCACGAGGACACCCCCTAAATTCAATTAGAGTACTTTGTTTAGCGAATTAACTTTTCAGCCGACTCTCGTATTTTAACAATAAGTAAAGAAAGTAAATATGAAAACCAAATGTCTCTGTTATTACATCCCCGATATAAATCTACTATTTTTTTTTTACCGCCATTTTTTCTAAAACAATCTTTGTGTATTTTTTGTTCATTTTTGCTTTTGTAGGAGAAGGTGCACCGAGTGCAGCTGGAGGAGGTGCGCAAGGTGCAGGAGGTGGGGGTGCACAAGGTGCAGGAGGTGAAGGGGCTCAAGGTGCAGCAGGTGGAGGTGCTCAGAGTGCAGTTGGAGGAGGTAAGGACTATGGAAAAACGATTGACATAAAAATTGAGGAAGCCATGTTTCATTCTCCATCTCTTCCGTTTTGTCTTTCTCTCTCTCTCTCTCTCTCTCTCACATACACACACACACTTCTTAACTATATTTTTTTTCTTTTCCTTCTCAAGGGCCAATTTTCTCTCTCCTTAAAGTTATAATATATTTAACTGTTTCTTTCTCATTCACTCTCTCTCTCTCTCTCTCTCTCTCTCTCTCTCTCGCTATGGATTAAATAGTACCACTTAGCAGGAGTACTACAAAGGGACACGCTAGCCCCATACCTCTTTATCATTTGTCTAGACTACGTACTCAGAACATCGATTGACAAAACCAGAGAGAACGGCTTCGAGCTGACAAAGAAAAGAAGCAGAAGGTACCCTGCAAAAACAATTACCGACGCCGACTACACCGATGACATAGCGATACTGGCAAATACACCCAACCAAGCCGAAACACTACTGCATAGTTTGGAACGAGCAGCCGCAGGCATAGGCCTCTATGTCAATGCACACAAAACGGAATATATGTGCTATAATCAAACGGGGGACATCTCCACTCTAGACGGAACCCCTCTTAAACAAGTAGACAAATTCACTTACCTAGGAAGCAGCGTCGCATCAACCGAAAAGGACATCGACACGAGGTTAACGAAGGCATGGACAGCTATAAATAGGCTATCGATTATATGGAAATCAGACTTAACCGATGAAATGAAACGCAGCTTCTTCCAGGCAGCAGTCACATCGATACTGCTATATGGATGCACTACATGGACTCTAACAAAACGGCTGGTGAAGAAGCAAGACGGCAATTACAAAAGAATGCTGTGAGCAATCTTGAACAGATCCTGGCGGCAGCACCCCACAAGACGCTAACTGTACGGCCACCTGCATTCTATCACGAAAACTATTCAAGTTAGACGAACCAGACATGTAGGACACTGCTGGAGAAGCAGGTACGAACCCATAAGTGATGTACTCTTATGGACCCCCACAATGGCCGTGAAAAAGCAGGACGACCAGCACGAACATACATTCAGCAACTATGTGAGGATACGGGATGCTGTCCGGAATACCTGCCAGAGGCGATGAACGATAGGGAAAAGTGGCGAGAGAGGGCCAGAGATATCTATACTACCAGCACGACATGATGATGATGATGATATGTTCTATAATATAACGGGCGACATTTCCACACTAAACGGTAGCTCTCTGAAACTAGTAGACAAGTTCACCTACCTTGGAAGCAGTGTCTCATCGATCAAGACAGACATTGACACGCGACTAACAAAGGCATGGACTGCTATCAATAGGCTATCGGTCATATCGAATTCAGACCTGACCGATAAAATGAAACGCAGTCTCTTCCAAGCAGCAATTGTGTCGATACTGCTATATGGATGCACTACATGGAAGCTAAATAAACGGTTGGAGAAAAGGATTGACAGCGACTACACAAGAATGCTGCGAGCATTAATGAACAGGTCCTGGAGCCAGCAACCAACAAAGCAGCAGCTGTACGGCCACCTACCACCCACCATGAAAACTATCCAAATTAAACGAACCAGACATGCAGGACACTGTTGGAGAAGTAGAGATAAGCTCATAAGTGATGTACTCCCATGGGCCCCTTCACATGACCGCGCAAAAGCAGGGCGACTAGCTCGAACCTAGATACAGCATCTATGTGAGGATATGGGGTGTAGCCCCGAGCTCCTGCCGAAAGCGATAAACGATAGGGAGAGGTGGCGAGAAAGAGTCAGGGATATCCGTACTGATGGCACGATAAGATGAAGATGATGAATGTACTTCCACAAAGATCGATTTGGCATTTAATATCTCACGAACTCTGTAAAGACATTAAACTTAAAAATGCTCTCTCCCTCTTTCTATCTATGTATATATATATATATATATGTGTGTGTGTGTGTGCGTGTGTGTGTGTGTTTATATACATATTAATATGTATATGGAGTGGTTAAAAGAATCACAAGTGTTCTTCGATAAAGATGTCTTTGGCTTTAAATAACCCACGAAGTTTAATATGCCACTGAACCCAACGAAACCTGATTTATTTTTATTTGTAATATGAAGCATTATCAACGGATGTCTTGATGCCCATCTTGATCAAATAGTCTGTGACAAGGATGGAGTTGTGGACTGGTGCATTGTCCTGGTGGAAATGCCACTGACCCGATTTGAAGAGTGCTGGCCTCTTCCCTAGGAATCTCTTCCTGAACTCCCTTAAAACCTCAACATAGTGACCCTAACCCTAACCCTTTGGCCAATCAACTCTGGTGTATTGACTTCCTTATTCTTCCCACACCTCTCATCATTTCTCACAGACTCCTTGCCTTCTTTGAATCTCTTATGCCACTCAAAAACTGATGCTCAATTCATGCAAGATGATCGAAAAGCAGTCTGAAGCATTCCATACGTTTCTGTGGCATTTTTTCCAAATTTTAAACAGAATTTTATTACATATCGTTCTTCTAAAGTGTCAGACTGGATTTTTGAAATTCACCAGCTGTGACCATCAGGCTTTAGTAGGGTGTATTCCAATTGCTGCTGTAGCTGTTCATAAAAATTGGTCAGTCATCTCATAAGATGTATAGCAATAACATACTGAATTTTCAAGAGTCTATGCTAATTTTAAATGTCCATACAAAAAAGTTTAGAAACTTATCGTATGCACCTCGTACTTGTAGTTTTCCATCTCTCCAAGCGTTGTAGTTCAATTTCTTTTCACTGTTTCTCTTTTCTCACTTTTCATTATCAGCATGGCAGAATTTTCAATGTTAAATTTAGTTCCTATATCCTGGTTGTATATTATTCTTGCTTGTATCATGGGTCTCAAGTTCTTTTTCATTTTTTGCAAATACCTTTATATTATCCATATAGATAAGGTATTTAATCTTTTCTTGTGATTTTCTAAATTTGTAGCCCCACAGTACATTTACTAAATATGTCGTTGAGTGTTATCATTGTTATAACAAAAAGATGATTCATTGGATTTTTATCTTAACTAAGGTTTGACCTTCTGAGGGTAATTCCAGTTTCCCATGGCATTCATGATGAAATTTATGAATTTGTCAGATAATTTGTACATTTTCAGACATTATATTATCCAAGTTTTTGGGAGCATATCGTGGTCCATCTTGAAGTCTATCCATGCCACAGCTACATTTTTCAGCTTCTCTTTGGCTTCATTGATAGGTTTCTTTGTTTAATGTCATATCAACCTTCGTGGGTTATTTAATGCCAAAGCCATCCTTCTAAAAGAACAGCAGTGATGTTATGTAACCCATAGCTGGGAGGATAAGAGGATTCATACGTTTCCCAAGGATATTTCTCCAAAAGTGAACGTAACAGCGTGGCTTCATTGAGGATTTTATTATTATAGTTATAATTATTATTGCATGAGTATTTCATTGATTTTCAATGGAAAGCAATGAGAAATTAAAGATAAAGAAATTTTTTCACAAAATTAATTGCCTATAATATTAAAATAACCCATGAAGGTTGATGTATCATTAAAATAAAGAAGCTTATCATATGTTTCCTTGTTTCCTAAATGGAAAATCCCTCTTAGTGGGAAGAATTTGAGGATGAGGAAAATATTAAAATAAATACGACGATGCAACTTCACGCGGTATCAAAAAAGAAGTTTTAGAGGCGCTTCGACTAAAGAAAAACTTGCAGGAATAATCGTGTTGAATATCAAGGAAATTATTTTGAAGGAAATAAAAGTTTCATTGATCGTTCCTCTCTGTCTTAGTGAATATGATTTCATTCTCGATATTTTCTGAACACTATTATTTTTGTTCCAACTCGACTTATACTCGTGAATAAATCGAGTTTGAAAACTGCAATTCAAGGATAAAAACTGTCAATGAATTATACTTAGGTAATCATTTTGTAAATAAAATGAAGACGCTGAATAGTAATCTTCTGGCTGGGGGTTCCTGTGGTGTAGTTGGCTAACGTGCTGGACTGCAATGTCGTGGTAAGCAAGTTCGAACACCTGTTACGCTACGACGTTCACTTTAGGACAAATAACCTTGTGAAAGGCATGAATCCTCTCAAACCTCGGATTATGGGTTAAATACTACAACTGCTGCATTAAATTTACCACGGTGGTTGATATACTATTAACCAAAGAAACCATACCAGTAATATATAAATTAATATGTAATCCTTGGCTTCAAAACTTATTAAACTATTGATTTCATGGCTATGAATTATGGTTCCAATTAAACACAAGATCGACTTATATATGAGTATACTGTTTTATTCGTTTTTGATTTCGCTCTTATTCTCCATACTGGCCTAATCACTAGGAAATTTCATGTCATAATGGTTATCGGAATTGGTATTTCTGGTCTCTCGGATACCACTGGACAACTCCACGGGTCCACCTGTTATTTTTTTAACATTGTAACTTTTGCTTTCGGTACTCCATGATCACGTCCTTCACTCCACTCCGCTCTCGAATTACCTCGCTTCTGATATACACACGCAACGATATTCCAACGATCTTTCCACAGCATTTTGTGCCACAACCAGTCATTGTTCTTCCTTCTTCCCACGTTTTGCGAAATGGTGCTATTATTGAGATAAGCCTCTAAGGTCTTGTTCAGCTTCACTTGGAGCACAAATTTTTTCTCGGTAAATGCCTTCTACCCTGATCTTATTCTTTTTCCGCGAGATTTCTGCATCCATATCTCGCCACATTAACAACATCCGTCCTAATTAGACGTATTCTTTCACTTCCCCGATTTCCAGCCTATTCGCCCGGATATGTAGAATACACAGACTGCATCTCGGCAGTGGAGTAAGATCCCACCACACCAACGTTAAACTATCTGATTTCGCGGCTCCAGCTCAAGACCTTTGGGGAATGTTGAGTACCCAATCATTGCTGTTGCATTCAGCCATCTTTGACCCTCTCCTTCACTCCTCTATTTCGTACATTTCGTAATCAAAGAAAAGGAAAAGAAGCGTATTATATATTAAGAGCTGTTGTCTGTTCTTCCAAGTATACAATATAGTATGTAATGAAATGATAGATTTTAGTGAATCTAAGAAGATGATAAAAATAATTGGAAAAGAGGACAAATCATACAGTTACAACGGGGTTAGTGTTAATATTTCATTCTTTATTACAGAACTTCATCAGATTAAATATCCCGTTGTAAGTGTCTGATTCATCCACTTTTCCTCTTATTTTTATCTGCATAATATGTACAAAGAGGTTTTGGCATAAAATGACCTACAATGGTTGATATGTCAAAAAACTCTACCACATCCTTGCTTTTATCACTTGCAATCACTATATAACTCGATGGTGCACTTTCGAAACGAAAGAATTTGGTTTCTATACAGTTTATCTTCAAGCCGATTGTTTGTTAGTTGAGTTTTATGGCGTATGAACCCTTATATGTTATCAAATATCAAATCCTGCTTATATATATATATATATATATCATTTGTTAATGAAATAGTTTGTAGATAACATTTTAAAATGATCTAGAGCTCATTCTTTGCTCACAATTAAATAGTGGATGTGCCCGTGGTGTAATGGTTATCGTCGTAGGAAATGGACACGGCGACACGAGTTCAAATCCTGGACGAGACTGATTGCATTTCCCATAGCACTAATACCCTTGGGAAAGGTATAAATTCAATTATTCTCCCTCCGGATATAGGTTAATAGTAGAGCAGACTGGGTTCTTTAGCCTTGGTGAGGCAACTAGTCTAGGAGAAGGAAAACTCTGAATTCAAACCTGTTAAACTCTGCTTAAAAATTGACCTTGTGTCATATCCTACCCGAGCGGAGGGGTTGGTGAATAAGCATTAAATAGTTTTAAGCATTGCCTTTTATTGTTTGCACACAGTTAAATGGTTTCAAGTAATGTTAATTCCAATAATTCAATCTACTATCTATTATTTGTTTGTACAGATTTAAACGGCTTTAAGTGAATGGTCAAACAGTTCTATTTGACTCATCGATGAGACCCTAATAAGTCCTACCAATACGAGTAAGAGTGGGCTTGGGAGTAATGGCCACATTCCTCAAAGTTCCAAGATTGAAACCTCACAATCGGATGCAGTTTAGTGTCATATCCAAGACACACGCTGAAGAGATACAATCGTTGTATTATCCATCCCCAGCCAACTGGCCTCCCATGAGTCCGATGAACGAACTGAGACTATATTCGTGCATATAGGGTAGTTTATTCTTATACATTTGTTTATTTGTTGTTTTTATTTTATTTTATTATTATTACTAATATATTTTTTCAGGCGACGACGATGACGATGATGACAAAAATAATGGTAAGTAATTTAAATTCAAATATCCTCTGAAATAATCTTTTAACCTAACTTAGTTCCTACTCGATTTAATGTGTCTGATACGTCGGTCGTTCCATGAGAAATGCCCCCTTTCCACATTTATATCTCGGCAAACTTTCATCGTCAGTTCTATGAAAACGTACTCACTGTTTGCAAATTATTTGTATGGGACTGAAATATTTGATATTATTACAGCCGGCGTAACACAAAGCACAATAAAAATATAATATGATAAAAGAGTGAAAGGAGAGATTTTGATTAATTACCGCATATAATACAAATATCCAAACGCCAGGGCCAAATTCTTTTACCCTAGTGGAAATCTAACGAAAGAGAAGGACCAAAAATCTATTGTAAAATTGTCTAAAGGCGACAGACGAGCTTTAAGTTGTAATTGTCATGCTACAAAGAGTTCAAGAAAAAAAATGGCAATATTCAAATATATAAAAATTAAGGAATTAGTCAGTGAAGTCAGAAAATAGTATATTACCGAATTTATCATCTTAGCAGCTTTTGTTCTCGAGTTTAGAGATTTTCGGCCGGACTCTCTAGTCCATGAATCAATGGATAAGCCGGAGTTGAAGTCACCATATCAGAAGTTACGAAACAACTGACTCAACTCTATTCGACGTATATAGCGACGCTAAAACTGCTACGAGGATCTCGTAGCTTCCCGAGAGTTCCTTAAAACAGTTATTTTCTATTTTTTAATAATTCAAATTATTTGTATACTTGATTTTCAGCGAGATATTAACCTAAGACATTGGAAAAATGAGGCCTTGTAACAATATCATATAACCGTGAGCACAAACACACGCAAAAAAAAAAAACTCTTCAGAAATAATACAAAGAATGTAAATATAAACGTACAATGTACGCAAACCCTTAACCTCTACGCATAAAATTACCTTAGACTGTTTGACATGCCGTAAAAGTCAATTAATTAATCAATCTAGAAGGAGGTGGCTGGGATTAAATTGTGCTGACTGTAGTACTTGTAATCATTTAACTGTGTGCTACTAAATTATTAATATGAAATAGAATTATAAGTATCTGATACCAATACTTGAAACTATTAAACAAATACAGGGTGGAACGATGAAATTGTCGTCCTAAAGAAAACAACACTACAGCTTTATTTTAAAACTTTTATTGAAAAAATCAATTCAGGTAACTCGAATACTCGGCGGATGGCGGCGATCAGGCTGGCTTTGGTGTTGTGGGAGGTCATGTTGGTGATGTTCTCGACGTATGACCAAACGAAGTAGTCCAGCGGGTTCAGGTCGGGAGAGGGGGCCAGTGAGAGAAGGGTACAAAGTCGTAGCACTCCTTCTGAAGCCAAGCCTAGGTCTCTTTGGACTTGTGGGCCGGCGCAGAGTCCTACTGCCACACCCAGGGTCTGCCACCGGCCATCTGATTCCACCAGGGGATCACCACACTCTTCAGCACATCCAGGTACACTTTGGTGTTGACTTTCAAGCCGACTTCGAAAATGTGAGGTGGCATGATGTGGCCCTCACTTGAAACCACACCAAAGACCATAACTGTAGCCGGAAACTTTGTTTTCATCCCCCTGTGCACGTCCCTGTTATTCATAGCAATCCAGATTTGCATTTTGAGGGTGCTGGCAATGGTCCTGTTGTCATAACTTTGATCGGTTGAGAGCATGGATTGTACAGCGGCGCATCTCCGATCTCGCTCGTTGAACATTGCGTCACTTTCAGACATGATAGAAGGCTCCTATCGCTCTTGGGATTTGTACACAACTGGCCAACTAGTAGATGGTCAACCACAAAAAAAGAAAACCGGTTTTCATTAAACGGAAATGGAATCATGTCCTCTTTTCTAGGGCGACAATTTTATCGTTCCACCCTGTATCTGATAGCAATACTTGAAACTATTAAACAAATAGAATTATTTGTCTCAAAAAGCAATTTCTGAAACCATTTTAGCGTGCAAAGATAAGATTAACATTCAATAGAATTATTAGTGTTTGTTAGCAATACTTGGACTGTTAAATGGCCCAGTCGTTGGGACCGGGAGAATACACCAACTGCATCACTGCCGGGATGTAAGACTCCTCCAACTAGTGTCCTGAATTTGACACTAAACAATCTGAGGGCAAAGCTCCAGTAATGCTGTACCCCTTTATTGCCATCACTCCAAGGTCCACTCTGGCCCGGAGTGGTAGCACCTGATCCTATTTACCCAACCCCTCCGCTCGGGAAGGATATGACACAAGGTCAGTTTTTTAAGCGGAGTTTAACAGGTTTGAATTCAGTTTTCCTTCGACTAGACTAGTTGCCTCACCAAGGCTGAAGAACCTAGTCTGCCCTACCATTTATCCATAGCTGGAGGGAGAATAATTGGATTCATACCTTTCCCAAGGGTATTAGTTCTATGTGAAATGCAATCAGTCTTGTCCAGGAATTGAACTCGTATCGCCGTGTCTGTAACCTGTGACGATAACCATTACACCACGGGCACCTGATAAATGGGTTGACAAGCCGTAAAATAAAACAACCAAATAACTAACCTTAAAACCATTCGGGTGGTGAATGTATACTATTACTTAATGGGGGAGAGGCACAGCGAGATAATGTGAGATGAGGTTGAGTGTGATTTCAACTAGTTACAATGCTTTTATACAAAACCGTTCATCAGCTGGATTTTTTTTTTACTTAGTTTAGTTATACGTTTTTTAACGAATACTCATGTGATAGTAACTGGCGTATGTAGATAAGTACA
>OY757934.1:23709465-23756965 GCA_963585895.1 Sepioteuthis lessoniana
ACGAAAATTCGTCTTAGTCTTTTGTTGTGAATGTAAATGTACATCTTTGCAGAATTGAAATCGAAATGATGATCCGATTGAGAAACGTGTCGTATTATTAATGTTGCCAACTCTAATATCTCCTTTGTATTCTTTCCAACGTGAGTGAAGGTTCCTAGACGTCTTACCAATATATTCTAGTTTACAATTCTTGCAAGAAGTACAATAAACACTGGCGTGTGAAACTATGTAGCGTTGAGGACTTGAGATTATCAAGTCCTCAACGCAACATAGTTTCAGAAGCCGGTGTTTATTTTACAACTTTTTCAGTTCTTTGGCAAGGTAAGGTCCAAGAATTTTTCAGCTTTTCGCCTTGCTTCTTTTTCATTCTGTTAACTTGTTATCCTTCTTCTTCTTCTTCTTCTTCTTCTTATTATTATTATTATTATTATTATTATTATTATTATTATTATTTTACAGCTCAGCAAACTGCCCAACATCCTCGTAAGTAATACTTTTTCAGCCTATGAAATTAAAAAAAAAAATGAATGAAAATACGGGGGAAATTTAAAACTTAAAAAATCTTTTTAGAAGATTTATCGATTATTATTATTATTATTGTTAGTGTGATTATTATTTTATATCTTGAAATTACCCTCGCCTGTTCTAACTGGTCTCCGCAGATCTCCAGGACTAAAAATAACTTGCTAATTGTTCCATAATCATTTTTAACCTTTCTCTCAAGATCCACATACTTGTCCTTTTTTTTTTTTTGGCCTTCCTTCACTGGAACGGTAAGATCAAATCGATGACAAATTTACTGAGGAAAGTCTCCGTGGCGTAATGACTGATGTGCTGGACTGTGACATCAAAGTTAGCGAGTTTAAACACGAGTAACCCTATTACGTTTACTTTTAAGCTAATACCCCTAGGAAAGGTATGATACTGAGACCCTTATCCCTCCACCACCTATGGATTCAGCTGTACTGGGGTGCCCATGGCCTTGTGACTAACATGCTGAACTGTGATATCATAGTAAGCAAGATCAAATATAAGTAGTCCTATAACGTTCACTTTCAGGCTAATACCTTTGGAAAAGGTATGAGACCCTTATACCCATCACCACTTTTGGATTCAGTAGTACAGGGGTGTCCACATAGCCTTGCGATTAATATGCTGGACTGTGAGATCATTGTAAGCGAATTTTCGCTCCTGTGGGGCTATTACGTTCACTTTCGAACAAATCCCCTTAAGAAAGTTATAAACCTTTTATCCCTTTCAGCAAATAGTAAAATAACCCCACGTATATTCTCCTACACGGATGGCTTTTGGTATTTAATAACGAGCAAAGTATGGCATGTGATTATACAAAGAAACCGAGCAAGTTATTTTCATCGTGTTAATTAAAACTACGTCAGGTTTTCTGACCGGAATGTGGAAAACTAGAAGTGGAACTAAATTCAGGAAGAAAAAGCTTAGCTGAGATGAAAATCCAGAGAGAGATCTTTCAGGGAGATGCGCTATCCACATTACTATTTGTAATAGCGATGATGCCACTCAACCACATACCCAGGAAATACACAGGTGGATGGAAATTTAGTAATCGCAAGAAAGAAAATCAACCAACAAATGTACATGGATGCCAACAAACTGAGAAATATGAAAAAGAACTGGAAACCCTAATACAGGCAGTGAGGACATACATTGACTTTATAGGGATGGAAATTGGCATAGGAAAATGTGTCATGCTAGTAATGAAAAGCAGAAAACGACCAATGACAAAAGGAATAGAACTACAAAATCAAGAAAAACTCAGAACGCTCAGAGAAAAGGAAACTTACAAATACTTGGGGATGTTGAAAGTGGACACCATCAAATAAGCTGAGATTAAAGAAAAAATTGAAAAAGAATACGTCAAAGAGAACGAGAAAACTAGTTGAAACTAAACTACATCGCAAAAATCCCATCAAAAACATAAACACATGGGCTGTTCCTTTCGTAATTTACTTGGGATCATTCTTAAAGCGGACCAGTGAAAAATTTCAATAAATGGACAAGAGAACAAGAAATCTGTTGAAGGTGACTCACCTATGACCAGAATAATGGACTTACCCAAAGAGAGTATTAATCAAGAACTAAGTTGGTAGAACAAAGAGAACAGCAGCAGCAGCAGCTGTAATAAGCACCTTGCCTGTTTTCGTGTACGTTGAACCAAGTAGTACCTCCTCAGAGACTTTTGGATAAATTTGTATTGGCACCACATATCTCCGTGTTGAGTTGACCCTTAATAACCGGTCATAAAAAAAACTCATAACAATACATAAGGTCTTACATTCCAGAGATGATATAGATAGACTGTACGTGTCAAGAAAAAAAGGAGGAATAGGACTTATCAACATTTTAAATAGCGTCGATTCATCGATACAACGAATAGAAGATAGCATAAAAATGCGCAAAGAAATACTGATTACAGCCACTAGAAACAATACAAAAAACACAAGCAACAAGGGAACAAAAATAACCAGAAACCAAAAATGGGAAGAAAAGCAATTGTATGGGCATTTCAATTGAATCTCTTCTGAGAGCAGCACAAAACAACGTCATAAGAATTATGTCAAAGAAAGAATAGAAGTAGAAGTAAGTTATGTGGTGATAGAGACGAACGATCAATCACATAATTATTGAATGCAGTAAATTACCACAAAAAGAGCATAAGACTATACACGACTGGGTGGGGAAGGTGATCTACTAGGAATTATGCAAGAAATTTAAATTTGACCATACGAACTAATGTTATATGTATAACCCAGAATTCGTCAGATAAAATGAGATGGACAATTTTTTTTTTTGGTGGGGGGGATTTTGAAATATAAATGGATCATCTAATCTCGGCTAGATGACAAGACCTAATGATAGTCAACAAAAAAAAAAAAGAGAATCAGCTGTAGAGTGAGCAGGGTGAAACTGAAGGAAAGCAAAAAGTGAGATATTAATTTGATCTTGCAAGAAAGCTAAAAAAAAAAAATGTATTGAACATGAAAATGAACGCGAAACCAATTGAAATTGTCACGCTCGGTACTATCACCAAAGGGTTGGTACAGGGACTGGAGGACATAAAAATAAGAGGATGAGAAGTGACCATTTAAACTACAGATTTATTGGCTGTAAAGAAGAGAACCTTACAGGTAAAACCACTTCGGATCAGAAGGGACCTGAGAGTAAGGGCATATGATAATAATAATAATAATAATAATAATAATAATAATAATAATAATAATAATAATAATAAATAATTGTTCTTTGAAAATGATAAATGAATAAACATGAAATAATTATGCGTAAATATTCTAATTAAAAAACTTTCAACTTCTTTCTGTACATCAAGAGCATTTCTTTAATACTCTTATTTCAGATTATATATATATATATATATAAACATAAACAATGAAAGAAAACTCAACGGACTTTTACAATGCCATAATAAATATATTTTGCCAAGTCGTAGATGTGACCCACTTCAATCAGATGGCTTCTTACAGAATGCAAAGTGATGCAAGACATTATTATTTAAGGAAAAAGTAAAAATATAATTAAATAAAAAATAAAAACGAACAAAGCATCACCTATAGCACAAGGTTTAACTTCAAAGTGAAACTGGTTAAACTTAGTCATCATTCCTATGCTTTTTTCCCTAAATAACAATGTTTTATATCTTTTTGCATTCTGTAAGAAACCACCTGATGAGGCGGGTTTCATCTACGACTTGTCGAAATAAATTTGTAATGGCAGAGTAACCATTTGTTGATTTTTCTTGCATTGATTCTACAGATATATTCGCTCTGTATGAGAGTTATCGAGCACACGTGTAGAAATATATGAAACTTCTCATATCTGAATAATTCCAAACATAACGTCCCTGAGTATTAACTTTATATATATATATATATATATACATATATATATATATATATATATATATATATATATATATATATATATATATATAAGAACAACGTGTTTTTGTGTAGTTCACTTAAAAAAGGTTAAATGCTCTTAGTGTAGACATTATTTAAGGCCTAAAATTTTACAATTAAAAATACCCCAATAATCCGCTTACTGTTTTGAATTTCACGAGTCACTATAATCATTAATTTTCGTCTGATGACACTGAGTAACTAGCGGAGAACAGTAATTTTAGAATTTATATATATATATATATATATATATATATATATATATATATATATATATATACATATATATATATATTACTAATATTTTGCAATTTTTCTTTTTTTCTTTATAGAAAATTTTGAGTCAAACGATGATTGCTCTACAGGTATGTCGTTTTTAATTTCTTCAGCATTTTAATAATTTTTAGAATTTTAGTTTTCTTTTTTTTTATTTATATATTTTTTCTTTTAAAAATATGAAAAATTTGTATATAAAAACATTTTCTAAATTTCCTCTCACTCTCTCTTTCTCTTAGTCTCTTTCTCTCTTTGTTTACTGTTCGCACCTGCAATCTTTGTTTATATATATATATATATATATATATATATATATATATATATATATATGTGTGTGTGTGTGTGTGTGTGTGTGTGTGTGTGTGTGTTTACAATTCTAGCCTACAATCTTTGTGACTCCCTTTCTCTCTGTAGCGAACAATGCTAATTTATCTCTCTCTCTCTTGCTCTCTCTCTCTCTCTCTATCTATCTATCTATCTGCTAATCTATTTCTCATTCTCTCTCTCCCCCCTCTCTCTCTATATATATATATATCTATATATATCTGCTAATCTATTTCTCTCTCTCTCTCTCTCTCTCTCTCTCTCTCTCTATCTATCTATCTATCAATTTATCTATCTGCTAATCTATTTCTATCTATCTATCTATCTATCTGCTAATCTATTTCTCTCTCACTCTCTCTCTCTCTCTCATCTCCAAGAAGTCATAATCTTCCTTTATTCTCTCGCTAGTGTTTTTTGCATTTAGATATTATAGACAAAGGATATGGTGGCGATTTGTGAGATTCTCTGGAATATAACTCCCAATATTCATTCATTACTTTCATTTGCTTTGTCTCCTTTCGTGTTTTCGATGACAAAGAAGGAGGCTATCGAGAAATTGGGGATTCTTACAAATTGTCTTTCTCCTTAATTGTTCATAAATTAATAAGTCCTACAAATTTTTACTGAAATTAATAACTTATTTTGGGTTGAATTCTAGATTTCGATAGTAATTTGTAAATATGCAAATTTTTACTGGGGGATGTCCCCAGGAAATGTGGCAAAAATGCTGATCTACAAAATCATTGTAAGCTAGATTGATCTCAAGTCATGCAATTACGTTCACTTTCAGGCTTATATCACCACCCCCAATTTTTTTTTTCATCATACAACGTGTGAAGGCACGTGCGATACCCTAGCCTCATCAGCCGCCAACCAGGGTGATAACACTGTTTCGGTAGGTCTGTGTTATCACCCTGGTTGGCGGCTGATGAGGCTAGGGTATCGCACGTGCCTTCACACGTTGTATGATGGAAAAAAAAATCACCACCCCCAACAAAAGGGTTTAATGCTCTCACGACCGTTTTTCTACAAATAACTTTGGCCTTACTTAACCCAGAAAGGTTGATATGGCATTAAACAAAAAAACCAAGCCAATCACTAATTCTTTTTATGACCGACACAAATTTTAAAACGTGGGTCAGCTGAAAAGTTCATAGACTGACCAACATACTCTCATGGAATATTACCAGATGATGTTTTTTTTCAACATTGTTTTCGTTGTAGTTTACACAATTCTTCAACCGGTGTTGCTGTGCTTGACTCATTGATGAAAAACGTCGTCATGACGTCATTAAATAATTGACGTCATCAAATGAACTTTTCAGCCCACACTAGTAAATTAGAATCATTGCTTTTTCTTCTTAATTCTTTCCTTTGCTTCCTCAAAATGCAAAACATCCCCAGGACTAAATACATAATAGAAAGTAGATTTTAAGCCTATGGAAAGATTAACTTGTTTGGAATTTGAAGAAATTAGATTTCTCATATGCGTTACCTAATAGGACATACATTTAAAAGAATGAAGTAAAAAACATGTGTAAAAAAAGAAATAAAAAATAGTAAGAAAAGTAAAAGAAACTTGTGTTGTTCCTTCAGGACTATGATATTGTTTTGTTCATGTCTGTTAATTGGTATTAATCTTGATCATTGATTACTTCCTGGAAAAGAGAGGAACGCAGAAGAGAATGTAGCTTTTACTTATAACTGTAAACGCAGACGCAAATGTAGATTTGGCCACCTTTATCGTTATATTAACGAAAATAAAAATGAAAAGGAAGACAGAAATATCAAGTTTCCAAGTTTTATCATTCAGCTTGAGATAAAAAGGAAAAAGTTCTCAAGCTGAAAGAAATCCAGTCAGAAATGTTGGCAAGAATCACAAGAACAATTAGAGATGATGCGAAAGTATTTCGAATCGATTTGTGCCGGGATGAACACTTGCGAAATTTGCTGAAAAGACTGAAGATGAATGAGTATCTTCAAACTGTGATCTGCAGGATTTAGTGTTGGCGAATTTCACTGAAATGACTGAAGATAAATGAATATCTTTCAACTGTAATTTGCAGAATTGAACATTGTCCAAATTCTTGATCAAATGAAGATGAATGCAGATTCCTCTGTCTGTAAAGAGTAGAGTTGATCACTGGCAGGACTCACGGCATTAATTGTTGAAGAGTGGAATCTTCAGGGTTATAATGATCAAATGAAGATGAATGCAGAACCCTCTGTCTGTAAAGAGTAGAGTTGATCACTGGCAGGACTCACGGCATTAATTGTTGAAGAGTGGAATCTTCAGGGTTATAATGATCAAATGAAGATGAATGCAGAACCCTCTGTCTGTAAAGAGTAGAGTTGATCACTGGCAGGACTCACGGCATTAATTGTTGAAGAGTGGAATCTTCAGGGTTGTAATGATCAAATGAAGATGAATACAGAATCCTCTGTCTGTAAAGAGTAGAGTTGATCACTGGCAGGACTCACGGCATTAATTGTTGAAGAGTGGAATCTTCAGGGTTATAATGATCAAATGAAGATGAATGCAGAACCCTCTGTCTGTAAAGAGTAGAGTTGATCACTGGCAGGACTCACGGCATTAATTGTTGAAGAGTGGAATCTTCAGGGTTGTAATGATCAAATGAAGATGAATACAGAATCCTCTGTCTGTAAAGAGTAGAGTTGATCACTGGCAGGACTCACGGCATTAATTGTTGAAGAGTGGAATCTTCAGGGTTATAATGATCAAATGAAGATGAATGCAGAACCCTCTGTCTGTAAAGAGTAGAGTTGATCACTGGCAGGACTCACGGCATTAATTGTTGAAGAGTGGAATCTTCAGGGTTATAATGATCAAATGAAGATGAATGCAGAACCCTCTGTCTGTAAAGAGTAGAGTTGATCACTGGCAGGACTCACGGCATTAATTGTTGAAGAGTGGAATCTTCAGGGTTGTAATGATCAAATGAAGATGAATACAGAATCCTCTGTCTGTAAAGAGTAGAGTTGATCACTGGCAGGACTCACGGCATTAATTGTTGAAGAGTGGAATCTTCAGGGTTATAATGATCAAATGAAGATGAATGCAGAACCCTCTGTCTGTAAAGAGTAGAGTTGATCACTGGCAGGACTCACGGCATTAATTGTTGAAGAGTGGAATCTTCAGGGTTGTAATGATCAAATGAAGATGAATACAGAATCCTCTGTCTGTAAAGAGTAGAGTTGATCACTGGCAGGACTCACGGCATTAATTGTTGAAGAGTGGAATCTTCAGGGTTATAATGATCAAATGAAGATGAATGCAGAACCCTCTGTCTGTAAAGAGTAGAGTTGATCACTGGCAGGACTCACGGCATTAATTGTTGAAGAGTGGAATCTTCAGGGTTGTAATGATCAAATGAAGATGAATACAGAATCCTCTGTCTGTAAAGAGTAGAGTTGATCACTGGCAGGACTCACGGCATTAATTGTTGAAGAGTGGAATCTTCAGGGTTATAATGATCAAATGAAGATGAATGCAGAACCCTCTGTCTGTAAAGAGTAGAGTTGATCACTGGCAGGACTCACGGCATTAATTGTTGAAGAGTGGAATCTTCAGGGTTATAATGATCAAATGAAGATGAATGCAGAACCCTCTGTCTGTAAAGAGTAGAGTTGATCACTGGCAGGACTCACGGCATTAATTGTTGAAGAGTAGAATCTTCAGGGTTATAATGATCAAATGAAGATGAATGCAGAATCCTCTGTCTGTAAAGAGTAGAGTTGATCACTGGCAGGACTCACGGCATTAATTGTTGAAGAGTGGAATCTTCAGGGTTATAATGATCAAATGAAGATGAATACAGAATCCTCTGTCTGTAAAGAGTAGAGTTGATCACTGGCAGGACTCACGGCATTAATTGTTGAAGAGTGGAATCTTCAGGGTTATAATGATCAAATGAAGATGAATGCAGAACCCTCTGTCTGTAAAGAGTAGAGTTGATCACTGGCAGGACTCACGGCATTAATTGTTGAAGAGTGGAATCTTCAGGGTTATAATGATCAAATGAAGATGAATGCAGAATCCTCTGTCTGTAAAGAGTAGAGTTGATCACTGGCAGGACTCACGGCATTAATTGTTGAAGAGTGGAATCTTCAGGGTTATAATGATCAAATGAAGATGAATGCAGAACCCTCTGTCTGTAAAGAGTAGAGTTGATCACTGGCAGGACTCACGGCATTAATTGTTGAAGAGTGGAATCTTCAGGGTTATAATGATCAAATGAAGATGAATGCAGAATCCTCTGTCTGTAAAGAGTAGAGTTGATCACTGGCAGGACTCACGGCATTAATTGTTGAAGAGTGGAATCTTCAGGGTTATAATGATCAAATGAAGATGAATGCAGAACCCTCTGTCTGTAAAGAGTAGAGTTGATCACTGGCAGGACTCACGGCATTAATTGTTGAAGAGTGGAATCTTCAGGGTTGTAATGATCAAATGAAGATGAATACAGAATCCTCTGTCTGTAAAGAGTAGAGTTGATCACTGGCAGGACTCACGGCATTAATTGTTGAAGAGTGGAATCTTCAGGGTTATAATGATCAAATGAAGATGAATACAGAATCCTCTGTCTGTAAAGAGTAGAGTTGATCACTGGCAGGACTCACGGCATTAATTGTTGAAGAGTGGAATCTTCAGGGTTATAATGATCAAATGAAGATGAATGCAGAACCCTCTGTCTGTAAAGAGTAGAGTTAATCACTGGCAGGACTCACGGCATTAATTGTTGAAGAGTGGAATCTTCAGGGTTATAATGATCAAATGAAGATGAATGCAGAACCCTCTGTCTGTAAAGAGTAGAGTTGATCACTGGCAGGACTCACGGCATTAATTGTTGAAGAGTGGAATCTTCAGGGTTATAATGATCAAATGAAGATGAATACAGAATCCTCTGTCTGTAAAGAGTAGAGTTGATCACTGGCAGGACTCACGGCATTAATTGTTGAAGAGTGGAATCTTCAGGGTTATAATGATCAAATGAAGATGAATGCAGAACCCTCTGTCTGTAAAGAGTAGAGTTGATCACTGGCAGGACTCACGGCATTAATTGTTGAAGAGTGGAATCTTCAGGGTTGTAATGATCAAATGAAGATGAATACAGAATCCTCTGTCTGTAAAGAGTAGAGTTGATCACTGGCAGGACTCACGGCATTAATTGTTGAAGAGTGGAATCTTCAGGGTTATAATGATCAAATGAAGATGAATGCAGAACCCTCTGTCTGTAAAGAGTAGAGTTGATCACTGGCAGGACTCACGGCATTAATTGTTGAAGAGTGGAATCTTCAGGGTTATAATGATCAAATGAAGATGAATGCAGAACCCTCTGTCTGTAAAGAGTAGAGTTGATCACTGGCAGGACTCACGGCATTAATTGTTGAAGAGTGGAATCTTCAGGGTTGTAATGATCAAATGAAGATGAATACAGAATCCTCTGTCTGTAAAGAGTAGAGTTGATCACTGGCAGGACTCACGGCATTAATTGTTGAAGAGTGGAATCTTCAGGGTTATAATGATCAAATGAAGATGAATGCAGAACCCTCTGTCTGTAAAGAGTAGAGTTAATCACTGGCAGGACTCACGGCATTAATTGTTGAAGAGTGGAATCTTCAGGGTTATAATGATCAAATGAAGATGAATGCAGAACCCTCTGTCTGTAAAGAGTAGAGTTGATCACTGGCAGGACTCACGGCATTAATTGTTGAAGAGTAGAATCTTCAGGGTTATAATGATCAAATGAAGATGAATGCAGAACCCTCTGTCTGTAAAGAGTAGAGTTGATCACTGGCAGGACTCACGGCATTAATTGTTGAAGAGTGGAATCTTCAGGGTTATAATGATCAAATGAAGATGAATGCAGAACCCTCTGTCTGTAAAGAGTAGAGTTGATCACTGGCAGGACTCACGGCATTAATTGTTGAAGAGTAGAATCTTCAGGGTTATAATGATCAAATGAAGATGAATGCAGAACCCTCTGTCTGTAAAGAGTAGAGTTGATCACTGGCAGGACTCACGGCATTAATTGTTGAAGAGTGGAATCTTCAGGGTTGTAATGAGCAACACGAAATATGTCTTGCCCAGTCGGCTGGGGCTGTAGAATACACCGACTGCTTCTCTGCAGAGGGGTAAGACTCCCCGAACGAGTGTCCTGGATATGACACTAAACAATCTGATGGTGAGGTTCCAGCAATGTTGGAGCTTTGGGGAATGCGGAGTACCCCTTCATTGCCATCGCTCCCAGGTCCACTCTGGCCCGGAGTGGTAGCACCTTATAAAGGTCCTATCTATGGGTTAAATAGAACTAAACCGTGCTTCTTTCACTATACTGATTTTTGCATTTAAACTGCGTATTTATGCTAAACTGATTTGTTTAAAATAGAACTGTTTTGACATTGGAACTGCGTACTAGTGCTAAACTGAATTGCTCAGAATAGAACAGTTTTTGACGTCTAAACTGTGTACTTATGCTGAACTGAACTATCAGAAATAAAACTTTGACATTTAACTCTGTATTTTGTCCAGTCAGTTGGGGCTGTAGAATACACTGACTGCTTCTCTGCAGAGGGGTAAGACCCCCCCCCCCTAACGAGTGTCCTGGATATGACACTAAACGATCTGATGGTGAGGTTCCAGCAGTGCTGGAGCTTTGGGGAATACGGAGTACCCCTTCATTGCCATTGCTCCCAGCTCCACTCTGGCCCGGAGTGGTAGCACCTGATAGGGCCCTATCTATGGGTTAAATAGAACTAACAGCATACTCATGCTAAAATGAATTGAGTAAACGAATAGCTTGAAATAGAAACGTTTTTGACAATTAAACCGTACCTACACTTAAACTGCGTGCTTATGCTTAACTAAATTTTTTCCAATAGAACTGTTTTTCAACATTAAAAGTGTATTGACACTTAACTGAATTATAACATATAACTGCTTAAATAGTTTGAAATGGAAATGTTTTTGACAATTAAACTGTGTACTTTTGCTAAACTGAACTGTTTTAAATAGAACAGATTATTTACATAAAAATGGATTTGGCGCTAAATAACCGACAAAGGTTGATATGCCATAAAACCAAACAAACCAAACCAAACCAACGAAATATGTCGGACTAGTCGGTGTGAATATCGCAAACAAACAACTAGTGGTCCAGTTATACCGAAACCAAGGAGGAAAGATAAACAATTCTCCCCAAGAATACCTGGAATGTGGTTGAAAGTTTGCTCTTCCTCAAGTCGAACAAGGGAGAAACGAAATACAAGTTATGTGGTCGAAATAGACTTGGTTATAATGCAGGAAAAGGCCTGCATGTCCTGGTCCCTTGGCAAGAAAAGAGAAAAGAGAAAAGAGAGCATCTTTCCTTGGTTTTTATTTAGCCCAAGAAAATCTCCCGGACTCAATGGCAAAGTCCAACGGTCTTAACTCGAGCGTTGAACAACGTATTTAAAATGCCAAAAATCATGGGGTGATTTAACGGTGAACCGAACGCAGAATTGAAAATAGATCATTCGGTTTGATTTATCTGTGAACCGAACACCCAACTGAATATGGATTTTCCTGCCTATTTCAGCAATTAACAAAATGTACAAACGAATAAAGTTCTTTCTGCTACATACTAAAGGCCCAAATCAGTTTCTTGTTGAGTTGACATTTGAGCTTTTCTTGTTCTTATTCATTATTCACTACCTTTTCAATAATCTTACAAGGCCAACCTTTAAAATGGTTAATTCTTATCGTATCTTATTTCTTTCTTTTCAGAAAATGTTCCCATATATTCACTGCTATACTAAGACTAATGTCCTCATCTTGATTGTTATTAATATCACAATGTTTAGGCTTATACTAGTCAAACTAAGACGGTTATTGAACCTATTTCTTTCAATCAATAGTTAGCTTAGACATGAATTTCATATAAGGACTTCTAATTAAGAAACAAAAACTGTAATATAATGGCCGAGGGATTTCGTTTTATACATCTTGCCTTTCGGTTTTGTTCGGCAGAGAACCTTTCGCTTAGCGCATGGGTTAGTAAGGTGCAACATGAGTGCAGGTGTTCACGCGCGTGCGGATAGGATGTATCATTCACAGATGTCAAAATAAAACCCCCAGATAGGAAATGGGACCAGGAGGTGTGAATGACGCCATGCACCGGAAACGTGGATTGCTGAGGATTTGGGGGATTTGAGAAAATTCAGTGAGTTGAGTTTTTGCCTCCGAAGAAGAAGGTTGACTTTCGGAGCTCGCCGAGGCCTTGCAGTGGGTGTCGCACGTGGTGGGGGGCAGATGGAAAAGTCAGCAGAGAAAGATTGTGTATCTCTCTCCTTATGTCGAAAAACCTTTTAACTCAAAGGTAATAAAAAGTTTCGTACCTGAACTAAGAAGTCGTAAGTGTTTTTGTGTTTCGAGATTCCTATGTGCGTTATGAACATTCTATATCTATTTAACATATTCATGGATGGCTATGTTACAAAAAGACACAAGGCTTGAAACTCAAATTAATTACATTATGATTTGGGCACCTCCAGTGATGCAATGGTTAACATGCTTGGCTAAGGAGTTTGATTCTCATGCATCTCATACTTTTAGTTTTGTGCTTAATAAAGGAATAATTGCTCTATGATTATTTCATACATCACAAAAGCACTCTGCACAAATGCAAAGTGATTGAAATGATTTATTTTTCTTTTTACCATTGGGAAGGACACAAGTTTATTAAAGCTCACTGGCACTTATTAAGGCTTATAAGTATTTCTTGTGTATTCTTCTTTTAAATTAACAAAAAGTATATTTTCACACTTTTTTATGATTATATAAACCAGGGTTTCTCAAAGTGGTCCGGAGAGAACCCTGGAGCATGAATAGGATTTGGGCCGGATGAATAAAAGCACAGGGTTCCATTCGGGTGGGAGCTCACTTCTTTGCGTTTATAAATCCCTTAACAACAGAATAAAAATCGTTATAGACGCGCAGCCAGATATCGAAAACAGCTGCAAGATATCCCAACCTTTGTGCATTAGTTGAGCCAATTTTACTTGATTTTCCAAGTTCATATATATTTACCATACCCATACATGAATATGGGAAACATACATAGAATGTTCATAATATATATATATATACATAGAACATAGGAAACACGAAAAACACTTAACGACTTCTTTGTTCAGGTACGAAACCTTTTATTACCTTTGAGTTAAAGGTGTCGACATAAGGAGAGAGGCACAATCTCTCTATGCTGGCTTTTCCATCTGCTCCCCCCATTTCGTGCGGTGCCCACAGCGCGCAAATTCGTCTGGCCTCTGCGAGCCCCGAAAGGCGACCCTTCTCGTTCGGTGTCTAGTTCTCAACGAACTGCCTTTTTCAAAATCCCCCTAATCCTCCACGCGCGCTTCCGATGCATGACGTCATTCACATCTCCGGGTCAAATTTTCTGTCTGGGATTTTTATTTTGACATCTGTGAACGACACATCCTCTCCCACGCGAACGTTAACACCTGCGCTCAAGTTTGCACCGAACTAACCCATGTGTTGAGCCGAAAGGTTCTCAGCCTAACTAAACCCAAAGGCATAAAACGAAATCCCTCGGCCATTATATTACATATAATGGAATCTGGGTTTAGCCAAGTACATTTAATTGGGAAAAAGAGAAGTTACCCTGAACGTAGAAAGTGATGATTTGCAGCTAGAATGTACAAACTTACGACCAAATATTTGTGATTTACTCTGAGCCATTAAATTCAATGTCCTCATTTAAGAATTATTCAAGAATTGAAGGCGCGTTTGTATCTACAATTATTGATCCTTTATTCATGTATAAAATACTGGCTTGAGAAGAAATAGACCGTTCCATTAAATAATGAGAGCTTCCAATAACAAGAATTGCACTACAGAAGTTATCTTCTCCTATAATATAAAAGAGCCCAGTTTTTAGAGATAGAACTTTTTTTTAATAATCGATTGATACTGAATAAAGTACTTGAGTGTCAATACTACTAATACTTTCCCGTTGCTACTTTATGCACTGGTAAATAAATCATGTTTGGTAATTCAGAATTTAGTCAATTTATTTGGTTTGGTTTGGTTTGGTTTGGTTTATTTGTTTAATGGCAAATCAACTCTTTTTAGGTTATTTAATTCCAAAGCCATTCTTCTAGAAGAACAGTAGTGGTACTATTTAACCCATAGCTGGGAGGATAAGGGGGTTCATACCTTTCCCAAAGGTATTTGCCCGAAAGTGAACGTAATAGCGCGACTGGAGTACGAACTCGCTTACTACGGTTCCGCAGTCCATCGTTTTAACCATTACACCACGAGGACACCCCCTCGATTTATTTGGAGATGAATAAAAATCAAATTTGGATATACATGCTGAATCTAGTGAAATGTTTGAGAAGCTCTGATTTAGACTAACCTAAAGCAATAAATGATAATCTCCAATGGTTGATTGATAAGTTCTTCAACCTCTGTGACATTACTAACAACGGAGATAAAAGCATGTTTGAACATTTATCTTATAATCGTTCTGTTAAAATGTACTTGGCAGCCGTTTGTTGTGTGCACTAGTTGAGGATGATATGGAAACTGAATTTTAAAAAAAAATCAATCCTCTTTCTTCGTGACACTCTGTGAGATAAATAATATTCAGTAACTTTATTTTGGAAGTGGGTGAACGGAAATTAGATTTAATTACAAATGGGGTGCATAAAGTAAAATGTTTTAAAATCCCTGATCTTTAAGTTTCTTTTGCAGAAAGCGAAGATGCATTGGAAGATGAGAGTTCAAATTTAGAAAGTGAAAACCGAAAAGAAACTATCAGTCCAACATCACGATTTTTCGAAGAGTTAATCGGTAAGAGATATCATATTTACCCAACCCCTCCGCTCGGGCTGGATACGACACGAGGTCAATTTTTAAGCAGAGTTTAACAGGTTTGAATTCAGAGTTTTCCTTCTCCTAGACTAGTTGCCTCACCAAGACTGAAGAACCTGTCTGTCCAACTATTTACCCATAGCTGGAGGGAGAATAATTAGATCCATACCTTTCCCAAGGGGTATTAGTGTTATGTGAAATGCAATCAGTCTCGTCCAGGATTTGAACTCGTGTCGCCGTGTTCATTTCCTACGACGATAACCATTACACTACGGTAAGAGATATGATGATCGTTGCTGCCGAGCAGTCTCCTTTTCTTGTGTAATTTTTATATGTGCATATTGCCAAGCTGAGTTCTGAAACAATCAGATGTGTTGTACCAGCTGGATGTTTTTCGAATGTAACACGGTTTCTTACCCAAATTGTACCATACAATTACCTAATTTATAAACCCAGTCGGTTGGGGCTGTAGAATACACTGACCGCTTCTCTGCAGATGGGTAAGACCCCACCTCCAAAGAGTGTCCTGGACATGACATTAAACAATCTAATGGTGAAGCTCCAGTAATGCTGGAGCTTTAGGGAATCCAAAGTACCTCTTCAGTGCCATTGCTCTCAGATTCACTCTGACCCGGAGTGGTAGCACTTGATAAGGTCCTATTTATGGGTCAAATAGAACTAAGTCATTTACTTATGCTAAACTGAATTGTTTGGAATAGAACCGTTTTTATATTTTACTGTGGGTAAACATAAAAACTGTGTACTTATACTAAATGAAATTGTTTGAAATAAAATTTATATTTGACTGTGTATTCGTATTAGATATAAGAGAAATCATCTAAGTGTGAGAAAAAATAAGCATCAGCTCGTTTGAAAATATCAATCGTATATTTAATATATTTATCAAAGGGATTTGGCAAAAGTAACCAACAATGGTTGGTATTCCATAAAACCAAGCCAAACGTTAACTTAATTTATGATCATGTTTCAAGTATTGTCTATCACTTATATTCCATCGCAACAGGAGAAAAAATAACATCATGCAATACAGAAAGTTATCATGCATTTTTATTTTTATAATATACGTTATATATTATGATAACGTGGAAGTGGAAACTCGCCATGGACCGAAAGTCGATGACTTGTGTACCAACACTACTACGGGTACTACCACTTTGAATACCGCCGATCCAACACATAAATGCCTGAATGATTTTCGGTATTTGTAGTGAAGGAGGAATATGTTACTTTATTATTGATTGATTGGTCGATTGATTCTAACTGCATCTTAATCTGTATGGAATTATTCAATGTTTAGAAGTTAGGGAATCACGTACATTGCTTATGGTCAGGAATTAAAGCAAGAAACAAGGAAAAATAAAACTATTATATACATGGATAAAAGATGGGTACAGCATCCACCTGCACCCAACTCGTTAGTTTGTTAGAATATAAGGCCCAGTCGGCTGGGGTTGTAGAATAAAAAGACTTCATCTCTGCAGAGGGGTAAGACTCTCCCCTCAACAAATGTTGGATATAACACTAAATTATCTGATAGAAAAACTCCAATCTTAGAGTTATGGGGAATGTGGAGTACCCTTTCATCGCCATTATTACCAGATCAACTCAGATCCTGGTGTTGTATAATCACAACCATATACATATACATAATATATGCGGAAACATAGGCAACAATAATGACGACTTCAATGAACGAATGAACACACTTCTTTATAAAAAATATACCTCCCACACTTTATTCTCGAAAGGGTTGCGAAAGGGTTGATGTTGGTTGTGTGTGAGAGGTGAGTTGGAGACAGGGACAGACTGCTACATATTAACCCAAAGTTCTTCTGACCATAGCAGCACTTCTTTCTCATCCGGGCTGGGCTGATCAACCGTTGGTCACTGAGAGCCACAAGCCCTCAGTCTGCAAACTAATTCTCACGCTGGCATCTTGTCCCCAGCTGATTCCAACTGCGACTGGAACTGAACTCGAACTGCAACTGCAACTCGAACTCGAACTGACCGACTCGAACTGACTAACTCAAGCCGTCTGTAGCCACTGGTTATATAATTGTCTGAATTCCACCTGCTTCCTGTGGGCGTACGCATCTGCGCCGAATTCAACCACGTCCACAGGTCAAGGTGATATTCCGATATCTTCGACCGGATGCACCTATTTCGCTGTTCTCCTACTTTTTTTTTACACAGGTGCATCTCTTGATTGACGGCTCGGTCGAGGGTCAGTATGTTACACTGGGTGTTAATATCTGTTAACGTCTCATCTATGAATCAAATAAAAGTGTTTAACCATTTATTAAATGACCAGCGAATATATTATTGGTTCCTCGTCAAATAAAGAATCTCATTATTTATTGAATGACTTTCGATTATATGATAGGTGACCCCTAAGTAAAAAAAAACATAATTTTTCATTGAACGAATCTATCTTATATTACGGCCTCACCAAAAAAATCTCCTTATTTATTAAATGATCCTGTGTATGTAACATGTCCCTCATCAGTAAAAAAAACTCCGATTATTTACTGAATGACCTTTATATATATAATAGGCCCCACATAAGAAATGAATGATCTTCATGCCTATGATACATCCGCTCATTGACAGATATACTATTGAACCAACAGTTAAAAGTTTTCATATTTTCACACGTACAGAGTATGAATTGGATATATTCTCATACATAATGTACCTATTTGTGTAGATCTTTTCCTCCGAAAGTTTGTTACCTCATAATTTAATAAATATTTTTATTCATGACAATTTTATTATTTTTCAATGAATCTATTTTTTCTTCTTAATTTCAGAATCAGCACTGAGCAATCTAGAAAGTAAGTAGTAATTTTTGCATTAACGTATCTACGTTTTAGATTAAAGAACAAGTATTCAAACGACAACCTTTGCTAAACAGACAAAAATTCATGTGATGTTTCAACACCCGATACATGGTTCTACGATAGCTAGGAATGTCAACTCAGGACCAAGTTCTTCGAATTTAGACGCGAAAAAAGGTCTCAGTCTGAAGGTGCTCTATAAATAAAGTTTCTCTTACTCCTTGTAGGTGAAAACTCAAAGAGTTACATTGTGGAGGTGTCTTGCTGTCGCTTACTTTCGAACAGTACTCAAAATCCATCGATCGTAGGGCAACGAAAGTTTTATAATCTTGCATTTATAATTTGATTCTCTCTTTCATTATTTTCATTGTTTCAATTTGATTAGGCCTGCCTTTTCAGTCGTTTCCCACTGAGAGGAAAAAACACTTTGTATTTTTTTCTAAAGATAATGCTAAATCTTTCTAATAGGACTTCCAAGATGTTTAAAAGCCTCAACACTTATCTGAACCTGTTGTCCTAAGACACCCATATCCTTTTTCGAAACTAATTCATCGAATCATTTGACTGTTCCTTTGATTTCCAGCAGCCAATGAACTTTGAATTATCATCTGTCCATCACCCCTCCACAAATGACTAAAAATTTCAGTATCCCGGATGCTAAGGGTGGTGGGTCCATTGCATCACATTAGCTAATGACTGTGACAATCTATACATAGAGAGAGAGAGAGAGAGAGAGAGAGAGAGAGAGAGAGAGATAGAGAGTAGCTGAAAACTTTCTCTATCCAACATTTTTATTGCGTTCCTTGAATAATTACTATTGAAATGAATAAGTATTTATTTTGGGGAGCAAATCGTAGTTGCCATAAAACCAGACTAAATAAAGCTGAAGGAAATACTTGACCATATACAGGATGACCCACAAAAAACAGAACCCATAAACGTTTTTATTACTTCTACAAAACTAAAGCAAAATAATTCTAATTTTGTACACTCGAACTTCTCTACATGTTAGTGAATACTATGGTCCTAATTTTTCATGCACAGAATCTACTTCATATCCACAAAAAAAAGAAAAGGCTAGAATTAAATTTATGAATTTCAGTCAAAAATATATGGGTTCTGTATTTTTTTTTTTTTTTTGGTCATCCTTTAAATCTAGGAAGATATGACCTTGTGTTAAAGTTGAACGGTATAAATTAAATTTCTACTCTATGAAAAAACTTGCAAATCTCGAAGCTTGTTGATAGTTGTAATTTACTAAGGTCATCTTAGTTTTAAAAATAGCCAGAATTATGGAGCTACCAAGCTACCAATAAGAAATGAACTCTCAGCCAATGAATTGTAAGACTTAACTTTAAAAGTCATCCAACTGCTTGTTGATTGTAGAATATACGAGCTGGGCAAGAAAAACTGAAATCATTTTGTGATCTAACAATTCGTCCAATTCTCGTTCAAGTGATTTAAAGTTTTAACAGCATGCGTAAAAACAAGTCGAAATTCTATGTTTAATGATTTATGAATTTTTTCGTTTCTGGTATAAAAATATCATTCGCTGGAAAAAAAGACGTCTAAAAATTAAACAGAATTTCGAGTTACTTTTACTCGTCCTGTTAAAATTTGAGATCATTTGAACGAGGATTTGTTACGTTATTAGTTTACGCCGGACATTGGCATGTTGCTTAGTGTGTTCGCCAATGTCCCGGGAGACCAGGGTTCAATCCCTGGTCGAATCATAGTAAAAACTCAAAAAATGGTTCTTAATGCCGCCTTGTTTAACACTCAGCGTTATAAGGCACGGATCAAGGGTAAAGTGGAACAATCCAAGGAGAGGTGTAGCGCCCTCCCCTTATACCTCTGTGTAGTAGCTATCAAAAAGGGAGCCTTTGGATCACCCTCGTCAACTTTACTTCATTAGTTTACGCAATGATACCAGTTTTTCTTTTGCCCAGTCAGCTGGGGCTGTAGAATACACTGACTGCACCTCTGCAGAGGGGTAAGACCTCCCCCCGAACGAGTGTCCTGATATGACACTAAACAATCAGATGGTGAGGTTCCAGCAGTGCTGGAACTTTGGGGAATGCGGAGTACCCCTTCATTGCCATCGCTCCCAGGTTCACTCTGGCCCGGAGTGGTAGCACCTTATAGGGCACTATCTGTGGGTTAAATAGAACTAACTGCATACCTATGCTAAAATGAATTGAGTAAACTGAATAGCATGAAATCGAAACGTTTTTGACAATTAAACCGCACTTACACTTAAACTTAACTGAATTATTTCAAATAGAACTGTTTTCCGACATTAAAAGTGTATTTACTCTTAACTGAATTATTACATATAACTGCTTAAATAGTTTGAAATAGAAATGTTTTTGACAATTAAACTGTGTACTTATGCTTAACTGAACTGTTTTCATTAGAACAGATTATTTACATAAAAATGGATTTTGCGTTAAATAACCGACAAAGGTTGATATGCCATAAAACCAAACAAACCAGTTTTCTTAAACATCCCATACATCTCCTATGTCATCACATTTTTAAAAAATTCTGCCGTTGATTTTCATGCTATAAAAACGTTTTGATATTTAAAATCTTCTCAACCACATTTTAAAAAATCCTGTTTGTATCTTCATGGTAGAGGCTTGATGTGAAGCGTTGGCTTCAAGGAGAGACATATCCTGGGGTGGATGGGTTACCGTCTTTTGTTGAGCCGAAACAGTGGCACAAAATCTTCGAAACGATTGAATAAATAGACTTTTAGTTTCATTGGACAGTTAGTGATACAGACTGGAGATTTTTAAGCAAATTGTCGGGACTAAAGAACATTTCATTTAACTGCTTCTTCTAACCCAGGGCAGAACGACTTTCGTTCCGGGTATTTGAATTTTTGTTCCGGATATTTGAATCTTTCGTTCTTTTTCCTGGTGGTAAAATACTTGCTGCCATGTTGATTTTGATCGTGATGACGCAAACACTGGTGATATACATGCTGCTGTACATAATGTAGACAACGTAGAACAAGGGAGATAACTTTTCTTACGGTTTAGTCCCGTTGAAAAAAAATTCTGTCACATTCATAAAGTTAAGCAACATGGAGCCTATTCAGTATTTAAGTGAGAGACCACTTAGTAAGAGCGGCTACTGTAAAAAGGCTAAAGTTTCTGTATCAGACTAAGGACAAATTAGTAAATAACAAGGTAGGATATTTACTTGTTTTCTTCAGAAAATGTACATTTCTATCAATAGGAAACCAGTTTATAATACGACTTTATTTAACTTTCAGATGGAATATACATGCGCTTAACAGATAAAGGTAAATTACTTCTTTGTTAATACATACATATATATATGTATACGTATATATAAATATATATATATATATATCTTTGTGTGTGCGTATGTGTATTAACCAACCCCAACACACGATTAGGATATGGCACAAGGTCATCTGTGTGGGGGGGGATGAGGGTACGAATGTTTCCTCTGAAACAGAAAACTTTTAGTAACTTTGTTTCTATTGAGAGCTTCTTTTTGTTTAAACATAAGTTTGCACGTACGCGCGCATATGTGTGTGTGTGTGTGTGTGTGTGTGTGTCTTTCCGTTTGCTACTCTCTGCATATATGTATATATATATATATATATTTCCTTTTTCTACAAAAAAAAACTCTTTGTATTCTTGTCAGAATTGAGTAATCTCTTTTAATTTCATATATATATATAATTACATATATCAATATGTGTGTATGTTTTTATGTATACATGTATTTTCCCCACGAAAGACACAAATACACACACGCACGTGCATGTGTGTGTGTGTGCGTTTGTATGTGTGTATGTGTGTATATGCGAGTGTTTCCTATTGCCATTTGAAACTTTTTGTATCAGAGTCACTTCTAAGCGGAATCACTTTTTTAGTTTTCATATATATATATATATATATATATATGAAAACTAAAAAAACAAAAAACTAAACTAAAATGTGATTCCGCTATATATATATATATATATATATATATATATATATATATATATATGAGAAAATGTACGGGAAACCAGAATTTGTCTTCTTTTGTGATGAGTTTTTTTATTGGATTCTAAAAAACTAATCACTACAGAAGACAGCTTAGTCTTCATAGATTTATCAACACTCCACGATCCCTAAAATTAATGGCCTCCCTAAAACCTCTAAACCTATAAATAAGTTAAAAATAAAATTATTTTCTTAAGACATTGTTTTTTTTCATCTCTGTACATATATATATATATATATATATAGTTCGCAAAAGAAATCCTGATTTGGTTTGAAATTCCCAAAACACGTGTAGCACTAGTATATGAATAGAGAAAAAAACGAAAAGCGAATTCCGAATCATTTGCAGACCTATTCATGTGAACATATACTTTTCTCTCCTCGAATCAACCACAATCTTATATATATATATATATATATATATATATATATATATATATATATATATATATATCACTAACTATTACATTGCTACAACACTTACAGCTATAGTAGCTTAGGTTTATAACAGCTGGCTTTTCAATAGTATCCAAGCCGAGATCGAGAAAATTCTTTGGGAAAATCAGAACGGCTTTAGAAAAATTCGCTCACAGTCTCACAGATTCTGACTATCCGTTGAATCATCAAAGGAGTACGAGTAAAAACTCTCAGAGACAACACTACAGTGAGTAGATTTCTCTAAGGCATTAGACTCTATACACAGAAGAGAGACAGACTAGATAGTACTTGCTTATGACCCTCACAAATAAATATTTACCGCTATAGTGATGTTTTAAAGAAACTGAAAACCAACTTTTCGCTCCTCTAATGGAGACACCGACTACTTTGATTTTGGCAATGGGATCTTGCTAGTTGATGCATTAGCGCCATACTGTTTATACTCTGCCTAGACTTCCTACATCGCACATCCATAAATCTAATTAAAGAAAATGGTTTCATATTGAAAAAGGTATTAAGCAGACGATATCCCGCAGAAAGTATGACAGAAGCAAACAACGTAGATGACCCAGCATTTCTCGCAAATACACAAGCCCAAGCAGAATTCCAACTGAATAGCCTAGAGCAAGCTGTAGGTGAAATTGGCCTCTACATCAGTGCAAATAAGAGAGAGTAGATATGTTTTAAACAAAAAGGAATTAGCAGTGTGTTACCTTCCAACAAGCTGCGTCCATTTTTTTTTTACCAACGCTTATGATTTAGTTTTACTTTTGAAAGACATTTTTTATGTTATAAGATATAAGAAAATATTGTTATTCCTCCCATTTTCTTTATGTTATGAATTAATTGTTGTTGTCTTTATTTTGCAGGGAGAAAAAATATTGACGATCTGAAAAAGTTGTTAGGTACGTTAGAAATATCCAAATTATATCTTTAACAATATCATCAGCCTCAGTACAACATCAATTAGCCAAGTGACCTAGGGCTGCAGAATACAACGACTGCATCTCTGAAGATGGGTAAGACTCTCCCAACAAGTAGTTCTGTTGGTTGGGACTGCAGAATACACCGACTGCATCTCTGCAGATGGGTAAGACTCTCCCAACAAGTAGCCCTGTTTGTTGGAGCGGCAGAATACACCGACTGCATCTCTGCAGTGGGCTAAGACTCTCCCAACCAGTAGCCAACAAACGACGACGTGAAGTAAAATCCAACCTACCGAACCAAAGCTATATTCTTAATTTCATTCGCTTGTTTCTTTTTTCTTTCCCCACCTTTTTCAGTCATATATCTTAATCAGAAAATGTCTTTTGGTCATTGTGCATTTATTTTTGAGGACTTACCATCTAATATCAGCAAATTTCTAGAATCACTCAATTTCTTTCCAGATGTTGGGCCCAAATTTGAAGAAGACTCAGGTAAGTGTATATTTTTTTAAAATATTAAATCATTTAAAATTATTCTACACATAAATAGGATGAAAAATAAATGACGGATTTGATTTGTTCGTTCACTGATAATTATTCTAGTATGCCAACTCTTATTATTAATAACTAACCTGTATTTCTTCCTTCGACTTAATTTTGGTTGCTTTCAATCACAAACTTGTTCATTACTCCAAGACATCATGAAGCAACAATAAAAGTTTGGTTTGGTTTCTTTGTTTAATGGCATATCAACCTTTGTTGGTTATTTAATGCCAAAGCTATTCTCCTTGAAGAACAGTAGTGGTACTATTTAACCCATAGCTGGGAGGATAAGGGGGTTCATACTTTTCCTAAGGGTATTTGCCCGAAGGTGAATGTAATAGCGCGACTGGAATTCAAACTCGCTTACTACGATTCCGCAGTCCATCGCTTGAACCATTATACCACAAAGACACCCACCACCACAATAAAGAATAAGCTTAAAACTTTCGTCCCATTTTTGATTATGTTTTATCTTGAGCTTGTTTGTGATATATTCTGTTTTTTCACAGACGGTTGGGTTTGATTTCTTTCTTTTATGGCATATCAACCTTCATGGGTTATTTAATGCCTAAGACATCCTTCTAGAAAAAGAGTAGAGGTACAATTTAATAAGTAGCTTGGAAGACAAGAGACTTTATACCTTTCCCAAGGGTATGAGTCCAATAGTGAACATAATAGCGCAACTGGAGTTCGAACTCGCTTACTACGATTTCGAAGTCGAGCACGCTAGACACTTCGCCACGAAGACTCCGAGTGAGGTGTAACAAAGAGCAACCAAAATTAAAAGGAAGAAAATATAATAATTTTCAAAAAATTGTAATAATGAGTGGGAAAAAATAAAATATCGAACCCAATCTAATTACTCCTAAGTCCACTCTGAACTGGAAAAGTAATTCTTTGTAGTAATGACGATTGGGAGACTTCATACTCCCCAGAGCTCCATGATTTTACTCTCACCACAAGATACAATTTGGTGCCATACAGCATGTGTTTTATTCAATGCAATTACATAAATATTCAAGCATGATAGTGTCAACAATAACATTACTTTGCTTTCAGGAAACACGATTAAATCCAATTTGAGACGCACACATACAACAGATACATATCAATTTCTAGTTTTGTGGTCCACTTCAAAACTCTTAATCTAATACTATGGCCGGTAAAAATTCGACATATATGATGTGACCTTTTTTTTTTTTTTTTTCTTGGAATGGCTTTGGACGTGTCGTTCGGTTCTGGTCTCTAACTGTCTTTTTGATAGCAAGGCTGTCGGAATTGTTCGGTCTTCTTCCTAAAGATCGAACCAGATCTCGACTTCTTTTGTGCGGAAAGGTGTCTTGATCACGTGGAGATAAACTGACTCGAATGCAACGTATTTTACTTCACTGTCCACTTTATTGTTTGTCCGTTTATAGCCAAACACTCTTGACCGTAGAAAGAGAGAGAGAGAGAGAGAGAGAGAGAGAGAGAGAGAGAGAGAGAGAGAGAGAGAGGAACTAACGGAATTTTCCGTATTTACTCGCCCTGGAACTAAATAACTATTCTTTTGATATCAAGCACTTTAATACTAAAAGCCTTGGTTCTTGCAGACGGGAAAATGCCATGGTCATCATGGTCTCCTGTTTGATCTAGTTAGTGTGTGGCACTTGTCCTATCCAGACCACATCAACAAAATTTACACTGACGTTTAACTTGTTTGACTGTGAAATCCAAGTTCGAACTCAACTCGATCTATTACATTCACATTCGGACTAGTACTCTGGGGAAGGCATAAATACCTTTATCCCAGTCAGCTATGGGTTAATTAGTCCCTCTACTCTTCTTCTACAAGAATGGATTCGGCATTAAATTTCTTTTTTTAAAGGCATATTAAAATTTGTGAGTTGTTTATGTAATATGAATAAAGATGATACATAATTATACTAGGTAATTATTTTATTTGCATTCATGAATTGTAAGCAGCTAAAAACTTTTATTATAAGTCTAGGTCGTCGCGAAGGTCATATGGTGCACGTGTCGTGCGATTGTTATGGTGACACACATGCAAAGGACATAGGGTAAATTTGTCGCACGTGTGACAAGATTATTAAGTTGACATGTTGTTTTTGAAATCGTAGGTTGACGTCATCACCCAAGCCAGTAACCATGCTTGGGTGATGACGTCATGTATGAAAGTTAAAGACACGTGTCCTTATCATGATTATCTGATGAATTAATCAAGATTATTATATAACCAAAGTTATTTGATTGAGTTGAATAAGTTCAGAGCTCGGGGGCCGAGACGGTGGGTTGACTGCTCTCTGGGCGAGTGGGACGAAGAAATCTAAGTCGGGTGTTTGTTCGTTTGTCTTGCACGCACGAGATTGTTAGCGTTTCTAAGAACCCAGGGTAAATCGTTCTACCTTTTTCTTTCAGTTCACGTCTTACTGCAATGATTTTGTTACAGTCAGAAAAAATATTTCGTGTTTTTGAAGCAAAGAATCCGTTTTGTATTAGAATAGTGTAATATCTATACATATTCGAGATGATACCAGATCGGTGAGGCAATTTTACATTTGTCTATCTAGTCCCTTGGCGTTACACGCTTCATATTTGGTGCAATATTGTTACATTTAATGCCCAAATCATCCTTGTAGAAAAACAGTAGTGATACTATTTAACCCATAGCTGAGCGAATAAGTGTAATATTCACATATGCAGTATCATAACGACACAATAATAAAGACGCAGGAAGACTTCTTTATAAATATATGTACCTCTCACTTTATTGTAAGGGTTCGAAAAGGGTTACTCAAGGTTTGCGTGTGAGAGGGAGTTGGAGACCGAACATAACTGCAACATTTTGACTCCTACTCTTATGGCCGTCAACGTTGTGTCTTTCTTGTTCTCCTGATACTCAACCGGAGACCCAGCGGCCCAGCTTTCTGCTGGATGATGGCTTTCTTTACTGCATCTTATCAGCATCTTCTCTGGACCCCAACTCATCAGGGCCCCAAGCCCCTTCGGCCTGGTGTGGTTTTCCCTACCACTCTCGTCTATAACTCCCTCTCCAACTGTAACTGGAACTGTTGACGTCTGTCTTGACTGAGTTATATAATAGTTCAACGTCCACTCAGTCGCCTACTCGATCTTTGAAATCGCATGTTTGATCGTCATTAAGCGGAAATAACTGTCATGCAGTTCACAGGTCACTCTCATCCGGTGCATCAGTCTATGAGTGTACCATGGGAATTTTTTTTACCTCGTCCTATTTCATCAGCCAATTTCCGCCCACGTGATTTCCTCTCATAACTGCCATTAGAATGTGTCACCTCCTTCCAGTGCATCACCTTGGAATGGCATTTTTGGCCGGGTCGAAGGTCAAAATACAACATAAGAGGTTTTATGCATTTTCCAAATGTATTAGTCCAAAACTGAACATAATAGCGTGACATGACAAGGCTGCCAACTCAGTATAAACGAGCTTGTACTCGCTTACTTTGAGGCTGCACTATAGCACTTTGTGATTTGGCATTAAATGACCCATGAAGGTTGATATGCCATTTAACAAAGAAACCAAACCGAACCTTTAAGTTTGGACTTTCAATTCTGATTTAAAACCCCAAAATAAGATTTATAACTCAGATAATTTTATTCTTTGAAATAAAAATTAGAAAACAAAGTTGTTATTTTCATCAATCATCAACATATTCATCACGGATTATTTCTCATCATTAAAATGTCAATATATTTCAATCTTAAGGTGATAGCGATTGTTTTGAAGATGATAAGACACAAGGTTTAAACGAAGAAGCAGAAACCGAAAGGCCTTTGCGTAAGTAACAAAACCACGGTTTAATTAGTATATACAAATAATAGAATAAAATCATTTTTATGATGGTAGCATAGTGGGAAAATTCCCCTGAACACAGAGAGTAATTACCGAATGAAATTATATAGACAAATCATTGAGGGAGGATATTCTTTTATGTTTCTGATTGTTTGATTTTTGCTTTTGCTTTTTTATTTCCTTTATTGGTTTATTTGATTAACGGCTTATCAATCGTTACGGATTATTTGATGATGAGGTTTGATTCATTTTTCATTGTTTGCCTGTAATCATAACTATATATTCCAGTGTTCCATTTTTTTAAAAATTCCACTTTTACTTATCTATAATCCTTTGCACAAATTTGTATGGTTTCAAGTATTCCAATCTGACAACAACAATTTGCTGCAATTATATGGTTTCCAGAGATTGATAATAATAATAATAATAATAATAATATACTAGTAGTAGTTAGTAAAAAAGTAAAGTTAGCGACCGTAGTCGAGGGTGATCAGAAGGTTCCCTTTTCAATAGCTACTACACCGAGATGTAGAGGAGGGCGCTACTCCTTTTGCTGGATTGCTCCACTTTACCCTTGATACATACCTCATATTGCTGAGTGTTAAGCAAGGAGTATCAAGTACCATTTTTTAAAGTCTTTGGTATGACGCGACCTGGGATTGAACCCAGGTCTCCTGGATCATTGGCGAACACTCTACCCACAAGGCCAATGAGCCGGACGCAGTAAATTAGCGCAAAAAGAGTATAGGACTTGACTCGACTGGGTAGACTAGGTGACCCTCTGTGAACTATGCAAGAAGTTTTAATTTGACCATACAAACTAATGGTATTATGTCCAACCAGAATCCATCCCAGAAAATGAGACGCACAGAATTCTTTGGGAATTTAAGATACACATAGATAATCTAATCTTGGCTAGATGACCAGACCTAGTGATAGTCAACAGAAAATGAGAACCTGTTGAATAGTGAACTTTTCTATTTTGGCTGACCACGGGGTAAAACTGACGGACAGCGAAAAGATAGAAAAATACGTAGACTTTGCTAGAGAACTGCAAATCCTATGGAACAGGAATTTGACGGTGATACCAGTTGTAATTGGCTCGCTCGGTACAGTCACCAAAGGACTGGTACAGGGATTGGAGGGCTAGAAAATATGAGGACGAGTAGAGATCGTACAAACTTCGGCATTGCTGAGATCAGCCTGAATACGAAGAAGAGTCCTGGAATCTTGAGGAGACTTGCCGTCACTCAGACTCCAGTGAAAAAACCATCAGCTAACGCTAATGTGAATAACTCAAACGAGCAAAATAATAGGATCAAGTAACTATTTTTAATACAAATAGTTTGCAAACAGATCTATTCGACACATAGATGGAACCCTAAAATATACTGCTACTCGAGGTTAGTGAAGACCTAGGTGTAATGAGAATGAAAGGGTATTCCACACTACCCAAATATCCAGAAGTGGAGCATTACTATCAGATGCAGTTTTGTGCCATACTCAAGACACCACTTTGAACATTGTTGGGGGAATTGCACCCTTGACCTGTCCCAATCAATATCTCCTACGCAAAAGAACTTATCGAGTATACCAGAGCGAGTATACCAGAGCGATAGGGAGAGTGAGTTAGTAAAAGAAAGAAAGAAAGAAAGAAAGAAAGAAAGTGAATTAGACAAGAAAGGGAGGATAGATAAAAGAAAGAAAGAAAAAAGAAAATATGACAAAAAAGAAAGAAAAAAGAGAGAAAAACAGGATAGAGAAGTGATAGAAAGAAAGAAAGAAAGAAAGAAAGAAAGAAAGAAAGAAAGAAAGAAAGAAATTAGACAAGAAAGGGAGGATATAGAAAAGAAAGAAAGAAAGAAAGTATGATAAAGAAAGAAAGAAGGTATGGCAAAGAAAGAAAGAAAGAAAGAAAGAAAGAAAGAAAGAAAGAAAGAAAGAATAAAAACTAACCGAAAAAAATCTAAATTCCCCCAACAGTCATCTATTCTATAAATTTATCGATTTAAATCAAATGCTGACGATTTAAGCTTCTTAAACATTTTACGAATTTTAATTCACAGATACAACAAAAACTGAATCGCCAAGAATTACACATCATTTTGAATCATTAAACCCACAATCGGAAGACCCTGAATCTATGAGTAAGTTCTTTCTTCGTAATTTCACACCATATCCAATCATTTTTCTATTTTTTTAGCCAACCCCTCTGCTATAACACAAGGCCAAGTTGCGACGCAGGGCCATATTTGAGCGGGATATAACTGATTTTCTTTCTCCTTGACTGGTTGCCGTACATAGGTTAAAGAATTCAGAGTGCCTTACTATTTATCCACAGATGGAGGAAGAAATGATTCTTAACTTTCCAAGAGATATTAGAGCTAAGTGAAATGCAAACAAAATCGCCCTGGATTAAAATGCAAGTAAACGAAAAATTCCGTAAGGCCAAGAGCGCCTCCTCATTTTCGTTGAACCTGAATATATATCCTGTATAATTAGTCTATTCTGAATTGAAATTACCAGTCTTTTATTGGCAAGAAGATCAAAGAATTCTCTAATTTACAACGTTGTATATGCGAGGTGAGTGCAACACAATAATTAAACATGATAAATTCATTATAACATTGACCTCAAATGTATCAACATGTTAAAGTTAAAAATTTTATTGCATAATGAAATCTATGTTCTCATGTAAATTCTGTCCGCTAGGCGTACTACTGTATGATTGCACCATGTTGATTATAACGAAAATCTTGGGGAAAAAACTTGATGCCAACTACACAAGGATGCTACGTACTGTTTTAAACAAAACCTGGAAACAGCATGTTACAAAACAGCTGTACGGCCACTTGCCTCCTATCTCACCAACCGTCCGCGTCAGACGGACAAGCGATGCGAACCCATAAATGACGTTCTCCTACGGACTTCTTTACATAGACTGACCAGAATTAGCCGATCCCCAAAAACTTATACTCATCACTTCTGTGCGGACACTGGATGTCATCTAGATGACTTATAATAAGCGATGTCTGACAGGGATAGATATTAAGAGAGAGAGTCTAAGCAATCCGTGCTATCAGCATACCTTGTTAATGATGTCATCCTAAAATCATACATTTAAAAAAAATTTCTTTCTTATCTTTTTTATTCCCTAGGTAAAAAAAAGGTCATTAAACCATCTGTTAGCAAAATGCCCGTCAAGAATCTGATAAAGCCATTTCCATTGCGTAAGTAGCTCAGTGTCTTCATGCGCTCAATCATACTTTTTCGATCATTTTCTATGTCATTGTCTATTAAGCAATTTATTTCAATTTCCCAAAATATAATTTTTTTTTTTTGCTAGACGTTAGATTTAAAAGCTAAAAGTAGAATTAATGTTGTATAGCCACATAATACATATACATCTGCATGCAGAATCATAACAACGACACAATAAAGACAAGCGACACAGTTCTTTAGAAAAATATACCTCTCACTTTATTGAAAGGGTTGTGTGTGAGAGAGAGTTGGAGACCGAACAGAACTGTAACATATTTCGCCTGGGCTGCTCTGGGGACCCAGCCTCTCTAGGACATGTTCCTCATTCTAGCTTCTTCTCTCCAACTGATTGAACTTCCCGTGCATCGAGTTATATAATTGTTCAACGTCCACCTTCTTCTTGTGGGCGACACAAATCGCACTCATTCAACCCGTCCACGGTCAAGGTTATATTCTGATATTCCTCGACCAGATGCACCTGTTATTTACACAGGTGCATTTCCTATTTTGACTGCTCAGCCGGGTTGGAGGTCAATATACAACACTAAAGTAGACACTTAGTTTTGCTAAATCGAATCTTTTTATTTAAAAATTCATATATAGTAGACGTCTAACTTAAGATTACCTTGCCATAAAGCAAAATGAAATACTTTTTTCCCTACTACTTTTTCCGGTCAATCAAAACTTTTGAGAAAATCCTTTCATTGCTTTCTTAAAAATGTAAATATCTGTGAATATCAAAGGTTTAGTTTGTTTGGGTTTTTTAGCATATCAACCTTTGTAGGCCATTTAATGACAAATCGTTTTTTGTACAAATAAACAGTTTTATTTCAAACAATTCAGTTTAGCATAAGTACACTGTTTAATTGTCAAAAACAGCTCTATTTCAAACAATTCATTTTAGCATAAATACACAGTTTACTTCTGTTCAACCCATAAATAGAGCCCCATCAGGTTCTACCACTCCAAGTCAGAGTGTACCTAGGAGCAATGGCAATGAACGGGTACTCCGCATTCCCCATAGCTCCAGCATTACTGGAAAATCAACATCAGATTGTGGTAGGTCTTACTCCTCTGCAGAGAAGCAGCCGGTGTATTCTACAACCCCAGCCGACTGAGCAAGAATGTCAAAAGTGTTACGTTATATATGATCAAACACATTGCTCTTTGTTGTTTTGTTATTTTTGGAGGGGGGCTGCAAAATGTGTGGTTCATATTATATACGAGATGGAGTTTTACTCGAGTAAATACGTTACTGATCTATTAGTTGTTTGGTTAACGGCATGTCAACCCTTACAGGGTTATTTTTTGCGGATAGTGTAATATATAAAGTCCATGTATTTATGATATGCACTTTCGTCACAAGATCAATTCCAATGTGATGAATTCATTTAATCAATTATGTATCGGATGACGTGTTTTGCCGTGTATTTAAACACATTGCGCAAACTCAAAATCGAAGGGGGTGTCCTCGTGGTGTAATGGCTAAAGCGATGGACTGCGGAATCGTAGTACGCGAGTTCGTACTCCAGTCGTTCTATTACGTTCACTTTCGGGAAAATATCCTTGCGAAAGGTATGAATCTCCTTATCCTCCCAGCTATGGGTTAAATAGTACCACTACTGTTCTTCTAGGAGAATGGCTTTGGCATTAAATAACCTAAAAAGAGTTGATACGCCTTTAAACAAAGAAACCAACCAAACCAAGTTAGTTCGTACTCCAGTCGCGCTATTACGTTCACTTTCGGGAAAATACCCTTGGGAAAGGTATGAACCCCCTTATCCTCCCAGCTATGGGTTAAATAGTACCACTACTGTTCTTCTGTGAGAATGGCTTTGGCATTAAATAACCTAAAAAGAGTTGATATGCCATTAAACAAAGAAACCAACCAAACCAAGCGAGTTCGTACTCTAGTCGCGCTATTACGTTCACTTTCGGGAAAATACCCTTGGGAAAAGTATGAACCCCCTTATCCTCCCAGCTATGGGTTAAATAGTACCACTACTGTTCTTCTAGGAGAATGGCTTTGGCATTAAATAACCTAAAAAGAGCTGATACGCCATTAAAGAAACCAAACCAAACCATCAAAATCGAAAAAATATATGCATAAAAATGTCAGCGTCTACCGAATTGCACTTCTTACTTTTAGATAACAGTGTGGCCTTCGAAGCTCCTCTGAACAAAGAATCCAAGAAAGCTACCCGGGAAACGAAACGAAATATTCCCCCACGTAAGTAGTGTATATCATCATCATAATCATCATGTCACGCTATCAGTACAGATATCCCTGACCCTCTCTCGCCACCCCTCCTTATCGTTCATTGCTTCCGGTAGATCTCCAGGGCTACATCCCGTATCGGCACAGAGCTTCTGTATGTAGGTTCGAGCTGGTCGTCCTGCCTTTGCTCGTCTATGTGAAGGGGCCCACAGGAGTACATCACTTATGAGCTCGTCCATACTTCTCCAGCAGTATCCAGCATGTCTGGTTCGTCTAATTTTGATAGTTTTCGTGATAGGTGGTAGATGGCCGTACAGCTGCTGCTTTGTGGAGTGTTGCCTCCAGGAGTTGTTCAGTATTGATCACAGCATTCTTGTGCAGTTGCCGTCAAGCTTTTTCTCCATACGTTTTGTTAGCGTCCAAGTAGTGCATCCATATAGTAGTATCGACACGACCGCTGCTTGGAAGAAACTGTGCTTCATTTCATCAGTCATGAATATATATATATATATATATATATATATATATATATATATATTGTAAAATATCTATCAACTTCCAAAAATATCGGAATCACAATTTGTTTGATTATAGTGTTCAGCTCGAAATATCAGACTTACTGTATATAGTAAAATTAGATAGCAAATTTGGCGATCTTAGTCGAGGTTGACCCAAAGTCTCCCTTCTCAAAAGCTACTACACGGTGGTGTAGGGAAGAGCGCTACTCCATTCTCTGGTTTGCTCCACTTTAACCTTGATCCTCATCTTATAATGCTGAGGGTTAAACAATGCGGCATGAAGTACCATTTTTTAAGTCTTTGGTATGACTCGACATAGTATTGAACCCGGATCTTCTTGACCATGAGCGAACATTCTACTCATTAGGCCAATGGACCGGTTCCATGTTATTCTATCTAACACTAGTAATTCTATTTAATATTAGTTATTTGTTTGCTCATAGTTTAAATGGTTTCAAGCTTTGGTACCTAACTCTAATAATTCTTTTTAGTATAAATCCTTTGTTTTTACACAGTTTATGTGGTTTTAAGTATTGCTATCTTAGCACAACTAGCCCTCAGCCACCACCCTCTAGCACCTGTAAGAGAAAATATGGTTCGGTACTTGTTGGCCCCAAGAACAATTTGGGTTAACGGTATTTATTTAGGCTCAGCCTAAAATATCGGGCTAACTAGTTCAGAGAGATCCGACTTTAGGTTAATGATAAAATAGCTCTAAACTCAAAACATACTGTCTACAGAAACAACGCTCAGCTCGAAATAATGACCTTACGTCTTATAGTAAAATTGGGAGGAACCTAGCCGAATATGTTGTCTTACAGTGTCTAGAATGTATTTACCCAACATCTCCACCAATGACATGGTACTATTTACCAACCCCTCCGCTCGGGCAGGATATGACACAAGGTCAATTTTTAAGCGGAGTTTAACAGGTTTGAATTCAGAGTTTTCCTTCTCCTAGACTAGTTGCCTCACCAAGGCTGAAGAACCTAGTCCGTCCTACTATTTATCCATAGCCGGAGGGAGAATAAGGAGGTTCATACCTTTCCCAAGGGTATTTGCCCGAAAGTGAACGTAATAGCGCGACTGGAGTACGAACTCGCGTACTACGATTCCGCAGTTCATCGCTTTAACCATTACACCACGAGGACACCCCCCAATGACATGGTACAAGATCAATTTCTAAGTGCTCTAAAACTGGTTTGAATCCAGTGTTTTCTTTTTTCTAGGTCATTTGCCAAACCAGGTTAAAAGAAAACACAGTATGCTCAATAATTTACCCATAGCAAGCTTTTTGCTTAGATGTGGCTCAAGGTCGTATGAATGGGGCACCTATGAGACTCGAACGCATGCGTGTATGTTTGCTAATCTAGCTTGCTACCCATTACACCACCAGAAGCCGCCCGCAAGTGTCAGAATAGTTGAATTCAAAACTGTTCCCTAGAGTATTAGCCCGATGTGAAATGCAAATAACCCCATCCTGGTAGTAGTAATTTACTAAGATTTTTGCTTAGATGTGGCACAAGGCCATATGAATGGGACACCCAGTGAAACTCGAACTCATTCGTGTAGGTTTGCTAGTCTAGTTTGTTACCCATTACTTCACCCTTAAGCGGCAGAATAGTTGAATTCACACCTGTGCCATAGGGTATTAGCGCTCTGTGTAATGCAAATAACTTCGTTCTGGCAGCCTAGTCCATTTTTAACCCCAATAACCATTACACCACGAGCGCCTCTTCAATGTTGTTTATTAAAATACAGCTAAGACTAAAATAGTGAGCTTATGGAGTCAGTTCGTTTATTGATCCATAACTTAAATTAAGTATGAGTCAATGATCTGTGATAATATTAAGTACGAGTCAATTGTCTCTTATAATATTTTTCGTTTCATTTCAAATTTTTAGATGATAATAACGAATCTGAATCATTCAAAGGTCAGAAGATTTTGAAAAACTTAAACGAAGAAGTGGAAAGTGAGTAATAGTCATTCTATTTGGTCAGAGCAATTAACTGTGTAAAAATTGGCTAACTAATGGGAGATATAATTATTTAGAATTCATTTTAAAATATTTGATACAGTACTTTACTTTATGTTATTTGCCCGTGTATATCTATACTATGTCATACAGATTATATCTAAAATTTGTTTTGCAAAAACGTATTTCTAATTTCTAGCCGACTCCAAGATCTTGAAAGCATTAAATAAAAGCCATGAATTCAGAAACTTAGGGCTGGAATCGGAAACAAATTCTTCTTTTGGTAAGTTACACAAGATAAATGTTTTCTCTTCGAAAACGATTATTTTTTTCCCGTGAATTTTATCAAATGATTTATATTATTACTATACGTTGGTGAACTCGATCAACAACTCTCTTTATACTCTTCCGTAGATGTCTTAGATAGTAACCTACTCTGGAAATTTCAAACTGTATTTTTTATTCAGTTCAAAGACTATTGTCAATCATCAGAGGTTTAGCGGTAGTGAAATTGTTATTATTAGAGAGGATAGGTTGTAACGTATGTGTGTGTGTGTTTACTTTGATTTGTTTCCTCGCTAAGTTTGTAAGGTAATATAAAGGTATGTAAAAGAAGAGAGAAGTTCCAAGATGTCGAAGTCGAAATGTTTTTAGGAATAGTTTTTATTTGCTGTATGGAATATTTAGTTTGCTTTTGTGCTGCAAGTCTCGTAGGAAAGGTTGTGAGTAAGAGACGAAATGGAGATAAGATAGAGTTGAGAAAGCAGCGCGTATCATGGGACGTGCGAGGGATTGTGTTCGCCGTCGTTTAGCGAAAGCCATGTTTGCCGTTGGAGGAAATGAACTTTGGAGTCACCGTGAGTTTTGTGTGTCTGGTGATTTGGGGAGAAGTGCGCGTTGTCTCCTTTAAAGTGGTCCAGAGGTGAAATGAGGGCTAGGTGCCGAGAGTGGAATAAGGCATCGTATCGACTTAGCCAATTTTGGGGGTGACATAAAGTTGTTCCTGTGGTGGCGTATTGAATGTATCTAGTTCATATTCAACTGAGATTCCTCGGTCTAAAAGATATAGACGTAAGGAATCCATAAATTAGATAGGTTTCCTCATGTGTCCATGCTGCTGCTGCTATTGAAGAACGGCCAGTGGGACATCTGCACTGGACGGCGTTGTTCATCCAAAGAGAGTGTGTTTGGCAGCTTACTCAATTTCTGTTGCCCGGGAAAGAGATCCGGGATGAATAGGATAGGTCATCCTGATTGGGTGAAATTATACGTCGAATTAAATTGTGCGCCAAACCAAAATACCTTCTGCTACAGAGGATATCTCTCATCTATTAATTCTTCCTACCTCATTCATCCCTACCAGATGTGGTGAACATTCACATTGGAGTGATTGACAGATGGAGGCTCAAAGTTCATACAAAACAGTATGAAAGTCGAGGGAGTCCGATGAATACTCACTTGCATATTAAAAGATTTAGTTTTTCTTTTAAAGTAGGAGTTGACTTTTAGATGCCAAGGGAAACGGGCGTATATTTAGGGGATAACGTAAGACTGTCCCTTGCCACTGGGACTTAGCAACAATTTATGTGGGAGGGAATTTTTCCTCCATTGTCTGATCGAATATATATATATATATATATATAATAAGAATAAGTGGAAAAGAGGAGAAATCATTCTTTTTTATTTCTTTATCTTTTTTATATCTTTTTCTTTTTCCTTTCCATTTAGATACTCCATTATTGTCAATGTTTTTTTTTTAAACGGGATACGCCTGAACCCCTGCCCCATCCATCCATCCTCTTGCATTTTGAATTTTCTCAAAACCTCTTCCTTCCTCATATTTCCCTCTTTCTCACTAAAATTAATTCACCTCTGTCTGATCAAATTTCTGACAAGGCTTGATACACTTAATGTCACCTAGATGGTTACAGTCAAAACTAATAACCCCTAATACTACCACTCAACCCTATATCTAATTCCCTCCCTGTTCTTTCCTTGTCTGTGTCTTGTCTTTTGACCCTTTCCCTCTCTTTATACATTTTTTTTTTACATTTTCACCTTTATTTCATTTATTTCCTCAACTGCTAAAATATTAAAAAAACTTAAAACATTTTTAGTCTGAAGAAGTTCTTCCTTGAATAAAGAACGAAATATTACAACCTAACCAGTTGTAAGTATTTGATTTATCCATTTTTCCACTTATTTTTATCATATATAATACGGGTTTAGATTAATTTTTGCCATCCAAATAAGATTAAATTTTAATCGCTTGTTTTCATTGTAACTCTACAGCCCCAGTCAAGTTTAAAAATTATCGTTTGTATATTTATATTGTTGGTTTTATAATTTTATGGTATATGAGACTTCGTGGGGTATTTAATACCAAATTAATCCCTGAAGAACATCAGTGGTACTATTTAATCCATTGATGAGGTTTTAAGGGGGTTCGTATCTTTCCTAATCGTATAAGCCCGAAAGTGAATATAATAGCGAAACTGGAATTCGAACACGCGTACAAGGAACTTTAACCACAGCATATTGGGACTTCGTCAGGTTATATAGAAAATTTGCATAGATTTATGGGTTTTCTATTCTGTACAAATATCTAAAAGTCTACAGGATTATACTAACCCGAGTACATGACTGTATAGTAACAATAATTCTTCATCTTTGAACATTGAAATGAAATATTGCTAATGTATTGAATTTGAAAAAATTGTTTTTTTTAAGTTTAAATACCAATAAATAAATAAATTCGTTTGTAAATTTCAGATGACTCCAAGAAAACGAAAACAAGCACTGAAAAAAAATTGTTTAAAAAATTTGACGTTAAACCCGGAAAAACTCTTCAATTACGTAAGTATACATACCCAAAAGAATGCACTAGAAATTTCTAAAATACTGGTTTATTTTGATAATTACTAATTAAGAAAACTGATTAGATAAATAATATCCTCCTCCTCCTCCTCATCATCATCATCATGTCGTGCCGCTAGCACGGATATCCCTGACCCTCTCTCGCCACTTCTCCCCATCATTCATCGCCTCTTGCAGGTCTTCGGGGCTACATCCCGTATCCTCACATAGCTGCTGAATGTATGTTCGACCTGGACGTCCTGCTTTTGCCCGGCCATGTGTGGGGGTCCATAAAAGTACATCACTTATGAGCTCGTCCCTGCTTCTCCAACAGTGTCCTGCATGTCTGGTTTGTCTAACTTGGATGGTTTTCGTGATGGGAGGCAGGTGGCCGTATAGTTGGTGCCTTGTCGAGTGTTTCCACCAGGACTTGTTCAATATTGCTCGCAGCATTCTTGTGTAATTGCCGTCTAGCTTCTTCTCCAGCCGTTTTGTTAGTGTCCAAGTAGTGCATCCATACAGCAGTATCGATACGACTGCTGCCTGGAAGAAACTGCATTTCATTTTATTGGTCAGGTTTGACTTCCATATGATTGATAGCCTATCGATAGCTGTCCATGCCTTCGTTAGCCACGTGTCGATGTCCTTTTCGGTTGATGAGACGCTGCTACCTAGGTAAGTGAATTTGTCTACTAGTTTCAGAAGGGTTCCGTCTAAGCCGAAACACTACAAGATAAATAATATAATGAGTCGTAATTCATGGGTGTGGTGTGGTGTGGTTTGGTGTGATTGTGTTTATAGCATATCAACCCTTGTGGGTTATTTAATGCCAAATGTAATTTAAACATCATGTGTGTGTGTGCATGTTTATGTGTGAATGTGTGTGTGTGTGATTTTTGTGAGCGAATAGTTTGTAGGTAACAATCTTTTCAAATGAGCTAGTTAAATGGTTTCAAGTATTGCTAACTAATACTAATAATTTTATTTGATATTCCTCTTTCGTATGCACACAGTTTAGATGGTTACAACTATTGCTATATCAGCACAATTGACCCTCGGTCACCGCATTCTTGCACTTTTAAGATTAAATAGGGTTGTGTACACCTTTGCCACCAGAGCAATTTGAATAATACGGTCAGTATAATAATGTAGGTGCTAGGGTTTGACATGGCCATCCGATTGATTGCATCGGACGTCTCCGACCGCCCATCTAGCGCAGTAAGGACCAAAGTGAAATGTTTGAAGGCCACTTGACCATTTTTGGTTACCAAGTAAAGAACTGTGTAACCACAAAGATCCCGTCCTCTACTTTAAAAGAAAAACTTAATCTTTTAATTTGCGATCTTTTCAAAGCGATCTCCAATCTACTTAGCAACAAACAACTGCAGACAATTCACAATCAAAATCAAGAAAGATCCTTGGAAAAAACATAAAAATAAATCTGACGATTCCCCCGGATTTATTTATAGGCATCAAATAACCCAAGATAGATTAGCATGCCATTAAATGATATCGATCAATAATGTGTAATCACACTTTTTTTTAATGTCACATAGGAATAAAATGAGAAACTAGCGTTTGAACACTGATCGCTAGTAAACGGAAATGGCAAACCTATAGAAAGTATAAATAGAGTTACTATGTTGTCAGTCGGGAAAATTGTCGATGAACTTTTTGAGAGGCGGACGTCAGTCAGAGGAAGACTTCAGTGATTGCTTGGCCAGTACAGTCTTGATTCAAAGCAATTCTTTTATTGTTCTAGGCAAGACTGTAGTCGTACGGATAGTAACAATATTTTGTTTGTTTTATTTTTTGTTTAATGTATCAATTTCTGAAGGAATGAAATACTGATGTTTTTTGTTGAGTTTTCTGTCAATTTATTTCTTTTTATAGACTTGTAAGCGTTACAAAATGTTACCTTTACTTCCAGGTTTAATCTGACCGGGAATGGTCGTATCTGTATATCAACTAGATCTGTTTGTGATAAAAATTGTGAACATCCAGTATTTTGCCATATATAAGGTACTGTGCTGTTAGAGTAGACACCAGTCAGTGGACTTGTTAGAGTGATGGACTTCAGGAAGAGAAAGACTTTATTTATTGCTTGGCCGGTACACTCTTGGTTCAAAGCGATTCTGTTATTGTTCTCTGTAAGACTGTAGTTTTAGGGATAGTAACATTCTTATGCTTGTTTTATTTTCTTTTTGATGTATTATTTTGGGTTGGAATGAAATACTTATGTTTTTGTTAGGTTTTCTTTCAATATCATTTCTTTTTATGCACATGTAAGCGTTAAAAAACGTTACAATTACTTCCAGGTTTAATCTAGCCAAGAATGGTCGTATTTGTATATCAAGTAGATCAGTTTGAGCATCCAGTATTTTGCCATATATAATAAATGATCAGAAATGTTACATCGACTTCGGGATTAAATAACCCAACAAGGATTAGCATGCCGTAAGGCCAATCAACCAACCAAATTATTATTCATAAATACTTATACATATACGTGCAAACATTTGTGGGCGTGTGTGGGCGTGTGCGCGCAGAATATCAACATAAATCTTTGTAAAATTAAATTTATATATCATTTTTTGTTTTGTCAAATACAAAACCATGTCTTTTGATTTTTTTTTTTTCAGTTAGAAAAATTCAGCCGGTTAATAATGGTAAGTACAAAAATTCAATATTCCTTCTTTCGTTCCTTTAATTTATGCATATACCCAATACCCCCGCTAAGGGAAGGATTTGACATAAGGTCAATTGGTTTAAATTCAGATTTTTTTCCTTTTCATCGACGGGTTACCTAATTAAGGCTAAAGAACCCGAACAGCCCTTACCTTTTACTCAATGCTGGGAGAAGAGAGTAGCTCGCTCCATTTTGTCGGGTTTTAAGATTAGTTCGCTCCATTTCGCCTGGTTTTCAATTCATAGAATTTCCTTCTCCTTGACTGGTGCCTAACCAAGGTTAATGAAACCAGTCGGCCCAACTTTATATATATTGTTTGGAAATGAGAGAAGCAAGCTACATTTCTCCTGATTTTAAATTCAGAGAATGTTCTTCTCCTAGACTGGTTGCTTCACAAATGTTAAAGAATCTAGTCTCCCCTCCTATTGGAAAAAGATTCATGGATTCATGCTTTTCCAATGGCCATTTCTGTGAGGTAATACGCAAACAGCATCGTGAAGGATTTGAAATCGGGGTGCCAATTCCATTTACAATGAACATAACCATTACCCTCAGAGTGCCTCCTTTCATGTATCGGTCTTGAGATATAATTCATTTTAGGTGCCATATTAAAACCTAATAATCCTATGAGATATGTAGACCAGTTTCTCCTCTCAGATGAAGGTCGTCACGATGATTGATAGAAAAGTGCGTTAAATGAAACTGTGTTAATTATTAAATGCAATTAGGTAAAAGTAAAAAAAACATTATTTAAGAGGAAATATTTTGCTATTTGGGTCTTCATATCAAACAACAGTTTTTTGGGGGTTTTTTTTACATGAAATAGAACACTACGCATGGTGTAATGGTTAGCTCGCAAATCTTACAAAACACTGTTAGTGAATTAGATTCTAACTGTGTGTCCTATTTGCTTTGTACTAAACTAGATTAAGCTCTGTAAATGGCAAATGCAATTTAAGTAATCACTCGACAAATCACGTGGTATAATGGTTGACTAGTTCAGTCAGATATTTTTGGCAAAGTACCTGAACATCAAACTCTACAGCATTTAAACTTCAACCAGGAAGAGTTAAGTTTGTTTTTTTAAAAAATCTTACTATGTAAAGTTTTTTTTTTTATAAAAGAAACGTACTTTGTTTTTGGTCGCAACATTTTGATAAATTCTAATACAGAGTTACTATGCTATAGAGTATGGTAATAAATAATACCTAATAATATCCATTTTGATTTAACTCTGCTTTAATAGAGTTAACAAAATCCTGATATCTTTTATACGATGAGAAATGAGAATTTTTTATTTTGGTAAAAAATTGATTGTAGTGTGCTTATTTATAGGGAATTTTGTGCATATATATATATATATATATATATATATATATATACATGTGTGTGTGTGTGTGTGTGTGTGTGTGTGTGTGTGAATAAATACTTAACTCATCTTCTTATGTCAGTTTCAATTATAAAAGTTTCATGAATTCGAAAAATTAAAATTTCCAGACGAAATATATATATATATAATGAATGTTTAACGATTTAATAATACCACCTTTTTTTTCCCCATTCGTATATAGACTGTAATCCATATTTACTGTTTTTCAACTTCAAATTAAACGTGTAGAGTCATCTGATGAGACGGAGAGTATAATGATATTCTTCGCCGAAATAAATTTATTATGATAATTTAACAAGTTTTGAATTTTCTTCTAATTGCATTACATATATATATATACAAACATACATACACATATATATATGCAAATACACACACACATATATACATGCAAACACACACACACACACACGCGCGCGCGCAAACGCACGCACACACACACATATATATATATATATATACACATGCATATATATATATATATACAAATACACACACACGTATATATACAAACAAGCACACACACACACACACACGCGCGCGTGCGTACGCACACACACACACACACGCACACACACACACACACACACACATATATATATATATATATATATATATATATATATATATATATATATATACCGTGTGATTTTTAAATATACTAACACTCTTATGAGAATACCTTTATGATATAATTTCAAAAAATCTTGACATGTTCACCACCCCAGTCAAAGCATTTTTGGAATCACCCAAAAGTGAATAAAAATGGTTAATCGCTTCATGGGAGAATCATGATTAGAAAAGAAATAGATATTTGGGAGATTCCAATAATTAGTTGACAGGAGGGCTGAACGGATGTAGATTCTAAAAGCAAATTATTTTAAAGGAACTCCTATACAAATTTTATTATATTTCTAAACACACACACACACAAAATATATTTATCTATCTATCTATCTATCTATCTATCAATTATGTATTCTTTGTTTCTTTTTAGGGAGAAGTAAAAGATCGGTGACTTCAGCTGGAGAAGGTAAAATATCTCTTCTTAGTTTTAGTTTTTTAATACTTAAATCTCTAATATTTAAATATTTTAGATATTTAGATATTTAATAATTGCAAAAGAAGAACACAATGATAAAAAAAAATGTTTATTTTGCTTTCATTTTCAGATTCCTTTTCTTCTATTTTTCCTCGATTATTTTGGGCTTCTCTGTAAATATATTTAATAGCTCATTTTAGCGGTTGGTAAAAAAAAAAAAAAAATCCGAATGCATTTTAGCAAAAGGCATTGGCTTCCACGTGAAATAAAACAAAACGAAGTACATGTGTTTTAATCGAGAAAGAGCTATCTCCACTTTAAAAGGCAGTCTTCTTAAATTAGTAGACACGTTTACGTACCTTGGCAGCAGCGTCTCATCTACTGAAAGTATGCACCTTGTGAAGGCATGGACTGCTATCGATAGGCTATCGATCATATGGAAACCTGAACCACCCCATAAAATAAAACTCAATTTCTTCTAAGCAGTGGTTGTGTCAATATAACTGTAGAGATGCATCAAGTGGAAACTGACCAATCTTGTATAAAGATAAAGCAAGAGGGTAACTTCACAAGAATGCTATGAGCTAGGATGAACAAATCTTGTAAGCAACAACCCGTGATACAACAGTTGTACTGCCACTCACCGCCAATCTCTAAAATCATAAAAGTAAGACGAGTAAGACACGCAGGACTCAGTTGGGGAGAACCAAGGACGAACTTATGAGTGACGCTCTTCCATGGACCCTTTCCCATGGACGTGCCAGTGTTGGTCGATGATCAAGAACTTACCGACAACAGTTCTGTGCAGACAGTGGATTTAGTCTGGAAAATCTGCAGGGAACGATGGATTATAGGGACTGATGGTTAGAGAGAGAGAAAGAGAGAGTCAGGGAAATCTGTGCCATGCACCGTGATGATATATATATATATATATATATATATATATATATATATATCACATATCACATCTATCTCACTCTCTTTATTGAATCCGATCTATTTCTCATAAGTATATAGATATACATATATATCATTAAGAACAAGAAAATTAGTAAATATGCTCCATTATGAATTTATTTCACCGGCATAAATATATATATATACAGGCTCTTCAGATGGATTTTAACAGAAATTCATTTTTTTACAGTTAACTTCGGGTAAGAAGAAATATGTTCTCCGAAGTTAACAGATAAAAAGAAATGAATTTCTGTTCAAATCCATCTGAAGAGCCTTTCAATAGACAGGTGAAATAAATATATTATTGAATACATCAATTATTTTTCTCGTTTATAATGATATTTTGCTCTGCATAGGTTTCTTCATATATATTTACATATATTAATAAGCCGTGTATTGAGCACTTTTTTTGGATTATTCTTTTTAAGTTTAACTGATATATATTCTTTTTAAGTTTAACTGATATATATATATATATATATATATATATATATATATATATATATATATATATATATATATATATATGCAAATTTCATTAAACATAATAGACATTTTATGCCTACATATTTTCTTCTGGATCCGTTCGAATTCCCGTATTACTTTTATCGTATTCGGGGGGAATTGATTTAGGTATTGTCCATAGTTGTATGTATCCCTAGTACTTTCTGCCCGACTTTGGGCCATCATCAGGGGAGAATCTATTACAAAAGTGATGTAACTTTTGTTTTAGCAAATTACTACTGTGTAAGGACGTCTTTGCCGTTGAAGATTATGGCGTTTGCTTTTAAATGGAATTCTGTAAATAGTGCCAGTAGCTAAAGACATTTAAGTACATTAGCACTGGTTTGCAAATTAATTCTATTAAGTGCTGGTTGCAGGTTTCTGATATATAGTGCTTCGAGAATCTGAAGTTTTTGTTTATTATTTTGATGTTCGAGTATTGTTGTGTTGTCGGTGAGAATTTTTCGTAGTTGTGTTGTTGGGCATGAATGTTTTTTTTAAATGCTGAGCTATTGAACTTGTGTCAGATAAGTGCATTGTAAGTTACATCACTTTTGTAATAGATTCTCCCCTGATGATGGCCCAAAGTCTGGCAGAAAGTACTAGGGATACATACAACTATGGACAATACCTAAATCAATTCCCCCCCGAATACGATAAAAGTAATACGGGAATTCGAACGGATCCAGAAGAAAATATATAGGCATAAAATGTCTATTATGTTTAATGAAATTTGCATTAACGAAGAAATATACGCACACACACATATATATATATATATATATATATATATATATATATATATGTATATGTGTGTGTGTGATTAAATAATAAAGATAATTTTTTGTCTGCATAATTTATTTAAGATCCTTTCAAGTTTTCTGATAAGTGTCTTAGTTTCAAGTTGGAATTGGTACTATTTACCAACCCCTCCGCTCGGGCAGGATATGACACAAGGTCAATTTTTAAGCGGAGTTTAACAGGTTTGAATTCAGAGTTTTCCTTCTCCTAGACTAGTTGCCTCACCAAGGCTGAAGAACCTAGTCCGTCCTACTATTTACCCATAGCTGGAGGGAGAATAAGGGGGTTCATACCTTTCCCAAGGGTATTTGCCCGAAAGTGAACGTAATAGCGCGACTGGAGTACGAACTCGCGTACTACAATTCCGCAGTTCATCGCTTTAACCATTACACCACGAGGACACAAGTTGGAATTGGTAGATGAATTTCCCAAAATTGTCCCGAGCGCTTTCAGGCCATTCTTAGGCCATTATCAGGGGTTGCTTGCTTGTGTAAAGTATGTTTGTATTTTTTTAAAAAGAGCTTTGAATGTTTTTGCAACATAAGGAAAATATGGGAACGCAGAGTTGGATAAAACAGGGTAACTTAACTATTTAAAAGGCAACGCTATCAACGGAAATAGAATACTATAGGAATACGAGGAAAAAACACACTAAAGCATTTGAAAACATTGTCGCTATTTTCAAAAAAGCAAGCAACCCCTGATGATGGCTTATTAAGGGTCCAAAAGCGCTCGGGACAATTTCGGGAAATTCCTCTACCAATTCCAATCTGAAACTAAGGCACTTATTAGAAAACTTAAAAGGATCTTAAGTAAATTACACAGAAAAAAATTATCTTTATTATTTAATGAAACATGCTTAAATGAACGACTGCTGCCTAACTGCACACACACACACACACACACACACACATATATATATATATATATATATATATATATATATATATATATATATATATATATATTATAAACCGATGTATTATTATCTCACAATCGTTTTGGCTTCCGTGATGTGTAGTCTCATTCATGGTTACAATAATTTGAAAAAAATTGAATTTGAAATCGTACCTATATGATCAGAGCAACAGGGATCGAGTGACGGGGTATGACCCCGGGATAAGTTTGAGAGCTGTGCGGGGATTGGGATATCTCAATCATGTGATCAAAAAGTCCAAGAATTTAGAAAAATAGTACAAAATTTAATCCC
>OY757934.1:23759465-23769465 GCA_963585895.1 Sepioteuthis lessoniana
TGAACGAGGTAATTGCCTGAGTTTTAGCATTTTTTAAATAAAGCATAACTGTCACGATTTAGAGGGGAGCTTTTATTTTTAATGTATATACATCTATATACATTATATAATATAATGAATATAATTATTTAATGTATATAATGTATATATTGTGTATATAATGTATATGATTTCATTATATATAATGTATATAATGTATATATTTAATATATACAATGTATATTGTTATCTAATGTATATACATGTATATACATTATATAGTGTATAATGAATATAATTATTTAATGTATATAATGTATATATTGTGTATATAATGTATATGATTTCATTATATATAATGTATATAATGTATATATTTAATATATACAATGTATATTGTTATCTAATGTATATACATGTATATACATTATATAGTGTATATAATGTATATACATGGCTGATTTCTTGACGTAGCAACTATAGTTGACTTCATCATAAGTTTTTAAAAATACTCTATGAAATATTTTAGACGCCTGTCCCAGGAGCAATTAGAAAGATTGTATATCATTGCAACCTACATGAGTTTCATCCTCATTTGGAGTGCATATTAAAGTATATACAGGGTGCGGAAGCAAAAATTGGAATCATTTTTAAAACTTGTTTTTTAAGTCTGATTTGTCCACTTTTTGAAAAGAACGGGATAAATCTAAATTTTCATGATTAGCTCTATTATTCAAGCCCTCTTTTTTTTTTTCAATTAAAATTCAGCTCAATATGAGTGGACAAAAAAAAAAAAAATGGCGAAAAATCTATGACTTGCTTTGTCTTCCGTCGACAAAGCAAAGACATTTTTTTTACGAAAAAGACCTTTTTAAGGAAAAAGGATTGTGGAGGATTGAACAAAACACGAAAAGAAGGCTTTTTAACAGCTCTCGCAACGGTAATTAAGAAGGACCCCTCAACGTCAATAAAAAAAAAATCCGCGAAAAAATTGTAACGACAGCAATCAAACAAGATTTAAAGCCAGACCTTAAACACCTTGATTACGCTAAATGGTGCCTTTTAGAAAGAAAACAACAAATATAACTTCCCATCTTAATATTGATTCACTTAAGAATGTTGTCGAGTAGTGATGGAATAAAATATCTGAAGAACTTATTTTGAAGGCATGTAAATCCTTTCAAATGCATGTTGATATAATAATTGAAAAAAATGGTCGCCAGATTGAGTAAATTTACTCTTTTGTGTCTATCTTCTTATTTTGCTGTTTATTTTTTTAAATTAAGAGAAGTTGTTTATTTTTCAAAATTAAGATTAATCTTGTTTTATAATAATAAAAGAAAGTAAAGTAGGCGACCGTAGTCAAGGGCGACCCGAAGGTTCTCTTTTGAGTAGGGCCCTCCACTGTGTAGGGGAGGGCGCTACTCCATTCCCTGGATTGCTTCACTGTACCTTTGATAAGTACCTTATAATGCTGATTGCGAAGCAAAGAAGTACCAAGTACTATCTTTTAAGTCTTTGGTATGACTCGACCTAGGATTGAACCCTGGTCTCCTGGGCCATTGGTGAACACTCTAGCCACTTGATCAATATACTAGAATATTCCTAATTTTACTTCTGCACCCTGTACTTAACTTTGGGATAATCGATAAAACATTGGGGTTCGCTGACTGGAAGATACAGTTTGAAGTGTAAAACCAAACAGTAAATAGTAGACTATTAATCAATCTTTTCAACCTTAAAGAGCTCTATAAAACTAAGTCAACTTATACGGCATGGCTGAAATCCAAATCTTTACACTAGCTGCACTCTCTGTGTTCAAGGTTTGGATTTTAGCTCTGTCGTATTAGTCGACCTCTAGTTTTGTAGAGATTTTTTTCAAGCTGAAAAGGTCGACTTATACACCGCAATTTAAAGGTATACAAAGGATGATCGAAAGATTCAAATGGACTTTTTATAGTTGATCACGGTAAAAAAAAAAACCTATAGCCATTATTCTTTCTTCTTTATCATTATACTAAGATTCAAATTTATTTGACGGTGCTTCATCGTGTCTGTAGATGTCAGTCATCTCACAGCCGAATGGCTTGAACCAAAAACGTACCGAAAGACAAGTGTATTTAGAGCGCTTAATATTTTCTGCTTTCAAAGCGGCCATACTTTTGTTCCATTCACCTGTTCTTTTTGCATAAAACAGTTCGAGCTGTTGTGTAAAAAGGTGGATTATGATGAAGTAAGACAAGGGAAGGCATACAAGCAAATTTTTCACTGGGCTATGATTCACCAAATGTCAGTATGGCGTGGTCAAAAATAGTTTTTAATTTTAACCAAAACTACAATAGATACCCAAAATGTCTTTCAACCGGATTCTCTTTCTCACTCGGCATGACTTACTGTCCTCTTCGCTGTAAAGGGGTATCCGTTTTACAGTACTCACCCACTCTTTCGGTAATCATTATGAAAAACCGATTGGTCTTTTTTTCCTTATTTGTACAAAGGCTCTTTTTACCACGGCGATTGGTCGAGCTGTTAATAAAAGAGAATTCACTTCAATTTAACGGTTACTAAATCTAAAAGAGTCTTCATCATCATCATGTCGTGCTGGTAGCACGGATATCCCTGACCCTCTCTCGCTACTTTTCCCTATCGTTCATCGCCTCTGGCAGGTCTTCTGGACAACATCCTGTATCCTCACATAGTTGCTGAATGTATGTTCGTGCTGGTCGTCCTACTTTTGCACGGCCATGTGAGGGGGTCCATAAGAGTACACCACTTATGAGCTCGTCCCTGCTTCTCCAGCAGTGTCCTGAGTCTTACGAACCCATATTTCCTTACGTTTGCTAAATGTGACCTTTTCAAATCTGAAAAATAATGAAATTCAATATTTATTAGAAATATTCATTTATGTTTTAAGATTTTCCTGAGTACACCACACTCAACGTAAACAAGCCAGTAATCCGTAGGAAATAAACGATTAAAAACATCCTTTAAATATGAAAAATTATTCCAAACTTTAATAAAAATGACTCCAAATTCTTAATTCTTAATAATAATAATCATCTAACAACCGGTAGTAATGTAAGTAATTACTGCAAGTAAAATTCCATAAAAACAATTCTACATTTTTTATTTTTGAAAATGACCATCTTACTCCTCGTACGTACTGCTCATAAACTGTTGGGTATCACCTACCCTTTCAGCATAATAAGTTATTCCATCTGCCATATATGGCAGTAGCGGAGATAAGTTTGGGAAGAATAAGCCTACGAGTCAGCCAATGGTAGGCCCGGCTTGTTTCCGGTTCATTCGTTCCGGAAAACAGTCGGCCTCCAATTTTATAGACGGGGGGATGGGAGGGCAACCAAACGGGGAATTTTTCCTTGTTTTTTCATGTATATATTTTTCGGGTTTTTTTTTTCTCCCATTCCCATCATATCCATTGTAAATAAATCATATATCGTAAATAAAATCATATACCACTTTCGGGTTTTAAGTAGGTCTTCTTCATAGAGTAAATGTGGTATTTTTGTAACTGCTGCGCGCATGATGATGGATGAATCGTTATATATTATACTGTTGAATGGGTCGGCAAATGTGGCTAGCTAGGTCCCCTTGGAATATACGGAAAAGCATGACTGCTCCCTTTCCCCTCCCTCAAAACCTTAAGGCCTTGTGCCTTCATTGTATTTTTTGCAATGAAATAAAATAAGCCTACGAGTCAGACCAGAAGAGCCGTTCCTATTGTTGAAGTATACCATTACTCTATAACTAATCCTATGTTCTTATTACTAATAGTCTCTCTCTTGTAAATACTCTTTCCTGTAAATATAACTATTTACCTCACATATCGTGGTTTGTCTTATTATTACTACTACTTGTGTTCACTAACCAGAACACAACATAAACTTTCATAAAAACGACTCTATGTCCTTTATTTTTAATTATAACAATCTTACAACCAATATATATAATGAGTTAGTACTGCTAGTTCCAATAATTTGATAAACACATAGAAAATATCAGATCCCTGATTGAAGATCTTATTTAGTTTGGATTTTCATGATTTTATTTGGGCTTCAACAAATCGTGATCTTTTTTTTTTTTTTTTTTTTTTTGGATGATCTGTGTTTTATACTGTACGGATATAATTTACAAGGGGTTGATTTTTATTGATAGAAAGTGTAACATCTATAAATTTTGCTGATCTTGATAAAAATTGACCCAGTTCTCACGACCAATATCAAGAGGTCCACACGTGTTTGCTCAGCCGAGAGAAATTAATATTCTCCGACCACAAACTGAAAACAATATATATATATATATATATATATATATATATATATATGTGTGTGTGTGTGTATGTGTGTGTGTGGAAGGTAACCATAGAAATTTCAGCCAATCATCAACCAGAAAACTTTCTTACATAATAGACGGAATATATACATATACTTAAAATATATCACGATATTGCATTATGTTTTCGTGTATATAATCCTGAGTAAAGTTTTAATTGGTTGTTTTTTTAAAGGAAATGACATGGCTGAATCCTTGATAGTGAGAAGTTTTATTTATAAAGTTATTTTCTTATTGTTTGTTTGTTTTGTTTTTTAGATGTTTTCCTTTATCCTCAAAAATGTTCAGTCTGCGTCAAGCGAAAGAAAATATTAAAGAAGAAAGAATATATTTTATAGATTCATTTTCATATATTTCACTTGTTTCGTTCAAGTAGTAATTTGATTTTGAGAGGCTTAAACGTGTTTGCTTGTGAGAGACCTCCACCCTTTTTTTTAGGAGAGAAAGAGATTGTCGAGATGAGAAAAAGCGATATAGCAAAACAGAGAGGGTGAAAGGAAAAGAGAAGTGAAAGAGTGAAACAAAGAAATAACAAAGATGAAAAGAAAGTCGAAAAGAGAGAAAGAAAGAGAAGGAGAGAATTTGTGTGTGTGTGTGTGTGTGTGTGTGTGTGTGTGTGTGTGTGTGTGTGTGTGTGTGTGTGTGCCGAGAATAAAACAAATATTTTGAAGTCCCGTATAGTCTAGGATAAAAGCACGGTTAGGATATCCCAAAATCGAACTTTTTTAGACGAGAACAGTTTTACCCATTTTCTCGTTCCCCAAAGATGTTTGCATTGGAAAAGTTAAGTCCAAAAGTTTGGCTTTGGGTTACCCTTTCCACGCTTTTAACCTGGACTTATACAATTTATGTTAATTCTTCCAAAATATACGATGTTCTTGCTTATCTTACTTCAGTCAAAGCTCAACGTAGAAATAAAAGTCAAGCACGGAGAAACCGAAGAAAGAAGTCTAAAAAACACGGTTGGTTAAATTTTTACGTTTTATATATATTTTCTTTTAAATGATAGAAATAAGAGTGAGGGGAAATTATTTAAGATATTAAATTACGGCACTATAATGTCGGGCGGTTCGGACGAATTCGAAGAATGTCCCTCCTGAAGTAAATTCCTACAAGCCTTTCTTCTTTTTCCAACAGATCTTTTTTTTTTAAATACTTGTTAAATGAGCGATTATTTTTAGAAAATGTTCAAAATTGAGGGAAAGTTTTAAAAAATCAAATAATCATTTATAAAAAATAAATTTAAACATTATTTGATCAATGATTGTGTCTCGTAGTAGGATAGCAGGAAAACAAAGTACTTATTTTAATTAGAATATTTTGCCAAAAAAACTTTACACTATCCATCACTTCTGGTAGGCTCTCTTTGTGGGGTTTCTATGCATTAACATTGAATCTGTCAACGAGTAGTAAATTGATAAATGCCTTACATTGAGCTATCAAGAAAACAACAAATATGTTGCTTTACCGGTAAAAGGCTTTCTTTAAAAAAAGTCGAAGTAAATAATTGAAGTGCATTAGTTTGGTTTCTTTGTTTAATGGCATATCAAGCTTTGAGGATTAATTAGTGCCAACCATTATATATAGAAAAACAGAAGTGATACGAGTTATCTCATAGATCCAGGAATAAAGGGCTTCATACATTTCCCATGGGCATTAGCCCGAAAGTGAATGTAATAGTGTAGTAATAGTGTTTGGAATAGTTTATTTCCCGACCACAATCTCATACTTCAATCCTTACGCTACTGGAACTGAATAGAAAGACATTTTGGATGCGCTGAATTTTAAGGTTTGGATGGTTATATGTTATAATAATTATTTATGTTTATATACTATTCTCTTCTTTCGTTTTTGGGAGGTTTATAGGTACAAGAAAGTTACTCGAGAACCTGGTGGTGAATAAAATTTAGATAAGATAAATAAAATTCTTCAAATCACTCTTGCGGCAAACATTGACCAAACCCTTTTTATCTAAAAGGTCCAAGAATTCGGTGACTGAGGATCAGTCGCGTAGAGAAAACAACTTAGTCTTGGGTATGACAACGAATTGTATCTGATGGTGAGACACTAGTCCTAGAGTTTGGGGAATGGATGTTGCATATTAACCTCCAAACCAGCCAAGCCGTCAAAATAGGAAATGCACCTGTGTAAATAACAGGTACATACGGTCGAGAAATTGACCGTGGACGGGTTGAATTGAGTGCGATTTGCGACGCTCACAAGAACAAGTTGAACGTCGAACAATTATATAACCCGGGTGAAGACAGGAAGTCAGTCAGGTGGAGAGAAGATGCTGGAATGAGAACATGTCCCAGGAAAGGCTGGGCCCCCAGGCCCCCGGTTGAGCAGCCCAGAAGAACGGGAAAGAAACGCTGTTATGACCATAAGAGTGGGGGGCCAATATGTTGCAGTTCTGTTCAGTCTCCAGCTCCCTCTCACACACAACCCTTTCAATAAAGTGAGAGGTATATTTTTCTAAAGAACTGTGTCCGCTCGTCTTTATTATTGTATTAAATATGTGTGTGGTTTCATAGGTATCATGTGGCTATACAACTTGGAGAATACGCCTTTATTACTGTTGCAATCGAATCTTCTCTTACCTGCTGTGGTGATACCTGTTAGGGTCACATGGATGGGTCAAATAAAGCTATTTAATCATTTATGATAGATTATTTTCTTTGGTTATTTGAAATTTACTAATGATAATTAGCAATACTTGAAATTGTGTGAAAACAAATAATCCATATAAAAGAATAATCAGTTTCGATAAGAATAATTGAAATTACTTATCTATGTGCAAACTTATGAGGTCTAACTCTTTTAAAAATAGTTACCGACAAACTATTTGCTTACAAATCTATGTGAGTGTGTTTGTGTGTGAATATATGTGTGTTTATATATATATATATATATATATAGCATTCGGTCCCAGCTTGACGCATCTCGCGTATCTAGCCAAACCGAAGAGATGTGATACAAGGAAACAGTCTATTGATGATTATATATATATATATATATATATATATATATATATATATATAAGAAAATTTCCCGTGAAAGTCGTAACATGTATATCAAAGAAGAGTTTACTTATCTAGAAACAAAAATGCCTAATAATATTATTATTATTATTAATAATAATAATAATAATAATAATAAATTGGACATGAATAAAGAAAATACGAATTGTAATAATGACGTAAATTGTCGTAAAAAATAGAAAAAGGAGAATTATTTGGCCCAAACCCCCTTTTTGTAAACTTGTAAATATAAATAAAGGAAAATATTTTTTTAATTGATAGAAAAACACTTTAACCAATATATTACATAAAATATCTAATAGGAAAACTTTAAAAATTAGTTACTCATGCACGAGATTTTTTTTCGAATTAATTAACACTCATAATTATGAAATGATTAGGAAATATTATGACATAATGATAATAATTATAATAATAATAATAATAATGAAAAAAATAATAACAACATCAACTGTAATAATACAAGTAAAGAAAACGATTGCAATTGTAAAATTAAAATTAATTATCCTATGAAAGGTTTATGTAATTTAAAAATATAGTATACCAAGGGACTATTTCCCAAAAGAAAACATTAAAAAAAAAAAAAAAACTTATGTAGGAATTTTATCGACGAAATAGAAATTAAGGTTTAATAACCACATTCGTTCGTTTTCTCATGAACGCTTAAAAAATCAAACAGCCTTATCCAAACATTTTTGGAAATTGAAAAATAAGTGTTTAACCCCAGAAATTCAATGGAGTATATCAAAAAGGTCTAATAATCCGAGCTGCTTTGATGGTAGATGTAATTTGAGTCTAGAAGAAAAGATACAAATTATGTTGTATCCTGATACCGGTAACCTATTAAATCAGAGATGTGATTTAATAGCTAGATGTAAGAATAGAAATAAATTTAAACTATAGTAGAAAATTTGAATAGATAGTCAGAATGAGTATTCAACTATAATTTATCAAATTGGTATAAATATTTTAACATGGTTAAAGAAATCTTACTATTAACGGCAGGGGTTTTGGTACCTTTCAAAGAATAAATGATGACATACGAGAATTAAAATTGATAATTTTTGTTAGAAATGGTTGAAATGTGGATATCTATCATTGTAATTACTAAAGTATTAATTTTATTGGCTTTGTAGTTGTTTTAACATGAACGAGAAGGGACCGGAACAATCCTTTCATACGTAGCTGAAATGGATTTCGTTCGTTTCTCCCTCTCTATCCTTCCTATGACTATCCCTCCCTCTCTTTCCTTCCTTTGACTATCCCTCCTATCTGGCTATAATGTGTTTTATTTTCCTATTGGATCTGATGAAGTCCTCTTAAAAATTGTTTTAGAGTCTTTGATTCATATTAATGCTCTTAACAGGACGAAAGTAAATTTATTATCCTAATGTGACCGAATACTGTTTTTTTCTTTATATATATATATATATATATATAGCATTAGATTACCCACTAGGATTGATATGCCATAAAACACTACCAAACCAAACCATCTGTAACATGTAGACTAGTTTCCAAATATCGTTCACATAGCAGACGACCTGATCGGGCGTGATGGCCAGTAGTGATGAGTTGTTCACTAACGACCCGTTCAAAACATAGAAGCCATTTGAAGGAATGATTTTACTCTGATTCAAATTTTTTTTAGTGTCGTTATGACTCATTGAATAATATTTTCACAAAAGAAAACATTTAAAAGCAATTATATTTTAAACAAATAATTTTAAGAAAAATACTGAATTCTAAAATATTCCTTTTTTATAATAGATGCATCAGAAAAAAAATTATTGATAAGAATAAAAACAGATTTTAAGGAAAAGAAAATAATAGAAAGAAATATTAAAATGCAGCTTCTGAAATTTTAATTTTTAATCATGGTAACAGTTTTTTTAATGGATAGAATTAGAATTAAAATACTATTATTAACGAAAAATCACGCTCTGACCGAAGAGATACGGATCTTCAATAGTTAAGCCAGTTTCAGTCGTACTTGGCATTTTTGAAACCATAAACGGCTTTACAAAACGGCTTTAAAAAAACCCTCATATCATGGCATCCAAAGAGACAAAGAAAAGGTGTCGCTAATTGATTTATTTGGGGGTGAATAGTAATTAACTTTGGTTACAAGAGGTGCAGCAAGTCAAAGGTTTAAAAAGCACTGCTCTTGAGAATGTTGTACATATTTCAGAATAATGCCAGAGAAATAAATGAAAGTTTTATATATACGAATATGTTTTGTTTCTGATTGTTTTAGAATTAAAGAAAATTAGATGTGAAAAAGAAAAATCCATAATATGAAAGAAATTGATAAATTAGTGGGAATTAGAATAGGTTAGTATTGTTGGCGACCTTAGTCGAGGGTGATCTGAAGGCTCCCTTTTCAATAGCTACTACACTGAGGTGAGGGTGGAAGGGCGCTAATCCATTCCCTGGATTGCTCCACTTTACCCTTGATCTTTACCTTATAATGCTGAGTGTTAAGCAAGGCGGCATCAAGTACCATTTTTTGAGTCTTTTGTATGACTCGACCTGACCATTGGCGAACACTCTACTCATTAGGAAGGTAAGGAGCGATCCAGGGAATGGAATAGCGCCCTCCTCTACACCTCGGTGTAGTAGCTATT
>OY757934.1:23774465-23974866 GCA_963585895.1 Sepioteuthis lessoniana
ATGGACTGAAAATAAAAGAAAACGAAAAGATAGACAAATACTAGGATCTAGCTAGAGAACTGAAAAAGCAGTGGAACATGAGGGTGACGGTGATACCGCTTGTAATTTGCGTACCCTAGGAATGGTTCTCAAAGGCCTGCAAAAGAAACTTGGAACTGGAGATCAAAGAAAGAATCGAGACCATCCAGACCACTGCACTATTAAAATCAGAAGAATCCTGGGGACATTAGTAGACTTGCTATCACTCAGATTACAGTGAAACCCACCAGTTATTAATTATGTGAAAAAATTGCATGGAGTTAAATGCTTGTGTAGGCTGTGAGGAGATAAATGAAAGGGCGTAATACTATCGTTTTGGCACCAGTTACCTGTACCATTTTTCAGCACATATAATACAATCGTTTTGTCCTGTACTAATTATAACACTATAGCTTAGTCCGATACCAGGTGTGAAACTATGTTCTGGGGTCGGTTATATTTGTAACGCTATCTTTTGGGGGAATGTCCTCGTGGTGTAATGGTTAAAGCGATGAACTGCGGAATCGATGCAAGCGAGTTCGTACTCCAGTCACGCTATTACGTTCACTTTCGGGCAAATACCCTTGGGAAAGGTATGAACCCCCTTATCCTCCCAGCTATGGGTTAAATAGTACCACTACTGTTCTTCTAGGAGAATGGCTTTGGCATTAGGTAACCTACAAAGATTGATTTGCCATTAAATAAGGAAACCAAACCAAGCTATCGTTTGGGTACGATATTAAATGTAACAATATCTTGGCACACCAACCAACTCCGATACCAGTGCCAAATGTAATACCTTTGTGCACAACAACATTTGCGGTACCATGTGTAATATTAATAATAATTGGTCTTATCCTGGTAACTGCGCCAAATGCGGTACTACAGTTGTCACGGGGCTTTTACTTTGATCTTATCCTGGTAATGGCGCCAAGTTCGTTTGAAAGATCCACTGATAGGAAATGACACAATCCATCTGGAATTTCTTCTGACGGTCGGGGTGATCCGTTAGAACAAAGTTGCCTGGGTTTTGCTAACTTAAAGATCTGAAGAACTTTCCGTCAACAATTAACAATCATTTATTGTTCGATGTTCAAACTGCATACAGTAGCACGAGAGAGAGAGAGAGAGAGAGAGAGAGAGAGAAAATCTCTAAGGGTCTATGAACTGATACAAAGAGACACGGCCCGCCAGCCTGACCGAACTCTCTGAACAGAAACTTCTAACTTCTAATTGACAGACTGAAAACTTTTTAAGAAATTCGCTAATTTTTATATACCTCAATTCAGGATATCGTTCGAGTGATGTCATCTTGATAAGTTATTGAGAGCTTTAAAATACCCTTGGAAACATGAAGGTGACAATGATACCAGCCATAGTTTAGAGGCTAAGAACAATCTTGCTGAACGTTAAAATGAATGCTGACCCTGAGTGGTACTAGTACCTGTTTGGGTTTCATCTATGGGTCAAATAGATCTGTTTGAAAATAATCCGTATTCGATAAAAATACGAGAAACCATATAAATGTGTGCAAACAAAAGATTACTATCAAATCGAATAATTAATGTTAGATAGGAATACTAGAAACCATTTAACAGTATAGAGTAATTACTTGAAATTCTATTATTAATATTATTAATGGTTAGAGTGTTCGCCAATGGCCCCGGGAGACCTAGGTTTAATACCAGGTCGAGTCATACCAAAGACTCTAAAAATGGTACTTGATGCTACCTTGCTTAACACTCAGCATTATAAGGTAAGAATCAAGGGTAAAGTGGAGCAATCCAGGGAAAGGAGTAGTGCCCTCCCCTACACCTTGGTGTAGAAGGTATCGAAAAGGGAGCCTTCGGGTCACCCTCGATTACGGTCGCCAACTTTTACTTACTCTTTTGAGAGTTTTTCACGCCAGTGTTAACTGATGGTTTTCTACTGCAGTCTAAGTGATAGCAATTCTCTTCAAGTCTCCAGGACTCTTCTCAGTATTCTGGCCTATCTCAATAACGCTGTAGACTGGATGGTGTCCACTCTTCCTCTTATTTCCGAGTCCATGAACCAATCCTTTGGTGATTGTAACAAAGCGAGCCAGTCATAATTGGTATTACCATCACTTTTATTCAGTTCTCTAGCAAGGTCAATGTACTTATCTTTCTATTCGCTTAATTTCCTTTTTATCCTGTGGTCAGCCAGGACAATAAAATCCTCTCTTCGCCAGGTCCTCTTTTCTTTTTCTTCTTTTATTTTTTGTAGTTGTTGTTGACTATCCCTAGTTCACGTCGTCTGGCCGAGATTAGATGATCCGTTTGTATCATAGAGAATTATGTGCATCTTAATTTCTAAGACAGAATCTGAGCTGTGCATGTACCATTTGTTTGTATTGTTGAATTCAAACTCCTTGCGTTATTCATAGTGGATCACCTTACCCACCCAGTCGTGTCTAGTCTTATACTTTTTTTGTGCTAATTTACTGCATTCGCTTATTATACGACTGATTGTTTCGTCTATATCACCACAAATTCTACAGCTGCAATTTTGTTGCATTTTTCTATTCTTGCTTTGATACGATTGGTCCTTACGTCGTTGTTTTATGCTGCTATCTAAAGAGATTAATTTTTTTCTGTTAAGTTTTCTCTTTCTTAGCCATGTCCAATTTTTCTCGTGTTAAGTTTTTTCGCTTACTGAAACCATATAACTGTGTGCAAAAAAACTTATTAGATAGAAAATTATTATTATCATTATTGTGAGTTTTTGACACCAGTGTTAGTTGATGGTTTTTAGGGATTAAGAGAAAATTTTTAAAACGGCAGAAACATAAAACGAATTAATAAATAAATACAAAAGTAACAGTTTCCTAGGAGGTTTTCAACAGAAAGTGAAATCGGTTCATGTCTAAAAAAAAGGAGCTTTCTGGTGCCAAAGAGAAACTCAACAGCAGAAGCTTAACTACCTCGGCTGAGTCAGTTGTACGTTTTTCTCTCTGATAAGAAACATATGTTCTTGCTGAGACCCGAACCTAGCAGCGTGTTACATATCCTGCTAGTGGCAGCCTCGGCCGAATGTACCCATTAAACATGGAGATATATGACGGACCCTCAAAATTATAATTTGCCAAAGATGATTCGGTTATGTTCTTCAAACGCCTTGTCTGGCGGGCGCACCTATTTCTACTAGTTTAGGAAAATATTCCACAGAACAGAATAATCTTAAGCCCCTAAAAAAAATTTGTACATAAAGGAATCCTTATCTTTTCCCTTCCGTCCTTAATCTCCCTGCAGCTTCGACAAACAAATAAGATGACAAGTGAATCTGGTCAGAAGAAAAAGGAATGAGACAAAAACCTCTGAATTTTCTAACAATACCAACAATATACACATACCGAAAAAAAAGTTAATGTGTCCCTTCGTATGCCCCATATTTCTTTCACTGGATTCTGAGTGACAAAAAGTCTCATCACGTCTCCTGGACTCTTCTCAGCAGAGGTCAACGTACTTATCTTTCTATTCGCTTTATTTCCTTTTTACCTTGTGGTCAACCGCAACGATAAAACGCCAGGTTCTCTTTTCTTTTCTTCTTTTATTTTTTGTAGTTGTTGTTGACTATCCCTAGTTCACGTCGTCTGGCCGATATTAGATGATCCGTTTGTATCTTAAAATCCCAGAGAATTTTGTGCGTCTTATTTTCTATGACAGATTCTGGGCTGTGCATGTACCATTTGTTTGTATAGTTAAATTTAAACTTCTTGCGTAATTCACAGTGGATCACCTTGCCCACCCAGTCTTGTTTAATCTTATACTTTTTTGTGCTAATTTACTGCATTCGCTTATTATGCGAATGATTGTTTCGTCTCTATCCCCACATCACAAAAAAAATGCTTTAGTTTGGATTGTCTTGATTCGTCCCTCAGTTTCCAACTCTTCCAGATCTTTTTCCAATATTTGCAGACCGTTCCAAGCGCGCTAATTACAATTGGTATCATCATCAACATTCTGCTCCCTAGTTTTCTTATTTCTCAGCTTAGATCCGAGTACTTGTCTCTCTTTTCGTTTTCTTAGATTTTCACTCTGTGGTTCACCCCATTGTTTTGAATACTCAATGGTTTTTCTTCTCCGAGACCGGTTGCTTCAATAAAGCAAAGGGAATAGTGTCTTTTATAATTTACCCATAGCCGGGTGGGGTAGGATGAGATTCATTCCCTCCCCATGGGCATTTACTCGGAAGTGAAACGTAATCAACCTCGTCCAGAGTTTGAACTTGGTTCGCTGGGTCCATTTTCTAAAGCGATGTATAGAAGGGAAAAATTAGAATGTTTGAAAAGATAAATTTCATAAAGGTTTAATACACTAAGTATTAGGTCCGGTAGAATGATCTTCCAGATATAAAATTGCTGCCACGCAGATACTAGCAACGGTGAGCAAGTGGCAAATATGTCTTTGACCAGCCTTAGCTTTCTTATTTTCATTGGAAGAGCAACTATGAAATGATTTATACCATAGTGGTTTTTTTTACTACGTGGTGACATCTCTTGGCCGGCTTGCTCGCCAGATCTATCCTCTTGTGTTCATTTCCTTTCGTCTTTCCTGTGCTTGTGACAGTAAATCACTTTATATCTCCAGTGTATTATACTTGCGGAGGGATTTCGTTTTCTATATCTTGCCTTTCGGTTTAGTTAGGATGAGAACCTTTCGGCTCAGTGCATGGGTTAGTTAGGTGCAAACATGAGCGCAAATGTTCACGTACGCTCGGGGAGGATGCGTCATTCACAAATGTCAAAATAAACCCCCAGATAGGAAATGGAACCAAGGGGTGTGAATGACGTCATGCACCGGAAGCGTGGGCTGAGGATTTGGGGAATTTGAGGAAAAGCAGAGAGTTGAGTTCCTGCGTCCGAACGGGAAGGTTGACTTTCGGGGCCCGCCGAGGCCAGACCAGTAGTTTGCAGATGAGGTGCTGCACGTGGTTTGGGGCAGATGTAAAAACAGTCAGCATAGAAAGATTGTGTGTCTCTCTCTCCTCATGTCGAATAACCTTTAACTCAAAGGTAATAAAGTTTCGTACCTGAACCAATTTCGTGAATGTGTATTTCGGATTCCCTATGTCTATTTCACACATCCGTATATTATGGGTATGTTACATCCAGTACTCTCGTAAGTGTTATATCTTATCATAAGAGTGCTGTACCCAGGATAGTCACGATTCGTCCATTGACCTCCAATTTTCCTTGTCTCTTTTCCTCTGAGTATACCTGAAGGTTCAATTATTTAAATGTATTCGTCATGAAATCACTGCAATATCAGAAACAATAATTTGGCGAACATTGGAGACCTTCAGGGTAAAGCTTCAGGAGTGTATAATTTATGAGAGCAATGCTGCAGTCTGGATAATCTGTACTTGTCATTCTATTTCCGAGTCTTCGAGTCCTTACACCAATCCTTTGGGGATTCTCCCAAGCGCACCAACTACAATTGGGATCATCGTCACCTTTATCTTGCATAGTTTTTTTTAGATAATATAATCTTTCACACAAAGTGGTGACAAAAACAAAACAAAATAGTAAATATTGTTTTGTTATTGTTCAAATAGGTTCATCTTGCCTTTTTTACACCAATGGCCCTGGAGACCTGGGTTCAATCCCAGGTCGAGTCATACCAAAGACTCAACATATGTTACTTGATGCTGCCTTTCTTAACACATCATTATAAGGTACGGATCAAGGGCAAAGTGGAGAAATTCAGGGAAAGGAGTAGCGCCCTCACCTACACCTCTGTGTAGTAGCTATTGAAAAGAAAGCCTTCGGGTTACCCTCGACTACAGTCGCCAACTTTACTTACTTACTTTTATTTGAGAGATTCTTCTGCCGGACATTGGATTCAATTTAATGTTAGGATTCAAAAATGTATAATTTATGAGGACAAGTATTTGAACAATTCAATCATTAAAATTAATTTATAACAATTATAAAATAAAACGGCAAATATTGATCTTATAGAAAATTAGATTTTGAAGAAGTTTCATATTACCAAACCCAGTTTAATTAAGAATGTGGTTTAACTTTTGAAAGATCTGATACTATCTTATTTATTTGCATTGATAAATACTGTATAAAGCTATCAACTTTTAGTTGTCTGAATTTCTAAGATGAAGAATCTTTACTGTTAATGTTTTGTAAGTTTATCTTTCATCAAATTACTGTCTATCACAAGTCGCGGGTTGTTTTATAATATATGTCCGTTAAGAGAAGCAAGTTTATTGAATATGGGTTTGAATCTCATCGGAGGCAGCTCTTGATATCCAACCCAAAAAATCCTGGATCATAAAGTTATCCTGCAAGTTGCCATGAAAAAGTAACGATAGGAGAAATTATCTAAAAATTAATGACTAAATATGATTTAAGAAAATATGGCCTTAAAGATATGGCTTTGAGATTAATCTTTGCCAGCACTTTGAACCCAAAAGCCTGATATTCCGGGCTAAGCACTATTTTATTGAATATCCTAAGCCCTATTTTTTGGTCTGGTTGTTATTGCTATATCTTGAACTTTGCTCTGTCTGGTACATAGGCATCAGCTTGATTACTGTACCCACTGTTCGTAAGTGGTCACCCATCTCAGCAGTAAACAGGCTCATCCCTTTGATACCATGGCAGGACCCGGTGCTTTTATTGAACAGGATCTTACACCTGTAATTGCATATACTGTCCACTTACTAAGTTTTGGTTAATCTGGCACTCAAGCCTCCTGTTGCTTACAGTACTTATTGTTACTAAGAGATCACCCATTTCAGTATTGAACTGGCTCATCGCTGCTTAACTTCGGTGATATGACGAGAACAGATGCTTTCAGCATGACCTTAAACATTAAATTAAGCTTTAGAATGATTTACTATATACTCGAAGCTCAACATTTCCGTATCCTGTCAGCAGGATTTCTTTCTAGCTTAGACAGATCAAACAAAATACTATGAATTAAAGTCTTAACACAACAACCAGATTTTGATTCATAGAAAGATAGGGAAGGTAAAATCTACGCCTTTGTGCGAATTTTGAATGTCTTGATTTATAAGATTTTTAAGCTCAAGTTGAAGGTCTTTGAAGACTGATTCAGATCGCTTACATCCTTTGTTATTTAGAATCAAATTAGTATAATAAAAATGTCGGCGTGAAGGTTGATCATAGAAAAACATCATTAGTATGCAATTAAAAATGTCCCATTAATAAAAGATACAATGATTCATTGGGTTTCTTTGTTTAATGGCATATCAACCATTGTAGGCTATTTAATGCCCAAGCCATTCTCCTAGAAAACAGTAGTGGTACTATTTAACCCATAGCTGGGAGGATGAGGGGGTTCATACCTTTCCCTAGGGTTTTTGCCCAAAAGTAAACGTAGTAGCGCGACTGGAGTACGAACTCATTACGAATCCGCAGTCCATCGTTTTAATCATTACACCACGGTAATTGAGATAACATTTGAAAGTGTATGCTTGATATATAAGGTTGGTATATTTTTTAACAATCTGCAGTAAGCCTGAGTCTCTCAGGGAAATTAATTCAGACACGAATAATGAAAAGCTTAAAATAGAAATTATTCATCACTTTTAATTTAATAGAATGGCAGACTAGCTTTAAATACAAATGCCATGGGATGGGGGCTGTATCAGTGTGTCTGTCTGTGTTGGGTGGAATTTTGTGTGTTTAGTCGAAGAGTTTGTGATAGTTTGGGGTCTATTACCTTTAAGGAAAATATTGCAATGAAATTTATGTATAAATTTGTTTTTTGTTTGGTTTTAATTTATTTTTGTACTGAAGTTCCTACTTTATATGTCAGATATTGTTTTTTTTACCAGAAAACTTATTCTGATTTTGTTTTTATTTTGGTTTGTCCAGATAAGAAAAAAAGAAGACCGAATACGAAGAAACAACATTTCCTTTGAATGAATAAAACGGTATATGTGATTCCATAACAATTACATCGTCACTTCATAATTTTATATGAAGACGATTTTGAAAGTGCTATGTATATGAATGTGGTTATCTATATATCTATATCTATATATACTAAGTTGGGCTGAAAGGTTTATTGGCTGACCATGATAAGCTCATGTATTGTGACCAAATGAGGTCTATGTTTCAACATAGTGCTCATTGTGGTCCACACAATTCTTCTGTCGGTGAGGCATTGATAGTATTTTTTTGGTCAAAACAGTCATCAGAAGTAGTTATCATGTCTTCATATGAATTTTTTTCCCAATGAACCTTTCAGCCCATTCTCCTGGGTATATATATATATATATATATAAGAGTGATCAATATCTTTGACTTATAGTTTACGTTGTGTAGATAGAGAGCCAACGGCGCTTGGGGACTGTCAGTTTCTCACTGATGCAGCCATCAGGCCAAGTCGAGAAACTGAGAGTGACCAAGCGCAAGTGGTTCTGTATCAACATTATCTCAAATTTGTATATATATATATATATATATGTGTGTGTGTGTGTGTGTGTGTGTGTGTGTGCGCCCGAGCGTGTGTGTGTGTGTGTGTGTGTTGGAATGATAGATTGTAGTGAATCCGCAATATGATAAAAAAAGTGGAAAGATGGATAAATCAAACACTTATAAAGGTTAAGTGGCAGTGATATTTCATTTTTTTATCCCAAGAACGTCTTCAGACTGAACATTTAGTTCGAAGAAGTTCTTGAAATAAACAAATGAAATATCACTGCTATTAAACCTTTATAAGTGTTGGATTTATCCATCTTTCCACTTATATATATATATATATATATATTGCATAATGATATCCGAAAATATATTCAAAAAATTTAACTGAAAAATTTTTTTAAAAAAAACATTTATTTCAATCGACATTTTTTTTTATAGCTTGTTTTGCTAGCACAACTTTATCAAATGAAACGAAAGCTTATGTCTAAAATCCTAAAATAAATAGTTGACGTAATCATCATGGAACGTGATGCTGAAAGTTTGTTTTTGGAGAGTTTTTGAATTGTTAAATTCGAAAACTATCTGAAAATTTGTCATTTATATAATTAACATTTAATATAGCCAAAGCATATTAATTCCTAGAGTGTAGAATAGTTTATGATGTAATAGAATGGCCGAGGGATTTCGTTTTATATATCTTGCCTTTGGATTTAGTTAGGCTGAGAACCTTTCGGCTCAGCACATGGGTTAGTTAGATGCAAACTTGAGCACAGGTGTTGACGCGCGCGCGGGTTGGATGTGTCGTTCTCAGATGTCAAAATAAAAATCCCTGAGAGAAGATGTGACCAGGGATGTGAATGACGTCATGCACCAGGAGCGTGCGCGGAGGATCTTGGGAGATTTGAAAAAGTCAGTAGTTGAGAACTAGACACCGAACGGGAAGGGTCGACTTTCGGGGCTCGCAGAGGCCAGACGAATTTGTGCGCTACGGGCGCCGCACGTGATGGGGGGCAGATGGAAAAGTCATCATAGAAATATTGTGCATCTCTCTTCCTTATGTCGAAGAACCTTTAAACTCAAAGGTAATAAAAAGTTTTGTACCTGAACTAAGAAGTCGTCAAGTGTTTTTCGTGTTTCGGGATTCCTATGTTCTATGTATATATGTTATGAACATTCTATGTACGTTTCACATATCCGTATCATGGGTATGCTACAATAAGTCATTAATAATACTCTGAAATATAACTGAAAATTATTATTGAAGAATGTTTTTGACTTGTGGGTTAAAACAACTTTCGGGTTTTCAAAAAGTATACTTGTTCGCCTAAGCGATCTTGCCGGAATATTACCTTTTTTTGCTGGCGACTCTGAAGAAAATATCCTCCAAAAACAAAATAACATACAGCATATTCGAATAAAAAAACTTCAATTGTATCCTCTAAGCTAAAAGTGACTAATGAAAAAACGCGCGCGTCACTTTCTTCTCCGACGCAACGGGATATTTTTTTCTTGATATTGATTTGGCTAAAAAGAGAGATATATCAAATCATGGTCGTTGATTTGTTGCTTGCTTTGATTGAAATATTGGAGCCACATTAAACATCTGCGCGTTTTTATTTATTTATTTATTTATTTATTGTTTGGTCTTCTTATTTGGGATTTTTCTCGACGAAAATTGAGATCATGAACGTTCCTGATAGGCTACAATATTTTTCTACCTAGCAATGGGTAAGCTGTAGAACAAACTGTTTTCTTTAGCCTTAGTAAGGCAACCAGACAAGGAGAAGAAAAACACTGAATTCAAACAAGCTTATCTCCGTTTGAAATTTGACCTTCACCTGATTGATTTGGTTTGGTTTGGTTTGGTTTTATGGAATATCAACCATTATAGGTTAGTGAATGCCAAATGTTTTTTTAGACATTAAACAGTTCAATTTCTAACAATTCAGATTAACATTAGTACACAGTTTAAATGTCAAAAACATTTCTATTTCAAGCTATTCAGTTTAGTCAACAAAGTTAAATGGGTTCAAGTATTACTATATATCACTAACTATTCAATTAAACATCAATCATTTATTTAAGCACAATTAGATGTGAAAACAGCTCAATTTTAAGCAATTCAGTTCAGCATAAGTACACAGTTTAGTTCTTTTTGACCCATAGATAGGACCCTATCAGGTTCTGTCACCCCGTGAGAGAGTGGACTTAGGAGCAATGAATGAGTACTCTGCATTGCCCAAAGCTCCAGCATTCCTGGAGTCTAATCAGTAGATTGTTTAGTGTCATATCTACGACACTCGTTGAAGGAATCTTACCCCTCTGTAGAGATGCAGTTGGTGTATTCTACTGTCCCAGTCGAATGGGCTTCATTGGTGGGGGGGGAGCGGTCTTACCCCTCTGCAGAGATACTGTTGGTATATTCTACAGTCCCAGCCGACTGGGCCTCGTTGGGGGGAAAGGGTCTAACCTCTCTGCGGAGATACTGTTGGTGTATTCTACAGTCCCAGCCGACTAGGCCTGGAAAATTTGGATAAATGCATTCAACATTTTTCTTCTTTAATTATGATATTTTGTTATATTTTAAAAATAAATCATTGATTATATTACTGTTTGATAAATGGGACGCGTCTCCCGGACGGAATGACGAAAGCGCCGGACTACGGTTTCGAAGTAAGCGAGTTCGAACCCTATTTGCGTACTTTCGTACTAATACCTTTTGTAAAAGAATAAACCTCCTAATACCCCAGCTATTAGTAAATAATATCACTGCTTTTCTAAAAGGAAGGCTTTGACATTAAATTAGCCACGAAATATAATATGACATTAAACGAAGAAACCAAACCAAACAAGGTATGTTTCGAGAGATTTTTAAGAATCAAGATTTTAAAAGATTTTAAGCAATTCTCGTTCAATATCTGTTTCCATGATGATTAAGTCAAATTCTGTTACAGTTTTAAAAAAAATCGTTTCATTGTATCTAGAGAAACTGCAAAGCGAAATATTTTTTAGCATTGTGAATTTCAACAAATTGGTTTTCATTTTTCAGTTATATATATATATATATATATATATATATATATATATATATATATATATTACATTTATATATATATATATATATATATATATATATTACATTTACAGATATATATATGTATATATTACATTTATATATATATATGTATATATATATATATTACATTTATATATGTGTATATTTTATAAATTTCATATATATATATATATATATATATATATATATATATATATTGCATATATATATGTATATTTAGGCAGCATTTCTTCATTAACGCAAATTTTTAAAAATATATTAGATATTTTATGTCTACATATTTTCTTCTGGATCCGTTCGAATTCCCGTATTACTTTTATCGTATTAGTTGTATGTATCCCTTGTACTTTCTGCCCGACTTTGGGCCATCATCAGGGGAGGATCTATTACAAAAGTGATGTAACTTTTGTTTTAGCATATTACTACTGTGTAAGGGCGTCTTTGCCGTTGAAGATAATGACGTTTGCTTTTAAATGGAATTCTATAATTAGTGCCAGTAGCTAAAGGCATTTAAGTACATTAGCACTGGTTTGAAAATTAATTCTATTAAGTGTTGGTTGCATGTTTCTAATATGTAGTGCTTCGAGAATCTGAAGTTTTTGTTTATTATTTTGATGTTCGAGTATTGTTGTGTTGTCGGTGAGAATTTTTCGTAGTTGAGTTGCTGGGCATGAATGTTTTTTTTAAAATGCTGAGCTATTGAACTTGTATCAGAAAGGTGCATTGTAAGTGTCCTCGACAGAGTAGTTGAGGGGTGACAGGGTAGTTTGTAATAGATCCTCCCCTGATGATGGCCCAAAGTCGGGCAGAAAGTACTAGGGATACATACAACTATGGACAATACATAAATCATTTCCCCCCGAATACGATAAAGTAATACGGGAATTCGAACGGATCCAGAAAATATGTAGACATAAAATGTCTATTATGTTTAATGAAATTTGCATATATATATATATATATATATATAAAAATGCAATATATATATATATATATATAATTATATATATATATATATGCAATATATATATATATATATATATATATAAATGCAATATATATATATATATATTACATTTGTATATATATATATATATATATATATATATATATATATATATATATATTACACACTCACACACACACACACGCACACACACATATATAAATATATATATTGCACACACACACACACACACACACACACACATATATATATATATATATATATATATATATATATATATATATTACATTTTTTATTGGTATTGTTGTTATTCTTGTTGTTTTTATTAAAATATCAAAAGTAAAAGCAGAATTAAAGCAGTAAAAAATGTAAAACGTCTCAGTTGGGAAAAGACAATGTCCTAATAATACGAATTAAGGTAATAAAACACAAATTCTCTAGTCTTCACACTGTGACTCACAGTTTGACGGAGAGGATGCTGCGCTTACAGATTGACTTGGCTGAATCCTCTCTCTTTTCTCCATCTCCATAACAATCAGCGTTTACTATCTTTGGCCATGTTTTTTTTTTTTTTCACCTTTTTTCATCTCTTTTTTTTTATTAGTCTTTTTTGGCACAAAATTTCTCGGTGCCTGTCATTATACAAAAAAGAAAAATTTTCCTCCCAAATCACTGTCTGATGCTGGTTGTAACTCCTGCATGAATCTCTAAGTCACACTTTTCGATATCCTAATATCCGAAATTTTATATTGATTATATAGAAATAAATTATGTTCATTATTTGTTTATTAACGATATTAAATCGATATAAATTGCTTCATTTAAAAGTATGTAACTTAAATGAGATTATCTTATGTATTTTAAATACACTATATCTAAGTTGAAAACAAATTTGACACAAGTTTATTTATTCATACGTCTATTTATTCGTGTCTTTTCAAATCACATATACAGAGAGATACTTAGACTTTGTACTGAGTAATTTTTCTTTTGACCTTTTAAATTTGCCCAGATGTACTTTCGTGACAGTTACTGTGTACATCTTTACCATAAATTAGAATTTAAAATTAAGTAATGATATATATAATATATAATTTTGATCAGCCCTAATTTTGATCTTGTTTTGTCCCGCTTACAGATGTTTCCTTACTGTATAATCCACAGTATTTCTGGGAATTCTTAAAGATTTCTCTGCTAGAACATCCTTCCTTTTTCAAAGATATCAGGTTATACTAAGATCGAAGTTACTAAGGAAGACTTGTATTTAGTATAGTAAATAGAAATATTGTGGTGCTTAACTTGTTCCCATAAAAATAACACTTTTAGGATGAGAAATAAAAAATATTTGACTGGTTGTATATATATATATATATATATATATATATATATATATATATATATATATAATTGTACGTGTTTAAATAAATGTATTCTATTAACTTGCCTAAATTGATTGAACATATAAATGATTAAAAAACAATCAACATTTCGTTATTTATATGTTTATATTTACCCAACCCCTTTACACGAGCTCGATGCGGCACAAGGTCAATTTTTAAGCAATTTTAAACAGGTTTGAATTTAGAGTTTTTCTTCTAAGCCTTTATGTCATATATTTGTATATTTATTTTTGAAACATGTATCTTTTGTTTATTGATATGTCTCAATGTATCGTCAATTGTTGCTTTCCTTCAATATATAACATCATCAATTTATAAGATTTTCAGCTCTCTTGATTAATGATGGGACTGGAGTCCCCGTGCCACATTGGCTAACGTGCTGCTCTGTAACATCATAATAAGCGAATTCGAGCCCCGGTCACGCTATCAAATCTACCTTTGGACAAATACTACAGAGAGAACTCCCACCACCACTTAAGGAATAAATCATAACACAATAATTCTTATATAAGAGTGGTTTTGGCATTTGATTATACCCCCCATATATATATATATATATATATATATATATATATATATATATATATATATATCCCACACCTCCGTACTCACATGGTGCGACACAAGGGCAACATTTAAGCAGAGTTTGGTTTGAATTCAGAGTTTTCCTTCTCCGAAATCGGTTATCATACCAATATTAAAGGGCCAAGTCTGTCCTACTATTTACCCATACCTGGAAGGAGAATAGTTTCAACCATACCTTTTCTAAAGGTATTGGCGCTATGTGAAATGTAATCAACCTCGGACAGGATTTGAACTCGACTCACTGTATCCATTTCTTACGATGTTAACCATTACTCAGAGTGGCTGTATCTGTCAAAGTCCCATCTATAGATCGAATATATATATTTACCAACCCCTCCGCTCGGGCAGGATACAAGGTTAATTTTTAAGCGGGGTTTAAAAGGTTTGAATTCAGAGTTTTCCTTCTCCTAGACTAGTTGCCTCACCAAGGCTGAAAGACCTAGTCTGTCCTACTATTTACCCATAGCTGGAGGGAGAATAATTGGATTCATACCTTTCCCAAGGGTATTAGTGCTATGTGAAAATGCAATCAGTTTCGTCGAGGATTTGAACTCGTGTCGCCGTGTCCATTTCCTACGACGATAACCATTACACCACGAATATAACTGTTCAATCATCTACTAAAGAGTATTATAATTATCAATCATTTGAAACTATACAGCTCTGTGAAAATCATTTATATCATTTTGGAATAATTAATTAACAGAAGTAAGTATGTTAAATAGTAATAACTAAAACTATTTAGCTCTGATCAAATAAATAATTAATATTAAATCGAATTATTAGTGTTAAATAGCAATACTTGAAACCATGTTATATGTGCAAACTTTAAAATTAAAGTTACCTACAAAGTATTCCGTTACAAATCGTATATATATATATATATATATATATGTATATATATGTGTGTGTGTGTGTGTGTGTGTGTGTGTATGTGTGTGTATTTATATATATATATACACACACAATATATATACATATATATATATATATATATATATATAGTCGATTATTAGAAGTGAGGTTGAATTAAATAGTTTCAGTTTATTATATATATTTGTGATTCCAGCTACCGTGATGTAATTTGCTGTTAATCAGCCTGTTTCAAAAAGATAATGCATTGATTGAACTGCAGTGTGTAAGCCTTTTCTCTATCTATCTATCTAACTATTCATCTATCCACTTCAGTCAATTCATATGTCTCTATTTTAATCTGTTTACATCTATCTATTTCACTCTCGGAGGTTTCCTCGTGGTGTAATGGTTAAAACGATGGACTCCGGAATCGTAGTAAGCGAGTTCGTACTCCAGTCGTGTTACCATTATAATATATATATAGATAAGTATCTTGGTTCACTTTCGGGCAAATACCCTTGGGAAAGGTATGGGTGAAATAGTACCACTACTGTTTTTTTAGGAGAATAGCTTTGGCATTGAATAACCCACAAAGGTTGATATTCCATTAAACAAAGAAACCAAACCAAACCTCTCTCTTTCTGTGTGTGGTTTGGCTGCAGTCTTTCGTTGGAGCATGTCTTATTAAACAATAAAGACAGATTTTGTCAATATAATTTTTTTATCTTTCTTTCTTTTTAATGGCATATCAACCTTTGTAGGTTATTTAATGCCGAAGCGATTCACATTGAAGAACAGTAGTGGTACTATTTAACCCATAGTTGGGAGGATAAGGGGGTTCATACCTTTCCCAAGGGTATTTGCGCGAAAATGAACGTAATAGCGCGACTGGAGTACGAACTCGCTTACTACGATTCCGGAGTCCGTCGCTTTAACCATTACACCACGAGGACATCCCTCCTTAATTTTATCAAGATCCTTTCAAGTTTCCTGATAAGTGTCTTGGTTTTAGATTAGATTTTCGTGGATGAACTTATCAAAATTGTCCCGAGCGCTTTCTGACCTTTCATAAGCCATCATAACAGGTTGCCTGTATGTATATTTTTTCTTTATTGTAGTTAATTTGTCTTTTTACACGACTTCAGCAATACTTTCGGATGTCAGTAACGCAGTGAACTGCAGGATCATATATTTTTAGATATTTGTAGTTGGGCAGCAGTCTTTCATTTAAGCATGTTTGATTAAACAGCTCGGGAAAATTTTGGTAAATTAATCTACCAATTCCGACCTGAAACCAAGGCTGTTATCAAGAAACTTCTAAGGATCTTAATAAAATTAAATAGACAAAATGTGTCTTTATTATTTAATCAAATATGCTTATGTATATATATATTACACAGATACACTGATACACACTCAAACACACACACACACACACACACACACACACACACATATATATATATATATATATTCCTATTTGTCTCTCTTTTTAACCTTTTTATATCTATCTATCTCACTATCTATCCTCTCTTTCGTTCTCTTTTTTCGTTCTAATCATCTATATTCCAATTCTTTATGTCCGTGTCTCACTTTCTATATAAAAAAAAGAAAAAAAAAAGAAAAGGTAAGTAGACTTATATTATATTTCAAATTATGCTAATCGAATTATTCCTTTAATTGGGTCAGCGAAAAGCTTTGCTTTGTTTCTGTCACCATATGGCACTAGGAGTCTTTAATTCTTACTATAAAAAAAGATCACTTTTGATTGTACGATAACAACTGTGTTTATTTTTTAAAATTGTCCAGTTTGGAGTGTTCTTTTCCGTTTGTTTGGTTTTCAAAATAAAATATGGAACTTAATCGTCCTCTGACAGGGAGAGGAAAAGAGTCTTAATCTAACAAAGAAAATGTCGGAAAATCCAAGTAACAGCTCTACCTCGGACTTTCCACAGATTATATATATATATATATATATATATTAAAGTTAACTTAAATCGCAAGTCGAAAATCTTCTACTAAAGTTTCACCTTATTTGATCATCAGGAAGCCTAACTTCGACTCTAAAGTCGAAATTAGGCTGCCTGATGATCCGATAAGGTGAAACTTTAGTAGAAGATTTTCGACTCGCGATTTAAGTTGATTTTATAATTGGCTCCACTTGAGTTGAGCACTTTTGTAATTGTAGCATTGCAGGATTCACGGAAGGTTTTTAGTTTTCTTTTGGCAAACTGACTGCGTATCCATTGATTTTTTTCAAGGGGTCGGACGAGGTTGGCCTTTTCTTTCTTTTTGACCTATATTTTTTTCTTTTTCCCCCGGGCGGTGATTCGAGATACTGTTATCTCTTGTTCCTGGCGGTTTTTTTTTTGGTTTTTTCTGGTACCGTGAATGCTGGTACATATTAGATTAGTATATATATACATATATATATATATATATATATATATATATATATATATATATATAAAGGACGAAAATATTGAAGTATTATCTGACATTTCTTCACACAGTAATTCAGAGTTTCCAACAGGACTTTCTTCGATCACTACACAGCGTCATAAATGTACATATATATATATATATATATATATATATATATATATATATATATATAATGAAAATTCATCCATCTTCAAATGATTGCCGTCTCTTGAAGAAGAAAAAAAAAGAAACATGTGTGCATCAGGGGATTAAAATGCCAAACGCTTGTGCAACATGACTACCACTCGCCGATTGATTGAATTTATCCTCTAATGACAAGTCGAAATAATATAACCAGTAGTCCTATAAACCGTAGGATATAAAGAGCTTTCCTTTTCACTCGGGTACTCAACTAACATGAGTGGCTGTGCTTTTCCGTTGACATCAGCATGTACGTGGGGCATTCAATAGGTTTCCAGACTTTTTGTACAGGCATTTAAAATTGTCGTAGACCCTTGAAAATTCAGTATATTATTGCTATACATCTTTTGAGATGACTGACCAATATTTTTGATTTTAGGTTAAAATGAGCCGCTACAGCAGCAATTGGAATACACCCTACTAAAGCCTGATTGTCACAGCTGGTGAATTTCAAAAATGCAATCTGACACTTTAGAAGAACGATATGCAATAAAATTCTGTTTTAAACTTGGAAAAAAAGCCACAGAAACGTATGGAATGCTTCAGACTGCTTTTTGACCATCTTGCATGAATCGAGCATCAGTTTTTGAGTCGCATAAGAGATTCAAGGAAGGCCGGGAGTCTGTGAGTGATGATGAGAGGTGTGGGAGAAGTAAGGAAGTCAGTAGACCAGAGTTGATTGGCCAAAGGGTTAGGGTTATGGTTTGGGTTACTATGTTGAGATTTTAAGGGGGTTCAGGAAGAGAATCCGTCGGAAGTGGCAAGCACTCTTCAAATCGGGTCAGTGGCATTTCTAGCAGGACAATGCACCTAAATTAATCTAATACAATAAAATCATATATGTATATATATATTTATAAATATATATATGCAAGGGTCCTTTAAAGAGTTCTAAGCCATTATTTAGATTTCAGATCAGTCGTATGCATCTCACTTAGTAAGGGTCTCACTTGCAAAGAAAAACGGTTTTCTAGTCGTAGGAGGTTGTCATGACCAAAATTATTCAGCTATGACTCTTTTTTCTGGGTAAGACAGAACTTTTTGAACGAATCTCGAATACAGTGCTGCAAAAAATGTTGAAATTTCAATGGATGTTTCTTTGTGATAGAATTTTAAAGTCACCATTTGTTCATCGCCTCTTTTAACATATTAAAGGAACCCTCTTCAGGTGTTGTAATATCATTTCTGCTTTTCTAATGAAGAAACTTCCATAGAAATATTAAGGATGTATTGAGAAGGATGGAGAAAATAATGGGTCTTTTTTATATTATAATGCCACTCCTATAAAGGTGTTACCTTTTTTAACCACCCAATATATATATATATATATATATATATATATATAAGAAATAATGTTCAGCTTTGCCTCTTCGTTTTGGGTGAGGTTTCGCACCTTTTGGGATTATCCTCGTGTATATATATTACAACAGTATATGGTTGTCCCAATCTCAGTTAATGGGTTAGTGGCAAACTAAATACAGTATGATCCAGAGAGTGCTTACTATCTATGATAGAGCTAGTATATAATATAATGATAAATAAATATATATTAGTTTTTATATATACTTAATAGCATATATATATTTTATATATACTTAATAGCATATATATATATATATATATATATTTCAAAGAATATACCGTAAGGTGCCCCGAACCATACCGTCAGTGATGATCTTCGTAAGATCATTAGGTGTTTCGGGTATTTCAACATCATACACCTTCACTTGGGTTACCCGGCTTGAATTGATCCTGATACCACCCTGTGGTATCAGCAAAAAAAGAAGAAAAGAAAAGAAAAAAACATGAGGTCTTATACAAAATAACACAAGCAGAACATCAAATGCATCTCCAGGCCTCCCCACTCCCATAAAAAAAGAGGAAACCAAGCAAATGGTTCCCCTCCTTAGAGAGAAAGTGATTGTTCAGAGACACTCAGAAAATACTAATATTATATAGTCATCCACAGACATATCTGTTTCGTTCTATCAGAACTTATCAGTGTGGCAAGACATACTAGCTTTCCGTAGCTAGGATCGAAACCCAGTTGACTCAAACGCCAATCCAAGCCTCTAACCCTCAGCCTCGAGGAACCAGTAGCAGCGAAGTAAATTTTAAATGGTTATAAATCACAATTACAATTGTTTACATACATCCGTTTAACGGCTACCGAGACCTCAATTCATATATGAAGAGACTTGCAATAAACGCTAATGGCAACACGATTACTTCATTCGCTAGAGAATTCAACCGTACAAGGGTAGGGGAGTATATATATCTATATAGTCATCCACAGACAGATCTGTTTCGTTCAGAACTCATCAGTGATGCTAGACATACAAGCTTCCCGTAGCTGGGATCGAAACCCGGTTGACTCAAACGCCATTCTAAGCCTCTAACCCTCAGCCACCCGGAACCAGTAGCAGCGAAGTAAATTTTAAACTCAATCCCCACACATGGCCGCGCAAAAGGAGGGCGAACAGCTCGAACGTACATTCAGCAGCTATGTGAGGATACAGGATGTTGTCCTGAAGACCTACCTAGGGCGATGAACGATAGGGAGGAGTGGCGAGAGAAGGTCAGGGATATCCGTGCTACCAACACGATATGATGATGATATATCTATATAGTCATATAAACCATTTGGGCCAGATTAATTATATATATATATATATATATATATAATTAATCTGCCCCAAATAGTTTTAACTTTACTTATCATCATCATCATCATCAACATCATCACGTCGTGCCGCCAGCACGGATATCCTTGACCCTCTGTCGCCACTTCTCCCTATCATTCATCGCCTCCGGCAGGTCTTCAGGGTTACATCCTGTGTCCTCACATGGTTGCTGTATGTAAGTTCGAGTTGGTCGTCCAGCTTTTGCACGGCCATATGTTGGGGTCCATTGGAGTACATCACTTATGAGCTCGTCCTTGCTTCTCCAGCAGTGTCCCACGTGTCTGGTTCGTCTAACTTGTATAGTTTTCGTGATGGGGAGCAAGTGTCCGTATAGTTGGTGTCTCGTGGGGTGTTGTCGCCAGGACTTGTTCAATACTGCTCTCAACATTCTTGTGTAATTTCCGTCTAGTTTCTTCTCCAGCCGTTTAGCTAGCGTCCATGTAGTGCATCCATATAGCAGTACCGACACAACCACTGCCTGGAAGAAACTGCGTTTCATTTTATCGGTTAGAGACAAATAAAAAAATGACTTTTCTTATTTTCTCATTTTAGGTTCCTGAAGAGCGGATGGAAAAGCAATGAAACCAAGTGTGAAAGAAAGCCTTATACTCACATCTCCTATTACATAGACTTAATTAGTCAATCATTTCTATTTTGGAACAAATTATTCGAGTGTTCCACCGTCAACTTTATTGCTATCTTTTAATTGTATTTGATCAATTGTAAATTTCCAGTGATTTAGAAATTTAAAAAAAAAATTATGATTCAAAATAAAGAAATTTGAAACTTATGAATTAATTTTGTTTTTATTTCCCGCAATATTAACAATATCACCCATAAACAAATACACCGCTTATTATTTCTTAATCAACAAATTAACCTTCTTCGAAAGCGACAATAAATGTTGAATAGATAAATAATAAAATTAAAACTGCATAAACATGTACTTATTTTTGGACAGATAAATATTCATATTTTTCTTTTCAGAATTTCGGTGTTGTAACGTTGGATAATAAATAATACCTAATAATTATATTTACCAACCCCTCCGCTCGGGTAGGATATGACACAAGGTCAATTTTTAAGCGAAGTTTAACAGGTTTGAATTCAGAGTTTTCCTTCTCCTAGACTAGTTGCCTTACCAAGGCTGAAGAAATCAGTCTGCCCTACTATTTACCCATAGCTGGAGGGAGAATAATTGGATTCATACCTTTCCCAAGGTTATTAGTGCTTTGTGAAAATGCAATCAGTCTCGGCCAGGATTTGAACTCATGTCGCCATGTCCATTTCCTACGACGGTAACCATTACACCATGGGCACCTCCTAATAATACCTAATAATGTCTGTTTTGATTGTACAGTATCACCCACAAATAAGTCAAATCTACAATATTTTTTCTGTAGACAGTAATTTTCTTCAACACTAAATATACCAGGATTTTCTTATTTCTTACCATATACAATCAAACCAGGTTTTTTTTTCGGTATTATTTATTACCAAACTGTGTAATAACTACGAAAAAAAAAATCCAGATTTGTTTGAAAATATCAGAATTTTTTTCGTTTTGATCAACCATAAATACATACCCTACCATTTTCTTTTTTTTTTTCTAATCAGAAATCAGCCATTCTATGAGCCAGCATGGCAGGTTAAGGCTCATTATTCTCCCTACAGACCTTAGGAAACTTAGGAAAGGCCCTATACCATACACAAGACCTAGAAAAAGACTGATATAATGAGGATTTTATTCAAACAGTCTAACAGAATAATGATTTCTTGTAATTTCTTTTAAAAGAATCATTTTCTTGCAAATAATTTATGCCTTTTATAAAAATTTGTAAATGAAATTTAATTTTTACCTAAATTTAAACATTAATTACTAACATCAGTCCAACTTACGGATTATGTACCAACCGGTTTGCCTTGTCGGCCTGCACCTCTGCAGAGGGATAAGACCTCCCTCCAAACGAGTGTCCTGCATATGACACGAAACAATCTGATCGTGAGTATCCAGTAGTACTGGAGCTTTGTGGGGAAAAGTGGAGTACCCCTTCATTGCTATTACTCCCAGGTCCACTCTGGCCCGGAGTGGTAGCACTTGACTGGGTTCTGTCTACGGGTTAAATAGAACTAAACTGTATGCTTGTGCTAAACTGAATTGTTTGAGATAGGACAGTTTTGACATTTAAATTGTGTACTTATACTAAACTGAATTGTTCGAAATTGAACAGTTTTTACATTTAACTCTGTGTATTGCTTAGTCGGATGGGGCTGTAGAATACACTGACAGCACCTCAGCAGAGGAGTAAGACCCCCTCCAAATAAGTGTCCTTGATATGACGCGAAACAATCTGATTGCGAGTTTCCAGTAAAACTGGAGCTTTTGGGAATGCAGAGTACCCCTTTATTGCCATCACTCCCAGGTACACTCTGGGCTGGAGTGATAGCACTTGATAGGGTCCTATCTATAGGTCAAATAGAATTAAACTGCTTTACTGAATAGTTTGAAATAGAACTGTTTATATGTATAAAATTGGATTTGGCATTGAATTCCCTACGATGGTTGATATGTCGTAAAACCCAGCCAAATCAAATCATGTATATTTAACATATATGTATAAAGAGGATTTGGCATTAAATAACCAACAATGGTTGATATCCCATAAAACTAAACTAAATCAAACCACCGGTGATTCATATTTACCAAACCCCTCCGTTCAGGCAGGATATGACACAAGGTGAATTTTTAAGCGAAGTTTAACAAGTTTGAATTCAGAGTTTTCCTTCTCCTCGACTAGTTGCTTCACCAAGGCTGAAGAACCTAGTCTACCCTACTATTTACCCATAGCTGGAGGGAGAATAATCGGATTCATGCCTTTCCCAAGGGTATTAGAGCTGTGTGAAATACAATCAGTCTCGTCGAGGATTTGAACTCGTGTCGCCGTGTCCATTTCCTACGACGATAACCATTACACCACGGACACCTCAAACCATCGGTGATTGTTCATAATGATGTACATAGATTTATGGATCGTCTAGATTAACTTCAAACCCATTGACTAACTATCGTAATAGTTGTCCATGATGATAACAATACTTCCACTTAGGAAGTCTAGAATTCTAATTAGGTTACATGGAGAATTGGAACAATTAAAAACTGACATTCAGCCGCAAATTACTTATTTATTTATTTATTTATTTATTATTTACTCCTTTAGAGTTTTTCACATCAGTGTTAACTGATGGTTTTTCACTGGAGTTTGAGTGACAGCAAGTCTTCTCAAGTCTCCAGAACTCGTCTCAGGATTCTGGCCGTTCTTAGCAATGCTGTCGTTTGGATAGTCTCTGTCCGTCCGCCTATTTCCAAGTCTTCCAGGCCTTTTAATAATCCTTTAGTTATTGTGCCTAACACACCGATCACAATTGGCACAATCGTTACTTTCATGTTCCACAGCTTTTTCAATTCTCTAGCAAGGTCGAGGTACTTATCTTTCTTTTCACTTTCCTTCAGAATTATTCTGTGGTCCGCCAGGACAGCAAAGTCGACAATTTTACAAATTTTCTTTTTTTTTTTTTTTTTTTTTTGTTGATTATTATGAGGTCTGGTCTTCTGGCCGGGATTAGGTAATCTGTTTTTATGTTAAAGTCTCATAGGAGTTTATGCGTGGAATTTTCTAGGACAGGTGCTAGGGTTGTGCATATACAATTTGTTTGTATGGTCGAATTGAAATTTTCTGCACATTTCCCAGTGGACCACCTTGCCGACCCAGTCGTGTCTCGCCTTATACTCCGTCTTTGCTAATTTGCTGCATTCGCTTATTATGTGATTGATCGTTTCGTCTCTGTCACCGCATAGAGTTTTTCACATTAGTTTTTGCTGATGGTCTTTCAATGGAGTTTGAGTGACTGCAAGTCACCTTAGGTCTCCAGGACTCTTCTCAGTATTCTTGCCGCTCTCAATAATTTTCTAATTTGGATGGTCTTCACTCGTTCTCCAACTTCCAAGACCTCCATGCCATTGCAGGAACTTAGCTTCTTGTTACCTTCTCTTTTCAACCATTAAAAAAAAAAAAGAATTTTGCAGAGATCATATACCCTTTTAATACAATATCTATTTACATATAAAATGTTGTTAAGCTATTCATCTGGCAGTTCCCAAAAATGCCTCCTTAAATTAAATTTTTCACTATTTTTTTTTCTAAAATCATCCAATTTAATCTTGCTTTTTTTTACACTGTGGCTTTTTTTTTATCTGATCACATAATTTATTCCAAAAAAATTTTACTCTGTTAGCAAAAATCTGTCTTGACAGTAAATTATCAATTGTTTCAATTAGAACACATCCCCTTTCAAGAAAAGTAATTCATTTTAATTTCTCTAATCTCACCCTTTGTAGTTAATTTTAATTTCTCTAATCTCACCATTTATTTTTAAAAATTATTTTTGTCACTTCAATAAGTCTGCTCTCCAATCTGAATATTACGCTATTATTTCCATATCTCAACACTGGACTGTAAATTTCTCTTTTCTCAGTAAAATAATCTTAAACACGTTGCTCAAATAAACATCTTGGAATAAACTGTTGCTACATCTGAGTTAAAGTTATATAAACATGAGATTTTAAATAGTATAGTGATCACATATTGAATTTAAATAAATGTATTATAATTTTCCAAGGGAAATAACTGCTATTTTTTTATCATATTTATTTCCCTTGGATAGAGAAACCACTGCCAAATAGAGTTATGTCCCTTATGCTAAAACTTGCCTCAAACAACTTCACCGAAGTATCATATTTACATGCATTAAATTAACATAATTTTTATTAAAATATTCCGATGATGAGTCAAAAGTTTTGCAATATTTTAGTAACGTAAGGTATAATTCGACAAAATTGGATGTTTTTGCTGATGTCGGGAAGGCGATTACCCACAATCGATTCTGAGCTCGCTTGATACTCTCTGAGTGCTGCTTTGCCTCTTTGACTTTGAACACGGCCTCGGAATCTACCAGACTGATGTTGCCTGATCTTGCAACTCGAACGAAATTTTTTTCGCTATCTGGTTGCTGTAAGGGATTACTATGCCATCACCTTTCGCACAACCATTTTTTTTCCTCGCTTCCTCTGTGTTATGGTCCAGTTCGAACTCGAAAAGCATGAGTTACCGAATTAGAATACGTCACCCGTTCATTTTTGTGACTTTCAAATCGCACACGGAGAGAAACCATGAGTGTTAACTCACCAGCTACCACTATACTACTGATTACAGTGGATAATTTCCACGACTTGAACTGCTCCGTCACTTAACCCCTCCGCACGACCAGGATGTGACACAAGGTCAATAGTTAATGCGGAGCTTTACAGGTTTTGATTTGAAATTTTTCTTCTCTTAGAGCGGGTGATATACCAAGGTTAAGGAGCCCAGCCTGTCCTCCTATTTACCGATAGCTTGAGGGAGAATAGTTGGATGCCTACCTTACTCTAGTTTATTAGCGTTATCTGAAATGCCAAAAGCCTCGTCTAGGATTTGAACTCGGGCCACCATGTCAATTTCTAATGACTATAACTGTTACTTTACGCACACCTTCAGTCATATAAAATACGCGCCACAAACTAGCACCTACCAGAATATTGCAAAAATTTCGACTTATCCAAGTGAAATAAATAAGTAAATTCAAACGTAATCGTTAAGTATAAAACATGTTTATTCATTTTTGTGAAATTTATAACTTTTTTGTGAAATTTATAACTTTTTTGTGAAATTTATAACTTTTTTTGAAATTTTTATCTTTTTTACCAAATTTATTACTTTTTGTGAAACTTATTACTTTCTGTGAATTTTACTACTTTTTGTAGAATTTAGAACTTTTTGTGAAATTTTTGACGAAGCATTTTCGTCAATCTTCTATTATTACATTGTTGACATTTTTTGAAAAAAGCAGAAAAATAAAATGAAAGAATTGATGATCAGAGGAAGTTGGACTCAATGGACAACTATTTTCAGACAAAGATGCCGACATTACGGCTGAAAAAAAAACTGAGTCGCTTCCGTTTTTGAAGATATTTGTTCACATGTGCCGCAAGCAGATTGATGATAATGTTTAGATATGGTGTCTTGTAGCTGAAAATTTGTTTTATCCAACAACGGTATTGTGATTACTGTATTTGTTGTAGTTTCCGAGGAAATAAAAAGACGCATTACTTTCGGGGCGATCCTCTAATGAGCACGACATTCAGTCATTTATTCATACTGGAGAAAATATATAGCCTTGTTGCAAACTATGTCTGATAGATAATTGCGTTGCTGAAAACTTGCTCTATCCAACACGTTACTTTTGTTTCCTCTATGTGTTGTAATTACCGTGGACAGAAAACTTTGATTTTGGGACAACCCTTGAAAATAGTTTATTCTTAATAATATTGAGTTCATTTCAGAATGATCTAGATTTTAAAATACCGCTGCACAGATGTGTAAGTGGAAGGTAAGTCTTTGAACAGCACCAGCCATGTTTTCACAGCTGTCTTCATGGCGTGGAATGGTGAATATCATGCGTTTGTAAATGAAAGCTCTAAATGAACACATTCCGTGGTCGGCTCGCTCACCAGATCTACCATCTTGTGATTACTTTCCCAGGGGATATATGAAGGTTCACATTTTTAAGCGAAGGTAACCGACAACGGATGAACTAAAAGATTTTATTCGTCATGGAAATTGCAACAAGATCAGAAGCAGTGCTTTGGTGAGAGTTGCTGGACTTCAAAATGGGATTTCAACAGTTTTCATTTGATGAGGGTAAACATTTGAACGATATAATCTTTAAAACAAAGTGATAACAATGAGAAAATAAAACGGCAAATATAGTTCCATGTTATAGTAAAATAATATTTTGAATAGTTTTCATGTTATCTTTTTTTATTTATTTATGTTTAAACCTGAGAGATCATTCTGTCAAAACTTGTATATATACGCGATATGTCCTAATAGTACCATATTTTTCTTTGTTATTGTGTTTAAAATCATATTTAGATATATACGAATTAATGTCTTATTTGTCATCGTCGTCATCATTGTTGTTGTTGGTATAATCTAAAAATTTAATATTTCCCTGTCCAGTCGGCTTCATTGAGTATCTTTCAAACATGGCGTCCATAAAATCGGCTTGGATGATGCGTTTTGATATTTACACAGTCAGCAGGTTATATTCATTTCCATTTCAAAATTGTTTTAAATTCTGAAAAAGTAAATATTATAAATAAATAAATAGAAAAAAAAAAGACTTAAACAATGAAAAACTCAAGAAAATGTCGAGTTAAAAAAACAGTTCTAAATAATATTTTTCGGTATTTCTAGAAATGTAAAAAATATACAATATATAAAATATATATTTTGATAGAAGGAGACATGTGCAATATGTAGGCGGCAGGCTGGATGAGGTATGAACTAGAGAATTTGCGTAGGGGGCATCATAGAAGGAGACATGTTCACGTGCAACGTGTAAGTGGCAGGTAGGATGAGGTATGAACTCGAGAATTTGCGTAGGTGGCATCATAGAAGGAGACATATCCACTTGCAACGTGTAAGTGGCAGGCTGGATGAGGTATGAACTCGAGAATTTGCGTAGGTGGCATGAAAGAAGGAGACATGTCCACTTGCAACGTGTAAGTGGCAGGCTGGATGAAGTATGAACTCGAGAGTTTGCGTAGGTGGTATGAAAGAAGGAGACATGCCCACTTGCAACGTGTAAGTGGCAGGCTGGAGAAGGTGTGACCACAGGAATTTGCGTGGGCATTCGGGATATTATTTAATTTTATATATTTTAACGGGTACAGCTGGAAGAAAAAGGTCCCCTGGAGATCCCTGCCTCAGCTCCTGCGTGTGCAGCTCAGCCTGCTTCGACCCCCTCTATATTCCACCCATCGGTACATTTTGGGTAATAAATGGAAAAAAAGAAGCAAACTATATTTTAATACATCAGTGTCGTCGTTTTTACAACAATTATTTTCATTTAATTTATCTGAAACCATACAACTGTGTGCACATTATTTTTATTATCTAGGAATATTTATAAATATTGTGACAAGTCGGCTGGGGCGCTAAAATACACCCACTACATCCCTGAAGAAAGGTTCGACCCCCTAACGAGTGTCCAGGAAACGACACTAAACAATCTGCTGGTAAGGTTCCAGTGATGCTGGAGCTTTGGGGAATGCAAAGCACTCCTTTATTGCTATCTCTCCCACGTCCACTCTTTTAAACTGAGTGCAAACAAATAACCAATGTAAAACTGAATTGTTTGAAATATATATTTTATATATTGTATATTTTATATACAAGGTTAAAGAAATGTTTTTATTGGGTCTTTTCTTTCAGAATGTATTTTGTATCATAGATAAGTGTCATTAAGCATCCGTAAGTCGCTTATTCATACTGGAAAAAATTTATAGCCTTAATGCTGATTATGTCCGGTAGATAATGTTTTGTAGTGTTATATACTCATAATCATAACAACACAATAATAACGACGCAGGAAGACTTCTTTAACAAAATATATACCTCTCATTTTATTGGAACGTTTGCGTGTGAGAGGGAGTTGAAGACCGAACATAACTGCAGCATTTTGACCACCACTCTTATGGCCGTCAGCGTTGTGTCTTTCTCATCCTCCAGGGCTGCTCAACCGGAGGCACAGGGGCTCAGCTTTCTGCTGAGTGGTGGCTTTCTCTACCACTTCTTGTCTCCAACTTCTCTGGACCCCAACTCCTCAGGGGCCCCAAGGGCCCCATCGGCCTGGTGTGGCTTTCCCTACCACCTCTCGTCTCTTACACCCCTCCAACTGTAACTCTAACTGTAACTCCAACTGTCTGACTTCTGTCTTGACTGAGTTATATAATAGTTCAACGTCCACCAATTTTTGGAATGGCATGTTTGATCGTCATCAAGCGGAAATAACTGTCATGCAGTTCACAGGTCACTCTCTTCCGGTGCATCACTCTGTAGTGGCACAGTGGGATCTTCACCTTGTCCCATATTATCAGTCTTAATCCGCCCACGTGATCTCTTTCGATTACTGGCCATTGGAATGTGTCACTTCCTTCCGGCGCATCACTTTGGAATGGCATGTTTGCCAGGGCCAAAGGCCAAAATACAACAGTAGCGGAAAGCTTGATCTAACAAACATGTTAATGTGTTCCCTGTATGTATTGTAGATAACGTGAAACTGTGTCTGGTTCTTGGCACAGTGTTGAGCAACATTGTATGGAAGGCCGGCAGTTTCCCATCTAGCATGTCTCCAACTTCCATGCTTCCTGTATTCTCCAAAATGCACGCTTGACATTTGTGTTGTTAGAAACAGATTGCTGACAATGTTGGACAGACTTAAGGGACACCAGCTTCTAGTTTTGCCACTACACCGCGACAAATTACACTACCACGCCGGTAGGAGGGTTTGATTTCCTTTTCGGATATCCGTTCTCCTTACTGAGACTATAGGGTCCAGTATACCCATACGTGGTGCATTCAATAAGTTTCCAGACTTTTTTGTACAGGCATTTACAATTGTCGTAGACTCTTGAAAATTCAGTATCTTATTGCTATACATCTTATGAGATGACTGACCAATTTCTATGATTTCAGATTCAAATAAACAGCTACAGCAGGAAATGGAATGCACCCTACTAAAGCCTGATTGACACTGCTGGTTAATTTCAAAAATGTAATCTGGACGTAAGGAAACTTTAGAAGAACGATATAAAATAAAATTCTGTTTTAAACTTGGAAAAAATGCCACAGAAACATATGGAATGCTTCAGACTGCTTTTGGAGCATCTTGCATGAATCGAGCATCAGTTTTTGAGTCGCATAAGAGATTCAAGGAAGGCAGGGAGTCTGTGAGGGATGATGAGAGGCGCGGGGGGAGTAAAAAGTCAATAGACCAGAGTTGATTGGCCAAGGGTTAGGGTTAGGGTTACTATGTTGAGGTTTTAAGAGAGTTCAGCAAGAGATTCCTTGGGAAGAGGCCAGCACTCTTCAAATCGGGTCAATGGCATTTCCACCCGGACAATACACCAGTCCCCAACTCCATCCTTGTCACAGACTATTTGACCAAGATGGGCATCAAGACAGTTCCTCTCCCTCCCTATAGTCCAGACCTTGCTCCCTGTGACTTTTGCTTATTCCCTAAGCTCAGAGGCTATCGTTATGAGACAATTGAGGAGATGAAAGAGGCTGTGACACGCTCACACAAGAGGACTTCCATGGGGCATTCCAGTTGTTGTTGAAACAGTACAACAAGTACATTGCAGCTGGAGGAGATTACTTCGAAGGGGACTAGAGTTTCACGTATGTACTATCAATAAAAGTGCCCCTACGAAAAAAGTCTGGAAACTTATTTAATGATCCTCGTAGGTGGTTGAAAAAGAGATATATTCATGCTTTCCCATCGGGTAGTAATACGCAAACAGTCCCGTGTAGGAATTGAAATCGGCTCTCTGAATCTATTTTTTGACGATGACTATTACACACACACACACACACACACACACACACACACACACACACACATATATATATATATATATATATATGTATGTATGTATTTTTTAACCTCTCCACGCCCTTTTTCAAACCTTTGGGGACCGTTTCAAACGCGCCAATTACAATCGGTATCATCTTCACCTTTATATTCCATAGCTTTCTCTGTGGCAAAGTCCAAGTACTTGTCTCTGTTTTTTTTTTTTTTTTTTTTTTTTCGTTTTGCTTTCTTTGATTTTCAGTCTATGATCTACCGAGACGGTAAAGTTCACAAAACGGCAGGTTCTCTCTCTCTCTCTCTCTCTCTCTCTCTCTCTCTCTGATCATCATCATCTCTAGATCTGGTTTTCTGACCAGGATTAGATGATGTTCTTATCTCAAAGTCGCAGAGAATTTTATGTCTCGTTCTTCAGGACGAATTCTTATTCGTGCATCTATCATTTGGTGATGAAGTCAAACAGCAATTTTTTGGCGCATTTCCAAATGGATCAGTCATATCTTGTCTTATTCTTCCTTTGCACTAGTTTGCTACATCACTTATTATTATCATTATTATTATTAATATTGTTAAATGTAAATATATGAGATGGGAGTTTGTTATCAAACACAGAGCGAGGAGAAAACTGACCAGAGTCTCCGTCCACTGCCCGGAAGTGAGAGTAAGGGTTTACTCGCCTAAACTTAAGAGAGAAGTGTCTTACACGCCACCAGGATTGTTCGAAGTGAAAATAAAATGTTAATACGTGTGCAGTTTGGAATTCATTATATTTCTTTTATTTGTGAAGCTGACAGGTGGTGTACACATTTTCAACCAAAACCTGAGGCCGACCGATTTCTTAAAAACAAAACAAATCACGAAAACAAACACAACGTGGGATTGAGGTCATATAAAAGGCGAAATTAAGACAATACTGCTATATTTCCACGTTGCCGAAGATTAATCATTCATTATTTAGATTATTAAAAAAATTAATAATAATGGTTGGCAGTGCTTCATTTCCAAAAAATAAACAATGAAATAAACAAAAGCAAAGTATGTTAATTCAAAAAATAAATAAATAAACAATAAAATAAAAATAGCAAAATGTTAGATCATCTGTTTCTTCCAACAGGCGCAGCAGGAATGTAATTTTTAAGTTTTACACAAAAAAGACGAAAATCAAGTTTTTTGATATAGCTTGGGTTTGATGATTGGTTTTGTTTAGCTTCTTTGTTTAATGGTATGTCAACCTTCGCGGGTTAATTGATGCCGCGGCCATCTTTTAGAAGAATAGTAGTGATACAATTTAATCCATAGCTGGGAGGATAGGTAGGTTCATATCTTTCCCAAATGGTATTTGTCCAGAATTTGAACGTGATAGATCGGCTAGAGTTCGAACTCACTTTCTACGATGTTGCAATCCTGCACTTTAGCTGCAACGACACTGGGTATCCTTGCCATCATTCAAGGGATGCCATGGTTTATTATTTTTCCTCGATCAACATATTCAGTTTTCTGAGAAAACCTAGAGGTCAGCCTCAGTATCATAGACACACATTGTCAGACACACATTGCCAAAAACATAGACACACATTGCCAGACATACATTACCAAAAACTAAGACACAGATACAACCTAACCTACACTTATCGTTAGTTTCTGCCTTTTTGAGAAAAAAAAGAAAAAGAAACTTGAAGCATTTCACCCACCCCAGCCGCAAATGACACGAAACCAAACATGTAACTTGAAGACCGTGAGAGTTACACTTAGAATATTTTTGTGTACTACAGTATGAATCTCAAGTAGAGGAAATATGTCCATATAAAACTGAATCTTTAGAAAAATAGATTTATTGCTTTCCTCACAAATTCTTTCTTGGGCGCCTCGCGCGATGTAATGGTTAGTAAGCTGGACTAACAGAACTAACAGACCATTGTTAATGAGTTCGGTTTTCACTGGGTGCTCCATTCTTCCAGGCTTGTGTCATAACTAAACTAATCTTAATAAATGAATAGATGGAGGTGCCCGTGATGTAATGGTTATCGTCGTAGGAATTGGACACGACGACACGAGTTCAAATCCTGGACTGATTGCATTTCACATAGCACTAATACCCGTGGGAAAGGTATGAATCCAATTATTCTCCTCCAGCTATGGGTAAATAGTAGGGCAGACTAGGTTCTTCAGCCTTGGTGAGGCAACTAGTCTAGGAGAAGGAAAACTCTGAATTCAAACCTGTTAAACTCCGCTTAAAAAATTGACCTTGTGTCATATCCTGCCCGAGCGGAGGGGTTGGGTAAATATGATAAATGAATAGATATCTCATGTGGTGTAATGGTTAGCAAGTAAGATTATCAGATAATTATAAGTGAGTTCGATTCTCACTGGGTGCCTTATACTTCCGGCCTTGGGCCACAACTAAGCAAAGCTTACTAAATAAAAGGGAACTTCAAGTAGTGTAATGTTTAGCAATCTGGTCAGGGAAACTGTTGTTTGTGAGTTTAATTCTCACTGGGTATCTCATCCTTCCGGCTCCATACAACAAATAAGCTAATTTAAAAGGACAAATAAACTAAAGTAATGGTTAACAAGCTGGACTGGTTGACCATAATTAATGCGTTCGATTTTTACTGTATGTTCTATACTTCCGGCCTAGTGCCATAACTAAGCAAAGCTTAGCAGATCACAGGATACCTTAAATGGTTAGCAAGCAAGATTAGAAGACCATTGTGAGTGAGTTCGTGTCTCACTAGATACCTGATACTTCCAGCCTCATGCCACAATTAGCAGCTTAATTTTGGTTGATCATCGAATTTCTTCGATCAGCACATATCAGAAACAATAAACGAGTAGCTATCGGTGAGATTCGAAACTCTGCCTCGAGCTTCGATAATTGATACATTCTAAGTTAATATATATATATTTTATGTAGTTACTTAGTTTATGTACATGGATATCAATGTCATACCATATTTAGTGTTAAACCAAGGACTCCTCATTTTTGGTGGGGTCTTAACCCATACTTTGCAGTGGGGGGGGGTTCAGTCAGTCACACCAACCGGGCCCAGGTTAGTGAGGGCATTTTTGTTTGGTTTGGTTTGGTTTTATGGCATATCAACAATTGAAGGTTATTTAATGCTAAATCCGGTTTAATCCTACATATTTGATATGATTTGTAAACATAAGTCAACAAAGATAAATAGCTTCAAGTATCTCTATTTATCACCAATAATTTAATTAAACATTTATTTTGATTACACAGTTAAATGATCAAACAGTTCTATTTAAAATAAAATCTAGGGGTGTGTAATGTTTACCCCGTGGTGTAATGGTTAAAGCGTTGGACAGCGGAATCGTAGTACGTGAGTTCGTACTCTAGCTGCGCTATTACGTTCACTTTCGGACAAATACCCTTGGGAAAGTTATGAACCGTCTTATCCTGCCAGCAATGGTTTAAATATTACCACTACTATTCTTCTAGGAAAATAGATTTGGCATTAAATAACCTACAAAGGTTGATACGCCATTAAACAAAGAAAATCAATTAATCATTAAAAAAATCTCATGGACCATTGGCAAACACTTTACCCACTATGCCAATGGGCCGGGGTTCCTTCTTTGGTTTATAATTCTTTCTTTTTATTTTAATTTCTTTATCTGTTGTGTTCTTTCATCTATTCTTACTTTCTTTCTAATGCCCAATCAGTTCTTTATTCATTTCTTTTGTTCTTTATTTTTCTTTGTCTTTTTCTTTTTTCTTTATTGGATGCAAAACGCTCATCATCATCATCATCATATCATGCCGCCAGCACAGGCATCCTGACCCTCTCTCGCCACTTCTCCCAATCGTTCATCGCTTCTGGCAGGTCCTCAGGGCTACATCCCGTATCCTCACTGTGCTGCTGTATGTAGGTTCGAGCTGGTCGTCCTGCTTTTTCTCAGCCATATGAGGGGGTCCATAGGCGTACATCACTTATGAACTCGTCCCTGCTTCTCCAGCAGTGTCCTGCATGTCTGGTTCGTCTAACTTGGATAGTTTTCGTGATTGGAGGCAGGTGGCCGTACAGTTGGTGCTTTGTGGGGTGTTGCCTCCAGGACTATTTCAAAAACGCTTGTACCACTCGTAAAATTGTGTAAGGCTGAAACAATCTGCTTGCTTGTTTGGGTTTTATGGCATATCGACCTTTGTAGCTTATTTAATCCCAAATCTATTTGATAAAAATAAACTTCCATTTCAAACAATTCAGTTTAGCATAAGTAAACAGTTTAATTGTCAAAAACATTTCTATTTCAAGCTATTCAGTTTATTCAAACAGTTCTATTTCAAATAATTTAGATTCGCATAAGTATGCAGTTTAGTTCTATTTTACCCATAAACAGGACTCTATCAGGTGCAACCACTCCGGGCCAGAGTGGACCTAGAAGCGATGACAGTGAAGGGGTACTCAGAATTCTCCAAAGCTCCAGCATTACTAGAACCTCACCATCAGATTGTTTAGTGTCATATCCTGGGTATTCGTTGGGGGGGGGGTCTTACCCGTCCGCAGAGGTGCAATCGATGTATTCTACTGTCCCAGCCGACTGAGCAATGATCTTAAATTTGTTCGCAGATGACAAATAAAACAAATACGGCCCGAACTAAGTCGACATCAAACTTTTAAACTTTCTTCTTAAAAAGAAGGCTTACATCAATTTTTTAATGAACCTGAACTAAATATACTTTCCCAACACTGAAATAGTGCCTCTTGCCAGTCTATCTTCTCACTCCAACTCCGTATTCATCTTATCTCACGCCGATGTGATGATCTCAAACACCAGAGAAACAAATTAGTGTCCCCACCCCCGAATCTTTCTTTCGTCGTATATCTACATCCAAGCAGATTCAAAATTCCTATATCAACATCAGCCCCACGAGATTGTACGAAACCACTCTTTTCATGACGACAACGACCATGTTTATCCTTTAAAGATATTCTGTATGTGAAGCATGTACGTTGCCGTTTCTGCCTTGGAGGTTAGTGAACTCTTTCACAAGAGAATCCACGGAAAAAAATAACAACTCCTCCCTGAGTGCGAGGATATGATGTTGAATAAGTGCAGACCGCATAATATTCACCATGAAATTTCCCTCAATTACACGGAAAACTGAAACGACTGACTAAATTGATTGCTAACCACGTTTACATTTATCATATTTACCAACCCCTCCGCTCAGGCAGGATGGGACACAAGGTCAATTTTTTAAGCGGAGTTTAACAGGTTTCAATTCACTGTTTTCCTTCTAGACTAGTTGCCTCACCAAGGCTGAAGAAAAACCAGTCTGTCCTACTATTTACCCATAGCTGGAGGGAGAATAACTGGATTCATACGTTTCCCAAGGGTATTAGTGCTATGTGAAATGCAATCAGTCTCGTCCAGGATTTGAACTCGTGTCGCCGTGTCCATTTCCTACGATGATAACCATAACACCATGAGCACCTCCACGTTTACATTTATAGCCGGGAAAGAAACTATACAATTGTATTCATCTTACCACTGTAGTCAACTTTTCCATCTCCGTTCAAGTCCGCTTCTTTTACCATTTCTTCTGCCTCTTCCTGTTAGAAAAATAAAGAATAGTGATGATTAGTAAATATAAGCGGGCTTTATTGCTGTTGAGATTGGTAATAAATAATAGCTAATGTCATCAATGGTAATTCGATAATATTTCATCAGAAAGAATCAAGTACTGGTATATTTGGTTAAGAAGATTTACTAAAAAATTGTTATGGGTATACTAATAAACTATAAGATTGGTAGATAGTTCACATGAATATAGATAGATAGATAGATAGATATGAACTACTTGAGATAGATAGATAGATATGAACCGCCTTAGATAGATAGATAGATAGATAGATAGATAGATAGATAGTGAATATAAAGATAGAGAGAGAGTGATAGTGAATAGATAGATAGATAGATAGATAGATAGATATGAACTGCTTGAGATACATAGATAGATATGAACCGCCTTAGATAGATAGATAGATAGATAGATAGATAGATAGATAGATAGATAGATAAGGGCAAATATGTAACAATACTGAAATACTTAACACTTGTACTCGGTTATGGCTAACGGAATGAGAACAGGTGACCCCTGTTGATTCAATAAAGGACGTAGGTCGAAGTTCCGTGTAGGTTCCCGAGTTCGGCAAACACCTGAAGAAGGCCGGAGGACATATAGGCCGAAACCTTGTGGAAATAACAATAAAGATGAAGACAATAGTCCGATTACCCTTAATGATAAAAATAGATAGATAGATAGATAGATAGATTGTCTTATCAAAAAAGATAGATAGAGTATCTTATCAAAAAAGAAGGTACATGCTTAATATTCCCTTACATACGTATTTACCCTACCTCACAGCTACAAATACGATGTGACACAAAGTCTATTCATTTAAGGGGAGTACAGCTGTTTCAATTTCAAACTTTTCCTTATCCTTAATTAATTGTCAAACTGAGTCAAATAAACCGCGTCTGACCTATTATTTACCCATAACTAGAGTAGGGAGAACGGACAGATTCAACCTTTCCCAATAATACTGGTAACCCGTATATAGACCGTAGAATATGTTTACTTCAAACAAATATGGACAAAGAAACTGGTACATAACTTAAAAGGATAATCAATAATATTTGATATGTTATTGCGACCTGCTATGGGTTATATAGTGCCACTACTGTTCTTCTACAACTTTGGCATTGAATAACCTACAAAGGTTGATATGCCATTAAACAAAGAAACCGAAACATGTATCATTTAATTCCTCTATCTATATCACTTATTTCATTAATATGTATCTCTCTATCTTTCTATTCCAGTGTATTCTATCTATCTATCTATCTATCTATCTATCTAGTCCCTATAGCGGTTGCGACATTGTATTAAACGGGTTCAAACTCCGGTGGTACTGTTGCGTTCACTTTCGGACTAATACTCTTGGGAAAGGCATGAACCTCCAGCTAATTCTTAAATACTAACATTAATGTTCTTTAACGAGAATGGCTTTGGTGTTAGATAACCCACGGCAGCAATGCACTTGCTGTACCGTTCCAACAACTTCTGGAAGGCTCCATGGAAGTCCTCTTGCGTGAGCGTGTCAATGACCTTCGTCACAGCGTCTTTCATCTCCTCAATTGTCTCATAACGACAGCCGCTAAGTTTTTCCTTGAGCTTAGGGAATAAGCAAAAGTCACAGGGAGCAAGGTCTGGACTATAGGGAGGGAGAGGAACTGTCTTGATGCCCATCTTGGTCAAATAGTCTGTGATAAGGATTGAGTTATGGACTGGTGCATTGTCCTGGTGGAAATACCACTGACCCTATTTGAAGAGTCCTGGCCTCTTCCGACGGAATCTCTTCCTGAACTCCCTTAAAAACTTATCATAGTATTCCTAGTTGACTGTCTATCCAGTGGGAACCCAGTACATGTAGATCATGCCAGTGATGTCAAAAGTTTGTGGGTGGATTTGCTCTGTCTTGTCTTCTTGGTTCTGTGAGAGCCAGCATGCTTCCACAGGGAACTCTGTCTCTTGGTCTCTGGGTTATAGCAGTAGATCCATGTTTTATCGCAGGTTACCAGAGCATCAAGAACTGCGGGATCTGAATTGATCAGCTCGACCCTCTCCCTGCTGTCATGACAACGTCTTTCTTTCTGATCTTCTCTGGGCACCCTTGAGACAAACTTCGGGCAAATCTTCCGCATCTTCAGTTCCTTGTGAATAGTTGTGTGTACATTTCCCACACTGACATCAAACTGTGCACTTATTGTCTCTATAGACACACGACAGTCCTTATCCATGAAACTCTTTATTTGGCCAATCAACTCTGGTGTTCTGACTTCTTTACTCCTCCCACACCTCTCATCTTCCCTCACAGACTCCCTGCCTTCCTTGAATCTCTTATGCGACTCAAAAACTGATGCTCGATTTATGCAAGATGGTCCAAAAGCAGTCTGAAGCATTCCAAACGTTTCTGTGTCATTTTTTCCAAGTTTAAAACTAAATTTTATTGCATATCGTTCTTCTAAGGTGTCCTAACGTCCCGATTGCATTTTTGAAATTGACCAGCTGTGACAATCAGGCTTTTGTACGATGTATTCCAATTGCTGCTGTAGCTGTTCATTTGAATGCTGAAATCATAGAAATTGGTCAGTCATCTCATAAGATGTATAGCAATAAGATACTCAATTTTCAAGAGTCTACGGCAATTTTAAATGCCTGTACAAAAAAAGTCTGTAAACTTATTGAAGGCACCTCGTATTGTGTCTCACCCATTTCCTGCTTACTGAAGGTCTCTTACCATTTCGTATAAACAAATTGAACAGCAGTAGATATCATCCATAGACTTATCGGAATGATGAGCTACAAGTCTACCAATCGTTTCATTTGTCTGTTTATTTTCAACTAAACATAATTTGCCTTACCTGAGTTATAAGTTCCCCTAATTTTGTCAGCACTTCAAATAACTCTGGAGGTGATATAAATCCATCTTTGTTCTGATCGAAGACACCAAATACATCGTGTAATTCTTTCTCAGGGTCAATGTTCAATTTACGTGCGAAGATCTCTAGAAATTCTTCAAATTCAATGGTGCCACTATCTGAAGAAAAAACAAGAACAAAATAATCAAGAGCTAAATATATATATATATATATATATATATATATATATATATATATAAAGTTTAAACAAGTCCCGGCGAAGTCCTGGCAGTAACACCCAATAAAGCACCAACTATACGGCCACCTGCCTCCCATCACGAAAACTATCCAAGTTTGACGAACCAGACATGCAGGTCACTGCTGGAGAAGCAGGGACGAGCTCATAAGTGATGTACTCCTATGGACCCCCACATATGGCCGGGCAAAAGCAGGACGACCAGCACGAACATACAAACAGCAGCTATGTGAGGATACGGGACGTAGCCCTGAAGACCTGCCAGAGGCGATGAACGATAGGGAGAAGTGGCGAGAGAGGGTCAGGGATATCCGTGCTAGCGGCACGACATGATGATGATGATGATATATATAAAGTGAAAATAAAGTTGGTGACCGGAGTCGAGGGTAAGTCGCAGGCTCCCTTTTCATTAGCAACAACACCAAGTTGTAGAAGAAGGCACTATTCCTTTCCCTGGATTGCTCAACTTTACCCTTGATCCGTACCTTATGATGCTGAGTGTTAAGCAAGGCGGGATCAAGTATCATTTTTTGAGTCTTTGGTGTGATCCGACCAAGGATTGAACCCCGGTCTCTTTGATCTTTGGAGATCACTCTACGCAATAGACTAATATATACTGGAAAAATATAGAATTAGCCCATTTAGAGGATGTTTGTTCGCCGAGGTAGGTGAACTTTTCCACTAGTTTCAGAGAACTACCATTTAGTGTGGAGATGTCACCTCTTTGATTAAAGCAAATGTATTCCCTCTTGTCTACGTTGACATGCCAGCAGTTGCTCGTTCCAGACTATGTAGTAGGGATTCTGCTAGGGCTGGTGTATTTTCCAGAAGTACTATGCCATCGGCGAAGTCCACGTCCGTAATTGTGCGGGGTATTTTCTATTTCTTTCCTTTGCCAGCTTGAAACCGTTATCTTTCCTTAAATCAATAGACGTTCTAAGCATGTAGTCTAGACAGATGATTAACAGGTATGGGGCTATTGTATCTCCTGGTAGCACACCTGCTACAATGTCGAAGTAGTCTGTGTCCCCATCCGGGGAGCAGAATTTTACTTTCGTATTTTTATACAGCATCATTATGGCTGCGACGATTTCTCTGGGTAGGCTGTAGGCGAGTAGTATTTTCTCCATCTTCCCTCGGTGTATGGAGTCAAAGGTCTTGGAGAAGTCGACAAATAATATTGTTGTCGGTAGGTTTTTTACACCTACACCTTCTAGAATTCGACGGATAGTCAAAATTTGTGATGTCATGGATCTATTTCTCCGAAAGCCATTTTGGTTCTTCCAAAGTATCTTCTCAATTTTGGATTCTATGTGGTTGCGTAGTTGAGCATTGTAGATCTTGGCTGCTATGAATGTAAGGGTTATACCTCGGTAGTTCTTGGCTATTCCGAGGTCATCCTTCATAGGGAAGGAGAGGGCGCATCCCTTTGTCCCTCTGTCTATAGTGTTAAGGTTATATACGGCGTTACAGTATTGGTATAGTATGTCGTCGAATTCTCTGGTCTTCCATACTTCTGGGGGTATTTCATAAAGTCCCTGCTGCTTACATATATTCAATTTTTCTTAGTACTGAGACAAGTTCTTTTTGTGTAAACTGTTCTAGTTTGATGTCTAATAGATTGCTAATATTTTTTTGATTGGTTCATGCGTGACTTTCGGAGATTTTCCGAGTAAATTCTCGAAATGTTGTTTTCATATGTGTATTCGTTCTTCTTGACTGGTAGCTTTCAGTTTAGCTTTTGCAGTGCTCTTCTTTTTGCTCACTTTGTTTACCGTCTGCCATACTCTCATAGAATGTTTATCTTCAACCGAGTCTCTAATCTTATTGATCTAATTTTGTGAGTATTCTGTTTGTTCTTTTAGATATATATTAGCTAATTCATTTTGTGCCTTTTTAAGTTTTAGGGCATTAATATTGGCTGGGTTCCTCCTATTGCATTTCACGTCTGCACGCTTTTGTTCTAACTGCTTATGTCTCCCATGGGACTCAAGGTTTAGCTCTTTGTTTAGTTGGAATGCATTTTGCTCCCACTTCTCAGTGGGTATTGACGAAATTCTGATATTCGTCATTCGGAGTAATTGTTTCTGATATCTCCTGAAGTGCATCGAATTCGTTTCTTCGTGTTAATGTATATTTATCTCTAATATCCCTGTTTTTAAGCAGGGACCAGTCATAGTGTACGGTTGTTGTTGTTTCCTTCGTCGGCTCAATCGTATCTTTGCTGTGACAATTCGGTGATCGGAGGACACACACTCGAAAGAGGAATATGCCTCGCAATTCAATGCATTATTTTTCCATTTCTTATTTATAAGGATGTAGTCGATCTGTGCTTTAGTATTATTTGTGTAGGTATAGGTCCATAGTTTTCCCTTTCTTTTCTGAAAGTTAGTACTGAGACATGTTAATCTATTTTCTAGCGTGAAATCTGTTAGATGTTTCCCATTTTTGTTTGACGAGTTGTGTAATCTGAATTTGTGGTTTACGTTTTTACCAATTTGGGCATTCATGTCACCACCAATGACAAGAGCGTTGTGTTTTGGGATGCTACGATCAAGGGAGTATAGCTCGTTTTAGAAGGTGATGAGGTCAGTTTCTTCACTAACATTGGTAGGACTGAAGCAGATTATTGTTGCTCTGGGGTTGCCATTAAAAGTAGCTACGATCATCCTCGGTTGTATTTTCTCGGTGATATTTAGTTATTTTAGGGTCCGTGGTCCTATAAGTATACCTACACCTCATATTGTGGCATTAACAGAGTTTTTCCATGCAGATGCAGGGACTAATGTCCATCCATTGCCAATATCGTGATATTTGATATCTTCGCTATGAATGTATCCGTGTTCTTGCATGTCTACGATATGATCTATCGCCGAAGCTGTCAGCTCCCGTAGTTGGCCTATTCAATTTAAAGTTCTAACGTTGAATGCCGCTATTTGTATTGTGCGTTTGCATTTTAGTAATTTTTTTTACGAATCCTACGGGACAACGGCCAGGATCAAATAGTTCGATCAGGGAACTACTGCTGCTCATCTATAAGGGTGGTTTCTATAGATGAGAATAAAAACACAGCCATCGAAAGATTACCATGACTCACACTCAAACCACTCGTCTAAACCCCATCGCTCTTCGCACATGTAAAAAAGGGGCACGTCCTGCTGAGGTTGTAGCCCTGGCCCAAGTGTTCGAAAAATCAGACACAGAGCTCAAACTAAAACAAAAAATACTCAAATACAAATACAACAGTGTTTTGCTAAATTCTCGGTAGATGCAATTTGTTTTGACGGTAGATGCAATTTGTGCTTAGAAGAGAAAATACATATTTTGACACATAAATTTCCTGATAAGTTATTAAATAAGAGAAGTGAATTAATAGCTAGATGTAGACATAAGACAAAATTCAAACTAGAGACTAAAATTTTTTTTTAAAAACATAGAAATAAATAGTGAAACCAGACAAAAAACGTATCCAATATACACACAAGGAAAAAATAGGTAGCTAAATAAATAGTATCGAAATTAATATAAGCATTAATATTTCTCTTAAAAGTTAATTATCGAACTTAACATGAAAAGAAAATAAATTAAATAAATAAATAAAAAAGTTAAATTACCGTAATTATAACTGACGGAATAATTTTGAAAATAAAATAAATAGGTAAATAAAAAACGGAAATTCAATAAAACGAGGAGATAACTCCTTTGATCTCTTCTCCCTTCCCCTCCCCCACCCCCATGTGTCTATTCTGTTTTGTTTATCCATTGGATCTGAAGAATTTCTGTTAAATTTTTCTTCGTATTTTTGGTTCACACCAGAAACTGAAAAACAGGATGGAAATAAATTTATAATCCTAAAATAACCGGTCTTTGGTTTTTTCTTTAAAGAAATATTGCTCTGTAAAAAATTACATTGAGCTCTCCACCAGGAAAATTTAAATGTTCAGCTCCTGAATGATTTTCTTCTCCTGAAGGAATTACTCCCAACTCTGGTTTAACTGGACCGAATAATACTTATATATATATATATATATATATATATATATGTGTGTGTGTATATAATCACCCACAAATATGTACATCTGAAAAAACTTATAAATTTAACCAAATTTATTTTTTTTTACTGATAGTTGGGGATTATACTGTGCACAAGCATATTATTAGGTAATAAATTTGTCAAACTCTACAGCATTAAAAATCTTTAACCAAATGTAAAATTCAAACGCTTCTATAAAGAAAAATAATAAATTGCCTAAATATATATGTAGTGTACATAGTTTTGGACTGCTTCTTATTCAGAGTTACAATGGTGTAGAATTTGGCAATAAATCATACCAAATAACATCTGTTTTGATTGTATTGCATTTAGCGTAAAATAATAAAATTCTGATATATTTGGTTTAGAATAAATTAACTTTTGATAAAAATTGTGTGGACGTAAGTCATCATATAATCAGCTAAAAAATATTCGTAATTTTTTAAAGATTTGGATTTCCCAATAGTGTCGTATATTGAAATAGTGTTTATCTTTAATGTTTCTTTTGAGTTGGTTTTATGGTACGTCAACCATTGAAGGTTATTTAATGCCAAATCCATTTGGTACATTTAAACAGTTTTATTTCAAACACTTCAGTTTAGCTTAAGTACACAGTTTCTATGTCAAAAACAGTTGTATTTCAAACAATTCAGTTTATAGCCTAAGTGCAGAGATTCAATGCCGAAAAATAGTTCTATTTCAAACAATTAAGTTCAGCAGAAGTACACAGTTTCAATGTCAAAAACAGTTCTATTTTAAACAATTCAGTTTAGGTGAAGTACATAGTTTTCATGTCCAAAACATTTCTATTCTAAACAATTAAGTTTAGCATAGGCACACAGTTTCAAAGTGAAAACTGTTGTATTTTAAACAATTCAGTTTTGTATAAGTACACAGTTTAGTTCTATTTGCCCACAGATAGGACCCTATCAGGTGCTACAACTCCGGACCAGAATGAACCTGGGAGTGATGGCAATGAAGTTGTACTCAACATTCCCCAAAGCTCTAACGTTTTTGGAACCTCACCATCAGATTGTTTTGTATCATATCCATGACAATCGTTGGGAGAGTCTTACTCCTCTGCAGAGGTGCAGTCGGTGTATTCTACTACCCGAGTCAACTGAGCAGTAATGTTTCTTTCAAAAGAAATATCCACATCTTAATGACAAAAAAAACTTGTTTATTAAATAAGCATTCCATACAGCTCCACTTTGTTTGCATAAGAATATGACATAGACTCTCCTTGATCATGTCTAAGAATATTGTTTATCTTGGAGGTTTATTTAAGACCCAAAGAAAACAATCACGCTGATGCACACCCATGAATATACTTACGGTTTCCATCAACTGAATGCATTAGAGCACGTAACTCGTCCCTGGTTGGTCGTTGGCCGAGTGACGTCATCACTGTGCCAATTTCCTCTGTAGTAATTACACCGTCTCCATTTTTGTCAAAAACTGAAAAACTGTCGTGGAGTTCTGGAAAAAACAAACAATTTCCTTGATGAATATTTACAGAGACATATATAAATATGAAAATATTGAAAAAAGACAAAACTATATATTCAGAGGCTGTATTTATTTGTATAAGAATAATATGCCAATGTTAAACGTTTCATCTTTTAAACGGTCTCCCGGGCGATGTTATCATGTGATGTTGTCTCATGCAAAAAATTGTTTTCAAATAAAATTAAAAAAATAAAAGGAAAATATAAGAAAATAATTAGCCTTCTATTACCATTAATATCGTTCTGTTTTATAATCTACGTGACGTAATTAGAGTTTGAAAAATATTTTATTTTTTATTCTAACTGTTCTTCTATTTAATTATTCATTTCTTATTTTATTTTATTTTTTAGATAAAAAGTTTATTTGCTGGAGATATGGATTTTTTTAATGAAATTTTTCAAAGAATTCAGAAATTATTTGATTTTTAAAGTAACGTCTTTGGGTTAATAAAAAATCAAAATTTTCATTTTAAAAAAATATAGTTTTTATTTTATCTTTTATTATTACAATAACGTGTTTGTCGTTTGCCATAGAAAAATCTAATTAAGATAACATTTTGGAAATTTGATAAGAATTATATATATATATATATATATATACCTACACACATTCACACACACACACATTCACACACACACACACACACACATATATATATATGTATAAATATATTCGAGGTATCACTTTCTATTACTTTCTATCTCTCTCTCTCTCTCTCTCTCTATATATATATATATATATATATATATCAATCACACACACAAACACACACACACACACAAACACACACACACTCACACTTTCTCTTTCGGGGTCGGTATTAGCCTCATCTACCTTAATTATTCAATATCTATCGCAATCCATTCTCTCTGTCTATCTATCTATCTATCTATCTATCTATCTAAATAGATTCATACATATGTATATATTTATATCGTTCTATACATCTAGCTACACTAGTTTCTTCATATCTATCTATCGATCTATCTATCCTAGTCTGTTCATAGCAATCTCTCTTCATCCTCTATTTTCTGACCATCAATATCCACTTCTGACATTGTAGGCTTATGTAGCAAATAAGATGCATTAATTTCGGTCACTGAGTGCAGTGTGCAGTTTCTTTTTCATCGCTGACAATATGGCATATTGTGTTGAGACCGATGAAAAATGATTGCTGCAGAAAACTTACAGTTATATATATATATATATATATATATATATATATACAGCAGAAAACTTACTTATATAAAGGGTTAACCCCTGAGATAGAATGGTCTATTTTGAAAAAAATCAAATACTCCAAATAGTTTTAACGGTAATTTCCAAAGCTCTTTGCTTCGATGTGGCACAAGGCCGAATGAATGGGGCGCCCAATGAGACTCGAACTCACTCGTGTAGGTTTGCTAGTCAAGCTTGCTAACCGTTACACCACCAAAGGTGCCCTCAAATAGTTTTAACGGTAGATGCGATTTATGCTTAGAAGAGAAAATCTATATTTTAACACATAAGTGGCTTGATAAGTTATTAAATAAGAGAAGTGAACTAATAGCTAGATGTAGACATAAGACTAAATTTAAACTATAAAAATTTAAAAACATAGAAATAAATAGTGAAACCGGGAAAAAAACGTATCCAACATACACACTATGAAAAAATAGGTACCTAATTAAATGGTATCGAAATTAATATAAGCATTAATATTTCTCTTAAAAGTTAATTATCGAACGTAACATGATAAGAAAATAAACTAAACAAATAAATAAAAAAGTTAAATTACCGTAATTATAACTGACAGAAGAAATTTGAAAATTTAAATAAAACGGAAATTCAATAAAACGAGGAGGTAACTCCTTAATCTCTTCCCCCTCCCACTCCACCCCACGTGTCTATTCTGTTTTAATTAATTATCCATTGGAACTGAAGAAGTCCTGTATAAATTTTTTTTCTTCGTGTTTTTGGTTCACACTAGAAACTGAAAAACAGGATGGAAATAAATTTATAATCCTAAATTAACCGGTCTTTGGTTTTTTCTTAAAGATATATATATATATATATATATATATATATATTGTTCCCATCCCCCAAAGAGAAGATTAAAGTATCAAAAATAACATACCTTTCTTCCCCATCTTTTTGTTGAATACTCATATACAGATTCATGCAGGATACATATTGACGCAATGATAAAGACGAGCGACACTGTTCTTTAAGAAAAATATGTACCTCTCACTTTATTAAAAGGGTTCGAAAAGGGTTACTCAAAATTTTACTGTGAGAGGTTTTTGGAGACCGAACTGAACTGCAATATATGGACCCCCCACTCTTATGGCCATCAGCGTTGTGTCTTTCTTGTTCTCTTGATGCTCAACCGGAGGCCCGGGGGCTCAGCTTTCTGCTGGCTTTCTCAACCACATGTTGTCTCTAACTCATCTGATCTCCAACGCACTGACTTCCTGTCTTCACCGAGTTATATAATAGTTCAATCGTCCACTCAATCTTTGGAATGACATGTTTGATCGTCATCAAGCGGAAATAAGTGTCATGCAATTCACAGGTCACTCTCTTCCCGTGCATCAGTCTATGAGTGTACCATGGGATTTTTACCGTGTCCCATTTTTTCAGCCAAGCCCGCCAACGCGATTTCTTCTCATAACTGCCATCGGAATGTGTCACTTCCTTCCGGTGCATCACTTTGGAATGGCATGTTCGGCCGGGTCGACGGTCGAAATAAATTTTTCCAAACATTTGCTCAGGGAAAATGGTATCTATCTATCTATTTATCTGTAACCCGAGTTACAAAATTATTATTATAAAAGACGAAAAAAAGGTCTTTTATGACAAGGATCAAGCCAAAAGACTGAACTGACGTGGATAAATCTCTGGGGCCAACACTAAAGTCAGAGCCTCATGGAAGAAAATTTATGCTTTGTGTATGGTGGGATCACCACCGTATTACTCATTCGAAATTTTTAAACAGACATTTACTCTCAACAGCTGTAAAGTGAGCATGAAAATCTTCCCAGAAAACGCTCTGCATTCGTCAATAGGAGAAGCGTTGTGCTTCTCCATGAAAGGCCAGTTGACATTCAGCAACTGGGCTGTATAATACGGCTAGGGCTATAGAATTCGCCTACTGTACCTCTGAAGAAGAAAAAGATCTTCAACACACAATGAGATCACTCGTTAGCGGTCGATAGCGACCCCTACTGCTTGAAGATGGAATCTTGGTGGTTGCGCAGTCCGTGACCCGGCAACCGAAATTGTTACGTGACATGCAACACTCGAATTTGGCGCTTATTTGGTTAGACGGATGCTTAGAGACACCCGATCCGATTAATCAGCTGGTCATGTTGAAACCTCACATCTATATGATTATCCCGACTTTATTCTTCAAATTGCTCTTGTGGCAGACACGTACCAAACCCGATTTTATCTTAAAGGAGTAAAAAGGTGACGGTTGAGGGTCAGTTACACTGAGGTAGCATTAGTTGAAATCATTTAAACTGTATTCAAACTGTTGTGGGGGTAAACCTGTAACTCCCTTTTTCGTTGAAATGTGATATTCCTATAGTAAATGAATTATCATATTTACCCAACCCCTCCGCTCGGGCAGGATATGACACAAGGTCAATTTTTAAGCGGAGTTTAACAGGTTTGAATTCACAGTTTTCCTTCTCCTAGACTAGTTGCCTCACCAAGGCTGAAGAACCAAGTCTGTCCTACTATTTACCCATAGCTGGAGGGAGAATAACTGGATTCATACCTTTCCCAAGGGTATTAGTGCTATGTGAAATGCAATCAGTTTGGTCCAGGATTTGAACTCGTGTCGTCATGTCCAATTCCTACGACGATAACCATTACACCACGGGCACTTCCACTAAGTTAGATATATATGCCTTATCTGCAATATTTATGAGTACAGAAAATTACATTATATATAAATATATATTCTTAAATGAGTAGGTCCACGAAAAAAAAAACTACAAATCTCTTCATGGACCTACACGTTTTAAAATAATTCTTTCTCTCTTTGGATCTAAAACAATTTTTTATATATATATATACCAGGTGCATACGATAAGTTTACAGACTTTTTTCGTATGGGCACTTTTATTGATAGTACACATATGAAACTCCAGTCCACTTTGAAGTAATCTCCTCCGGCTGCAATGCAGTTGTTGTACCGTTCCAACAACTTCTGGAAGGCTCCATGGAAGTCCACTTGTGTGAGCGTGTCAATGACCTTCGTCACAGCCTCTTTCATCTCCTCAAATGTTTCATAACGACAGCCTCTGAGCTTAGGGAATAACCAAAGTCACAGGGAGCAAGGTCTGGACTATAGGGACAGTGAGGAACTGTCTTGATGGCCATCTTGGTCAAATAGTCTGTGACAAGGATGGAGTTATGGACCGGTGTATTGTCCTGGTGGAAATGCCATTGACCCGATTTGAAGAGTGCTGGCCTCTTCCGACAGAATCTCTTCATGAACTCCCTTAAAACCTCAACCTTAATCCTTTGGTCAATCAACTCTGGTGTATTGACTTCCTTACTCCTACCACACCTCTCATCATCCCTCACAGACTCCCTGCCTTCCTTGAATCTCTTATGCCTTTCAAAAACTGATGTTTGATTTATTCAAGATGGTCGAAAAGCAGTCTGAAGCATTCCATACGTTTCTGTTTAAAACAAAATTTTATTGCATATCGTTCTTCTAAAGTGTCACAAACAAGGGTCTGCTAACCAAGCTTACTAGCACAAGGTGCTGGGTAGATAGTGAGACACCACCAGTGTGAGTCAAATGTGTTGCAATATTTCGGTAAGTGCTAATTTACTGAGCGTATATCACGTGACTGAAGCAGTTTAAGCCGTATCGTGTAGATAGTATCGTGTTCAGTAGTCCGCTGGCACGTTGTGCATTGCTTCACTTAGTGAGTGTTTTGAAAGTCGCACAGATGAATGTTCAATGTCGTCTAATTTGGGAAATTATGCTTTACCAGTTCAAACGGGGTCAGAAACAACCAAAAGTATTTGGTGTGCAAAAGAAAAAGGCGCAGTTGACCCCAGTACACTAACTAGACAGTTTAAGAAATTTTGCTTGGGTTGACAGAACTTCGACGATGTGGTAAGAACAGGCTGGTCTAAAAACCTGATTTCTGTTTGGCGTACTCCAAGTTATCCTATTTACCAACCCCTCCGCTCGGGCAGGATAGGACACAAGGTCAATTTTTAAGAGGAGTTTGACAGGTTTGAATTCAGAGTTTTCCTTCTCCTAGACTAGTTGCCTCACCAAGGCTGAAGAAACCAGTCTGTCCTACTATTTACCCATAGCTGGAGGGAGAATAACTGGATTCATACCTTTCCCAAGGGTATTAGTTCTATGTGAAATGCAATCAGTCTCGTCCAGGATTTGAACTCGAGTCACCGTGTTCATTTCCTACGACGATAACCATTTGACCACGGGCGCCTCCTCGGGCGTACTCCAAGTTATAGCGGCAAATCCACCGAGTAGATCTTGGAGAGTATCAAGCGAGTTCGTCATCTTACAGTCAAGAATGGTTTGTCACTTTCGCGGCCTCTGCAACATCATCCGTAGCTTGTCAAATTGTATCTCAGGTTACCAAAACAATGAAAAACTTTTGACTCACCCTAGTAGAAAATATAACCTAGCTTAAGAAATTTAGAATATCAATTTTTATAATTGTCTTTATTGGTAACCATTTGAGATGAGGCTTCTTAATCCGAGAATTAATTTTTTATTTATTGCAGACTTTTTGTCCTCGTCTTGGTATTTTTTTGTTGTAGTTTCTTCTCACTACGTTTCGGCCAAATTTCACCACTGGCCTTCTTCAGGTGATCAACCAGCATTCCTATTCGAGACTCAGGACGCGGTTAATCACCTGAAGAAGGCCAGAGGTGAAATTTGGTCGAAACGTAGTGAGAAGAAACAACAAAAAAACTACCAAGATGAGGACAAAAAGTCCGCAATAAATAAAAAAATTAATTCTCAGCAATTTTTATCATTATCATATCGCGCTGGTAGCACTGATATCCCTGACCCTATCTCGCCACTCCTCCCTATCGTTCATCGCCCTCGGTAGGTTTTCAGGACAACATCCCGTATCCTCACATAGCTGCTGAATGTATGTTCGTGCTGGTCGTCCTGCTTTTGCCCGGCCATGTGTGGGGGTCCATAAGAGCACATCTCTTATGAGTTCGTCCCTGCTTCTCCAGCAGTGTCCTGCATGTCTGGTTCGTCTAACTTGTATAGTTTTCGTGATAGGGGGCAGGTGGCCGTACAGTTGGTGTCTTGTGGGGTGTTGCCGCCAGGACTTGTTTAAGATTGCACGTAGCATTCTTGTGTAATTGCCGTCTAACTTCTTCTCCAGCCGTTTTGTCAGCGTCCATGTAGTGCAGCCATATAGCAGTATCGATGTGACCGCTGCCTGGAAGAAACTGCGTTTCATTTTATCGGTTAGGTCTGATTTCCATATAATCGATAGCCTATGTTTCTGTCTAGAACTCGAGGAGATTAGTGTTTACGGCTCTATTATTTCTTCTGTCTAAACTAAACTTTGTAAAGATCTCGGCAAATAAGCAAGTGTTTATCGGTTTGTCTCTGTATTACTCTATCTAGTCTGTTTCTATTTGTGTATATCTTGTATGAGTTTTTTTCCCCTCCCTTTTTTGTTGTTGTTATATCTTATCTAAACTGTTGAGATTCCTGATCGCTTGCAGTAGTCGTTACTTCCGCCCTCTTCTCATCTTTAAAAGCGATTTTTTTACTTCTTTTTTTTAAATGATGCAGATAGGAAAAAAGACCGCCCAACATAAGTAAATGCTAACATCCGTCACGTTACTTAAATTACTTATCTAATCTAACATGAAGTTCTTTCTAAATTTAGATCCAACTTTGAGATCTTCTGGTGGGTAGGAAGTAGGAACGCCTAATCAACCAGGAAAAAAAAACTCTCAATAACTATTTATTATATTTCTTTTGAGAATTGTAGAAACAACTTGAATAGTGCAATTTGATTTTTTTAATGGCATGTCAACCAGTCATAGGATATTTTATGCCAAGAAGTTAGGAAATCGTATTCATTGTAGATTTACATTTACATTTTTGTGTAGTTGTTTCATAGTTATTTGTAAATTATTTGAGAAAAGTTGTTTGTAGCTAATATTGTTTACTAAGGTTTGTTTGGTTTGTTGGGTTTTATGGCATATCAACCTTTGTAGGTTATTTAATACCAAATCCATTTTTATGTTAATAATCTGTTCTATTTAAAACAATTCAGTTTAGCATAAGTACACAGTTTAATTGTCAAAAACATTTCCATTTCAAACTATTCAAGCAGTTATATGTAACAATTTAGTTAAGTGTAAATACAGTTTTAATGTCGAAAATCAGTTCTATTTCTAATAATTCAGTTAAGCATAAGCACGCAGTTTAAATGTAAGTACGGTTTAACTGTCAAAAACATTTCTATTTCAAGCTATTCAGTTTACTCACTTCATTTTAGCATAAGTATGCTATTAGTTCTATTCAACCCATAGATAGGGCCCTATCAGGTGCTACCACTCCGGGCCAGAGTGGAACTGGGAGCAATGGCAATGAAGGGGTACTCCGCCATTCCCCAAAGCTCCAGTACTGCTGGAACCTCACCATCAGATTGTTTAGTGCCATATCTAGGACACTCGTTAGGGGGGGGGTCTTACCCCTCTGCAGAGGTGCAGTCAGTGTATTCTACAACCCCAGCGGACTGGGCAAATTGTTTACTAAGGAATATTGCTAGTTACTTGAAACCATATAAGTGTGCGCAAACAAATAATCAGTTTTAAGTAGAAATAGTTACTTGAAATAATAATAATATAACTGTATATTACTGTTTGTTAGAAATAGTAGAAAACAAAAACAAGGTTAGTGGTAATGATGCTTTAACCCGAAAACCATACCTGACCACTGAGTTATCACCTAATGAAGACTTTGTTTGCCACACAGCCGTTATTCTTTTGTGGAAGTATCTATCTATCTATCTATCTATCTATCTATCTCATTCTGACTCTATCTGTCTATCTATCTATCTATCCGTGTATATAAATGTTTGATGAAAAATTTGGCCGATTTGACATTTTTAATTGGATCATTTTCTACAATTATTTCTGATTTCGCTTTTAAGACAGAATATTAGCTCCAAACAATCTAGGAAATTTCTGAAAGACTGATTTCTTCTCTCTCTCTCTCTCTCTATATATATATATATATATATATATATATTTGCGTGTGTGTGTGTGACATAACTCATAGGCCGCTTCTGCACGTGTATTCATGTGTGGAAATTCTCGGGGATTCGGTATCCAAAAGTGGATTCCCAGCCACTTTAGCGTGACAGGGTTGAATTCAGGGTTTTCCTTCTCCTTGTCCGGTTGCTATAACAAGCTTAAAAGGGATTAAACTGCCAGACTGTTTACCCATAACTGCAGGTATAATAGATTGACTCATACCTTTCCTAATGGTATTAGCACTATTTGAAATCCGAATAGATTTTTTCAGGATTCAACCAGGATCGTTGAGTTCACTTCCTGCGATCATAACTTGAAATGGTTATTATCAAAGGAAATGGACACGTACACACACACACACACACACACATATATATGTATATATATATTAAAATGAGTAGGTCTACGAACAGAGTTGTATTCTTTTTTTAGGGTGTATTTATTGGCCTAATGAGTAGAGTGTTCGCTGAGGGTTCGGGGGTCCGGGGTTCAATCCCAGGTTGAGTCATAACAAAGACTTTAAAAAATGGTACTTGATGCTGCCTTGCTTAAAACTCAGCATTATACGGTAAGGATCAAGGGTAAAGTGGAGCAATCCCGGAAATGGAGTAGCGCCCTCCCCTACATCACGGCGTAGTAGCTATTGAAAAGGTAGCCTTCGGGTCACCCTCGACTAAGGTCACCAAGTTTACTTATTTATTTATTCATTAATTTTGTTCTTACATACGTGTATGTTTCCAGCTTGCTGCTTTCGTCAGAGAACATATATGGCACAAGGCCTTGTTAATGGGGTCTATATGGAGGTCACTCCTCTCGTTTTCAAAGAGTGTGTTTACCTTCGTCTGCTTTACCTCTTACTTGCTTTTGATATTTGATACGTTTTTTGTTGTGTGTGTGTGTCTGTGTTGGAGTGGTTTCGGATTTCACTTACTGTTATTTTTTCTCCTTATGTGTGAATGTGTGTCTTGAGATTTTTTTTATGTGTGTGTGTGATAGTGTGGTTTGAAATATACTGGCAATTATTTTTTTACTACTCATTTTTGCATGCCTACATATATGTACATATGAATGTTTGTTTGTGTCCATTTGTGTTTTTGGTTTAAATTTATAGATAAATTTCTTTTCATTTATTCGAAGTAGCGTGTAGTCGTATAGTTTGGTATAAGGGCATTATTTTAAATCAACCTTGGCTACATATGTATAGGCGTTTCGATACATTTAATTTTCTGTGTTCTGTTATTTTAATATTGCTCCTGTGAAGTGATATCCTTGTATTAAGGGCCTCTGTTGACCCAATGTATATGTCTTTGCACTTGTAACATTTATGTAGTCTATTTTTTTTGAGTTGCAACTAAAGTCTTTTTTTGAATTTTTTCCGGGATTTTAAAGGTATAGGATTTCCCTTCTATAATCATATCACATATTTTACACCGTATATTATTGCATGTGGTAACTCCATATGTCGTGTTTTCTCCAAATGTTGAAGATGTAAGTATTCTTTTAAGATTGTTGGGTTGTCTCTGGCTTTTAATGATTTTTTGCTGTGTCTAGTATTTCTTTGAGTTTGTCATTGTTTTTAAGTTCTAGGTTTTTTAATTATTTCTGTGAATAGTTCTGGGTTGTTTTTCTTGTTGGTAGCGAAGTATGCTAGGGATGAGCACCTCTTGGTGTGTCATGGTTTGCAAGCTAGACAAGCAAAGCTACACGAATGAGTTGGAATCTCATGGGGTGCCCAATTCCTATGGTCTTATGCCACATTGTTGTACTCCCTACATAATAGTCTTGCCCTCCTCTATAAATGCACGTCAACGGAGCGTCAGAGGGAGTTTACCAGACCTGCATGACATAGTCACGTGTGATATCACTTGCGTAGTGGAGGGATAGTCACTACCCCACTGGACTCTCAGCTTCCTATTGATTAACTACTGTTTAACCAGGCTCACTTGTATATTATTTCTGTTACTTGAATATATATGTTTTTCACCGGACATTGGCCTAGCGGTTAGAGTGTTCGCCAATGGCCCGGGAGACCAGGGTTCAATCCCAGGTCGAGTCATACCAAAGACTCAAAAATGGTACTTGATGCCTCCTTTCTTAACACTCAGCATTATAAGGTACGGATCAAGGGTAAAGAGGGGCAATCCAGAGAAAGGAGTAGCGCCCTCCCCTACACCTTGGTGTAGTAGCTATCGAAAAGGGAACCTTCGGGTCACCCTCGACTATGGTCGCCAACTTCTTACTTTATGTTTTTCTATCTAACTTTTTGTGTTCCCCGTATCTTTCTTTTACCATCATCAAAACACACATCTAAGCAAAAAAACTTAGTAAATTACTACATGGGCAGATAGTCTTGGTATGACAACTGTTCGATTTCGTTCTATTTTATGGCATATCAACCATTATATGTTATTTAATGCCAAATCCTTTTTATACATATATATCAAATATATGATTTGTAAATAACATTTTTTGCACACAAATAAACGGTTTCACTAATTTCTATCTTATACGAATAATTCTTTTACTATTTATCATTTGTTTGCACACAGTTTTCAAGCATTACCATTTAACACTAACTCTTCAGTTAAACATCTGTCATTTGTTTGCACACAGTAAAATGATCAAACAGTTCTATTTTTTAAAAAAATCAGTTTAGCATTAGTCAATAAAGTTTGATAGTTTCAAGTATTGCGATGTATCCTTACCAATTCAATTAAACATCAGTCATTCGTTTACAGTAAAATGATCAAACAGTTCTATTTAAAAGAATCAGTTTAGCATAAGTCAATATAGTTTGATAGTTCCAAGTATTGCTATGTATCCTTACCAATTCAATTAAACATCAGTCATTCGTTTACCCAGTTAAAGTATTTAATAGTTTTATTTCGAGCAATTCAGTTTAACATAAGTCATTTCTTTTTGCATTCAGTTTAATCGTCACTGTACACAGTTTAAAGTTCAAATAGTTCTATTTGACCCATAGATAGGACCTTATCAGGTGCTTCCATTCCAGGCCAGAGCTTGCGTAAGCGCAATGGCAATAAAGAGGCCCTCCGCATTCCCTAAAACTCCAGCATTACTTGAGCCTCACCAACAGATTGTTTACTGTGACTCATTAAGAGATGTTGTCTTACCTCACTGCAGAGATGCAGTTGGTACATTCTACATCCTCAAACTGCTGGCCCAGCAACTGTTCAAGAAAAAAAAAATCATATTTCAAATCAAAATTGACCTTATGTCACAGCCCACGCTTGGCAAAGGTGATGGTTAAATACATATAGGTTCCTTTCATCACTGCTCTCCTCGAAATTTATAATTAACAACAAAGTTCATAAAATCACCGACTGCGATGTACGTCGTAACCTCATACATGACGGTCACGGCAAGTTCTCAACGATACTGGGAATATAGTTAAAGATTTTGTTTGCTTAAGTTTTTATAACCTCTTAGCACATCAGGTTTTTCAAGACTGAAATACTCTTTTGTCAAAAACTTCTGGTTTCATAGGTTTTAACAGAGTGAATGTGATAAGCCCCTTAGAAATGTTTATTTATAGAAACAAAGTTGCTTGTATAGTTTCTAAGTATTACTTTCGGGTCATGTTTATCTATCCATCCATCTTTCTGTAAGGTGGTATATCTATTTATGTTCTGAAATGGAATGACTTTAACACAACTAGGAAACAAAACAATATGGAACTATGAAATGGTAGGTTATCTATGTATTTATATATCTCAGTCTGTCTATTTATTCTCAAATCTCTGTCTGTCTGTCTGTCTGTCTGTCTCTCTCTCTATATATATATATATTCTGAAGTAGAATGTCTTTAACACAGCTACAGTATATAACTAGTTATCTATTAATCTGTTTGTCGATTGATATCGATCTATCTATCGATAATGAATTTTTCTATCATTTTCCGTTCATCTGTTCCCACTTCCCTCTCTTTCTCTCTCTCTTTCTATATAAATATATATACATATATATGACAACATTAATCCCTTATATCAATCAATCGACATAACAAGGTACATATTTGTAAATATCTATCAATCTATGATGGTCTAACCCCCCCTCTCTCTCTCTAACTATCCATATTTACCAACCCCTCCGCTCGGACAGGATATGACACAAGGTCAATTTTTAAGCGGAGTTTAACAGATTTGAATTCACAGTTTTCCTTCTCCTAGACTAGTTGCCTCACCAAGGCTGAAGAACCTAGTCTGTCCTACTATTTACCCATAGCTGGAGGGAGAATAATTGGATTCATACCTTTCCCAAAGGTATTAGTGCCATGTGAAATGCAATCAGTCTCGTCCAGGTTTTGAACTCGTGTCATCGTATCCATTTCCTATGACGATAACCATTACAACACGGGCACCTCCATGCACCAGAGTTTTATCTTCTATCTATTTATCTATCTATCAATTGAAACTCTTTCTCCAAAGATTACGAATATGTTGCAGTCCAAAAATTAAGTAATCAAACAACTCTGTATATTAAAGGTAACTTGATATTTCTCTTGCTTATAGATTTAATTTTATTTTTGAATGTAGTGCTTCTTTTATTCTAGGTTCAATAGAATAAGTATATATATATATATATAATATATATATATATATATATATATATATATATGTGTGTGTGTGTGTGTGTGTGTGTGTGTGCATATATATATATATGTGTGTGTGTGTGTGTGTGTGTGTGTGGGTGTGTTGAGTTTTTGTTTACACACAGGTAAATGTCAAAACAGTCCTATTTCAAACAATTCAATTCTGTGTAAGTGCATTTTAAATGTCGAAAAGAGTTCTATTTCAAACAATTCAGTTTAGCATACAAAGATAGTCCCATTTCAAACAACTCAGTTAAACATAATTACGCAGTTTAAATGTCAAAACAGTTCTATTTCGAGAAATTCAGTTTATCATAAGTACACAGTTTAGTTTTATTTGACAGGTAGATAGACCCTTACCAGGTGCTACCAATCTGGACCGAAGAGCATTATATATATATATATATATATATATATATATATATATATATATATATATATATATATATATATATATATATGCCCTCTCTGTTTTTAAACAGAGTTCAACTTGTTTGAATTCAGAGTTTTTCATCTCTTAGACCAGTTCCCATACCAAAGTCAAAATCCCAGTCTGCCCTACCATTTACCCATGGTTGGAGGTAGAATACTTTGATTCATATCTTTCCCACGGATATAAAGCCTCTGTGAAATCTGAACAGCTTCGTCCAGGATTTGAACTCAGGTCATCGTGTCCATTTTCTACGACGGTAACCATTACACCACGAACACCACCAAAAAATATTATCATTATCATGTCCTGCTGCTAGCACGATATTCATGACTCTCTCTCTCTCTCTCTCACACACACTATTTGTCTCTATTGTCCATCACTCCCGGCAGGTCGTCTAGACTGCATCTTGTGTCCGTACAAAGCTGTTGTAGATAAGTTCAAGTTAGTTGTCCAGGACTTGCTCGTCGTGTGGAGGGGTCCATCGGAGAACGTCACTTATGAGTTCGTTCTTACTTTTCCAGAAGTCTCCCGCATGTTTTGTCCATTGTGTGGTTTTTGATATGGGAAGTAGGTGGTCGTACAGTGCTGCTTATGAAATGTAGCTTCTTGAATTTGTTCAAAATAGCTCGTAGCATTCTTGTGCAATTCCCATTTAGCTTTTTCTCTGTACGTTTAGTCTGCGTACATGTGGTGCATTCCCATGGTAGAATTGACACGACTGCTGCTTGGAAAATTTCGCGTTTTATTTTATCAGATATGTTTGACTTCTATATGATCGATAACCTATCGATATTGACGTCATTTTTCTTTACTTTTACTTTTAAAGTTTGCTTTAGTTAATTAGTATTGTTAATTTTTCTCTGTTAGGAAGGAAACCATTTGCATGGTTTTCCACCTTTTTTATGAGAGGGATGGCTCGCAGTCACATTTGATTGGATGTTCTACTTGTGTTACTTTGTATAAAGCCTCATAGTTTTTTGCTGCTGTTAGACTCCCTGACCTCAAGCTGGTGGCTGAACAACACTAGCTGGCTCACCCAAGAGAAGACATTTGATGCTGAAAGATCCGAAACACATTATGTTCTTGAGAAGAACATCACTGATGATGTGGTCAGGGGCACCTTAGCGTGTATTTCTTGAAATGCAGGTATTATTATTTTTATTATTATTAATCTGTAATATAATAGATCTATATAATTATAGACAATATCGTCTTTAACATATGTTATAAAATGTTAAATAATCAGTTGAACTTTACAAACGTCCTGTAATTATAAAGTCACATTGCATTTTATATATAATTTGGCCTAATGCTTAGAGCATTCACCAATGGTCCGGAAGACCGGGGTTCAATCCCATGTCGAGTCATACCAACGACTCAAAAAATGGTACATGATGTCGTCTTGCTTAAACTCAGCATTATTAGGTACGGATCAAGGTAAAGTGGAACAATCCTTGGAATGGAGTAGCACCCCCCTCTATACCTCAGTGTAGTAGCTTATTGAAAAGGGAGCCTTCAGATCGGCCTCTACTACAGTCGCCAACTTCAATTACTTTTAAATGTATAACACTCGCACACAAACATACATACACACACACACACACACACGTATGTACATAAGCATTAATAAAATGACTATATATATATACATTATATTTTCATAGGATATGCATATTAAAACTAGCCCATTGGCCAAGTGTTCTCTAATGGTTCGCGAGACTGGGATTCAATCGCAGGTCGCCAAACCAAAGACTCAAAAAATGGTACTTGAAGCAGCCTTGCTTAACTGTCAGCATTATAAGATACTGATCAAGCATAAAGTGGAGCAATCCAGGGAATGGAGTAGCTCCCTCCTCTACACCTCGGTATAGTAGCTTATAGAAAAGGGACCCTTCGGTTCGCCCTCGACTACGGTCGCCAATTTGAGTTATATACTCCTGTAAAGAACGATATTTTGAGACCAACTGTTTACCTCCAAAACGATTTGCAATATGAAAGCCGCTCAGATGAACGAGCAACGCCAGAGTCTAATTCAAGAACTTGTGCTTAATGAGATCGAACTGGGCCACAATACCACTGAAGCAACCAAAAACATCTGTTGTACGAAAGATGAAGGCGAACTGGTTCACAGTAAGGTAACCAAATGGTTCAAGAGATTTCACTTGGGTTGCAAGAACCATGATGATTAGGCAATGCTACGTAGGCCTAAAACCGTGGATTCCCAGGCTGTGCTCCGAGCTATAGAGACAAATCCGACGAGAAAGTATCAGAAGAGACCGGCATCTCACAATCCACTGTGATTCATCATCGAGATTTTGGCAAAAGTAACCCGAGCTGTGCTGAATTGAACCTCACATTACCAATAGTCCAAAACTTTTTAATCACCCTCGTAATATTGACAATTATAATGAATAGTAAACAAAGTTACGAAAAAACTTCATTGTCTTAACTAAAAGTCTTTATTTAGGCATTAGTAAGGCTAAACAGAAACAGGTTGGGATTGACTAACGGCAAATTAGATTGAGTCACGGATACAATAACCTATGCTTTTGAAAAAGGATTGAAAACACTTATTTATATCATTCTGTAATATGTTCAGACTTTATATTCCAGCTTAATTCATTGGGTAAAAATTAAATGAAAACCAAATCTGACGGATCTATGCAGACAATGTAAACACTATCTCTATGTTTACGGGTCTGTTGATATTGTGTCATCTTCAGCAACGAAAAATATAAGTTTGTTATATTACAGTAATCGTAATAAAGGATTTGTTTTATATCCAAATAAACATGACAGGCTACATCAAGGTCAAGACTACATTGTTTATTTACGGTATTATATTGATTTTGATTACATTAGTTTCGAAAGTATAAATAAGTATTTTGATATTTTCTCTTTATGTAATTGAATGCCCAAGAAATATTTTCATAGGTTAGCATAGCCAAAAGTAAGTGGTCGTTCATTACACAAAGTCGTTCATTACACAAAGTAGTTCATTACTCGAGTCTCTACGGTATCTGAAAGAAAAATGGGTACTGATAATAAAGGACACTGTAGGACAATGATGTCAAAATGAAGTCGAAGAAAAATTGAAGAAAAGAAATAACAAACCCTGTGTTCTTTCCATTGAAAATCCGTGTTTCATACCAACTGTGTACATGTCTTCTTCAAAACTGGACTTTTTCTTTTCCTAAAACGAAAAGCAAAAATTATTGTCTCATATAGGTCGTAACCCAAATAATAAGAGAATATAATTTATGAGACGTAAATTCTATGCAACATTAGTTACGTAACAACATTACTTACACAGACTTTAGGACAGGCTAGTTTCTTCAGACTTGGTTTGGCAACCAGTCGAGGAGAAGGAAATTCAAGCCAGCTTCACCCGCTTTAAAATTGACCATGCTTCCATCTCTGCCCGTGACGGAGGGGTTGGAACCCTTACATATATTACCACATCGAGACTACATTGTTTATTTTCGGTACTTTATTGATTTTGATTACATTAGTTTCGAAAGTATAAATAAGCGGATCAGGAAATGAACTGAACTGAAGCGTCATTACCAGATGCGGTATAGTGCCATACCGGGATGCCCCTTCTTGGTGGTTCTCACCCCACTGCAGAAAAAACTGCCGGCGTATTCTAAACTCCGCTGACAGTGGTTGTGTAAAGCTTCTTCTCCCAGCTATGAGTAAATAGCAATGTAGAATGGGTTATCCAGCCATAGTAAGGCAACCACTCAAGGAAAGAAAAATCTAAATAAACACCCACCCATACAACCAAACGAAGTAGAATAATTCGAGTTTGAGTAAATTATTTATGAGTTCGATTCTCACAGGGAACACTATAACTCTGCTCTCGGGCTAAACTAATCTAAGTTTAGTAAATGACGAGAAGACGGAAGGTTTACTGCATGGGCAATAGCCGATTTTCATAAAATCCTGAGACCCAGATTAATAGTCTAGCAAGACTTACAGAATCCGAAAGAAAGAATATATTTGTTGCAAAATTGCGAATTATCTTTTTTAGTGGTATATCAACTTTTGTAGGTTATTTAATGCCGAAGTCATTCTTCTAGATGAACAGTAGTGGTACTATTTAACCCATAGTTGGGAGCTCATACCTTTCCAAAGGGTATTTGTCCGAAAGTGAACATAATAGCGCAACTGGAGTTCGAACTCGCTTACTACGATTCTGTAGTCTATCGCTTTAACCATTACACCACGAGGGCACCCCCACTTAGCGAATTATCAAAATTCATTAGTTTGGCTGTACTCTGAGGAGTGGGTATAAAAATATTAGGTTACTTTCATTATAAATTCTTTGCTTTTAATTTTTCAAGGCGTTTCTTTTAGCAATGGAGATCTCTCAGCCTTGATTGCTAGTACGAAGCCTTGAACTGTTTTATTAGCTGGTTGTTTTGTATCAAATTTCCATCTTCAGTGGATCCATTTTATTGAAAAAAAAAAAAAACACGCTTTTAAGACCGAAAATCGAGTGTATATTCCATCTCTCTCTCTCTCTCTCTTTCTCTCTCTCTCTCTCTCTCTCTCTTTCTCTCTCTCTCTCTCTCTCTCTTTTTCTCTCTCTCTCTCTCTCTCTTTCTCTCTCTCTCTCTCTTTTTCTCTCTCTCTCTCTCTTTCTCTCTCTCTTTTTCTCTCTCTCTCTCTCTTTCTCTCTCTCTCTCTCTTTTTCTCTCTCTCTCTCTCTCTCTTTCTCTCTCTCTCTCTTTCTCTCTCTCTCTCTCTCTCTCTCTCTCTCTCTCTCCTGTCCTTTTTGTTTGCTTTTCATTTCTCTATCTTCTTTCCTTTTCTGTTTGATAGATTCTTCATTTTCTCCGAAAAGTCAAAAATATGCCGAGTGTTTGTATTAGCCCAACCCCTCTGCACAGGCAGGATGTACCACAGAGTCAATTTTTAAGCGGAGTTTAACAATCTTGAATTCAGATTTTTCCTTCTTCTAAACTGGTAGCCTAACTAAAGAAATCAGTCTGCTCTACTATTTACTCATAGCTGGAGGGAGAATAATTGAATTTGAACTAGTGGCACCGTGTCCATTTCCTCTGACGATAACCGTTACACTACGGGCACCTGAGAGTATACACCCACTAAGAAACGGCATGTCCTGAGTATGACACAAAACTGCATCTGATGTGAGGCTCCATGGATTTAACTTTTAACTGTTAACTTTTCACTTCGCGTTAATGACCTTGGGGAAGGTATGAATCCAGTTATTCTCCTTCAAGATATGGGTAAATAGCCAAGAAGCTGGGTTCATTAGTCGTGTTTGGCAATTATTCTAGAAGAAGGAAAATTCTGGATTCAAATCAGCGGTACTCCGCTTAAAAAGTGACTTTGTGTCACATGGCGGAAGATTTCGGTTATTACATACAATGGTTTGCGAGTTAGGTTAGCAAATATTGTCAGTGATTTCGATACTCACTGGCCAAAACTCATCCAAATTTAGTAAATGACTGCAAATCAGTTAGAAAATCACTGGGCACACTAATATTACAGGACATGCTTAACTAATCTAAGTTTAATAAATAAGCACTTGTGAGTTCGATTCTCACTGAGTGCACCGTATTTCTAGCCTTGTTCTAGACCAATCAACGAATGAGATCAATTAGTATTGAGTGTACCATATTTATGGGCTTTGTGCTAAAGTAAGTAAGTATAGTAAATTACTAGTGAGTTTGATTCTCACTGGTAGTAACAAAAGCGCTAATTAGATGACTGTTACCGAGTTAGATTCTCACTGAGCGAACCATACCACTAGCCTTGTACTAAGCTAAGCATTGTAAATGACTACTTGATAGAGTCAGGTTCATTGATTGATTCTTGAAGAGGAATGCCGACGAAACTATGCTATCTTTGGCACGATACTCTTGCACACGGTAGGATCTCCACTGCGAAAACGATCTTGTGTCAAAAATTGTCTGATTGTCAGAAATTCCTGAAAGTTCTTCGATGCATCTGCAGATCTTGTAACAGTATCTAGGGATATTCTTGTAGGAAGTATGGTCTGTTTTTTGCTTTTGTTATTGTTTCTATTTTTGTTTTGTTTGTTTTGTCTTTTATTTTTGTCGGTGTTGTTTTTTTGTTGGTGTTTTTCTAGCTTGCTCAGACTACAAAAACATTTGTTGCAATATCGAAGATTTACCACATGTGACGGATTCTGTTTCTGATTATCACCTTTAGTAACAATGTGGTCTAAGCTTGTAGCAAAATGTGGAAACTATGTTAATTAGAACTATGTTTTAATCAATAATTTGGTTAATTGCATTATTTGTTTTATGCATAGTCAATACATAATTTAAAAAATTCATATGGCTTAAATAAGTAAAAAATAATGTAAAATTTTATTCTATCATTCGAGCCTTTTGAAACTTCAATGCTGGTTGGTTGGTTGTGTTTTAAGTCATATCAACCCTTGTGTGGAATATAATGCCAAATCCTCTCTCTCTCTCTCTCTCTATATATATATATATATATATATATATATATATATATATATATATGTGTGTGTGTGTGTGTGTGTGTGTGTGTTTGTGTGTGTCTGTTCCTAATATGTAGTGCCTCAAGAATCTGTATTAGCACTGCTTCCACAATCAATTCTATTAAGTTTGTGTTATATGTTCCTAATACATAGTGCCTCGATAATCTGGTTTCTTTGGTTTGGTTTCTTTGTTTAATGGCATATCAACCTTTGTTGGTTATTTAATGCCAAAGCCATTCTCCTAGAAGAACAGTAGTTGTACTATTTAACCCATAGCTGGGAGGATAAGGGGGTTCATACCTTTCCCAAGGGTATTTGTCCGAGAGTGAACGTAATAGCGCGACTGGAGTTCGAACTCGCGTACTACGATACCGAAGTCCATCGCTTTAACCATTACACCACGAGGATACCCCCTCTATCAACTGAGCCTTTTGAAACTTCAATGCTGGTTGGTTGGTTGAGTTTTAAGTCATATCAACCCTTGTGTGGAATATAATTACAAATCCCCCCTCTCTCTCTTTCTCTCTCTCTCTCTCTCTATATATATATATATATGTGTGTGTGTGTGTGTGTGTGTTCCTAATATGTAGTGCCTCGAGAATCTGTATTAACACTGGATCCAAAATTAATTCTATTAAGTTTGTGTTGTATGTTCCTAATATATAATGCCTCGATAATCTGAATTAGCACTGGTTTCAAAATTAATTTTATTAAGTTTAAGTTGTATGTTCCTAATAATCAATAATAATAATTGATTTTGAATCCAGTTATAATTCAGATTATCGAGGCACTATATATTTGGAACATACAACCAAACTTAATAGAATTAATTTTCAAACCAGTGCTAATACATACACACACACACACACACATATATATATATATATATATATATATATATATATATATATATATGATTTGTAAGCGAATACTTTTTAAAGAATTTGTTAGAGCGAATTTCTTTGTGCGCAGTTAAATGGTTTCAAGGATTCCGATCTAATGCTATTAATTCTATTTAATATTAATCCTTTGAACGTGCTAAGTCAAATACTTTCAAGTATTCTTATCTATCGCTAATAATTCTCTCTAATATAGATTATTTGTCAGCGCAGATCTAAATTATTTCAAGTATTCCTATCTAATACTAATAATTCTACTTAATATTAATCATTCGTTTGGATGCAATAAAATGGCTACAAGTATTGCTATTTAGCATTTGTAATTATATTTATCAAGTATTCCTATGTAGCATAAACAATTTGTACACTGCTGTATGGTTTCAAACGAAAAATAATAATCCATATTAAAGATTGAACAGTTCTATTTGACCCATAGATTGGATGCTATCAGGTACCATCATTCCGGATTAGAGTAGACATGGGAGTAATGGCCATGAAAAGATACTTCACATTCCCCAAAGCTCCAGGACTGGAACCTTACCATCAGATTGTTTAGTGTCATACCCAGGAAACTCGGTGGAGAGGTTTTACAAAGGTGTAATCTGCATATTCAACAGCCCCAGTGGAGAGGTCTTACAAAGATGTAATCTGCATATTCAACAGCCCCAGTCGACAGGACTGCGGAAACTTCAAGTTTTCTGATCTAATAGAAATTATCTATATATAATCCCTGTTGTTTTAAATAACTATTCATGTCTTTTTTCTTTTTTTCTAAATTTCTTTCTAAATTTCTTTCTTCACTTCTTTCTGTCCTCGCTTTCTTCAATTTTACCTTTATATTTCTCTTTTACTCTCTCTCTCTCTCTCTCTCTCTCTCTCTCTCAATTCCTTCTTTTTTTTTTTTTATCTTTATTCACTCATGCACACACTCTCTCTCATTCTTTCTTGGACAATTTTTTTCTACATCGCTTTCTTTCTCATTTTCTCGATTACTTTTTTCTTTATTCACTTTCTTTCTTTCATAACTATTTTTTTCTTTTACGTTCTTCGTATCTTTTTATATCTTCTTCCGTTTCTTTCTTTCTTTCTTTCTTTCTTTTTGTTTGTTTATTCTTTGTTTTATACTTCCCTTCTTTCTTTCAACTGTTTATACAGCCATTTTTTTTTTGCCTACTCAATATCAACTTTTTTTCGAGTTTATCTTTCTTTCTTTCTTTCTTTCTTTCTTTCTTTCTTCATTGTTATTTATTTTCTTTCAGCAGTTTATACATCCATTTTTTTCTTTTTTCGTTTTTTGAGTATTAACTTCTTTTTCGACGTTATCGTTTCTTTCTTTTTTTCTTTCTTTCTTTCTTTCTTTCTGTTTGTTTATTCTTTGTTATTTACTTTCCTTCTTTCTTTCAACTGTTTACACAGCCATTTTTTTTTTTTGCCTTCTCAATATCAACTTTTTTTTCGACCTTATCTTTCTTTCTTTCTTTCTTTCTTTCTTTCTTTCTTTCTAACCTTTTGGTCTTTTTTCTTTCTCTTACACCCACTCACGTTACGTCCAAGCTGACTATCAATTCCCCATTAACATATATGGGCCACATCCTGCCCGGCTCTGCATCCATCATTATCAAAAGGCCGGATGCCAACAACTGGTGTAGCAGAGTTAAACACTAATAACTTGCCTTAATGGGAACACTTCAAACCCCTCTCTCTCTCTCTCTCTCTCTCTCTCTCTCTCTCTCTCTCTCTCTCTCTTTCCCCTCTCTCTTTGTGTGCTTAAATAAATGCCGTAAAATTCAAAACAAAATGTCCTTCGTATCAGACAACCAATTGGCATTATTTTTACTACTCAGTTTTCATACAGACCTTATAACTTAACAATTGCGATAGTCATCCAAATGAGGCCTACGAAGCCTACAAGTATTCTGATCACAGAAGCGTAAACGATGAATATATATTTTTTCTAAATACAATGAGTGTTAAAAAATATGTAGACTGAAGAAGTATGTAATTATCCAGCATCTCCTTCACTAACAAGATTCAACACAAGGTCAGTTACCTTAAAGGAGTAAAGTGGGTTTAATTTCAGGATTTTTCCTTCAACAAGATTATCATGGCTATAGAACCCAAGTCTGCTCTATTTACCCATCGTTGCAGGGAACAGATATGGATACATGCCTCTGCCAATAGCATCAGAAGCACAAAGTAAAAAAAATAAACAGCCTAATCCAGAATTTGAACTCGGGTCATCGATTCCATTTCCTATGACAATAACTTCTAGGCTAAGTGCCTCTTCCCAGGTAACTGTAGGCGTGTTTACCAGAACAAAAATTAGCTATAAATGAAACGGTAATTTTTTTTTTGGAGTTGTCACCTTGGCATCCAACACAACTATTCCAGAGAGCTTTACATTAGTCGAAGCCCCTCGAAGATTTCACTTTTGATATGGTACCATCAACAAGAACAGATGACCTACACTATACCGACAAGTGCTTTTTTAAAAAAGGTAAAAAAATTAAGCGAAAAAATGTAGCCATTTTATGGTTTGGTTGGGTTGGGTTGGGTTCTATGGCATATCAACCCTTTTATGATATTCAATGCTAATTCCTCTTTATACAAATATATATTGGCCCAGTCGGCTGGAGCTATAGAATACACCGACTGCATCTCTGCAGAGGGGTAAGACTCCCCTAAACGAGTGTCCTGGATAGGACACTAAACAATCTGATGATGAGGTTTCAGGAATGTTGGAACTTTGGGGAACGGGGAGTACCGCTTAATTGCCATTGCTTCCAGGTTCACTGTGCCCCAAGAAGTGTTAGTACCTGATAGGGTCCTACTTGTAGGTCAAATAAAAATTTTGACATATCAACTGTATACTTACGCTTAACAGAATTGTTTGGGATTGAAATGTTTTTGCATTCAATTGTGTGTAAACAAAGAACTGCTGTTTGGTTGAATTAATTTTTATTTATTGCGGACTTTTTATTTCTATCTTCTGACAATGTTGTTTGGTTGTTTGGGTTTTATGGCATATCAAACTTTGTTGGTTATTTAACGCCAGATCCATTTAACGCAAATTGTCATTTCTATTTCAAACAATTCAGTTTAGCATTAGCAGTTTAATTGTCAAAAACATTTCTATTTAAAGCTATTCAGTTTAGTCAAACAATTCTAATTCAGCTAATTCAGTTTACTATAAGTATAGATTTTGTTTACACACAATTAAATGTCAAAACAGTTTTATATCAAACAATTCAGTTTAATGTAAATACAGTTTCAATGTCAAAAACAGTTGCATTTGAAACAATTCAGTTTAACATAAGTACACAATTTAATTGTGAAAAACATCTCTATTTCAAGCTATTCAGTTTAGTCAATCAGTTCAAATTCAAACAATTCAGTTCAGCATATGTAAGCAGTTTAAATGTCAAAATTTTTGTTTGGCCCATAAGTAGGACCCTAACTCTTCGTGGCAATGAAGGGGTGCTCTGTATTCCCCAAAGCTCCATCATTACAGGAACTTCACCATCAGATTGTTTAGAGTAATATCCAGAACACTCGTTGGGGCAGGGGTTCTTACCCCTCTGTAGAGAAGCAGTCAGTAAAATTCTACTGCTCGACTGGGCATACAAAGAACTGTGTATGTATGCTTAACTGAATTGTTTGAAATAGAACTGTTTGATCATTTTACTGTGTGTAAAAAAATGACTTATGTTTTATTGAATTGTTAGTAATACTTGGCAACTCTTGGAATCATTTAACTTTGTTGACAAGCTAAACTGAATTGTTTGAAATAGAATTATTTTTTTACCTTTAACTTTGTGTAAACAAAAAATTGTATTTAAACAAATGACAGTTTGTAAACAAGAAACTATGCACTTATGATAAAGGGAATTGTTTTAAATAGATCTATTTTTACATTTAACCGAGTATTCGTATTAGACCAAAATTATTGAAATCATTTAACTGTGTGAAAAAAGGAGCACAGACTTATTTGCAAATGTTTGCTACAAAATGTGTTTAAAAATCATACATTTAATATATACTTATAAAAAGGATTTCGCCTAAAATGACCTACAGTGGTTGATATGCCATAAGCCCCCCAAAAAACCAAATCATATATATTTAATATATACTTATAGAAAGGATTTCGCCTTAAATGACCTACAATGGTTGATATGCCATAAACCCCAACCAAACCAAATCATATATATTTAATATATACTTATAAAAAGGATTTCGCCATAAATAACCCACAACGGTTAATAGGCCATATACCCCAATCAAAACAAATCATATATATTTAATATATACTTATAAAAAGGATTTCGCCTAAAATAACCTACAATGAATGATATGCCATAAACCCCAACCAAACCAAATCATATTAATATATACTTATAAAGAAGGATTTCGCATTAACTGAACTACAATGGTGGATATGCCATGAACCCCAACCAAACCCCAACCAAATCAAATCATATATATTTAATATATACTTATAAAATAGGATTTCGCCTTAAATGACCTACAATGGTTGATATGCAATAAAATCAAACCAAGCCAAATCATATATATTTAATATATACTTATAAAAAGGATTTCGCCTTAAATGATCCATAATGGTTGATATGCCATAAACCCCAACCAAACCAAATCATATATATTTAATATATACTTATAATGAAGGATTTCGCATTAACTGACCTACAATGGTTGATATGCCATGAACCCCAACCAAACCACAACCAAACCAAATATATTTAATATATACTTATAAAAAGGATTTCGACTTAAATGACCTACAATGGTTGATATATCATAAACCCCAACCAAACCCCAACCAAAGCAAATGATATATATTTAATATATACTTATAAAAAGGATTTCGCATTAAATGACCCACAATGGTTGATATGTCATAAAACCAAACCAAACCAAATCATATATATTTAATATATACTTATAAAAAGGATTTCGCATTAAATGACCTACAATGGTTGATATGCAATAAAATCAAACCAAACCAAATCATATATATTTAATATATACTTATAAAAAGGATTTCGCATTAAATGACCTACAATGGTTGATATGCAATAAAATCAAACCAAACCAAATCATATATATTTAATATATACTTATAAAAAGGATTTCGCCTTAAATGACCCACAATGGTTGATATGCAATAAAATCAAACCAAACCAAATCATATATATTTAATATATACATATAATGAAGGATTTCGCATTAACTGACCTCCAATGGTTGATATGCCATGAACCCCAACCAAACCACAACCAAACCAAATCATATATATTTAATATATACTTATAAAAAGGATTTCGACTTAAATGACCCACAATGGTTGATATGTCATAAAACCAAACCAAACCAAATCATATATATTTAATATATACTTATAAAAAGGATTTCGCATTAAATGACCCACAATGGTTGATATGCCATAAAACCAAACCAAACCAAACCAAACCAAACTAAACACATATATATTAAATATATTTGATTAGTAAGCACATCGTATCTACCATTTTTAGATGAGCCTGAGTACATTTTTCTCCAGACACTTACGTAGTTTCAAGTATTGTTATGTAACAGAAACAATTTAATTTAACACCAGATATCATCGGGTGATAGAATGTGGGAAAATGTTTAAGATTTCAGATCAAGTAAATTTTATAATGAGAGCGGTGGAAAACTGGTGATTAGAAACAACAGCAAGAGGAAAAACTGGTGCAGAGGTAAAAAATAAAATGACGTATCTTCCAGGGAGACTCAAAATCACTACTTGCTATTATAATGATGTCATTAAATTATATACGAAGAAAATGCAAATGCTACAAATTTTTAAAGTCGCAAGAAAAGATAAACCTCTGCATTTATATGGATGATATTAAGATATTTACCTATTACGAAAATAAAGCCAGAAATCCATATACAAACAATAAGAATCTGCAGTCAAGAAACAGAAATGGGATATGAGATTGAAAAATGTGTCAAGTTTAAAATGGTTAGTAAAAGTAAAGTTGGCGACCGTAGTTGAGGGCGACTCGAAGGCTCCCTTTTCAATGTCTACTACACCGAGATGTAGGAGGGTGTTATTTCTTTTCCTTGATTACACCACTTTACCCTTGATGCGGACCTAATAATCCTGAGTGTTAATCAAGTTGGTGTCAAGTATCATTATTTGAGTATTTGGTATGACTCGATTTGGGATTGAACCCTGGTCTTTTGGACCTTTGGCGAACACTCTAAACATTATTCTAATTATAATGATAAAAAGGGGAAATAGAAACAACGGGAGGAATTGAAATAGCCAATAAGGAAAGCATAAAGCCATTTGGAGAAAAACCATGCGACAAATACTGAGGAATATAAAAAGTGGACTCAGTCAAGCAAGGGAGTGTCCTTTTGGTGTAATAGTTAAAGCGTTGGCCTGCGGAATCGTAGTAAGCGAGTTCGTACTCCAGTCGCGCTATTATGTTCACTTTCGGGCAAATACCCTTGGGAAAAGTATGAACCCCCTTATCCTTAAATAGTTACCGTTAAATAGTACCACTACTGTTCTTCTAGGAGAATGGCTTTGGTATTAGAAAAATCAAATCAATCTCTTGTAAGATACTCAGGACCCTTCCAAAAATAAACTGCATATTTATGCAAAACGGAATTATTTGAAAGAGAACTGTTTTTGTCATTGAAACTGAGTACTTACGCTAAAGTGAATTTTTTTGAATTAGAACTGTTTGACTAAACTGAATAGCTTGAAATATAATTTTTTTTTTTTTTTACCTTTAAACTTAAAAACTGTATACTCATGTTAAACTGAATTGTTTGAAATAGAACTGATTATTTGTATACATATTGATTTGGTGTTAAATAACTTACAAAGGTTGATATGCCATAAAACTCAAACAACCGGCCAATTATTGTTGTGCCTCTAGCATTCTTCTTGTGTTTATAACAGTTCGTAATCATCGAATTTTCAACCGAAGGTCAGAGTAAACATTGATTCATATTTGTTCTTCAAAATTCAGTAATTTATTCATTTGTATTTAATATTCTTTAACTTTTTTGGAATATAGTTTTAATAAAACAAAATCAAAATCTTCTGACTCTTTCCATTGCTTCCATCCCATTTAATAATGAAGTCATTGAAAACACGCACCGAAAGAAAGAAAAAGCTAATGCCAAAGGATATAAAACAGTTTATCATATCCTCGTGTCTCTCTAATCTTAGACTCCTTAAACGAAAGAACCTGACGTAGAAGAGTAGACATTGTTGATTTCAATAAATGTGTAGGATGAGGAGTAATAACTATTTTCTCCAGCGCTCATCTTTTTCAAAATACAGATAAAGATAGAAATATAATGACGATAGGAAGGGAAGATTGCGTCTTTTTAAAAGGTTTCCTAATCTCTAGTTACCATCGCACTTTTTACTTTCTTTCATTTCCAACAGGCGATTCTGAATCTCAAACAATCACTGGGGCTTCCTTTTTACTTGAGGTAGCAATCATTACCATCATCATTATCATCATCATCATTAGGTTTAATTTGGTCTCCATGGTTACAGATATTATCGTCGGAGTTACTATCATTGCAAATAATAGATATTACACTTTACTATTATTGCTTGGCGAGTTTTGATACCTGTGCTGGCTGGTGGCCTTCGCTAGAGTCCTTAACCAATACCTCTTCCTAGTTGACCTTTTATATCCTAATCCGACCGCAATCGAGGGAAACCCGAAGGCTCCCTTATCAATAGCTAGGTGTAGGGAAGGGCACTACACCATTCCCTGAATTGCTCCAATTTACTCTTGATCCATACCTTATAATAGTGAGTGTTAAGCAAGGAGGCATCACTTACCATTTCTGAGTCTTTGGTATGACTCGACCTGGGATTGAACTCCAGTCTCCCGGGCCAATGGCAAACACTCGACTCATTAGGCCAGGGTAGGGTGTTCGCCAATGGACCGGGAGACCGGGTTTCACAACTAGGTCGGGTCATAGCAAAGACTTTAAAGATGGTGCTTAATATCACCTTGCGTAACACTCAAAATTATGAGGTACGTATCAAGAGTAAAGTGGAGCAATGCAGGGAAAGGAGTAGCGCGCTTCCCTACACCTCGGTGTAGTAGTTAGTGAAAAGGGAGCCTTGGAGTCACCCTCGACTACGGTCGCCAACTTTACTTCACTTTTTATCCTAATCCACTAAAAGAAACTAGTGATATCTGAATACAAATTAACTCAAACAAATTATCTGATTTGAAATAATGCTGAAACAATAACAATCTTAAAAAAAGGTTCAGTTAAAAAGTGTGTATTGTGACAGAAAATAAGACGCGCAAAATCCTGAACAAACCTTTCAATTTACCCAAGATTAAAACCACAGCTGGATTAAGCAATCACATTTAAAAATCAATAAAAGCACAGGTTCCAAAATAAAGGGTGTATCGACATTACTCTGCCCTATATTTACTGCCCTATTTGCAACCGGATGATAATCATGTCGGGTCTCCATTAGCACTGAACATCACTTTTTAATATCAAAATTTCTCAATATAACGGAACTAACTATGAAATGCTCATTCGTATCCTCCACTTTTTTCTAAATAGAAATGTAAATATCATGGTACGCTGTTATAAAGAGAACCCGAAGGATTAATGGATCGTCTAGTCTTCATTAGATGTCAGCAGATACTTTTGATATAAAACTCAATGAATGCTCTATATAAGGATTAGCTGAAGTATCTATGGTTACCTGGACGTCGTAAGTTCAGTCCTTGTTTCAACCAGCATCTTGGAGTGCTTGCAGGTAGGGGAGATATTAAGTTGGGTTTCTACTCAGTAAGGACCAATATTAACATTAGTAAGTCCGTAATATACTAACACTTATACAAATAAGGCAAAAGGCAAAATAAACGCACCAGTACATATCAGAATATTTAACCTTTTACATACATAACACAAACACAATTGTTATATAGAAGAACAAATACACCAACTGGTTCCAACAGATAGAAATATACCCTTACTATTCTATGAAGAAGCAATATGTAGAAGGGGTACAAGATGGAAAAAGACTTACTTAATTATATATTTTAAATGGCTATAGCCATGTAGCCTTACTGTTCCATGTTCGGAGAAGGAGACAAAATCTATTCTGTTCAAAGAGGCAAAAGAGATCGGGAATGTTTCTATATCTAATATGACACCCAATGTGATACTATTTACCCAACCCCTCCGCTCGGACAGGATGTGACACAAGGTCAATTTTTAAGCGGAGTTTAACAGGTTTGAATACTGAGTTTTCCTTCTCCTTGACTAGTTGCCTCACCAAGGCTGAAGAATCCAGTCTGTCCTACTATTTACTCATAGCTGGAGGGAGAATAATTGGATTCATACCTTCTTCAAGGGTATTAGTGCTATGTGAAATGCAATCAGTCTCGTCCAGGATTTGAACTCGTGTCGCCGTGTCCATTTCCTACGACGATAATGACTACACCACGGGCACCTCCAATGTGATACCCAATGGACACACCAATTTTCTTTGGGAGATAAGTATTCAAAGATTTCAAGCAAGTGCGTAAAAAGTTAGGTAATCTAGTTCACTAAAAAAGTTAAGCGATACCGCAAGGAAGAATTTATTGATGCAGGAATACCATCCAAGAATGAACAGAATGGGAATAATCTGCCAAATTTTTTAAATCAAGACAAACAGCCGAAGAAAACTGGAGGATGTAACAACTGAAACACTCTGACCACAATAACAACAAAAATGAGGTCACTAGTTCGAGTACATAATAGTGATAAAATTAATTATTGAAAACTGTGTCAATTTGAATTTCGTAATGGATCTCTGACAGATGTTTTTATCTGTAAATCTCAGATGAAAGAATGCCAAAACGTCATAAAAATGGGATTTATGAGAGTATTATTTCTCCCCCTTTATAATATTTGTTATGTTAATCATTTTTAAGACCCCGATTGAGAATCGCCCACATCAAATGTCTCAGGGGTTGTCCCCTTGCCATCGCTCCCAGGACCACTCTGGCCCAGAGTGGTAACACTTAATAGGGTCCAATCTATGGATCAAATAGAACAAAACTGAATTGTTTGAAATAGAACTGTTTATTTGTATAAAAATGGATTTGGCATTAAATAACCTACAATGGTTAATATGCCAGAAAACCTTACCAAACCTAACCGAACAGTTGCAACATCACAATAAGCAATTTCGATCTTCAGTAGCGCTATTAAATTTACTTTGGGACTAATGCCCACAAGAAGTAGGAGGGTGTCGAACAATTATATAACCCGGGTGAAGACAGGAAGTCAGGCAGTTGGAGATAAGATTCTGTAGAGAGAATCAGCACCCAGCAGAGGGGGCCCTCAGGACCCCCGATTGAGCAGTTGAAGCCCAGATCAGTTGGAGAGAAAATGCTGGGATGAGGACCATGTCCCAGAGAGGCTGGGCCCCCAGGCCCCCGGTTGAGTAGCCCAGGAGAACGGGAAAGAAACGCTGTTATGGCCTGAAGAGTGGGGGGGGGGGTCAATATATTGCAGTTCTGTTCGGCCTCCAACTTCCTCTCACACACAACCCTTTCAATAAAGTGAGAGGTATATTTTTCTAAAAAAGTGTCTTCGCTCGTCCTTATTGTGTTCAATATGTTTCTGCATGTATAAGCATCTGAGTATACAACAAAGCAGTATATGAAAAAAGTCGCTGATTTAGGGAAAGACCCAGTGTCACCATAAGAATGGAATAACCGGGGAAAAGAAATATAATTAATACATAAATATCTTCTAAGACTTCATCATCATCGTCATGTCGCGCCGCCTGCGCGGATATCCCTGACCGTCTCTCGCCATTTCTCCCTATCATTCATCGCCTCCGGCAGGTCTTCAGGGTTACATCCCGAGTCCTCACACAGCTGCTGTATGTAGGTTCGTGCTGGTCGTCCCACTCTTGCACATCCATGTGCGGGGGTCCACAGGAGTACATCGCTTATGAGCTCGTCCTTGCTTCTCCAGCAGTGTCCTGCGTGTCTGGTTCGTCGAACTTGTATAGTTTTTGTGATGGGGGGCAAGTGTCCGTATAGTTGGAGTCTCGTGGGGTGTTGTCGCCAGGACTTGTTTAATACTGCTCTCAACATTCTTGTATAATTTCCGTCCAGCCTCCTTTCCAGCCGCTTCGTAAGCGTCCATGTGGTGCATCCATATAGCAGTATCGACACAACCGCTGCCTGGAAGAAACTGCGTTTCATTTTATCAGTTAGGTCCGACTTCCATATGATCGAGAGCCTATCGATAGCTGTCCATGCCTTCGTCAGTCGTGTGTCGATGTCTTTCTCGGTTGATGAGACGCTGCTTCCTAGGTAGGTGAATTTGTTGACTAGTTTCAGAGAGGCTCCGTCTAGTGTGGCAATGTTGCCCGTTTGGTTGTAACACATATATTCGGTTTTGTTTGCATTGACATGGAGGCCAATGCCAGCTGCGGCTCGTTCCAGACTATGCAGTAGTGTCTCTGCTTGATTAGGCGTATTCGCTAGTAACGCCAAGTCAAACAACTGAAGAAAGATAGAAACGGTTAAAACGTTTCGACTCTAATAACAACCAAATTAAGGATACTATTTTGGTTTATTTTACGGCGTATCAACCCTTTTCGGGTCATTTAACGCCGAATTGAGTCATTTTGATAAAAGTTTCAAACAATTCAGTTTAGTAAAAATTGAGTTTTTGTTTACGCACAGTTGAATGTCAAACAGTTCTATTTCAAACAATTCAGTTGAGCATAAGTATACATTTTTGCGTAACACATTTTAAATGTCAAAATAGTTCTATTTCAAACAATTCAGTTTAGCATAAGTATACATTTTTGTTTAACATAGTTAAACGTCAAAAGAGTTCTATTTCAAACAATTCAGTTTAGTGTAAATATGCAGTTTAAACACGCAGTTAAACGTAAAAACAGTAAATTTCAAATAATTCAGTTTAGCGTACTTAAGGTTTATTTCTATTTCACCTATAGATAAGACCCTATCAGGTGCTACCACTTTGGGCTAAAGTGGACCTGAAAGCGATGGCAATGAAGAGGTACTCCACATTCCCCAAAGTTCTAGCATTACTGAAGCCTTACAATAAAATTATTTAGTGTCATATCCAAGAAAATCGCTGGGGGAGTCTTACGCCTCTGCACAAATACAGTCAGTGTATTCAGCTGCCGAAGCCGACTGGACCGAAGGATTCTAGTTCAAATAAATGAAGGAATTGAATGAGGTAGATATGAACAAAAACCACTTCCTATTTGAATTTCAAAATAGGTCACTGATTCCTGTGTTGTATGTCGACCTTCGACCCGGCCAAAATATGCTATTCCAAGTGATACACACATTCCAATGGCAGTTATGGGAAGAATCGCATAGGCAGACTTGGCTGAAAAAATGGGACAAGGTGAAAATCCCATGGTACACTCATAGACCGATGCACCGGAAGTGAACTATGAACTGCATGACAGTTATTTCCTCTTGATGACGATCAAACATGCCATTCCAAAGATTGAGTGGGCGATTGAACTATTATATAACTCGGTGAGGACAAGAAGTCAGTGAGTTGGATTCAGACGAGTTGGAGACAAGTTGTGGTAGAGAAAGCCACCACCCAGCAGAAGAGGCCTTCGGGACCCCCGATTCAGTTGGAGATCAGATGAGTTGGTGAGAAGATGCTGGAATGAGAACATGTCGAAGAGAGGCTAGGCCCTCGGTTGAGCAGCCCTAGAGAACGAGAACGACACACGGCTATGTTTGGAGGGGCTGGTGAGGTCAATATGTTGCAGTCTTTTTTCAGTCTCCAACTCCCTCTCACACACAAACGTTACAAATAAAATGAGAGGTATATTTTTTTAAAGATGTCTTCGCTCGTCTTTATTATTGCGTCAATATTTATTCAGTATGCATATGTATATGAGTATACAACACCTGCTGTTACCAGGAAATGCCATATTAAAGAACAGCCGAAGAGTAATCAGCTGAAACACCATAAATAAATAAAAAATGGATTTTGTTTTCGTTCATTAATAATTAAAGAACAAATTCCTTTGTTTTTTTGGGGGGGGTTTTGCCTAGTCCCCCGGGGCTGTAGAATACACCGACTGCTTCTCTGCCTAGGAGTAACCCCCGCAACGAGTGTCCTGTATGTGACAACAATCTGATTGTAAGGTTCCAGATATACAGGAGCTTTGGGGAATGCGGAGTACCCTGTCATTGCCATCGCTCCCAGGACCACTCTGGCTCGGAGTGGTAACACATGATGGGGTCCAATCTATGGATCAAATAGAACAAAACTATGAGATTATGCTAAACTGAATTGTTTTGAAATAGAACTGTTTATTTGTATAAAAATGGATTTGGCATTAAATAACTAACCTACAATGGTTGATATGCCAGAAAACCTAACCAAATCCAACCAAAACCGTTGTTAAGCTATATGATTTTTATCGGAATTTCTGAGATATGATATAGTCATAGAAATTCTGACACGTATAAGCTTGCAGCTTTTATCATATCAATTCGATCAAAGTAGTCTCAGAAGTTCTTCGGACGATATAAAATACTGGGATTAGGATGCCTTATTGATAATATACACATTTGCTGGCAGATATCAAAACAACTGTTATGTCTAGCCAAGGCGCGAACAAAAATCAGGTCAAGTTACCATCCTAATTAAGTAGTTTTCTTTCTTTCATTCTCCTTCAACAATTTACTTTTTCTTTCAAGATCTTTTTTCTTTCTTTCTTTCTTTGGTTTCTTTCCTCTAATTCTCGTTCCATATTCTTTTTTTCCATTTTTCCTTTCTCTCAAACGTCTTTCTTTCTTTCTTTCTTTCTTTGAGTTTCATTCTTTATGTCTTTTCATTTATTTCTTTTCTTTCTTTCCATCTTTCTCATTGCCTCAATTTCTTGGTCGCTTGTTTTTTTTTTTCTTTCTTCTTTCTTTCTTTCTTTCTTGCTCGCTTGCTTCTTCATGTTCTGTTCTTTATTTTTCTTTCGTTCTTTTTTTACTTCTTTCTCTCTTTATTTTTCATGTCCTTTCTTTCTTTCTTTCTTTCTTTCTTTCTTTTTCATGTTCTTTACTTCATCCTTTTTCTCTTTCTTTCTTTCTTTCTTTCTTTCTCTTTCTTCCATTCTTTTTTCTTTTCTTTCTTTCTTTTATTCTCAATTTCGTTCTTCTTCATGTTTTTCCTTTATTCCTTTTTCTTTCTTTTTACGAAAGATAGGAAAATAAAAGAATCGTATCCCTGCCCAGCAGTTTTCATTCTTTAGGGCAAAGATCTGATCACATACAAATCCGCCCAACTTACTGACAACAGTCAGTCTATAATTTGGATGTTGCCGTCCTAATTAGGGTTCGCCAGATGTTTGGTGCTGTAAGAGGCAGCTGTTTCTAAATTCCTGGAGTGTAGATGTACCCATTTCAAATTGGCATTGAGGTTGCCCTAACATCTTTTTTCCCCAGTTGGCTGAGGCTGTAGAATACACTGACTGCTTTTCAGCAGAGGGGTAAGACACCCCCACAACGAGTGTCCTTATATGACGCTAAACAATCTGATGGTGAGGTTCCAGTAATGTTGGAGTTTTGGGGAATGCGAAGTAACTCTTCATTGTCATCGATCCCAGGTCCACTCTGGCCCAGAGTGGTAACACTTGATAGGGTCCTATCTATGGATCAAATAGAACTAAACTATGTATTTATGCTAAGCTGAATTGTTTTTAAAATTCTTTGTCTCTTTACCAGTGTTGTATATTGACCTTTGACCGAGTCGTCAATCAGAGATGCACCTGTGTAAATAAGCGGAATAAGAAGCGGAAGCAAGTTGGCGTTATAAAATATTATAGGCAGGAGTCGGCGGCTGTTGAGTTAGTTGGTGACAGGAGGGCCAAAATGAAGGCCAACTTGCAGATTGAGGGCTGTGGCCCTCAGCGACCCTTGTTGAGCAACCCCAGCCAACATGTGTAAGAAGTGCTGCTTTGGTCAAGAGAAGAATTTGGGTCAATATAACAGTCTCTCCCTGTCTCCACTCATCTCTCACACATAACAGAAACATCAACCCTTTCGAGAATAAAGTGTAAGAGATAAATATTTTTTAAAGAAATGTGTTCGTTCGTTCATTGTAGTTCGTAGATTATGTCACCGCTTATATTTGTATATGTATGTGGCTATACAACACCAGTAGAAATGTAGTTTATTAAGGAAAATTTTTTAAAGAGTTCAGAAAAACTAAGTATGATAAATGTCTGAGGAAAAACATTTTCAAACAATAAAGGTAAAGATCTAGTTCACATAATTATCCTCGTGAAGAAAAAAGAAAAAATTTAATTTGGCAGTGTCTTTGTAACACACACACGAATTTCAGTAATTTTTAAAATTAATTATTATCTTTTTTTTTTTTTTTTTTGGCGTGGGAGAATGGATTTCCGGTTTTGTGGCCGGATGATAACTTCCATCACTTCTTAGACTGAAGAGACTGGCTCTTGAGAACTCTCAACCACTAAGGTAGCACCTGCTCCTCATCTACAAGGCCCCAGGCTGATGCCTGAAGCGCCCCCCACTAAACGATAAGGAAATCTTTGCATCTGTGCGACAGAAGCTCCCTTTTCAATAGCTACAACAAAAAAGTGTAGGAGAGGGGCACCACTCCTTTCCCTAGATTGCTCCACTTTACCCTTAATACGTACCTTATATCGCTGAGTATTAAGCTAGGAGGTATCAAGTACCATTTTTAAAGTCTTTGGTATGACGCGACCTGGGACTGAACCCAGGTCTTCCGGATCAGAGGGCATCTCTCTACCTACTAGGGCAATGAGCTGGGTTAATTGATAATAAGGTCATCCAAGTTGAAGGATGTGATTTATTGAGAAGCAAAATCGACACTACAGCGTAAACTTTTTCTTGTTACAACAATTTGTTTCTATTTTTTTTGTGTTTTTAAACATCCCATCGTCGATTTAACATCACTAATATCATCCCTGATAGTCCGGGAGATGGTTCATTAGAACCGAAATGTCGACTTGAATTACCTTGTTATCAATTTTTTTCTCTATATATTGTCAGATTACACTCCATTATTTACTTCCACAAACACACACACACACAAACGTATATATATTATATATATATATATATATATATGGAAGTAAATATATGGGAGTAAATATATATATATATATATATATATATATATATGAGAAAGAGAGAGAGAAATTTAGAATAAAGATTTATAAGAATTATAAGTAGTCTCTCTTTCCTTTTTCAAATTCGTCACCTAAGAAAACATGATTTTATTTTACATTTCTGTTGAGTATCATGGGGGGTGTCCTCGTGGTGTAATGGTTAAAGCGATGAACTGCGGAATCGTAGTACGCGAGTTCGTACTCCAGTCGCGCTATTACGTTCACTTTCGGGCAAATACCCTTGGGAAAGGTTATGAACCCCCCTTATTCTCCCTCCAGCTATGGGTAAATAGTAGGACGGACTAGGTTCTTCAGCCTTGGTGAGGCAACTAGTCTAGGAGAAGGAAAACTCTGAATTCAAAACCTGTTAAACTCCGCTTAAAAATTGACCTTGTGTTATATCCTGCCCGAGCGAGGGGTTGGTAAATAGTATCATGGATACATTAAAACCTATTGATTTCATTTTCCAATTGATAATGAAATTATTATAAGTAAACACATAAAAATGGATTGCAAACCCATCCATTTAACCTTTATGAGTGTAAATATTGATATAAACTTTACTCATGCAAAGCAGACATTAGATATGTATTTTATGGAACTTTCATTCACATTTAACTGTACTCAAGCGGTTTTATTATAGTTTAACATGAATTAGTCTAACGTGACTCTTCTTTAGGTAAGCCACTTTGGGGGTGGAAATTTACTAAGCTTTTTGCTCAAGGCCATATGAAAGCCTCTTTCATATGGCCTTGAGCAAAAAGCTTAGTAAATTTCCACCCCAAAGTGCTTACCTAAAGAATGAGACTCGAACTCACTCGTGTAGGTTTGCTAGTCGAGCTTGCTAACCATTACACCACCAGAGGCGCCTTTAGGTAAGCACTTTGGGGGTAATGTTTTTTTTTTAGTGGGGTTAGTTCACTTTGAGGCAGCAATTCTCCAATGAGTCAGGTTGTGCTGATAATTCTTCAAAGTAACGTAGTTGCTAAAGTGCTGAACAGCAACATGGTGGGTAAGTGAGTTCAAACTCCAGTTGGGCTAGTGCGTTCACTTTCAAATCCTGGACGGACTGATTGCATTTCACATAGCAATAATACCCTTGGGAAAGGTATGAATCCAATTATTCTCCTCCAGCTATGGATAAATAGAAGGGCAGACTAGGTTCTTCAGCCTTGGTGAGGCAACTAGCATGGAGAAGGAAAACTCTTAATTCAAACCAGTTAAACTCCGCTTAAAGATTGACCTTGTGTCATATCCTACCCAAGCGGAGGGGGTTGGTAAATATGATAGCGTTCACTTTCGGACTGATACCTTTTATGAACCCCTTTATTTCCCCAGCTATGGGGTAAATATTACGACTAATGTTCTTCTTATTCAAGGATAGCTTCGGCATTTAATAACCCACAATGGTTGATATGCTATTAAACAAAGGAAACAAGCGAAACCAACTAAATCTTCAAATTTTTTTTTTATTTTAAATTTTAAATAGTTTTCATCGAAGGAACCCCTCTTAAACTAGTAGACAAATTCACGTACCTAGGAAGCAGCGTCGAATCAACCGAAAAGGACATCGAAACGAGGTTAACGAAAGCATGGACAGCTATCAATAGGCTATCGACTATATGGAAATCAGACCTAACCGATAAAATGAAACGCAGTTTCTTCCAGGCAGCGGTCACATCGATACTGCTATATGGATGCACTACATGGACGCTAACAAAACGGCTGGAGAAGAAACTAGATGGCAATTACACAAGAATGCTGCGTGCAATCCTCAACAAGTCCTGGCGGCAACACCCAACAAGACACCAACTGTACGGCCACCTGCCCCCTATCACGAAAACTATTCAAGTTAGGCGAACCAGACATGCAGGACATTGCTGGAGAAGCAGAGATGAACTCATAAGAGATGTACTCTTATGGATCCCCACATACGCGCGCGCAAAAGCAGGACGACCAGCACGAACGTACATTCAGCAGCTATGTGAGGATACAGGTTGTTGTCCTGAAGACCTGCCTAGGGCGATGAACGATAGGAGGAGTGGCGAAAGAGGGTCAGGGATATCCGTGCTGCCAGCACGATATGATGATGATGATGAATGTTTGTCTAACACTCAGCATTATCAGGTAAGGATTAAGAGTAAATTTGAGCAATCCAGAGGATGGAGTAGAACCCTCCCCTACACCTCGGTGTGGTAGCTAAGGAAAAGGGGGGCTTTTGGGTCACCCTCGATTATGGTCTCTCTCTCTCTCTCTCTCTCTCACTCTTTCATTTGTTCTATTTTCTTTATTTCTTGTCATGTATGGATTTCACTGCTGACTTTTTCTGTCTTAATTGAATTTTTAAAATCCAATGATAATAAAGTTCTTTGTGTTTCAGTGTGTTGAACAATGAACCCACAAAGGCCAAGTTCTACTGAAAGTACTGTTTTGCTTCTTAATTACGGAAGAGAAACAGCGATAAACTGATATAGAACTAAGATGGGTGACTGCTTAGAAACAGAAGGTATTGTAAACAATATTAAGTCTGTGTGGCAGAGTAAGCAAAGCTTAGTACATAACCAGTCACGCTAAAACCAGAGATTCCTGCTAGATCCTAAAAATTAATAAATCAAACAGTGTTATCTTCTATGCTTTTTGTTGTCCTTTTTTGGGGGATTTATAGAAATTTTTTTTCGTGTACGAATACAGCATTTAAGAGTATATACGTTACATTTTTTTTGATTTGTTCGCCTGCATTGTGATTAACTAAGGGTTAATTTGTTAGCCTGCATTGTAATTCATACTAAGGTTAAATTTTAGCATGTGTTGTAATTTACACAGGTTTTTTTGCTTAGAAGTGGCCTGAGGCCTTATGAATAGAACATCCAGTGAGAATCGAATTTACTCATGAAGGTTTACAAGTCTAGCTTGCTAACCATTACACTTCCCGAGGCGCTATGTTATTACTTTTACGACTGAACACATTTTCTCTCTCTTGGATAGATAGGCAAGTTTCTTTGTTGAATGACATACTGGCCATCGCGGGATATTTAATTCCAAAGCTACCCTTGTAAAATAACTGTCGTCAAACTATTTAACTCACAGATGGTGGCGAGGGTATACCTTTGGTGTAATGGTTAAAGCACTGAACTGCGGAATCGTAGTACACGAGTCCGAACTATTACGTTCATTTTAGAACAAATACTCTTGGAAAAGTATGAACCCCTTATCCTCCCAAGTATTGGTCAAATAGTACCACGACTGCCATTCAAAAAAAAGAGATGGATCTGGCATTAAATAACCCGAGAAGGTTGATATTTCATTAAATAACAAACAAACAGAAGGTGGCGGATAAATGATACTTTTCCCCTACTGTATTAGACCGAAAGCGAGCATAATAGTTCGAACTCGCTTACTACGATGTCTCTCAGCCCAAGGTGCTTGCTACTACGCCATATATATATAATATATATATATAATATATATATATATATAATATATATATATATATATATATATTATATATATATATATATATATATTGTTTGAAATAGAGCAGTTAGACAAAACTCAAAATAAAAATGTTTTTGATAATTATACTGTGTACTCATATTAAACTGATTTATTTGAAATAGAATTGAATATTTGCATAAAAATGGATTTGGCGTTAAATAACTTACAAATGTTGATATGCCATAAAACGCCAACCAACCAACTAACTTTTTTGAAAATTTATAATATGAAAAAAGATTGGGTATTCTGAGGATGATTAAATTTATCGTAGAATTATTTGCCAAGGTTAAACCTCTTGGCTTTTTGCATTAGGCCTTCATCAGGGCGTTTAAACATGTGATGTTATATTTTCTGAATTTTATGTAAATGAGATTTTTTAATTTTTTAAATGGAATAAAAAAATAATGTGAACGTTTTAAATATTCTATTTCCGTTAGCGTCGTTCCGTTTCAAAACTGTGTCATGTAAATAGCATTGGAAATTTATTTTACAAACATAACGCATAAAAATTTAGCTGGACACATATCGTAACGGTTATAGACGTTGGTTCTCTAAGGAGACGATCATCTGGTGTTGCGTGTTCAATCTTGACTGCAGGCGAGTATTAATACAGGAATACTTAACACTTGAACCCGGTTATGACTAACAGAATCAGAACAGGCGACCCCCATGGATTCAATAAAGGACGAAGTTCCGTGAAGGTTCCAGAGTTCGGCATAAAAATTTGTTTATATTACATCAGGTCTATATTCACATCTAATTTACTGTGTTCATACCCAACTATTTTAATCATTTTCTCTCTCACACTCGCCCCATCTCTCTCTCTCTCTCTCTCTCTCTCTCTATATATATATATATATATATATATATATATTATATATATATATATATATATATATATACACACCTTTAATGTTTAAGCTGGTTGGGATTTATCGCATTTCAACCTTTGTAGATCCTATAACGTCAAATCTATTTTTCTGTAAATCAGTTCTATTTAAACATTTCAGTTTAGCATGAGTACAGAGCTTAATTATCAAAAACATTTCTATTTCAAAACAATTCAGTTTATTCAGTTTATGAAAATACATTTTCAATGTCAAAAAATGTTCAATTTCGAACAATTCAATTTAGCATAAGCACGCATTTTTAAATGTAAGTACAGTTTAATTGTGAAAAACATTTCCATTTCTAATTATCCAGTTTAGTCAAGCAGTTCTAAGTCAGATAATTCAGTTTAGTATAAGTACAGATTTTGTTTACACACAGTTAAATGTCGAAACAGTTCCATGTTGAACAATTCAGTTTAGTGAAAATACTGTTTCAATGTCAAAAAACAGTTCTATTTCAAATAATTCAGTTTAGCATAAGCACTCAGTTTAAATGTAAGGTACGGTTTAATTGTTAAAAACATTTCAATTTCAAGCTATTCAGTTTAATCAAACAATTCAGTTTAGCATAAGTAGACCGTTAGTCCTATTTAACCCATAGATAGGGCCCTATCAGGTGCTACCACGCCGGGCCAGAGTGGACCTGAAGTAATGGCAATGAAGGGGTACTCTGTATTCCCCAAAACCCCACCTCACCATCAAACTGTTTAGTGTCATATCCAGGACACTCATTGGCGAGCGGGGTCTTACCTTTCTGCAAAGGTGCAGTCAGTGTATTCTACAGCCCCACCCAACTGGGCAAATATATATACGTGTGTGTGTACGTGTGTGCATGCATATATATATATATATATATATATATATAATATATATATATATATATATTGTAATTTGCTTGAAGTATTGCACAATTATTTTATTTTGTAGCATTGAATTATGTTAGAGGGCTATTGCAATGCGGAATGATAATTATTAGATTCTAATTCATCTTAAAGTAAAACTTCATCGTCAGAGACATTTTTTTTTTTATAAATGTACACGATGTTGGAAGTTCTTTAAAAAAATGTGAACCTCCAACATCTTGTCCGTTTATAAAAAAAAAAATGTCTCTGACGTTGAAGTTATATTTTCAAATTAAACTCAAATAGTTATTATTTGGCATTGACATAGCTCTCTTAATTCATTCAATAATTGACCAAGAGTGTAGACTGTTCGCCATTGGTATGGGACGCCTGGGTACATTTCCAGGTCGCGTCATACCAAATACTTTTAAAATGGTATTGATAACTAATTGCTTATCATCAGCAACATTAGGTACGTATCAAGGGTAAAGTGGAGCAATCCAGGAAAAAGAGTAGTACCCTCCCCTACACCTCGGTGTAGTAGCTATTAAAAAGGGAGCCCTCGACTACGGGTGCCAACTTTACACTATATATGTGTGTGTGTCTATTCGTTTCTCTTGTGCAGTTACCTTGAAGTAAATTAGACTCGCAAAATCCTGAATTACAATCGGAGAATCCCAATTTCTACATTGCTAATAACTACGCTATTTATTAACCGATCATAAAAAGTTTACATTTTCAAGAGCCCAGCTCTGAGGATGACACCTCTGTAATGGGCTTGTATATCTTTGGGTTAAAATACATTGTGTGTAGCCTTTTAAATAGTTGTCCAACAGTTCTTCTATAAGGATGGGTTTGGTATTGAATAACCCACAATGGTTGATAAAACATTAAACAAAGAGACCAAAAGTTGTTAGCCCAGTCGGGTGGGGCAACAGAATACACCGACAGCATCTCTGCAGAAGGATAAGACTCCCGCAACGAGTGTCCTGGATATGACACTAAGCAGTCTGATCGTGAGGCTCCGTAATGCTGGAGCTTTAGGAAATGCTGAGTACCCCTTCATTGCAATCGCTTCCAGGTCCACCCTGGCCCGGAGTTGTAGCACGTGATTGGGTCCTAACAATGGGTCAAATAGAACTAAGCCGTGTAATTATGCAAAACTGAATTGTTTGATATAGTACTGTTTTTGCATTTAACTGTGTGTAATTAAAAAACTGTTCTTACGCTAAACAGAATTGTTTGAAATAGAACTGTACGTATTTATAAAAATGGATTTAGCATTAAATAACTTACAATGATTGATACGCCATAAAATCAAAACAGACCAAACATTGTTTATGTGAATGTGTGTATGTGCACGTGTGTGTATGTGTGTGTGTGTGTTTATGTGTATGTGTGTATGTGCATATGTGTGTGTGTGTGCTTATGCGTGTGTGTGTGTATGTGCATATGTATGTGTGTGCTTATGTGTGTGTGTATGTGCATGTGTATATGTGTGTGTGTTTTATGTGTATGTGTGTATGTGCCTGTGTGTATGTGTGTGTGTTTATATGTATGTGCGTATGTGTATATATGTGTGTGTGTTTATGTGTATGTGAGTATATGCATGTGTGTGTTTATGTGTGTGTGTTTATGTGCATGTGTGTGTATGAGTGTGTGTTATGTGTGTATGTGTGTATGTGCATATGTGTGTGTGTTTATGTGTATGTGTGTAAGTGTTTATGTGTATGTGTGCATGTGCATATGTGTGTGTGTGTTTATGTGTGTGTGTGTGTTTCTGTGTATGTGTGTATGTGCATATGAGTGTGTGTGTGTGTGTGTATGCGTGTGATCACTGAAATCTCAAAGCAGACTAAAATGCAAATGATTAATTAATTAACTGTTCTGTAAATTAGGCACAATCTTATTTCCCCCCCCCCCTACAAAAAAGGACATTAATTATGTCGGCATTTGGTGAGGAATGATAATTTCGCTGATTATTTAATTGCTGCCTGCTTTACTGCGCGATCCAATGTAAAATTAGGGATGCTGATCTACATCAGTGACAGGAAAACATTACATGTCTTAGAAATGGAACGTTGTATTGACTTTTGCCTCTTCTTTTACGGAAAAAAAAAGCGTGAAAATATCAAGAGTCAACTTCGAGTAAATTAGGTAATGGGATTATATTTTCAGAACCCCGATTCGCATACTTTTGGGTAACTCCCTGCAAAACAGACAGAGCCAACATACATACGAAATTGTATATCTATCTATCTATCTATCTATCTATCTTTTTCCAAAATATTATATTTTAACACACACAACACACATACACACCGATACATATATATATATATATATATATATATATATATACGTTGGTTTATCCACTTTCCCCACTTATTTTTATCATGCATATATATATATATATATATATAATATATATATATATATATATATATATATATATGCATGATAAAAATAAGTGGGAAAGTGGATAAACCAACATTGACAACGGATTCAGTAACATTTCCACTTTTCCGCTGATTTTTTTTTTCTTTTCAGATATACCAGAATCTACCTTTTTTTACACACACACACACACACACACACACAAACACACACACACACACACACACACACACACACACATATAGATAGATAGATAGATCGATTCAACTCATCAAATAATCTATATTTTGTAGATATGAACTGGTCCCTTTTAAAAAGTCTAGTTTGGTATAAGGAAAGACCAATGGGGCACCTAGGGAAAAAGGTCTTTCTTTCTTTCTATATATATATATATATATACTATATATATATATATATATATATATATAGAGAGAGAGAGAGAGAGAGAGAAATTGATATATCGCTGTAAAGAAAATAAGGAATATGTGTCCATATTTATTAATCTATCTACATGCAATATATATATATATATATATATATATATATATATATATATATATATATATATGTGTGTGTGTGTGTGTGTGTACTTCTGTACTGTTGTCATTTATCAAGCTTAGTCTAGTTTGATACAAGGACTGATCAGTGGGCCCCAAGTTATAAACGAAATCAGTAACCATATATATATATATATATATATATATATATATATATATATATATATATATATATTGAGAGAGACAGACAGACAGACAGAGACAGATATAGAGAGATACGACGTGAAATATTATGTTCATGTAGAAAGGCAGGTATATATGCTTATTAATTTCTCTCTCTCTCTCTCTCTCTCTCTCTCTCTCTCTCTCTCTCTCTCTCTCTCTCTCTCTCTTATTTTGATTCATCTTAAACAACAATAATAATGAAAAAAATTAAAATAACAAAAGCTGCTTTGACAGTTTACAAGTTTCATTAATCCTGTTTTTTTTTTTGTTTTTTGTTTTTACTTTGTTTTTTTGGATAAATGACAATGATGTGGTCGGTGTATCCTGCTTGGTTCGAACTGTCTTCAGTCGATACAATTGGGACGAATACTGAATCTCACCTCTCCTGATTTTTATAAGTGTTAAAAATGTTTTTGTGTAACCATTAAAATTTGGGTTTTATATATCTTACCAATGATCATCTCGATGCCATGAGAGAGAGAGAGAGAGAGAGAGAGAGAGAGAGAGAGAGATGAATCAAGAAAAAGATATTGAATGAAACTTAGAAGATCTTTGTTTAATATAAGTTATATACACGATAAAAGAAGATATAAAACTACTTACCATGTTTTTGTGTGATATAATATGCAGGTTTTTCACAAAAACGTATCTTTTCCTCCAGTACTCTTTCAGTGCATATGTGTACGTTGTTTTTTTGTTTTTTTCTTTAGGTTTTTCCCCTTTTTAAGTGTTTTAGTACAGACGCCAAGAAAGATGCTAGCGTCAAGAAATCTTGGTACTGAACTGAAGTATATTTTCTAACATTCAACTAAATAATAGCAGTAGCAATAGTTCTGACAGTACGCTGTTCTGATGAGGAGACAAGCCAGTTAAAAATTAACAGATGCTTCTTAAGCCTCCAGCTTCTCAGTTTTCTACTATTCAAGCAGCGAGGGAAAAGAAAGCAGGCATCACTTTATTTCCTGGCAGATCTTTCTTTCTTTCTTTCTTTCTTTCTTTCTTTTTTTATTCATTTTTCTAGTTTTATTTTCTTCATCCTGACGTCTTTAACCCGGAAGACAGATAAACACACACACACACACAAACACACACACACACACACACACACACACACACACACACACACACACACACACACACACACACACACACACACACAAAAGAAAAAAAGAAAGAAAGAAAAAAGGAAATTAAAGGTTTGGTTTCTTGCATTTTAAGCATCTTTTAAATCCACCCTCTGTTGATCGACAATAAAATACAGAAGTCAATCAAAAAAAAAAAAAAAAAGATAAAATATAAAAAGAAGCTGACTCTAGTGAGTCGTAATATTGGGTGTGGTCGTTATCCAACCTTTTTCATGACACTAATGATTCACATATCGAATAAGAAGCATTTTATGGATGTTTAGCGTAACGGGTATTGTCGTAGGAAATGGAATCAGCAACACAAATTCAAACCACACTGACGCCCTCGGGAAAGGCATGACTCCATCTCTAATCTCTTCAGCTATGGGTAAATAGTGACACAAACTGGATTCTTTTTAAGTTGGTATGGTAGCCGATCTAGGAGAAAGGAAACTCTGAATTCATATCTGCTAAAGTTCAGTAAAAAAATTTACCTTATGTTACATTCTTGTCGTTCGGTATATATATATATATATATATATATATATATATATATATATATATATATATAAGCATGTTTGATTAAATAATCAAGACATGTTTTGTTGATATGATTTTATTTGGATCTTTCCTGACAAGTTCTTTGATTTTTTTCGGTTGGAGTTGGGTGATGAATTTACCGAAAGTGTTCGGAGCATTTTCGGACCCTTCAGAAGCCATCATCAAGGATTGTTTGCAATAGCTAAAATTGTGTTTTTTCAATTTTTTATATATATTAAAGCTTTTGAAGTTTCTCATTGGCCTAGTAGATAGAATGTTTGCCAATGGCCCGCTAGACCGAGGTTCAATTCCAGGTCAAGTCATATCAAAGAATGGTATTTGATGCCGCATTGCTTAAGACTCACCATTTACGTACGTATTGATGGTAAAGAGGAGCAATCCAGCAAAAGGAGTGGCACTCCCAACACTTTGGTATAGTAGCTATTGAAAAGGGAACCTTCGAGCCGCCCTCAATTATGATAATTTATAGTTTGATTAAACTGGGATGTTAATGACATCGAACGAATTTAAAACAAAACGCTATCAGCGGAAATGAAATATTTATCAAGAGAAATAGAATATCTATATATATATAGTTGTTGAGGATGGCGACACTCCTTCGCCTGGATTGCCCTACTTTACTCCCGATACGTACCTCATAATGATGTGTTTTAAGCAAGGAGGTATCAAGTACCATTTTTAAAGTCCTTGGTATGACTCGACCTGAGATTGAACGCCAGTCTCCCAGACCATTAGCGAACACTCTACCCACTTGGCCAATGGGCCGGTTTTCATGTGCTATTATTGTAATGTTTTCAGCAAGAATTTTTTAAAATTTGGATTTGCGCAGGAAGTGACTTTTAAAATGTAGGGTTATAGAACTAGAATCATTAAGGTGAATAGTAAGACATCTTGAAAAGGTCGTAGTGGTAAGACCAACATACGTGGTGCATTCAATAAGTTTCCAGACTTTTTTGCACAGCCATTTAAAATTGTCGTAGACTCTTGAAAATTCAGTATGTTATTGCTATGAGATGACTGACTAATTTTTATGATTTCAGCTTCAAATGAACAGCTACAGCAGGAATTAGAATACACCCTACCAAAGCCTGATTGTCACAGCTGGTGAATTTCAAAAATGCAATCTGGACGTGAAGACACTTTAGAAGAACAATATGCAATTTATTTAAATTAATTTAATTAATTTAAATTCTGATTTAAACTTGAAAAAAAGCTACAGAAACATATGGAATCCTTTACACTGCTTTTTGACCATCTTGCATGAATCGAGCATCAGTTTTTGAGTGACATAAGAGATTCAAGAACGGCAGGAAGTCTGTGAGGGATGATGAGAGGTGTGGAAGGAGTAATAAAGTCAATTGACCAGAGTTGATTGGCCAAACGGTTAGGGTTAGGGTTACTATGCTGAGGTTTTAAGAGAGTTCAGCAAGAGATTCTGTCGGAAGAGGCCAACACTCTTGAAATCAGGTCAGTGGCATTTCTACTAGGACAATACACCAGTCCCCAACTCCATCCTTGTCACAGACTATTTGACCAAGATGGGCATCAAGACAGTTCTTCACCCTCCCTATAGTCCAGACCTTGCTCCCCGTGACTTTTGCTTATTCCCTAAGGTCAGAGGATGTCGTTATGAGACAATTGAGGAGATGAAAGAGGCTGTGACGAAGGTCATTGACACGCACACAAAAGAGGACTTCCATGGGGCCTTCCAGAAGTTGTTGGAATAGTCCAACAAGTGCATTGCAGCTGGAGGAGAGTACTTCGAAGGGAACTAGAGTTTCATGTGTGTACTATCAATAAAAGTGCCCATACGAAAAAGTCTGGAAATTATTTGATGATCCTCGTTCGTTGGAAACACAGTCTCCCAAGAGACCATTGAACATATTTACGATGTTTGTCCTACCAAGAAGTTAAGAGGAGAGGGAAGAGTTATTGGAAATTATAAGGTTGGAAGTCTTACATGTGTTGTAGTAGATGGTAAGTCTTTTTTTTGGTTAGGATTAGTAGGGAGAACAACCCCCATAATTATATATATATATATATATAAGTTATGTGCAAAATGGTAGAGTCTCTAGCTTTCATAGTGCGACTGGTCATGGAGATTTTTAGTGGAATCGCTGGTAAATTCGAGCACCATTCTTCTATCATCAGTTTAATCCAAGAAGTTTCACTGGTTTTATATAAACCTTCCTCACTATAAAGAATTAACTTGTGTTGTTAGTCATACATTTCATATTTCTAACCGAACTGTTGGATCCTCATGCCGAGATCGGCGGGAGAATCTATTATCTCTCTCTTTCTCTCTCTTTCTCTCTCTCTATATATATGCATATATATATATATATATATACATATATATCATCAGGTCGTACTGACAGTACAGAGTCCCCTGACTCTCTCTCTCTCTCTCTCTCTCTCTCTCTCACTCTCTATCCGTCGCTCCTAGCAGATCATCCAGACTGGATCCAGCGTGCACAGAGTGGTAAGTATATCCTTTTCGGTCAACACTAGTGTGTCTCTGCGTAGTAGTCCAGAGGGAACCATCACTTATGAGTTCGTCCTTACTTTTCTAGCAATGTCCAGCATGTCTTGATACAGGAATTGAATGTTATTTGTCAATCAGACAGGAAAAACGAATGGCCTGGTCTTTACTTAGTAAAAAAAATTAAAAAACAAAAAAGCAAATGAAATTTGGGTTAGGGAGATAGGGTGACCTGAATTTTGTTGGTTTTTCTTAATCACTCTTTATTTCTTTGAAGATGCGGATCTAACATTTTTTAAAAAAACAAGAGGCTACTGCTGAAATAAATATTATTACAAAAAAATAAGTAGTAGGTTTTTCTTTTATATGGAGTTATTGGCTCTATAATTTATCTTATTATTATTTTACTTTGAGCCCTTTTTTGGATTTTTAATAACAATGATATTGTAGATAGAAAATCCGAAAATAGAATCGTTCCCACCATCGGCTAACTTAGCGTTGGATGATATATATATATATATATCTTTATATTATCCATATATATATATATATGTATCCTTATATTATCCATATATATATATATATATATCCTTATATATATATATGGATAATATAAGGATTTATATATATATATATATCCTTACATTATCCATATATATATATATATATATATATATATATATGCTTTTTTTCATCATACAACGTGTGAAAGCACGTGCGATACCCTTACCTCATCAGCCGCCAACCAGGGAGATAACACAGGTGCCCGTGGTGTAGTCGTTATCGTCGTAGGAAATGGACACGGCGACACAAGTTCAAATCCTAGACGAGACTGATTGCATTTCACATAGCACTAATACCCTTGAAGAAGGTATGAATCCAATTATTCTCCCTCCAGCTATGGGTAAATAGTAGGACAGACCAGTTTCTTCAGCCTTGGTTAGGCAACTATTCTAGGAGAAGGAAAACTCTGAATTCAAACCTGTTAAACTCCGCTTAAAAATTGACCTTGTGTCATATCCTGCCCGAGCAGAGGGGTTGGTAAATAGGATAACACAGTTTCAGTAACTCAAGGCAGTACTGCCACTCCTGGCGCAACCCAGCAGCTTTTGCCACCGGACAGGGTATTTAAAAGAAATATATATCTATATATACACAAGATAAACTAAAAACAGACATTACAGTGGACGTTCGTTCTTCTTCATTTTGGTGCAGTTTATGATTTAAAAACTCGTTTACTTACGGCCGTTGATGTCATAGCAACCGTTTCTTGATTTTGCGTAATCACACGAGAAAGGTGGTTCCGCGTGTATATCATTCATGTTGAAATCCTTTCTATATCCGTTATCTATTTGGTTCGTTTTCTTTCATTTATGCATTACAGCCCAAAAGCACTCGAGACAAACATCATATATAATTCTGCTGAAAGATGGTATTCGTTGATCAATGGGCCCTCAATATGGGTGGTGAGTAAAAACAAAGCTCCCGGTCTAAGTTTGTCCAGGTAGCTATCTGATTCCCCTTGGGCCACTAAATTCTTGGCTTGCAAGAAATGTCTCCAGGACACTGATGGTCAGCAATGGGCTCGTGAATACTGTGGGGGTAAACCTGATTCATAGGCCCATCATTCGATTTACATTCTCCTTATATATATATATATATATCCTTATATTATCCATATATATAAATATATCCTTATATTATCCATATATATATATATATATATCCTTATATTATCCATATATATATATATATATCCTTATATTATCCATATATATATATATATCTTTATATTATCCATATATATATATGCATATATATATCATCATCATCATCCTTATATTATATATATATATCCTTATATTATATATATATATATATATATATATATATATATCCTTATATTATCCATATATATATATATATATATAATTCTTGATACGTGTGATAACAATGTTGCATATGACTAAGATAGGGTTATCTGATTTCCGAATCGTGTGAATTCGTTGGAAATTTTTAAGATCTCAAATAATGTCCTATGTTTTAATATAACCTTCAATTTCCTCGAAAATATTTAGACTTATATTGGAAGTTTTCTGGACTCTTGTCGAAGATATAAACCTTTTTAACCTCCTAGGTACGGGTTTAATAGTATCATTATTGCTCTTCTACGTGGATGGCTGTGGCATTAACTAATCATCGAAAGTTGATATGCCATTAAACAAGAAAATAAAGTAAGATTTCTCAGTTGTAAAAGTAGAAATGAAAGTGTGAAAAGATGTAGAGACATTCTTTTAAGTTGAAAGGATAATTAGAATGTTACTCGTTAAATTGAATAAACGTTGTATTTATTTCCAATATAGGATCCTGAAAAAGGGTTTCAAAAGTGTTATAAGCAGTACTTTGGATTTGGTTAAAATGTCCTCATTGCCGTTAACTACGATTTTGTTCGGTGGCTGGAGTTTTTTTTTTCTACCTGTAAATGAAATGAAGCCTTTTTCATATCTAGGTTTCTGTCTGTTTTTTGTTTCTTTGCATTTAATCAGAGTGAAGATACCATTCCATTTCGTGCAAGTCGTGATACACTTCCTTGATACCATTTCCCAAAACTATGATAACCTTCCATTAAACTGGATTATCATTCGGTCAGAGTGAGAATAGCATTCCATTCTATGATACTATTCTACCAGAAAAATGATACCATTCCATTAAACTTATTTGCCACTATATTAAGCCAATAATATCATTTTTTTAAAAAAGATTACCATTGCTTAAACCCTTAAACCCTGTGATAGAATTCAATTAAACTGATCCACAATTCTTTTAAAATCGGTCTCAATTCCATTAAATATTTAATCCCTTCCATTAAAGCGTGTTAATATTTCTTTTAACATATGATATAATTCCACTAAGTCGATGGTCTCATTCAATTCAACTGCTTCATTACTCCGTTAAACGAATGATACCATCCTAATAAAAGATATATATTTTATTAAACTGAATAACCATTAGTTTCTTTGCAAGCAATTATATGGTCTCAAATAACTGATAATAAGCATTTGCAAACAATTGTAGCTTTTTCTCAATATTAATAATTTGTACACAGTTATATGTTATCAATTATTCCCGTTCAAAACTAAGAGACCCCAATGTAACTCCCTGCGGCGTAATGGTTAACGGTGCTCGATTACGAAGTAAGCGAGTTTAAAATCCAATCAATCTATTACAATCACTTTTAGGACTAATGTCTTTTTGGAATGATATTCCACTTCTAATTCTTGCCGCTATGAGTTAAATAGTATCACTATTGTGTTCACCTCTGGCCCGGGAGACCAGGGCTCAATGCCAAAGACTAAAAAAAAAGGTAGTTGATACCTCATTGCTCAACACTCAGTATTATAAAGTATGTATCAAGGGTAAAGTGGAGAAATCCAGAGAAAGGAGTAGCTTCCTCCCCTGCATCTCGGTGTTGTAACTATTGAAAATGATGTCTTCGGGTCACCCTCAACTACTTATTGTTATTTACTTATTGTTTTTCTCGACGGATGTCTTTGGCATTGAATAACCCATGAAGGTTGATATGCCAGTAAACAAAAAAAAACAAATTATTTTTAAACAGATATGCTTGAGCCAGAGATGGGACACTCACAAGTATTTCCACACCTGGTCAGAGTGGACCTGGGAGTAAATTTAATCTAGGAGTGATACCAGACTCCTCTGAGCTCCAGAGGTACAGTTTTACTATCGGATGCACTTAAGTGTCATACTATAGAAGAAATAGTCAACGTATTCGGGACCCCGATTACAGGACTGAAAGCCTTTCAATGGCGGAGACTTATAATCCAGAAGTAAATGACGATATATGTTTTAAATGGAAGAGAAGGTAGAAGAGAATCTAACCTCTAACATTGGAAACTTTTTAGAAGATCTTGAATAATCGAAAGTTAGGATATGCAGAGCTATACAAAAGTTTCAAAAACTAAAATAATTTGCCACAACTGCTATATATATATATATATATATATATATATATAGAGAGAGAGAGAGAGATATAGGTGTGTGTGTGTGTGTGTTTGTATTATCTTACTTTTTTTATATTGATTAAACAAAATTAGATCCCTTACCCTTTACTAATCGAGTTTAGACAATACAAACTGCCTGAGATGATGAACAAATTATCAGTTCTTGCGAAAAATGGTCTTCGCATTTTTTCATTTGAGGAAGTTAACTAAGCTTAGTCAAATCAAAACTGACAAGTAAATAAAAAGGTAATGATTCATTGAATTATAAAACTCAAAACAGACGTAGAATACGTTCTTAAGGACGAGATTCAGCCATCGTTGCGAGAAAAATAAATAATTAATTCAGTAACTCTAAATAATTGGATATATATATATATATATATATATATATATATATATATATATATAGAGAGAGAGAGAGAGAGAGAGATAGATAGATAGATAGATAGATAGGAGGGGTTATGAAAAGACCTCGGGAAATTTGCAAAATGAAATATTTGTGCTACAAACTATTATATGTAATTCGTTACCTTCAGAAAAGAAAGAACGAAAGTAAGAACAAAAAAAAAAAAAAAAAAAGAACGAAAGAAAGAAAAAAAGAATATGGTTTATTTCTTTATTTTGGTTTTGTTTTGTTTCTTTTAATAGTTAATCAACATTCGTTGGGCATTAAATTTAAGGCCAAACTGTAGAAGAGTAGTGGCACAATTTGACCCATACTTCCAGAGGATAGAGAGTTTTGAAAAAGTCGAAAAAGAAAGAACGAAAGAAAGAAAAGTAAAATAGATAGATAAATAGATAGATAGATAGATATTTAAAAATTTGGGAGATTTGCATAGGGAAATATTGTACTTTGTCCTTTTTTGAAATTCGTTACCTTCAAATTGAAAGAAAGAAAGAAAGAAAGACAGAGACTTACATTCTAAAGTAGTTTTTCTTTTGTTTTTGTTGGATATATATATATATATATATATATATATATATATATATATATATATATATAAAATATATATATATAATCCGCCGAGGAAAATAGTCTAAGGGTTAGATTATTAAGCAATGGTTCAGGGTGAATAGGATTATCAAGTTGAGTGCTCAATGTCAACGGCTATCGAATATATCATTAATTTCAGATCAAAAATATATCGAAACACACGTGCAGAGCGAAAAAAATTTTTTATGAAATTTAACGAGAACAATTTAGTTTTGTAGTTTCATAATAATTTTATTTCGGGTCTATAGAATGACCTTCTGCATATGGATAAGATACTGTATTTTATCCATCTGAAGAGGGTCATTTTATAGACACGAAATAAAGTTATAATGAAACTACAAAATTGAATATTTTTTCATTTAAATATATATATATATATATATATGTATATATGAACAAAATAGAAAAACAAAGTTATCCAAAAGTGATGAATTTATTTTAAAGGTAAGTAAACTTAAAAAGGTTTTGGCTTTGATTACTTTGTTCTTTTATTTTCTTCATACTATTGGTTTCTTTTCCATCATTTACCTTTATATATATATATATATATTAAAATGCATAGGCCTCCAAATGATTTTGAATGTGTTACTTGAGATTTGATTTCATGTAATTAGAGCACCATCATATGAAATAAAACCTAAAGTACCACATTCAAATTATTTGCAGACCTATTCATTTCAAAATATTTACTTTTCTTTCGTTGAAGCAACAAAAGGAATATATATATATATATGTGTGTGTGTGTGTGTGTGTGTGTGTGTGTGTGTGTTGAAGAGTGTATATTTAGGCAGCACGTTATTAAGGCAAGTTTTATAAACACGATGGAACATTGTTTATCATTTTTTATTGTAATTTTTCAAGTCATCTTGTTATTTTTCTTGTGCCGGGATCCAGATGATAAAGGAATTATCCCATTTCTTCTGTCCAGGCGCTTCTGCTCATACTATTGGTCGTCATCCGGGATGGTGTAGTTTTGAGTTAACAGTTTGAGATTTTATTGTTTTAATTATTTCTAGCGTTTTGTTTTGAAGTTGTCGGTTGGAACGTTTCCAGCGTTTTGTTTTAAAGTGTTCAGTTGGAAAGGTTTAATTACAGCGTTAGTTATTTTAGTTATTAGAAATTATTACTATGCTGGCGTCTGTATTATATGTTGTTTCATTTATGTTTTTTAAAAATTTTTATGCGTATTGCTTCTACGATTTGTAATCATTTCTTATTTTTCTTTAATATATAATTATTGTATTATTTGTGAGAATCTTCCTTACATGTAAAAATTAAATGTTTTTTGGCGCTATTTTCTAAAAAGTGATAAGTGAGGCGACGAAACAGTGTAGTGGTTGTATAACCAATGAAAAAATTTTTTTTTGTTTTTCAAGAGGCACTGTCGAAACGGACACATAAATTTATAAACTACATTGGTTTGGTTTAGGAGTGTTTTAGTGGAGTTAATGTTATTTTTCCCTGTGAGGTTTGATGTTTTAAATTTACTGTAGTAGATGATAAGTTTTATTTATTTTTAATTTTCGGTAGTTTTAATGCATCTTTTATAATGTTTGTTATTGCTTGTTCGTCTAATTTGTAGTTATAGTGCCTTTGACTGTTTTGTAATATGGATTAATTCTGCTCGTGTTATTATTGTTAGAGGTGTTGTTATTTTTGTGAATGCTCTGAAGGTATTTTTTTTTGTTGATCGACTAGTTTATTGGGGAAAATTTTTATTAACAACTGTTTGTTTAATGTTGTAAGTTCTTTGTATTCATTTCCAGGGTCAGTATTTATATATCTTTATATAGAAATTGTTACATATTGTCCATTAGTCTACTTTTATTTGGACCTTGCAATACGATCGGTCGCTAGATAAATATGAGACTTGTTCTACGATCGGTCATCTGACTGAAACCATCTAATCTGAGCTGTGGTCTAAGATTAAACCGGAGCTCACCGGCTGTCAATTAAACTGGTTGAACTTACTCTATTTTTCCGCTAGTTTAACGGCTTAGATCTTAATTTAGAAATTATACTGCGAGTCAAAAATAGATCTCACCGATCTATAATGTAAAAACGAAGTATTTACCGGATTAGAACCTTGTTATCTTTGCAAAAATACAAATCTGTTAAAGAAATAAAGTAAAAATGCACAAGATGATGCAATATGGGAGATATTTTTATTTGGTCTCATGTTTTTCGTATATCAAAGCAGTGAAAATATATAGTTCCTTTGGAAATACAATATTCAAAGATTTGTTTTTCACAGTTGAAATCTAGAGAACAGAGTCGAATGAAATATGCAATATAACTACGTCTAAAAAAGTGTTGTGATCTGATGATAGCCAATAATTTCGTTTCTTCCATTCGGTTCTACTGTCGGGTCACTGAAATAAAAATAAATTTTCTTCATTGAAAATGTATTTACATTCGCAAAGTGTTTTCCTAAAATGGTCTTTAAATTTAATCAAAATATATGGTTTCTGCAGAAGAAGATGATTGCTTCATAAATGCATTCAAACTGAAAAAAATATAAATAAATAAAAAAGATCCTAAAGATATTGACGTTCACGACACACAGTTTGAAAGAAGAAACACATGATGTTCATTACATCTATTTACAGTCATGTTATTACTGAACATTCTCTGGTTTATATTGCTATCCTCATCTTTACGATGCTCCAGCATTTTCTACAGAAATCATGACTTCTCTCTCCTCCTCCCTCTCTCTCTCTCTCTCCCTCTCTCTCTCTCTATCTATCTATCAACATACTTTCTTTAACACTTTCTAGAATTTTATTTATATGAAATCAATCGTGCCAGTTTTTGCATTCCAAATACTGACTTTCCTTGCCTCATACTCTAACTGACAGAGAGAGATAGATTATTGGCTTCTTTGTTTAATAACATTTTAACCTTTGTGGGTGATTAAATGTTGAAGCCATCCTTGTAGAAAACAAAATATAAACCATGTTAAAACATTTCTCCTTGTTGGGTCTGTAAAATAGTAATTCCTGCGTATAGAGTGAGTGAGGGAGAGGCTCTCTGTGATTGGATATACTAATCATGTTATGAAGCCGGAAGTCTTGGCGGAAAATCCAAAATCCACTCAGATAGATTCCACCAGGTGTTCCGTGAGGCAGTGACATTAAAAGCTCTCAGAGAGACAACCCTAAGGTACCAGATACGAGGTGCATACGATACGTTTCCAGACTTTTTTTGTATAGGCATTTAAAATTGGCGTAGACTCTTGAAAATTCAGTATCTTATTGCTATACATCTTATGAGATGACTGACCAATCTTTATAATTTCAGCTTCAAAAGAACAGCTACAGCAGGAATTCGAGTGCACCCTACTAAAGCCTGACTGTCACAGCTAGTTAATTTCAAAAATGAAATGTGACACTTTAGAAAAACGATATGCAATAAAATTCTGATTTAAACTTGGAAAAAATGCAACAGAAACATATGGAATGCTTCAGACTGCTTTTGGAGTATCTTGCATGAATCGAGCATCAGTTTTTGAGTGGCATAAGAGATTCAAGAACGGCAGGGAGTCTGTGAGGGATGATGAGAGGTGTGGAAGGAGTAAGGAAGTCAATACACCAGAGTTGATTGGCCAAATGGTTAGGGTTAGGGTTACTATGTTGAGGTTTTAAGGGAGCTCAGGAAGAGAATCCATCGGAAGAGGCCAGCACTCTTCAATTCGGGTCAGTGGAATTTCCACTAGGACAATACACCAGTCCACAACTCAATCCTTGTCACAGACTATTTGACCAAGATGGGCATTAAGACAGTTCTTCACCCTCCCTATAGTCCAGACCTTGCTCCCTGTGACTTTTGCTTATCCCCTAAGGTCAGAGGCTGTCGTTATGAGACAATTGAGGAGATGAAATAGGCTGTGACGAAGGTCATTGACATGCTCATACAAGACGACTTCCATGGGGCCTTCCAGAAGTTGTTGAAACTGTATAACAGCGCATTGCAGCCGGAGGAGAGTACTTCGAAGGGGACTAGAATTTCATGTGTGTACTATCAATAAAAGTGCCCATACGAAAAAAATGTCTGGAAACTTATCGTATGCCCCTCGTATCTTCTTCAGCGCGCCGGTAAGTCCCTTAAACTCAACTTTATACACAGAGAGGACTGCCTATAGTCATTCATTGTTTCACGTGTGAATTGTTAGAATAAAATGAAGTATTAATTTATTTTTTTTTTTGCTGTTAGCATTAGAATAAACGCTCTGTCCTATTTAATCCTTAGCTTGGGATGTGCGAGGATTCATACCTTTCAAAAGCGTATTCGTCCGAAAGTGAACTTAACAATATGGCTGCGCAGGGACCCCCTCTCATCCAAATATAGATGGGAAAAACTTTAATAGTTAATGAGTAGACTTCGATAGGTTTTTATCCTGATCTGTTAAACTTTACAATTACTACACTTTATAAAGGTGGTGTCCTCGTGGTGTAATGGTTAAAGCGATGGACTGCGGAATAGTAGTACGCGAGTTCGTACTCCAGTCACGCTATTACGTTCACTTTCAGGCAAGTACCCTTGGGAAAAGTATGAACCCCTTATCATCCCTGCTATGGGTTAAATAGTACCCCTACTGTTCTTCAAGGAGAATAGATTTGGCATTAAATAACCTACAAAGGTTGATATGCCATTAAAGAAACCAAACCTACACTTTATTGAATTACCTTTTCGACAAAATCTAGAAATCAGATGCGGAATTCGTTACTCTTGATCAGGTCTCCAAATGAATTTCTTGGGCTGCAGAGACAACAAACACAAACACGCCCTAGTTGTTTTTCACTTACTAATGGTCTCCCAGTATTTTTTCCTTTACATGAACATCCTTTTGTTGTATAGCCATGATCACTATACATACACATATGCATGCATGCAGAATCATAACGACGACACAATAAAGACGAGCGACACAGCCCTTTAGAAAAATACACCTCTCACTTTATTTGAAAGGGTTCGAAAGGGTTACTCAAGGTTTTACTGTGAGAGGGAGTTGGAAACCGAACAGAACTGCAACATATTGACACCCACTCTATTGGCCATAACAACGTTTCTTTCCCGTTCTCCAGTTCTGCTCAACAAGGGGCCTGGGGGCCCACCTGCTGGGTGCTTGTTTTCTTTACCGCACTGGTCTGATCTGCAACTGATCTGATCTTCCTGTGCACTAAGTTATATAATAGTTCGACATCCACCTTCTTCTTGTCGGCGTCACAAATCGCACTCATTCAACCCGTCCTCAGTCAAGGTTATATTCTGATATTCCTCGACCGGATGCACCTGTTATTTACACAGGTGCATTTCCTATTTTGACTGCACAGCCGGGTCGGAGGTCAATATACAACACTTTCATTTCCAATTTCTTTTGACCATTCGTATATAGATTTTTTTAGTTGGTAGCGATTTCCGAAATGTTTTAAGATGCATTTGCATGACCGTCAGAAAATTAAATTTATTTGCTTCAAACACATGGCCCAGTGGGTAGAGTGTTCGACAATGATCCGGGAGAACTGGGTTCAATCCCAGGTCGCGTCATACCAAAGACTTAAAAAAATGGTACTTGATACCTCCTTGCTTAACACACATCATTATAAGGTACGTATCATGGGTAAAGTGGAGCAATCCAGGAAAATAAGTAGCGCCCTCCCTCTACACCTCGGTGTAGTAGCTATTGAAAAGGGAGCCTTCTTGTCGCTCTCGACAACAGCCGCCAACTTTACTTTACTTACACGCAAAAAAACTCTTCTTAACCGGCAATTGTACACCTGGTTCGACTTAAAACCCTAATAATATGGGACAAGTAAGTTGGAAGACAGAAAGCTCCCTTTTCAATAGCTAAAACATCAAGGTATATGGAAGAGCGCTTGTCCTTTGCCTGGATTGCTCTACTTAACCTAGATTCGTACTTTATAATTGTGAATGTTAAGCGAGGAGACATCAAATACGTTTTTTGAGTCTTTGGAATGACTCGACCGGGGATTGAACCTCTAACGATTATGCTACTGTTGAAAATATTATTCGTATTCGATTGGACCGTGTGAAAAAAAATCTTAAGAAACAATTACACACAAAAAATAAAAGGGTGGGTGTCCTCGTGGTGTAATGGTTAAAGCAATGGACTGCGGAATCGTAGTAAGCGAGTTCGAACTCCAGTCGCGCTATTACGTTCACTCTCGGGCAAATACCCTTGGGAAAGGCATAAACCCCCTTATCCTCCCAGCTATGGGTTAAATAGTACCACTACTGTTCTTCTAGGAAAATTGCTTTGGCATTTATTATATTCCACACAAGGGTTGATATGACTTAAAACTCAACCAACCAACCAGCATTGAAGTTTCAAAAGGCTCAAATGATAGAGGGGGTATCCTCGTGGTGTAATGGTTAAAGCGATCGACTTCGGTATCGTAGTACGCGTGTTCACTATTACGTTCACTCTCGGACAAATACCCTTGGGAAAGGTATGAACCCCCTTATCCTCCCAGCTATGGGTTAAATAGTACCACTACTGTTCTTCTAGGAAAATTGCTTTGGCATTAAATAACCTACAAAGGTTGATATGCCATTAAACAAAGAAACCAGCTATAAAACCAACAAAAATATAAATATAAACATACAATGAACATGATTCCCTTACTTCTAGGTATAAAATGGCCCAAGATGGGTTGACATGCCGTTAAAACCAATCAATTAATCAAGAATTTAGTTTTAATTTTAATAGAATTCAGTCATATTTCAAAAGAAACGAAAAAACATTTACCTGACTTGATAAACTTTAGGGCTGTAAATTAAGTAATACATAATTATATACATGAATCAGAAAATTAACTTTTCAAAGTTGCATAAAACAATTAACTTATTACTAATAGTTAAATCTGGCCTAACAAACACGTGTTTGCTTAATGATAAATCGAATCATATCAGTTGGACTCAGAGGCGTTTGCGCTATTGAATCAAATTAAACACAAACACTAACAATAATTACGTACCATAAGGAGATAGATTTTTCGGTCGAATGTATGGGGAACTTTCATGAAAACGAGTAAAAAGATATTTGGCGGCCCAGGAGTACTTGACGCCTTGAGGAGTCTCTTTAATTCAATATAGGATTTATTATTGCATAATATCAACCACGCAGTAGCGAAATCACAATTTATAAAGCTTCTATGAAACATCTATGAAGCCCCCAGAAATGAGCTTCCAAAGAGCTTCCTCTCCTCCTCAACTAGGCTTCTGCTTATGCGTAACAGTGTTCTTTAATGTTTTCATCACATTTCATTCAATTTGAAATCAGGATTTGGCCTACGAAAAAAGGAGTTCCCGTAGTGATCTCGCTAACGTGCTGAACTGCGACATTGGAATGAGTTCGAATTCCAGTCTCGTTATTACGTTCACTTTTAAACTAATACCCTTGAGAAAGGTATGAATCCCTTTAAGCCCTAAATAGGGGTTTAATAGCAATACTACTGTTCTTCTATGAGGATATATTTGGCATTTAATCACCCAGGAAGGTTGATATGCCCTTAAACAAAGAAACCAAACGAGACCAAAGCATCTAAAAGCGTATGACTTGTATTTCTTACTCAATAAGAATTATCTCATACAAAGTTAAAACCATATTTATTAAATGTAACGTATTATTTGTTTCAATGGTACCATGAAACATTCAAAGGAGGCTCAGTGAAAATGTATACATATATTTATTGTAAATGAACGCTTGAAACTTGTAAACAGTCATTCACCTTTAAAGATGTGTACCACTGACACACAAAGTCCAATTTGCAGTAATGTCTTTCAACCCTTAAGTGACACTTCCCGACGAAATATAGTCATTTTGGCTACCGTTTTCCATAAGCAAGTACGCATAGCGTTCAGCGTCAGCAGTCATCCAGCCAGGAAAGAGATCCAAAATGTATAGCGTCTTTCGATATTGTTTTGCCTGCAATAAATTCGTGCTGGAAAAATATCATTGGGAAGCCCACAACACCTGTAACCCAATGGCCTACAATATCTTAATACGCCCTAGTTTGTTAATTACTTTATCAAGACCGCAATCCATTAATTCTAATTGAATATATCAACTCAAACTTCAGTTGATTATTTAATATTTAAAGTCTTGCAATAAAGACACATTTCAGTCGTTACCAAATATTGGTAAGAATTAAAATAACAATCTTTATTATGATCATATGATACTGTTGACAATATGCAAGTTTCAATATATTCTTAATATGTATTGATACTTGTAGTAAAGTCTATCATAGTTGTTTTATATATTTAAAAAAGGTCCACTAACTGACTACTGATGTTTTATTTTTCGATAAAGCTTCAAATCAAGCTATACAATCGTTCGTTTTTCATTACAATTCTAAGACAATGAATTAAAAATTTTATACACATTAATCATATATTCAATAATTTATCTCAAAATATTTAATAATAATAATGATAATAATAATAAGGAATGAATGCTTTTATATATAGAATGATCATAACATTATATATATATATATATATATATATATATATATATATATATATATATATGTATATGCGTGTGTGTGTGTATAAACGAAATTTGTTATATTTAATTAAAAAAGTGCTCAATATTAGTGACAGAGCATATACATTTAACTTAGGATTTCGTTGAAACAGAGTCAACAGTATTTGGTGACTTTCAGTTTCTTGCCTGTGTGACAGTTAGACTTAGCGCTGTTGACGGAGTGCACACACACACACACACACACACACACACACACACACACACACACACACACTATATATATATATATATATATAATAGACGCCAAACATATTTTACGAAAATTTCATTTTCTTCTAAACCAAAGTTACTTTTCTGGAAAATTATACAATCAAAGCGGATATTGTTAGTTATTATTTATTACTAAATCTACAGCAAACCACACCGATAATATGAAGTCATTCAATTTTGTTGTATTTGATGGTCATCGTTATTTCACTTTCCATTTAAATAAACTTCACAAAATATTTGCAAATCCATTCTTTTGGTAACAGTTTCAATGCTTTAAAATTTCGGCATCAATAATATCTCATCATATCTGTTTTGATTCTATTATATAAATATATATATTCTCTCCAGATTCATTCAATAAGTAAAATACCTTTTTTTTCAGAATTTTTTGAAAACTTTGCTTGGTTGAAATTTGTTTATAGTGAAACTTATTTTGATCACGCAAAACTATTTCTTTTGGGGCTGTTTAAAATCGTGGCTTGAACAGAGGTCTGTCACGAAATTTTGGGTGGCTGAGAAGTGCAAACTGTATGAGATTTACAGAAGAATGCGTGATGTGTATGGAGAAGCAAGTTTTAGTCAAAAGAATGTTTGCCAACGGGCTATACATGAGTTTGCCCCAACGAACCTGAGTAAAAAGACAATCATGGAGTGGAAACATACTGACTTTCCGGAGAAGTAAATGATCCGGGCGCAGCTGATAGAAAAGAAAATTATAGTGACAGATATGAAAGGAATCATCTTGAAAAAAAAGTCCCGCTGTAAATAGTGAATTTTATTGAAATTCCTTTGTCAAAATTATTCTTATTTATTGAATGAACCTCGTATATATATATATATATATATATATATATATATATATATATATATATATATATATATATATAGATAGATAGGGAGGGAGAGATTGAAATAAAAATAAGCAAAAACATTACCTTTCTTGTGTGTCAGTTTATCTGCAAGTAAAATAGAATATATGTTTTTTTTTTCACTCGAACTTATTTTTTACACAAGCATATAAAATATTTAAGATATTTTCGGTACAATTTACTAAGTGCTTGTTTAAATAATCATCAAATTTACTTTGAAAAAATGACAAGATTAGAAAGAATATATTATTCCAGTCTTCCGAGTCGAAAGGGGCAGACAACCAAAAAAAAAAAAAAATCTGCATTTGGAAACCTGTTTCCTTTACCCAGATATAAACAGTGACCTCAAACATTGGTGGGAAATATTTAAGTATGCCAGGTCCCAATATCCTTATCTTATTTTAAATAAAACTTGAATATTAAATTTTCAATAGTCCAATTTCTGTATGTATCTTCCTGTAAAACATCAAAAATAGCACATCATCTAGAAATTTTTCGTAGTGTAATAGGCCTAAAAAATTTAAGAAGAAAGCAATTTTCACCCTATTTTAAAATTTAATTATCACACTTACACCAATCATATTTCGAAATCTGTAAAGTTGAATAACTTCAGGTTTAGATTATTTCATTTTGAAATTTCGATTTCAGTAGCTACGTATTGTGAAATGGTTATGATATAACACAATCTACTAAAAGTTTTAAAAGTTTTTCATGTTCTTGCTAAAAGGCTTGAATGTAAACATATAATACACTAATTAATGTCAGAAAATCTATTAATCAGGCCTTTTAAAAAATCATGTTATCATTAAAATAGGATGAGAAACGATAAGATTATTAATTGCTTCGTAGAATAATAGCTATATTTCAACGGTATCATTAATTCAGTGGTATCATTATTCTCTTTTTCTTATTTTTTTTCTTTCTTTATGAATATTAATGGGGAACCTTGCTTGCGTTCATCTTGATAATGATGCTATTTAAGAAAGTTTGACTGCCTAATCAAGAGAGATATTTTCAGGTGGATATTTGAAATTAATTTGCATTTTTTAAGATTTCAGCCAGTAGACGAAAAAATGTCATCAAAATCAAGTTCTTTGATCTAATGTTTCGAATGTAAATGTATAATCAGGAAAATAATGTAATTAAATAATGATTTACCAATACACCGAAAGGAAATTCCGATAAAAACCGAAAAAGGATAAGAAATTACCATAAAATTACTAATTGCTTCATAAAATAAATCTTCACAGTATCGTTATTTCACCGGTATCATTATTCTCTTTTACTTTTCCTCTTTCTTCATTAATTTTAGGTCGGAATCTTTGGTTGCATTCACCTCGATAATGATTCACTTTCTATAAGTTTCAATATCGGAATGAAGGTGAAATCTTCATGTGAATATTTTTGATTAATTTGCTTTTTTATAAATTTTATTTCAGCAAGTAGACAAAGAAATTCTTGTAAACTTTTAAAAGATTACAAGAAGAAAAGAAATAAAAAGTTTATTCTTTCATGAAACAATGATGTCCCTAGTTTGACTGTATCTTTATTGCGTCGATATCATTATATTCTATTCTGTTCCTTCTCCATCATGTATTTTTAGGTTTGACAGAAGACAACGTCCAGATTCAAAATAATAACCCTCAAATCTATCTTTCCCAAAGATGAGAACACTCTGATCCCAGGCAGAATGCTCGTTAAAGGAAATCCGAAATTAAACTGTATCATCATTACTGTCAAAATGTGCCGACAGCACGGATTCCTTTGACTCTGTTTTGCGATACGTCCCTACCGGGCATCGCTCTTGTTAGGTTCTCTAGACGGCGTCCTTTGATCCCACAAAGTTGATAAAAGTTTATACTAGTCAGTTAACATTGGTGCATTCATGTGTAAAATCCTAAAGAAAAACGTCGCTTCTCTGTTTATCCTTGCTTCTTCAGCAGTTCCCAGTATGTCTGGCTCATCATACTTGTATGGTTTGCGAGATGAGAGGTAAGTGACCGTACAACAGCTGTTTTATAGAATGCTGCTTCTAGGAGTGGTCCAAAATCACATGCAGCATCTTTGTGCATCAAATATCCACCTTTTTATCCCTCAGAGTTTCATGAGAGTCCAGGTGGTGCAACCATACAATATTTCTAATGTGGATACAGCTTGGAAGAATTCCACTTTTATTCTATCAAAGATTTCAGATTTTCATATTGTCGATAACCTGTCAATAGTAGGCCTCACCTTACCAATGTTTATGCTGAGATCGCTTTCAGTAGATGAGATATTACTATCGCGGTAAATGGACTTGTCTACTTTACAACAATACTAACACACCTACAACTTGAAAGAATTCCCTTAACCACATGAATAGATTTACATGATAAATCAAACCCTTCTTTAAATTCTTCAGAAGTTTTGGTATTTGCAACAATACTTAATCCAGGTTTCCTTACTAAATACAGAAGATTTAGTAATGAAAGTTTAAGCCATCTTTGAGTTAGCGAAGAAGAATTGAATGAAGTATAGTAAGATGTCATTTCGCGATATAGAATTTAGTATACTAAGATCTACATTAACTATAAGATTTTAATGAATAGTTTATTGGAACATGCACAGAAAAGCAAATCTTCAAATAAATAAATAAATAGCAAAATAACAAAAAAACAAAAAAACAAAAAACAAAAAAACAAGCTACTATTTGTGAATAACAAAAGACAACCCATTTGGTTGGGGCGGTAAATTACACCGATTGCACGTCAACAGAAAGGTAAGAACCCACACAAAGAATGTCTTGGGTATTTCACTAAAGTGCATCTGATTTTGAGGCTCCAGTACTGAAGCTTAGGGAAGGTATAGTGCTCCTTCATGGTTATTACTCTCAATGTAACATACAAACGCGAACACCTGCGTTAATGTTGCACCTAACTAACCCATGAGCAAAGCGAAAGGTTCTCAGCCTAACTAAACCGAAAGGCAAGATATATAAATTGAAATCCCTCCGCAATTATATTACATCAAGTTCATTCTGATTTGAACGGGTTGTACCTATAAGGGTCACATCTATGGGTCAAATATGACTTTTCTATTATTTACTTAGCATTATTATTAGTGTTTTGAAACCATGCAGCTGTGTGTAAATTACTTATATAACGTAAGAATAGATTTAGATGGATAGATAGAAAAAAGATAGATATAACGTAGGAATGGATTTAGATTGCTAAATAGATAGATAGATAGATAGATAGATAGATAGATATAACGAAAGAATAGATTTATGTTGAATAGATAGAGAGAGGTAGATATAATGAAGGGATAGACAGATAGATAGATAGATATAACGTAGGAATAGATTTAGATGGATAGGTAGAAAGAGATAGCTATATATAACGTAAGAACAGATTTAGATTGATAGAAAAAAGATAGACATAACGTAGGAATGGATTTAAATTGCTAAATAGATAGATAGATAGATAGATAGGTAGATATAACGTAAGAATAGATTTATATTGGATAGATAGAAAGATATAGATATAACAAAGGGATAGATTTAGATAGATAGATAGATAGATAGATAGATAGATAGATAGATAGAAAGAGATAGTTAGATATAACAAAGGGATAGATTTAGATAGATAGATAGATAGATAGATATAACGTAAGAATAGATTCATATTGGATAGATAGAAAGAGATAGATATAACAAAGGGATAGATAGATAGATAGATAGATAGATAGATAGATAGATAGATAGATAGATGTAACGTAGGAATAGATTTAGATGGATAGGTAGAAAGAAATAGATAAAAATACTTCCAACCAGTTGACTATATGGAAACAAATGCTTAACATTAAATGGAATTATTAGAGTACGATAGGAATACTTGAAACCATATAACTGTCAGCAGACTAATGGACTATATCAACTCGGTTAAAAACAGAATAACCAGCAAACTCTTAAGCTATCTGCTTTCAAATCACAGACGCACACGCACACACACACACACACACACACACATATATATATATATATATATATATATATATATATATATATATATATATATATATATATATATATATATATATATATATTCGATCCCAGCTTCGGGAATCTAGCCCGTCTAGCCACACTGATGAGTTCTGATAGAACGAAACAGATCTGTCTGTGGATGACAATATATATATATATATATATATAAGTTTTCTCAATATATATGGGACCCGTGAGACTACTAATAACAATGTTGTCTTTTTTGTTTTCAGATTTGAAAATAGTATACTATAAAAAATATTAATCCTTGATCACAATGCCTTAGACAAGAGGAGTAAGATATTTTTCGTCACTACTTATTTGAAGATAAAATCATTCAAAAAATAGATGCAACCCATTAATATGATAATGATTTATTTCTTTGAAGAAAAACTAAGTATGTTTGTATGTCCTGGAAGCTGATATAATAATAAATAAAATAAAACATTGATTTAATGTATCTAGCTCAAAATATACCTTTTTATAAGGCATATTCCAAATAACCCCCATTGCAATTGTCTCAGTAATAAATCCTTATCATATTAATGGGTTGCATCTATTTCAAGACACTCTGTATATATATATATATATATATATATATATATATATATATATATATATAGGTAAATACAATGCAGCAAAAATACAAATGAAAAACCAAAACTTTTTGAAAAATATATATATAAAACAGGATTTGGCACTAAATGTCCCACATATAGTTGATATGCCATAAAATACCAACCAACCAACCGTAGGAAAAATATATTAAAATACCCAAACACCAAGAAAATAAAAACATGTTTACCTTTGATGTGTCTCTGAAAGAATTAAGATTACAATAAATTTACTATGAAAATTTGTTTTTAAATTCAGCACAAATTCAAGAATCGGTTGTAATGCTTTAGTTTTTGTTTGGTTTGGTTTGGTTTGGTTTGGTTTTATGGCATATCAACCATTGAAGGTTATTTAATGCCAAATCCATTTTTATACATATAAACAATTCTATTTCAAAATATCCAGTTGAGCCTATGTATAGTTTTTGTTTATTCACAGTTAAATGTCAAAACATTACTATTTCAAACAATTCACTTTAGCATAAGTACACAGTTTAAATGTCAAAAGAATTCTTTTTTAAACAATTAAGTTTAGCATACGTACACATTTTAAATGTTAAAGCGCTGGATTGTGGAATCTTAGTACGCTAGTTCGAACCCCAGTCGCACTATTACGTTCACTTTCGAACAAATACCCTAGGGAAAAGTAAGAATCCCCTTATCCTACCAGCTATGGTTCAAACGGTACCTCCATTTTCTTTCTAGAAGGATGGATTAGGCATTAAATAACCCAAGAAGGTTGATATGCAATTAAAAACAACTAACAAACTAACAATAAACAATTTAAATGTTAAAACAGTTCTATTTCAAACAATTCAGTTTAGTATGAGTACACAGTTTAAATATCAAAACAGTTCTATTCAAAACAATTCAGTTTAGCATAAGTACGGTGTTTAAATCTCAAAACAGTTCTATCTCAAACAATTCAGTTTAGCATGAGAACAGTTTAACTATCATAGATAGGATTCTATCAGGTGCTACCACTCTGAATCAGAGAGGAAATGGTTGTAATGGCAATGAAGGGGTACTCCGCATTCAGCAAAACTCCAACATTACAGAGGCCTCCCCCTCATACTGTTTAGTGTCATATATCAGGAGACTCATTGGAGGGGTCTTACGCCTTTGCAGAGATGCAGTCTGTATATTCTACAGCCCCAGCCGAATGGGCTAGTAAGATTTTAAAAACTTATTGATAATATTCATAATACGATGCTAGATAAATAAAGTTTCTAGTCTAATAAAACGTCTTAAATTTCATAGAATAACGAAACTATCAAAATGAAGTAAAAATATTCCTTTCGAAAATTACGATTGATTGGTTTATTTTAACATGTATAGTGTTATCTAATCCCTAAAAAAAAAGAAAGAAAGAAAGAATCCTGTTCACGGTACGTTCATATCTATATTTTTGTGCTTTTTTTTTAAAACTTTTTTTTGCAGACGGTCATATGGACGACAAATAATTTTTAAACAGATCTATTTGGTCCAGAGATTATACTCTAGCAGATACAATCATTCTGGCTCCAAGTTTCATTAATCACGACACACTTAACTAAATTCCCTTTTAATAATCGAAGTTAACTCAGCGGAATATAACTTTTGAGATAAAGACATGATCTATTTACTTATGTTCAAAAGTCAAACTTAATCAGGGTTGCCATCCTGAAAAATAAAAGATTCAATCTCATTACTTTCAAGTTTAACCTTCTCTTTCAAGAAAATGAATATATATATATATTCGTAATTAAAAAGTTAGTAAAGTTGGTGACCGTAGTCGAGGGCGACCCGAAGTTTTCCTTTTCAATAGCTACTACACTGAAGTGTGGGAGAGAGCGCTACTCCTTTCCTTGGATTGCTCCACTATACTCTCGATACGTACCTTATATTGCTAAGCGTTTGACCATTTAACTGTGTGAAAACAAATTACTTGTGTTTAATTGAATTATTAGTGATACATACCCACACATGAAACAATTTAACTTTGTTGACTAATGTTTACAAATCATATATATGTAGTTTCCAGGGAAAGGACTAGCGCCCTCCCCTACTCTTCGGTGTTGTAGCTATTGAAAAGGAAGCCTTCTGGTCGCCCTCAACTACAGTCGCCAACTTTACTTATATGTTGTTCATTTATATAAACTGGATTTGGCATTAACTAGGGTCCTATTGCTATGTCAAATACAACTGTTTGGTATTTAAACTGAGTGCAAATAAATGACTTATGCTAAATTGGTTTGCTTGAAATAGAACTGTTGACCATTTAACTGTGTGTAAACAAATGACTGATGTTTAATTGAATTGTTAGTGATACATAGCAATATTTGGAATCATTTGACTGCGTGCAAAAGAATGAGTTTAGTCTAGTTTTAAAATGTTATCAACTAAATGTGTTTACACATCATGTTTTTAATGTATATGCATAAACAAGATTTGGAATTAAATGACCTACAATTGTTGATATGCCATAAAACCAAACTAACCTCGAACAACTGACTGCAAATTATTCTTATTAGATTTCAATACTTGATATCATATAACCGTGTGCAAAAGACAACTTCATAAAAAATGAAAGTATAAATGCACTATGAAAGTGATTCCCAAATATTTTGACATAAAATAAACCACAGATGGGTTGACATGTCGTTAAAATTCAACAGTTTTATGGTAGTTAAAAATTTATTGTAGTTGAAAACTATCATTGTACTTACCAAAGCTGCGTAACTACCAATTCCGCGCCCTGAAAAAAGAAAAAAATTACCAATTAATAGAATGTTCTGAGTGAATTCTGGAATTTATTAGATGTGAGTGTCCTAACGGATAGAGCCACGGAAAATGGAATCGGCAAAACTTGTTTATTCGGTGAGGTGGCGGAAATGATAAGTAGCTGAAATTGATCTGAAAGAGCTGAAAGGGGAATAACGCAGCCAAGCACCCCAAGAAGTCCTGTGACTTGAGCACAAAGGAAACATTTAATTCTGATGGCTGGTCTACCAAATAATCTTCGAACAAAATTTAAACGGAGATTCGACTCATTCATCGCCTACAATTGTCGCGTAACTACTGACGACCGTTATATCAGTCAAAGCTAATCAAGAGATGGGAGGGATAAGAGAACTACAAAAACAGAGCTTGTCTTAAGTGTTAGGATCTATGTTTCTTTATTCTTTTTGAGAAACCATCTTCTTTTATTGGGATTTACAGAATTGTCTACCTAAGCCTCCGCTTCGCGTGACTGACATCGTTCGGCCAGCCATAGCTACCTTAAAAGCAATAAGAATTATGAAGATATAGGATAATCCTATTAAAAATTATTTGTAATAATGATTGTCATAAAAAAAACAACGAGAATGAGGAAGATGAAGGATAACCCATTGTAATATAATGGCCGAGGGATTTCGTTTTATGCCTTTTGGTTGAGTTAGGCTGAGAACCTTTCGGCTCAGTGCATGTGTTACTTAGGTGCAACATTAACGCAGGTGTTCACGCGCGAGAGGAGTGGATGTGTCACTCAGGGATGTCACAATAGCCCAGATGTGAAACGGGGTTAGAGAGTGCGAGTGACGTCACGCACCGGAAGCGCGTGGAGGATCTTGGGGATTTTGAAAAAGTCAGTTAGTTGATGTGAGTTCTGCCTCGGGAGAAGGCGGTTGGCTTTCGCTTGCTCGCCGAAGCCAGGCCAGTGGTCTTGTGGCGGGTGCCACACGTGTTGGGTGGGGGTGGGGGCAGATGGAAAAGTCATCATAGAAAGATTGTGCATCTCTCTTCCTTATGTCGAAACCTTTAACTCAAAGGTAATAAAAGGTTTCGTACCTGAACTAAGAAGTCGTTACGTGTTTTTCGTGTTTTGTTGGATTCCTACGTTCTATGTATATGTGTTATGAACATTATATGTACGTTTCAATATTCATGTATGGCTATGTTACACCTGTTCAAAATTATTAATAATAATGATTGAAGAAGAAAAATAGATTTAAAATAAGTAATTCAGAAATGGTATACATACGAACCGCCCAGTCTGGATTTATCTGAAAATGATAAAATAATTATTAAAAGACATTATATTAAACTTACTGTATTATCATTGATAAAATCATTAACCATATTCGTATTCACCCATGTTTTCAGAATTTTTGGTTTTTCTGTCTAAATTTATATTTCTTAGTTTTAGTATAAAGCAACAAATAGTCAAGTTAATTGTATTTACGTAACTCCTCAACGAATTCAACAGGTTTTGATTCAAAGTTTGTTTTTTTCTCCATGAGCGGTTGCCATATAAAGGTTTAAGAGCCTAGCCTGCTCAGTTTACCCTTAGCAGGAGGAATAATAGCTGTATCCATAAATTTCTCAAGGGTATTAACGCTATTTGAAATGCAAACAACCTCGTGTAAACTGGGGTCACCGTGGCTATTTCCTACGACGATAAACATTATATCATGAATGCCTCATCAGGATAAAATATACCCCTTCATACATCTTATGAGCCTCTGACTATCAACCTCAATGCAAATGTTCATATTGTCTTATTATGATATTCAAATCAGTAAAAAGGCTGGAAAACCAGGTTGGATGTAGCAGTTGAGACTCAAATCAAGATCTTTCATCCCTATACTCGTAATTCCTCAAAATATCATTAAAATCAAACAGGATATATTTTGAATCAGACATTTTAAATGAAAAATATTTATACAAATTTTACACAAGTTTGAATTTCTGCGTTTGTAAACCAGCTTAGTAGACAAAGAATGATAAAAACAAACAGTGGTCGTAACACAAGAGACGAGAGGCGATTGTGCATTTCTCTTTCCTCATCAGACGACAAGCCAATACGGACACGGCAGTCATTGGTGACGAAGCTACAAATTAAAGTAATCAATATTGGACGAGATTCTAACCAGAGATTAAACCAAGGATTACCAATAATCTATAAAGATCTAGATTTAGGAGGTGCCCGTGGTCATCGTCGCAGGAATTGGACACGGCGGCACGAGTTCAAATCCTGGACTGATTGCATTTCACATAGCACAAACACCCTTGGGAAAGGTATCAATCCAGTTATTCCCCCTCCAGCTATGGGTAAATTGTAGGGCAGGCTAGGTTCTTCAGCCTTGGTGAGGCAACTAGTCGAGGAGAAGGAAAACTCTAAATTCAAACCTGTTGAACTCCGCTTAAAAGATTGACCTTGTGTCATATCCTGCCCGAGCGGAGGGGTTGGTAAATATGGTAATAGTGGGACTGGTGTTCGAACTTACTTATCAAGATGTAATCTTGTGTATTAACTACTTCGCTATGAGATCACCTCTAGTACTTTTTCTCTGACAGTTTGCTGTATTCATTTATTCTGTCGTTGAGTCTCATCTCTCTCTTCACAGATTATGCTCCTTATTCTGCCTATCACGACACCAATCTCTTCTTGTTGTTGTTTCTCGTCACCACCGACAGTTCTTCTGATCTGCCTCGTCTCGTTTCTTCGTGTCGTCATCTCTCGTCATATCCCTTTGCTGGGATGAAGAATATCGTGTCGTCATATCTCGTCATATCCTCTTTGCTGGGATGAAGAATATCGTAGACACTTCTTTTGATAGCGTACATATTTTATTTCTTTGACAACATCATACCGTCTTTGTACCTGTTGAAGAATTCAAAGACGAGTACTAACTTTTGCAGAGAACATTTTCATCCAAAACACCGTCACTGCATAAATTTCCACCAACCCTCGAAACTCTCGCTGTCAACAGTACGCTCCGTCCCACTCGGTAGCATATCTTTTCCTGTTTTATCCTTCCTAACTCACCCCTTTCCGAGAAATCACGAGAGTTCGCTATTATAAAGCAAATGGTTGCTAGACAAATGAATTACCCTTTTTTACAACTGTTTGTCGGTGGGTAAGTACGCCCAAGCAAGCGAGTGTTTCTCCGTCTTGATTTGTTACTCGTTAAACGTTCACCACAGTTCCCAAAGAGAGAGTCAGGGCGTCGGGGAAAAAAAATTAATATGCGCGATTCGGTGATTCTTTACTATCTCGAAATTTTCTAGGATGATTTGATCACGTGACCTTTTTGCAGTCATCCTCTATGAATCAAACTAGGTGACCCAAGGGTTTCTATTCTACAAGACAATTACAAGATTTCATCAATCTATCAATTAGCTCACATAGCTTGCCTAGTCAGTTGGGACAGTAGAATACACCGGCTGTTTCTATGCAAAGGGGTAAGAATCCGCCACAACGAGTGTCCTAGACGTGACAATAAATAATCTGATGGAGACGTTCCAGTAATGGTGGAACTTTGAGAAAAGTTGGAGTATCCCTTCATTGCCATCGCTCCCAGGTCCACTCTGGCCCGGGGTGGTCACACTGAATTACTTGAAATATGACTGTTTTGATATTGAAGCTGCGTTCTTATGCTAAACAGAATTGTTTGGAATGGAACTGTTTTTGTATGCTAAACTGACTTGTTTGAAAAAGAACTGTTTTTGACATAGAAACTGAATTGTTTGAAATAAAACTGTTTGACTGAAATGAATAGCTTTAAATAGAAATGTTTTTTGACAAATAAACTCGACTCACGCTAAACTGAATTGTATGAAATAGAACTGTTTCTTGGTATAAAAATGGATTTGGTGTTAAATAAACTACAGAAATTGATATGCCATAAAACCCAAACAAACAAATTCACATAGCCTCCACGTGAAATTCTCCTGAGTTTCATTTAATCAAAATTTTTTCATAGTTGGATCATATCACATTCTTCTGATTTACTTCTTGCCAGTTGAATACCCCAGCTCTAATTGCTGATCGTTCCAACGGTCCAACTGTCACAAGAACTACCGTCATCATTATGTTTAACAGCATTTCAGCTTAGAATCATTATAATCCAATTTCTTTGGATACTTAGTAAAGTGCTGGAGATATGAGAACACTCAAGTGAAAAGGCATCATTTTGCAATTGAGTAAAAAGTAAAAGAAAACGAAAATATAGAAAACAACAGGGATCTTACCAGAGAGCCGAAAAAGCTGTGGAACATGAAAGTGACAGAGATACCATTTGTAGTTAGTGCCCTCGAAACTGTTCCCAAAGGCCTTTAAAAGAGACTTGGAGAACTGGAGATCAGAATTAAAACCGAGGTGATCCAGACAACAGCACAGTTAAATTTGCTTGAATACTTGTCACTCAGACTTCAGTGGAAAACCATGTGTTAAAACTTATATAAAAAAACAGGAGATCGAGAAAACTACTCGAAGCCAAACTACATAGCGAAAATCTCATCAAAGGGATAAACACCCGCTCTGTCTTCCCTGTAAGATACTCAGGACCTTTCTTGAAGTGTACGAGAGAAAAACTTTAAGAAATGGACCAGGGAACAAGAAAACTCATGACGATCCAGAAACTCTTACATCCTAGAAATTATATAGACAGACCATATGTCATACCTATAATTTCAAGTATTCCAATCTAACACTTATAGCTTTCAAACATATCTATTTAAGTCATAGACAGGACCCTGAGAGGCATTACGGGTCAGAGTGGGCTTGGAAGTAATGCTATTGAAGTGTTCTGTAGGAGTAACGTGTTTGTCGTTTGGTTTTACGGCATATCAACTCTTATTAATTTGCCTAATACCGATGACAGTTTTTTTTTTCATTTTTCAAGCAATTATGTGGTTTTAAGAAACTAATTATTTGAATCCTTAGCAAACAATTATATATTTAAGTAACTATTCTCAATACAAATAATTTACAAACAGTAAAATGGTTTCAAGTATTCCTATGAAAAACAAATAATTTTCTAACCAATTTATTTTTTGAAGGCATAGCAAACTTTATGAGTTATTAAGAGCCCTAGCCATCCTTGTAGGAATAGCAGTGATACTATCCAACTCAAAACTGAGAGGGATAAGGGGTTTCATGCCTTCCCCAAGAGCATTAGTCCAAAAGTGATCGTAAAGCACGACTGGAATTCGAACTTACGTACTACAAGGATGCATTCCAGCACATTAGCCACTACACCCCTTCAATCTAAGTCATTTATTTGCTCACAGTTGATTTTAAAGTTTCCTATCTTATAGGGATATTTAACATACAATTATATGGTTTCAGGTAACTATTGCTATTTGATAATAATTATTTGTTGATACACAGTCATATGGTTTCAAGTAACTAATGATTATCCTTAGTAAACAATATACAAATAATTCATAATACAATTTTCAATACAATTAAAAAGAATATTCTATACCCAATTATATTTCTATTTGATAATAATCATTTGTTTGTACACAGTTATATGGTTTCAAGTAACTAATAATAATCCTTACTAAATAACTAGAGTTTCAAGTAACTATTCTTAATACAAATAATTTGCACACAGTTATATGGTTTCATGCAACTAATAATAATCCATAGAAAATATTTATAGCTTCAAGTAAATACAAAAACTAGTATACATTTAGCGAGTATTATCTCATACAAATAATTTTCAAACAGATCTATTTGATCCATCGTGGGATCGTAACATTAACAACAACTTAGGATCAGTTAAAAAAATTGCATTGAAGGGGTACTTCATATTATCTGGTTTTATTTGTGAGTAGGGGTCATGTCTGTATGTGGAGAATACTATCAACATATTGTAAGCACTGCCGACAGGGTTCTAATAATGACAAGTATTTCAATGTAATATGATAAAATAAGACATCATTAAAACGGAAAAAAAAAGAAATGAAATAGTAATATTGAATATGTTTAATATAAAAATATCAACGAATTTCTATTAGGTATGAAGAATTCGCTTACCAAGTTTATTATCTTTGAACCAGTCTATAAAAAATATAGAGAAGAAAAAGAAAGAAATATGGAATAATTTGAATGAATCACATTTTATTTTATTTATTTCTTAAATAAATAAGCATTCATTTGTTTGTTTTTTTGTTTTTGTTTTTTAGTTTTTATTTTAATGGCATATCAATCTTTGTGGGTTATTTAATGTCAAAGCCATCCATGTAGAATAGTAGAGGTACTATTTAACCCACGCTTTTCTCAAGGGTATTAATCCGAAAATAACCGTAACAGCACGAATGGAATTTTAACCCGATTCCAACGATGTCAAAGTTCAACACATAAACACTCAGGTATTGGGACTCCCATCACATGAATAAGCTAGAAAAGCTTTATAACAACCAATTCCGTTTTCAGGGCTCACTTGGCATCATTTGTGCCGTAGGGTAAACGGTTTAAAGTTAATCGCCTAGTCCAAGGGGGCTTTAACACCCAAACAGTAACTGCTAAGCAGGTTTTCGTTATTTTGCTCGGCGCCTGAAGTGCTCTTGAAAAGAAGTGCCGACGAGACCAAGCATTTGTATCAAATAGCTCCGCACGAGTCTTTATTTGTGGGTGCTTTTCCACCCCACCGCTATATAGAAGGATTTGATTTCAAATTTGATTTGGTTGGAAGTCGGATAAATCCCTACAATCAATATCGTTTATTTTCTATGAATGAAATTTGACCCAGTCGGCCGGGACTGCAGAATATACTGACTGCATCTCTGCCAACAATGGCCCTAGGTATGACACTAAACAATCTGATGGTGAGGCTCCAGTAATGCTGGAGCTTTGGGGAATCGGGAATACCCCTTTACTGCTATCGCTCCCAGGTCCACTCTCTCCTGGAGTGGTAGCACCTGATAGGGTCCTATCTATGGGTCAAATAGAACTTAATTGTGCACTTATTCCAAACTAAATTGTTTGAAATAGAACTGTTTTTATGTATAAAAATGGATTTGGCAATAAATGATTGATTTGCCATAAAACCAAACCAAACCGTACCATACAAAACTATGATTGAAATATTCACTTAATTAAAGGAATTTTGACGGTTTTATCGTGTGTTATTTCGGGAAGTCGGCGTGGCGTAGTGGTCAACATTCTCAGCTGCGGTGTTGTTGTAAGCGAGTTCGAACTCTAATCAGGCTATAACGTTCACTTTCGGATTAATCCTCTTGGAAATATGAATTCCCTTATCTCAAGCTACGGGTTATAAATAGTACCATTACTGTTTTTTGTTTTTTTTCACGTGCATGTCTTTGGTATTGAATAAATTACGAAGATCAATACGTCATTAAAAAAAGAAAGCAAATCGTTCCGTTTTTCCACCAAGAACACATATATTTTACCCTTTAGTTAATAATTTTTTTCTTCGTTTGCCTGAAGAAAATCAGGTCTTTTCAAATGAAAATTGGCTTGAAGTTTCATTTGATAGAAAGGCTGTATTTCTGAGAACTAATTTTTTTTTAATTTATTGCGGACTTTTTTGTCCTCATCTTGGTAGTTTTTGTGTTATTTCTTCTTCACTACGTTTCGGCCAAATTTCACCTCTGACCTTCTTCAGGTGATTAACCGCGACCTCGGATAGGAATGCTGAGTCTTGTAACCGTATCCCCAGTAATTACTGCCTTCCATTGTTCCATAGTTGGTCAAAAAAGTGGTGCAATAGACAACAACTATGGAAGGCAGTAATTACTGGGGATACGGTTACAAGACTCTGCATTCCTATCCGAGGTCGCGGTTAATTACCTGAAGAAGGCCAGAGGTGAAATTTGGCTGAACCATAGTGAAGAAGAAACAACACAAAAAATACCAAGATGAAGACCAAAAAGTCCGCAATGAATAAAAAAATTAGTTCTCAGATTAAGAAGCCTCATCTCAAAATGATTCCAATTAAAGGCTGTATTTCTCTTCTTCAAGACACCCTTTGATAACATAAAAAAGATTCAGAACATTATTTCCTGTCATTTTTCAAGATATGGCCCGACAGAAATATTTAAAACATTTAAAAATTCTGTGGGAGTTTTTGATCCCCTGGGTAAGATCAAAATATGTTAAAACTAAAGCTGAAGCATTCGTGCTTCTTTCTAAAATATCTTGATAAGGTGGGGTATTTTTTAATTAAATGATTGCAAGTCACCTCTCGACTTTTGGGCAGACATAAGACCTAGAAGGAGTAAGGGCTGAGTTTATAGTTTAATTCCTGAGGTAGCCTTAAGGGTCATGCAGACAGAAGCTTAGCTATCTTTTGTGCTGCTTCCCAGGAGGTTCGCTTCTTCTGTGGCATCTCACATTAAACCAAACTCAGTGTCACATTTTGGCCTCGAGTGGAGCCGAATACATACTAGCCACAGCAAAAATAGCACCTCTTAGTGAGATTTTGGTTTGAGCAATAGTGTTAAACTGTTCTAATTTTGATCATTTCATAATAATGACCTCGTAACAGAACATAGTGTGAGCCGAACTTGGTACAAGAACACAATTGAGAGACCCTTGTTTAAGGCCAAAATAACAGCACTAATAAAGAATAGCTTGTGAATCATCACCCTACTTCAGATCAATAACCAAAAGCGATCAACATACCTTTAATTAAACGTCTGTAATAACCGAGTTTTCTTTCTGGAAAAAAAGGTATCTATTTATGATTTCTTCCAAAGAGACAATCTGTGATTAAAACTACTGAACAAGCTAGATCAATGAGAATACACCTTTAGTGGATATCATGTATATCAAGAACATTGATGTTCGTGGCTTTAACCGCTAACTGATGAGAAACAGATTATCAAGAACCAGATGGTGAACATTTGGAACGACTCTTTATTTCCAAAGTTTAAAACCACTCTGAAAGACGAAAAAAGAGATAGAAGAAAGTGCACTACAAGACCTGCACACTATTCCAGGAAACGATTTCAGGAGCGCTTTTCAGGACAGGAAAAATGTAGTGAACGTGCATTGAAGGGGACTATTCCGAAGAGGATAAGTTTCATTAGCCTTTACACCCCAATAGCCTCCACCACCCTTCATCTGTACCCTCCTGGTTCCTGGCTGAAAATGCAAAATAATACTATCTATTATTCAATAGTCTTCATCATCATCAAGGCATGCCAACAGGACGGATTCTTTTTAATCCTACCGTCCTTATAAGTCATCGCATTTAGTAAGTCCTCTAGACGGTATCCAGTGTCCACACAGAGCTGATGAATGCAAGTCTTTATTAGCCTACTAATACTGGTGTGCCCATCAACTGGAGAATACTGCTTATATTTTCGTCCTTACTTTCGTTCAGCCTGAACCCAGCTTATAGGGTGTCTCAATATACTTGGGTCTCATGTGACTGCTAATAAATCTACTACTACTAATGCTGTGTTCCTTTTTGTTTCAGATTTGAAAATAGTACACTATAACAACTATTAATCCTAGATCAAAATGCTTTGGACAAGAGAGGAAAATATATTTTGCGGCACTATTTATTTGAAGACAAAATCTTATTCAAGCTAAAGGTAGATGTTTTTACAACCACACAGAGGAAAATATTATGGAATAATACAATATTGAAAATTATTGAATTCATTGACAAAGGAATTAGAATTAATAATTGCCCCTGCTTTAGATTTTATGACAATCTTCATTCTTTCTAGCATGTATTACACTAATTTAAAGCCATATTCTTTATCATATTGCTTGGTAATATATTATGTTTCTATTTCATAATAACCTGCACCAGATTATAAGGCTCAATATCAATAAATGTACCTATTTTCTTACATAAGGCGCACCTGATTATAAGGTGCAATATCAATGAACGCGTCTATTTTCAGACATAAGGCTCACCGGATGGCGTTAAGTAAAGCAAAACGTGTATCAGATAAGTCGGACTTTACTCAAGCGGTATTTTGAAGCACAGTATGTATTACTCCGCGAAGTAATATTCACAGAAATCGACATTTCTCCTCACCCCCACTCGCCTTGATTACAAACATCCAGAAAAAAAAAATTTTAAAGTGATAATTAATACTTTTTAACTCATTCAATTCGAAGAAAATAGCCTAAACTTTAAAAAACATTTTAAAGAAAATCTTTATTATAAAGACCTCAAAATTGACGTAAAAACCCAATTTTTGAAAAACAATTCCCAAATCAACAGCTCAAGAGCGACACATTCTTATATAAATCTGTCATTAAAACCCCCAAGATAAATAAGATATACTAAAAAAATCTTTTTAGGCAAATGATATGAATTTTTTTTCAAGTTATTAATTCTTTCATTAATAAATAAAATCATAATATTTAGATAATTACCTTTTCGTGAAATTAATTAATAAAATCCGATTTAAGCAAACATCTTGACAACCGTGTCACCCACTGTAAAATTTTTTCATAAAAAGTTACTCCAAATTACATCTTCTTGAAAGGACGGTAAGATCATAAGAAAATGATTTACACAAGAGATGTTAGTCTATTGATTGAAGGGAAATCAATTCTCTCATAAACATAAGAAGGCGGAATTAACCCCTAACATATCTTTGAGGGCCGTATACCATCAGAGAAAATCGGATCGAGGTCAGTAAGGACAACCAAGACGTATCAGATGATGAGGCGCTCTATTGATTTTTGAGCTAATTAAATAATTTTAAGTCTGTCTTGTAGCCCGAAAAATACGAGGCTTTAAATAAGTCTGTCTTGTAGCCCGAAAAATACGAGGCTTTAAATAAGTCTGTCTTGTAGCCCGAAAAATACGAGGCTTTAAATAAGTCTGTCTTGTAGCCCGAAAAATACGAGGCTTTAAATAAGTCTGTCTTGTAGCCCGAAAAATACGAGGCTTTAAATAAGTCTGTCTTGTTGCCCGAAAAATACGAGGCTTTAAATAAGTCTGTCTTGTAGCCCGAAAAATACGAGGCTTTAAATAAGTCTGTCTTGTAGCCCGAAAAATACGAGGCTTTAAATAAGTCTGTCTTGTAGCCCGAAAAATACGAGGCTTTAAATAAGTCTGTCTTGTAGCCCGAAAAATACGATGCTTTAAATAAGTCTGTCTTGTTGCCCGAAAAATACGATGCTTTAAATAAGTCTGTCTTGTAGCCCGAAAAATACGAGGCTTTAAATAAGTCTGTCTTGTAGCCCGAAAAATACGAGGCTTTAAATAAGTCTGTCTTGTAGCCCGAAAAATACGATGCTTTAAATAAGTCTGTCTTGTAACCCGAAAAATACGAGGCTTTAAATAAGTCTGTCTTGTAGCCCGAAAAATACGAGGCTTTAAATAAGTCTGTCTTGTTGCCCGAAAAATACGAGGCTTTAAATAAGTCTGTCTTGTAGCCCGAAAAATACGAGGCTTTAAATAAGTCTGTCTTGTTGCCCGAAAAATACGATGCTTTAAATAAGTCTGTCTTGTTGCCCGAAAAATACGATGCTTTAAATAAGTCTGTCTTGTAGCCCGAAAAATACGAGGCTTTAAATAAGTCTGTCTTGTAGCCCGAAAAATACGAGGCTTTAAATAAGTCTGTCTTGTAGCCCGAAAAATACGATGCTTTAAATAAGTCTGTCTTGTTGCCCGAAAAATACGATGCTTTAAATAAGTCTGTCTTGTAGCCCGAAAAATACGATGCTTTAAATAAGTCTGTCTTGTAGCCCGAAAAATACGAGGCTTTAAATAAGTCTGTCTTGTAGCCCGAAAAATACGAGGCTTTAAATAAGTCTGTCTTGTAGCCCGAAAAATACGATGCTTTAAATAAGTCTGTCTTGTAGCCCGAAAAATACGATGCTTTAAATAAGTCTGTCTTGTAGCCCGAAAAATACGATGCTTTAAATAAGTCTGTCTTGTTGCCCGAAAAATACGAGGCTTTAAATAAGTCTGTCTTGTTGCCCGAAAAATACGAGGCTTTAAATAAGTCTGTCTTGTTGCCCGAAAAATACGAGGCTTTAAATATCCACTATAAATGTTCAATTGGATTTAGATTCGGACAGTTCGCTGGTCATTTTCTTGATTTTACATGCCTTTTTTCGTGAAAAGCTGTAACTTTCTTTGCTATTTGATAAGAGTAGAATGCTACGATGTAACAAAGAAAAGAGTTGATTTAATTATTGTATTTTTGGTAAAATGTTAGATCTTTTATACTTTGTTTAATATTTTTCATATATTCAATAAAACTTAGCAATTTTTTCCGATTACCATCATCATCATCATCATCATGGATATCCCTGACCCTCTCTCGCCACACTTCTCTATCATCCATTGCTTCCGGCAGGTCCTCAAGACTACATCCCGTATCGGCACAGAGCTGCTGTATGTAGGTTTTAGCTGGTCGTCCTGCCTTTGTTCGTCCGTGTGAAATGGTCTACAGGAGTTCATCACTTATGAGTTCGTCCTTACTTCTCCAGCAGTGTCCTGCCTGTCTGGTTCGTCTAATTTGTTAGTTTTCGTGATTGAGGGTAGGTGGTCGTACAGTTGCTGCTTTGTGGGGTGCTGCCTCCATCACTTGTTTAATATTGCTCGCAGCATTCTTGTGTAGTGGCCGTCAAGCTTTTTCTCCATTCCGATTACCACAAGTTGTAATTCTATTAGCTTATTGCTTAGATATGACACAATGAATGGGGTATCTAATGAGAATCGAACTCACTCGTGAAGGTTTGCTGGTCTAGCTCTCGAACCATTATATCACTTTAGGTTGAAATGCCATTAAACAAAGAAAGAGAGGGAAGAAAACCTTTTACAAGCATCACATGACCCAGTTTGACAGAGTAATGCCAATTATTGCTCATGTTTTACAGACCTTGGGGAAGGCCTGTTGAAGGGGATGCCGATGGAGAGTATTACCAAACAAACCAAAAATAATTCTATCTAAACGATCATGTATGATTTAAAACTGAATAGATAAACACTGTCATATGTAAACGGACAATATGGCACTTCTCCAGAAGGGTAAAATTTTCGTTATTTCTGCAGTATTGAATAAAAAGTGTAAAGAGAGTAATGTAATAGTTACATTCATGATCCAGATAGTAGTAAGTTTCTAGCATTTGTTTCATTTTTTTACGGAATAGAACCATTATAGTCCCTAAAATCATATATCGGCAATCACCGTAAGCCGCCATATAGTGGTTCGCGGAGAGAAAGACTGTTGCACATTGACCTCCGACCCAGCCAAGCTGTCAAAATAGGAAATGCACCAGTGTAAATAACAGGTGCATCCGGTCGAGGAATATCAGGATATTATAACCTTGACCGTGGACGGGTTGAATGAATGCGAAATTGTGACGCTCGCAGGAAGAAGAGTGGGTGTCAAATTATTATATAACCCGGGTGAAGACAGGAAGTCAGCAGTTGTAGGTCAGACCAATTGGAGAAAAGATGCGGTAGAGAAAACCAGCACCCAGCAGAGCGGGCCCCCAGGCCTCCGGTTAAGCAGCACAGGAGAACGGGAAATAAACGCAGTTATGGCCAATAGAGTGGGGGTCAATATGATGTAGTTCTGTTCGGTCTCCAACTCCCTCTCACACACAACCATTTCAATAAAGTGAGAGGTATATTTTTCTAAAAGACTGTGTCGCTCGTCTTCATTGCGTCGTTATGTTTCTGCATGCATATGTGTTTGTATAGTTGGTCATGGCTATACATCAAGACTAAAGAAAAGTAGCAAGCTGGTGAATTAAAATAAGTTGAAGAAGTGGTTTGGTTAGATTATTTGGTTAAATAACACATCCACCGTCGATGGTTACTTAAAGTCAAATCCTATATATATATATACATATATATATATAGGGTCAAATCCTGTACACACACACACACACACACACACACACACACACATATATATATATATATATACTTGTGTTTGTGTGAGTGTGTGTGTGCGTGTGTGTGATTTGTAAGTTATATTTTGTAGATAAATTTATGTAAAAATAAGTAAGAGATCATTTGTTTGCACACAGTTAAATGGTATCAAGTATTGCTATCTTAGTGCAATTGACCCTCAGCCTCCTCATAGTGCCTTTAAGATAAAATAGGGTTGGTACTTGTTTGCTGCAAGAGTGATTTGAAGAATACCGTCAGGACAATCATATAGGTGTTAGGGCTTAACATGAAGAGACGATTAATCGGTTCAGGCCACTCAGATCATCCGTCTAAAAAAGCAAGAGCCAAAGTGGAGTGTTGTAAGTAACGTGACTACTCATTTGCTGGGTTAGGGGCTGCTCAACCGTCACGATCCCATCCTTAAGTATTATGGGCCGACACTCATAGCCAACCGTTAGCCTTGTTAGTGGTGTGGGGGAGTCTTACTCTTCTGCAGTGTTGAATTCGGTGTATTCTACAACCCCAGCCAACAGGGTGGCTGAAGACCTGGTTTCTAAATGAAAATAAACAGTTTGAAAAAAATGAAGGTTATGACTGAAATTACTCTTTCCAGGATGGTGCCTGTAAGTATTATATACCTATGTACATAATTCTATTTCATTTGTGGGTTATTTTGGACAGGCACCGATAACAATAAGGAAGTTTTCGATAAAATTACCTGTTAAATCATTGAAAAATTGGGTATCTGCTTCGTTTAAGGGACCGTCAAGTTCTGAAAAGAAACGTATAATTTATAATTTATTATTATTTTGTATTATTATATTAGCGAGTTTTTTCACACCAGTGTTAGTTAATGGCCTGTCACTGGAGTCGTTTACTTTGGCTGTTAATGTTATTGTAAACACGTAATAAGATCAACGGCCGAAAGAAAATGCATTTTTTTTTAAATCACAAACTGCACACTAAAATGAAGATGAGCGTCCAATGTAATCTTTGCTCTTAATTGATCGGGCGTATATATATATATATATATATATATATATATATATATATATATATATATATATATATAGTTCTTTTAAATACCCTGTACGGTGGTAAAAGTTGTTTGGTAGCGCCAGGAGTGGCAGTACCGCCTTGAGCTACCGAAACTGTGTTATCACCCCTGGTTGGCGGCTGATGAGGGCAGGGTATCGCACGTGCTTTCACACATTGTATGATGAAAAAAGTATATATATATAATCATTATCAAGTCGAGCTGACAGTACGAATTTCCCTAACTCTCTCTCCCAATCCGTTTCTATCATCCATCGCTCCCGGCAGGTCCTCCAAACTACATCCTACGTCCGAACATTGCTGAACTATATAAGTCCTTGCTAGTCGGCCAACATTGGCACATCTATGTGTAGGGGTCCATAGAAGAACCTCACTTAAGAGTTCGTCTTTGCTTCTCGAACAGCGTCCCGCATGTCTTGTTCGTCTTACTTGGATGGTTTTTGACATAGGAGGTAAGTGGCCGTACAATTGTTGTTTTGTGGGGAGTGTTTCTTTCAGGATTTGTTCAATATAGCTGGTAACATCCCTGCAAAGTTCCCAACAAGCTTTGTCTCAGTGCATTTTGTTTGTGTTCGGATGGTGCAGCCATAGAGTAGCATCCACGCAGCCACAGCTTGGAAGAAATCCCGTTTTATTTTATCGAATAGATCAGACTTTCATATGATCGATAACCTATCGGTAGCTGTCCAGAACTTCGCAACTGGAGCTTTTCTTAGGCTATTCGAATCATTCGAATCTAGAGATTTATTGTTGAAAAAATTCTATGGCTTCACAACAGCGCACAGAAACATAACTGACTCCTGATTTTCGATAAGTACCGATCGAGGTGCATTTTCTACATACTATAATGTGTGAATTGAACCCCGTTGCAAATCCTCCGCGCTAATTAGTCCCCGCTCTAAATTTGTTTTTAATTGGATTCTTCGGTACTTAATCAAAATTATCAAATAAAATTTAAATAAAGCTTTTATTTAAAAAAAAAAAAAAAAACATTTTCATGGGATCGTAACCCTAACCCACGGCAATCTTTTAAAAACTAAGCAATGGTGTAAATGAGAAGGTATCTTTCTCGGTGATATTTTCAGGTTGGAATAGGGTTTCCTGTTTGTTTGTTTTTTCAGTGACATTAAAAGTATGATGGAACAATGACATTAAAATCCTTTACTGATTTTCGTGTATTGATTGTGTTTTAAAAAAGAAAGTTAGATATAAATACTGAGAGAAAGAAGTAAAGAAAAAAAATTCTTAAAAGTTTAAACTTACCGTATTTTGATTCACCCTCATTTTCTGTAAAACAATAACAATAAAAAAGTAAATAAAAAATATTCTTAGTAAGAAAAATAAATACAAAGACCACAAAACGTTCTCATATTGAATATTACCTTAACTGAATCTTAATCATTTTCTTTATCCATATAAAGTAGATAGCTAGGTGAAAATTTCTAAGGCAGAAAATAAAGTTATGATGTTTTATCGTTCCCTTTAAATTGGTTTTTGCAAAATCAAGTCATAAAATTCTGTTGTTGTGATACAAGATATGGTTATAACGTGCTGGGCATAAACGTTTACCACTCGATGGCGTTTATTAATCAAGGAGGTCACACAAAATATGAGTTTTATGAATGTCTTTATAGCGGCTATAAAAACAGGACCAGTTTATGTAATTCAAAAAAGTAAAGTTGGTCATCGTAGTCGAGGATGAGCCGAAGGTTCAGTTTTCGATAGCTACTACACCAAGGTGTAGGAAAGGAGCAACTCCTTTCCCAGGATTGACCCACTTTACCCTTGATCCGTACCTTATAATGCTGAGTGTTAAGCAAGGAGTTTTTGGTATGACTCGATCAAGGATTAAACCCCGGCCTCCCAGGCCATTGTCGAACAGTCCAACCATAATGCCAATGTCCGGTAATCTTAATACGTAATGATAATCCGTCATCTTAGAAATTGAACTAATAAAGACTTAAAAATTAGTTGTGGTAACTAGGTTTTGTTATTTGGATAAGTTCAAAATATTTTTAAAGAAAAAAAAAATGTTTATAAGATCAAAAGCATTATAACTTACCACTAACTGATTTGACAACTTTTCATAACAATGAAAGAGAGAAGAAAAAGTTAATATTAGTATTATTCCATATTAAACACGGGGAATATCAAACACCCATTTTTGAGTATAATGACAAAAATAATTATCATATCTAGTCTCATTTATAATGTACGTAAACAAAAATATATATTTCAGGCTAAAAATGTAGGGGCAACATTATACCAAATAGTATATATATATATATATATATATATATGGAGAAGGTCGAGCAAAAAGTTTAAAGAATCAACCAGTAAGAAGAGCCATAGTTGAAAATTTTTTGTTCCAGCAACACTCTCACACTTTTTATCTAAGTAGAAAAACTAATTCAAATTTCTGTCTCAATTTCTGCAAAGACGAAGCTCATACAAAGGTGATAGTTGTTCGACAAATCTAAACTTACGGTAAATCTTAGAAGTTTTTGAATACCACCGGTATATATATATATAAGACATGTATCAAATTTATATATATTTACCATCACTTCAGCTAGGGCAGGATGTGACACAAGGTCAATTTTTAAGCGGCGTTTAACAAGTTTGAAATCAGAGTTTTCCTTCTATCTCATCTATTGAGCTCTTTATTACGTTTTAGCTTAGGTAATTCTGTTTTTTCTTTTGACTAGACGTACGTGACGCATTCAATAGGTTTCCAGACTTTTTTTTCTGTACAGGCATTTAAAATTGTCGTAGACTCTTGAAACTTCAGTATCTTATTGCTACATATCTTATGAGATGACAGACCATTTTTTATGATTTCAGGTTCAAATGAACAGCTACAGCAGCAATTGGAATACAACCTATTAAAGCCTGATTGTCACAGTTGGTGAATTTCAAAAATGCAATCTGGACGTGAGGACACTTTAGAAGAACGATCTGCAATAAAATTCTGTTTTAAACTTGGAAAAAATGCCACAGAAACCTATGGAATGATTCAAACAGCTTTTGGAGAATCTTGCATGAATCGAGCATCAGTTTTTTGAGTGGCATAAGAGATTCAAGAAAGGCAGGGAGTTTGTGAGGGATGTTGAGAGGTGTGGGAGGAGTAAGGAAGTCAATACACCAGAGTTGATTGGCCAAAGGGTTAGGGTAAGGGTTACTATGTTGAGGTTTTAAGGGAGTTCGGGAAGGGATTCCGTCGGAAGAGGCCATCACTCTTCAAATCGGGTCAGTGGCATTTCCACCGGGACAATGCACCAGTCCACAACTCTATCCTTGCCACAGAATATTTGAGCAAGATGGGCATCAAGAGAGTTTTCAGCCTCCCAACAGTCCAGACCTTGTGACTTTTGGTTGTTCCCTAAGCTCAGAGGCTGTCGTTATGAGACAATTGAGGAGATGAAAGAGGCTGTGACGAAGGTCATTGACATGCTCAAACAAGACCATCTCCATGGGGCCTTCTTGAAGTTGTTGGAACGGTACAACATGTGCATTGTAGCCGGAGGAGATTACTTCAAAGGGGACTAGAGTTTCATGCGTGCACTATCAATAAAAGTGCCCATACGAAAAAAGTCTGGAAACTTATTTAATGATCCCCGTACAGCCCCCTTGTTTTTTTCAAGTAGCACGTATATTTTCGTCTTTTCTTTTTTTACAATTTTTTTCCCAGATATCAGTTCGTAGAATTCGCAAATTGTACAATTTGTTTTTTTTTTCTCTCCAACAGAATTATAGATTAGATATAAAGATCAATATATATATATATATATATATATATATATATATATATATATATATATATATATATATATAATTTGTAAGTCGGTGATTTTATCTTTAAATGAGTTGTCAGAGCCCATTTATTTGCACGCAGTTAAATCGTTTCAAATATTGCTATTTAACACTAATAGTGCAATTTGATATCAATCATTTATTTGCACACAGTTCAATGGTTTCAAGTATTTATATTTAATATTAGTAATGTTATTTATCAAATATCCCTATCTTAAAGAAATAATTTTTATAAAGATGTTTGGTTTCAAAGAACTAATAATAATAACTCTTAGCAAATGACTGGACAGTTTGATTTGTCACATAGATTGGACACTAACAGGTAGACTTTGGGATTAATGGCAATGAAGAGGTAATCCATTTGTTTCAAAATTCTAGGATTGGAGCCTCACCCTCAGAGGCAGTTACTGTGATACCAAAGACACTCTTTGCGAGGAGGATCTTACTTTTCCGCAGAGATGCAGTCCCAGGCAACTGTCTTTGTCGGGAATTATTTAGTTTTTAAAATGTGGCCATTCTGACTCCCCAAATTATTGTTTCTGATAGGGTGTACAGTCCAGTAAATAAATAGCATTTTTTTTCTCCTACAATTAGACACGTGGTAATTTTTTCAAGTTTTCTAAATTAAAATCTGGCGAATAACTTATTGAATCTGAGGTGTTTGCGCGTGGTCGTGTTATAAAACAGATGTACAGGCTCAAGTTTAAGTAAAGCCAAAGAAGTTCAAGAGATTTGCCTCACAGCTGTGTACGAAAAATAACAACTTCATGACTGTGCGTTGATTAATGAATAGTTGTCACGTGAAAGGAAAAGGAAGTGACGCAAAGGAAATAAGTAAAATAGTCGAAGGTAATTGTGTTTCCGACGGGTGCCTTGAGTTAACAAGCATGACATGCAAACCTTCAGAAGTGTGTTCGAGTCCCATGCCCCTTTTACACAGCCTTGTGCCACATCTCAGCAAAAAGCTCAGTAAATTACCAATGTTATAAATCTGGGCGCTTCGGACGATGTAATAGTTAACAAGCTAGACTAGCAAACTTCACGAGTGAGTTCGAGTCTCATTGGGTGCCCCTTTTACACAGCCTTGTGCCACATCTTATCAAAAAACTCCGTAAATTACTAATGCTGTAACTCTAAGCACCTCGGGGAATGTAATAGCAAGCTAGACTAGGAAACCTTCACGAGTGAGTTCGAGTCTCATTGGGTGCCCCTTTTACACAGCCTTGTGCCACATCTTAGCAAAAAGCTCAGTAAATTACTGATGCTGTAATCCTGAGTACCTCTGGTGACGCAATAGCAAGCTAGACTAAGAAACCTTCACGAGTGAGTTCGAGTCTCATTGGGTGCCCCTTTTACACAGCCTTGTGCCACATCTTAGCAAAAAACTCTATAAATTACTACTGCTGTAGCTCTGAGCACCTCGGGGAATGTAATAGCAAGCTAGACTAGGAAACCTTCACGAGTGAGTTCGAGTCTCATTGGGTGCCCCTTTTACACAGCCTTGTGCCACATCTTATCAAAAATCTCCATAAATTACTACTGCTGTAGCTCTGAGCACCTCGGTGAATGTAATAGCAAGCTAGACTAGGAAACCTTCACGAGTGAGTTCGAGTCTCATTGGGTGCCCCTTTTACACAGCCTTGTGCCACATCTTATCAAAAAACTCCGTAAATTACTGATGCTGTAATTCTGAGCACCTCTGGTGATGTAATAGCAAGCTAGACTAGCAAACCTTCACGAGTGAGTTCAAGCTTTATTGGATCCCCTTTTTAGACGGTTTCGAACCGTATCTAAGGAAAAAGCTTAGTTAATTTCTAATTGGGTTTCAGACACCGAATGAGAGTTCGCATTTAAACCAGCCCGGTATATAGAGTGTGAGGCAAAACTCCGAAGACGCAATAATGATTTAGGGTTGAACAAATAAGTTTGGTTTGGTTTCTTGGGTTTTATGGCATAACAACCTTTGTAGGTTATTTAACGCCAAATCCATTTTTATGTAAATAATCTGTTCTATTTCAAACAATTCAGTTTAGCATAAGTACAGTTTAATTGTCAAAAACATTTTCTTTTCAAACTATTCAAGCTGTTGTATGTAACAATTCAGTTAAGTGTAAATACAGTTTTAATATCGAAAAACAGTTCTATTTCAAATAATTCTGTTAAGCATAAGCATGCAGTTTAAATGTAAGTACGGTTTAATTGTCAAAAACATTTCTATTTCAAGCTATTCAGTTTACTCAAACAATTCATTTTAGCATAAGTATGCTGTTAGTTCTATTTAACCCATAGATCGAGCCCTATCAGGTGCTACCACTCCGGGCCAGTATGGACCTGGGAGTGATGGCAATGAAGGGATACTCTGCATTCCCCAAAGCTCCAGCACTGCTGGAACCTCACCATCAGATTGTTTAATGTCATATTCAGGACACTCGTTAGGGGGTGGGGTCTTACCCCTCTCTAGAGGTGTTGAACAAATAATAATTTTCTCCTAAGGACTAAATGACGTCTGAAATAAAAATGAACTAAAATATAATAAGATAGAAAAAAAATTATCAAAGCAGGAAAAGGAGACGCTGAAAAATGCAGAATGTTAGAACATAAAAATGCGTTTCTCAACATTTTCCTTCATCGGTATGAAAATTACGATCAATGTTTTTTTTTTTTGTTTTTTTTTTAGTCTTATTCAAGCTCAAGAACCTATCATTAGCAAATCAAAATGATCATTTGAAACGAGTTAACTAGTAAAATTCCCACCGTTTATAACGTTTAGTTATGGGTGGGAACTTCGGTTTGTCTATGAATTAGAGATAGTGACCTTACTCGTGCTGGCAAGCTGAGAACATATTAACATCGGTCGACTATAGCCCTTTAAATTTGGAGGTACCCGTGGTGTAATGGTTATCGTCGTAGGAAATGGACACGGCGACACGAGTTCAAATCCTCGACGAGACTGATTGCATTTCACATAGCACGAATACCCTTGGGAAAGGTATGAATCCAATTCTCCCTCCAGCTATGGGTAAATGGTAGGGCAGACTAGGTTCTTCAGCCTTGGTGGGGCAACTAGTCTAGGAGAAGGAAAACTCTTAATTCAAACCTGTTAAACTCTGCTTAAAAAATTGACCTTGTGTCATATCCTGTCCAAGCGGAGAGGTTGATAATTATTATAATCCTTTAAATTACTCAATCAAAGAAAGAAAAAAAGAATCAGAAGAACACGAAGATAGAATAATAATTACCATCCTTGACAGCCAAAAGAATTTCTACTGATGACTGTTAGACGGTGCTACCAAAAGCTGTATGAAGGAATATTGCAAGAAAGCCTAAATCGCTTCATCTGTAGAATGTTTTAGAGACAAGACCTGTGTCAATATCAGAGACATGGACTTTTCGACACAACTAACCTCGTGTCGTATTGAACAAGACACCACTTAATAATAAGTTTACTTGCTTGCATATAGGTATGTCACATAATTTCGACCAAAACAACAACTAAAGAACTCTTCTCAAATATATAAATCTCTCACAAACTTTCATATCTTTTTAAAACTCAATATACTCGTCCATTGGCACCTTTTAAATTATTTTGGTTTAGTCTCCTCGTTTCTAAAATGTTTTTATTAATTGTACGGGATTGTTTTTATATTATTTTAAAGAAAGAAAGCACGATAAGAAAGAATCAAAGGTAGAATTTGTTGGGAGGGAAAAGAAAGTGAAATAGTTAAAAAATAGGAAATGACGCAAAGGTGACTGAAGAGAAGAAATATTTACAAAGAAAGGAAAATCGATAACAGAATGAAAAAGTAATATATATATATATATATATATATATATATATATATATATAGAGAGAGAGAGAGAGAGAGAGAGAGAGAGAAAGAAAGAAAGAGAAAGAGATTAAATGTAATCTAACTAATTAACGTCTTTCTCACTTTGTCTTCGAGTAACACAGGGTAATGCTTTATGATGAAATAACTTAATTACTCTTTACTCAGTAGTAAAACCAGGTTGCGTGACCAATAGATCTCTATATGTAAAGTCACATTGTATTATATATAAGTAAGTAAAAGTAAAGTCGGCGACCGTAGTCGAAGGCGACCCAAAGGCTCCTCTTTTAATCGCTACTACACCAAGGGGTAGGGGAGGGCGCTACTCCTTCCCCTAGATTGCTCCACTTTACCCTTGATACGCACTTTATAATGCTGAGTGTTAAACAAGGAGGTATCAAGTACCATTTTTTTAGTCTCTCGGACCATTGGTGAACACTCTACCAACTAGTGTAGAGGGGTGTCCTCGTGGTGTAATGGTTAAAGCGATGAACTGCGGAATCGTAGTACGCGAGTTCGTACTCCAGTTGCGCTATTACGTTCACTTTCGGGCAAATACCCTTGGGAAAGGTATGAACCCCCTTATTCTCCCTCCAGCTATGGGTAAATAGTAGGACGGACTAGGTTCTTCAGCCTTGGTGAGGCAACTAGTCTAGGAGAAGGAAAACTCTGAATTCAAACCTGTTAAACTCCGCTTAAAAATTGACCTTGTGTCATATCCTGCCCGAGCGGAGGGGTTGGTAAATAGTACCAACTAGGCCAATATATATATATATATATATATATGTGTGTGTGTGTGTGTGTGTGTGTGTGTGTGTGCACGAAGGTCATTTAATAAATTAAAGGATATTTTGGAAATAAGAAAACATTAATTATTTTCAGATTTTTTTTTTTTTCAGGAAACTCAACATTACTTGGAATTGGTTCATAGCAAAATTATTTGGGAGCTCGGAAGATCAAACAGAGTACCCGAGGCCTGAACGAATGTCTGTCATCAGATTTTTTGTGGTTAATAAGTGTAAACTATGTGAAATGTACAGAAAAAATTGTATTGTGTACTGCAACGCATGTTTTTGTATTGAAAGAAACGTGTACAAATGGATAAAACATGGGCTTGCCACTTCGAGCGTGAGTTGAAAAGTATGTCCAGAGAGTAGAATCACACAGACTCAGTGCAGCTGTCAGTAAAGAAGATCATACAGACAATGTTCTGGCTCCTGAAACAACTGATCAATACAACTTCCTTTAAAGGATGCAACGGTAAACAGTGTTTCCAATTGCCAACCCCTTCGGCAATATTTCACCTATCTATTGAATGATCCTTGTATGAGTATATTTCCAAATTGTTTTAAATATAAAGTAAATAATATATATTATTTCTACAATTTACTAAGCTTAACTTAGTCAGACTGGTGGTAGATTATTTTGTATAATGGTTTTATGGAAAGACTGGTCCACTCTGAAAATATTAATTTGACAGCTTGACTTTTGACTTTTGGATCCGAACACTGATAATTGGTGTCAGTGGATTGCATGCAACTATCTCAACCATCAAACATACCACGAATTCAAATTTGCAATTAAATACTCACCCTTTCCTACAAAGTTCTTCAATGCTACAAAAAAAAAGAACAATTGACAATTATTATTAAAACAATTAAAACAATCATGGAAAGATGAAGATAAAATAAAAATTAATCATATCTAACTAAATAATATACTTAATTCAGTAATTAAAATATTTACACTCGTAGTGCTTTTAATTTAAAAAATTTACAAAGAAACATTTTGCCTGCTCCTAAAACAAAAGATTTTGTATTAGTCTAAATCGAGTAAGCTGATTCCAGAATGTCATTGTTATTCGATATTTCTTTGTGTTAATGGCATATCAACCTTCATGAGTTATTCAAAACCAAACCCATCTGTATAGATGTTTGTTTAGATATTTGTATAATCATTCATAAACTTACTTTAATGTTGTGTATGACTATGTCAGAAGTATTGACTTTGACCACATGTCAACCGGTCTGGGGCTATTTCATGCCAAGAGGTTAGAGAATTGTATTCATCGGACATTAAGATTTGCATATTTTATGTATAATTTTTTTGTTACAAGGTTGTGATTGCAAGTATTCCTATCCAATACAAATAAAAATGCATTCAGTTGTATTGGTTCAAGTATTCCTACCAAATACTAATAATTGCATAGTTTCATGTAGTTATTTCTATTTAATAATTATTTATTTACTCACAGTTATGTTTTCATAAATATAATAAAAATCTTTAGTCAAAAAAAATTATAGCTTCAAGTAACAATTTTTAATGCAATCAGTTTTCATTAATATGACATCGGGTATTCCTACCAGATACAAATAGTTTCCACACAATTTTATCGTTTCAAGTACTCGTATATAATACTAATAATTATATGGTCTCAAGTAATTATATCTTATAATAATCATTTGTTTTCTCATAGGTATATGTTTTTAATAAACAAATAGCAATAATTCTTAGTTAACAATTTTAACTTTAAGTAATAGTTATAATAATAATAATTATAATAATAATAGGTACAAATAATTTAGAATTGTACGATTTTAACAATTACAATCAAATATAAACAATATAAACACATTTGTTTGGTTTCAAATATTCTTTTCTAATACAAATAATTTATTTGCATTTGAATGATTTCAAGTATTCCTATCAAATACAAATAATTTTAATGTTTTTTTATGGTTTCAAGTATTCTTATATAATACATATGATTTATATACATTTGTATGGTTTCAAGTATTCCTATGTAATACAAATTATTCATTCACAAGTATTATTTCTATTTAATAATTACTCTGTGTTTGCACACAGTCATATAGTTTTAAATTAATAATAAATATCCTTGGTAAACATATAATACCTTTCAGTAACTATCATTAATATAAATGATTTTCAGTTTTATGGTATCAAGGATTCTATCTAATAATGATAACTTTCAAACAGTTAAGTTTGATCTTGAGTTACTTTGAGGCTTCATGCTCCTTTTAAATTGTTTTTTTTTTCTTCAATTTATTACGAAATAAACTGTTTGATCCATGATTAGTACCTCGACTGGTACAATCATTATGGGTCCGAGTGAACCTGGCAAAATGGCAATGAATGAGTGACTCCATACATTTCAGAGCACCAGAAGTGGATCCTCGCCACTGGCTGTAGTTTAGGGTCATACCCAAGACAGCTTTTTGCAGGTTGTGGGGCTTACCCTTCTACAATGGGAAACAGCGTATTTTAAACAGTACCGATTTGACCGTGTACGACTATAGTGGAATTTCTTGCACTATGCTCTAGGGCCGAATTCCGAACGTATGTGCAATTATAATCACAACCCATATTAATTAGCGTTTACGAGTCAGTATATAAAAACTCTGAGAAATTTTGCAGTAAATTTAACTATTTTGTCCTATTTCTTTCATTCGGATAGTTGCCACGGAAAGTAGTAGATATAAACGATATTTGTACTGAGCACCAAATTTGAGAAAATTCTGTTTCTATTGTTTGAATTCCATTTTATAGCAATTCATTGATTTCCTTAATATTTCAAGGAGATATAAAGGTTTTAATGAAATACTTTTTAAACAGTCCTTTTTGGGGTGTACGAATGTAACATAATTAAGGATAATTAAGGATATTAGTTAATGGTTTTATTTGTGGTAATAAATTGTGAGCAGGGTTAAAAGCTTTCAGTTGAAGTGTAAGTCGCATTTGAAAGGTCAGGCAGAGGGACCTTGGGTCATAACAAAGGTTGTTTTGAAATCGGCTGGGAATACATATTAAAACAAATATTTTGAATGCGATGCCGGCTGATTTAGCGATGATGAGTATATGGAAAATTTTTAGTTATTACATAAGCAGAAATCAAAGAAGTAAAAAAAAAAAAGATTTCGGAACGAACTCAATGAGTGAGTCAGAGGTCAGTAGTTGTTGATCGGATTTTGTCGGTGGGTTTGCGTCGGACAGTTTCGGGTCAAGATTTTAGCGGCTCCTTTGGGGACAGGGCTTAGTTGGAGTGAGAAAAGTACAGACTGTGGTTTTTGTTCGTCTCCTATGAATGAAACGATGAATTTCAAGTGACATGGTTTATTCTTTCAATTACATTTCTCTCGGGTTCGTTGACAACTGCTGTGAAATGTTGCAGTCAAAAAATAATTTTTTCGTATGGAAACGAACGGGTCCGCTTTGTACTTTGCAAAATGTTACACTTATTCATTTTGGGTCTCGTAAGGCAATACTTTTATTTATATCTAGGTGCATAGTGTTACCCTCATTATATATAATGCCGTAACGTAACTTAAATTCAAACCTACTCATTCCACGGCCACGTATACTGGTCACTAACAATATAACATAACCCTCTCTCTCAAAACACGTCATATTTCTCATCGACACGCTGCTCGGTTCGAAACCCGTAGTGAACTCTCTCTCCCCCCCTCTCTCTCTCTATCTATCTATCTATCTACACAACTGTCCAAATGGTGAGTTTTTTATAATTCGAAATTAGCTTGATATTCAAATAGTGTTTTGATTCTTATAGGCCAAGGAAACAGGTGTTTCACACACCGAAAGCCATTGTAATCTCCTCTGGTGACAAATGTTTTGAATATGATAAGTTGATCCTTTCTCCTGAAGAACAATTATGCCAGTTGATTAAATATAAAGAGCTTAATAATATTCTACTAAGTAAAATACAATTAACTACCATATGGCATCTATATTATACAAAGCAGAATACAGCTACTGGACTGGCTATATGTGTATATGTCCTAAGTTAACTTTAGTAACTTAGTGAAATTCTTGAGTCATTCACAGATGAGTGCGTAGGTATGCGAGTTGGCTGATTGACGCTTATACGTTTGTGTGGAATATATCTCTGCCGACTGCAATCAAAATGTGTATGATCTGTCTCTCTCAATACGAGTCGATCCGATCTCCTCGCAGTCCAAACACAAACGAACTCGCGATGTCAGAACCCTCTAATTATACACATAATCTTTATAATCCAAATCTATTTCCCCGCTGAAAATACATCCCAAATCAGTTATTGTTAAGTCAAGTTCAAGATTCGTTTCCTTTGCACGAAACAATATTTCTACTATTTTCAGCCCATAGCTGGCCATCACGTCAAGCCAGCTTCAAAATCCACTACACGATTTGACATCTCACTATACGGGGTAACAACTGGGTCTTCTCAACAATCTATCTGTTCTTTAAGAAAACAACAAAAATCTGATTTTTGACATTAACTCAGAGCAAGCAGCTGGGAAGAAAATTATAACTACGATATTCTCAAAAACAAGTTAAGCTTGTTACATTACAATCAATTAACTACTATAATTTTCAAGCGTGTTCAAGTGTGTTGAGATAGTCTCTCATTAGAGGAACTAGCAGTATTCAATCATCATATTTGGGTTGATTCAAGTTTCAAGTAAATTCAGCTTAAGTCTAAATTTGCAATTAGACAGTAATTTTCTGGTGGATTGATGGATTGATCTTAACGGCATGACAATCCATCTAAAGCTATTTCATGCTTCTTGGTTAGGGAATCGCCTTCATAATACGTTTATATTTGCATTTTTTGCGTTGTTTTTAAAGTGTTTTTGTTTGTTTCTGTTTTTGTTATTGTTTTTTGTTGTTTTTTGTGCACGGTCCGAAAGAATACAAATAATGCTTTGAATAGATCTATTTGATATATAAACAGAAGCCAGACAAGCACTACCTCTGTGAGCCAGAGTAATGGCAATAAAGAAGTACACCCTGCTACTCAGAATCGGAGTCTCACCATTTGATGCAGTTTAGTGTCATATCCAGGAGACCTCTTTGTTTTTCTTATTATTCTCCAAGGGATAAAATCAGTGTATTCTAAACCCTGCAGAAAAATTCTTTGAATATTGTTCCAATGTAATGCATTTACATTGGAACTTTTGCGTCACTTTTCCTCTACAGCCAAATTTTTCTACCTACGAAAATTCACAAGTATCATGGATTATTGCTTTATTGAAGTTCTTCGCCGAGACGAGATCTATGTAAAGAGATGTATCTTACATTTTCACTTGAAATAACAGGTCTGGGAGAGGATTCGGAATCAGCATAGTCGGTTTAGTCTAAAACCCGCGCTCTTATACAAATTACAAAATCTTCACCACCCAATATAACTGAGTGGTCACAAGGTTACATTCTATTAATGTGTTACGAATAAAATGTTGATTGATATTACATTTAAATTACGCACGCACGCACGTATGCACGCAAATGAATACACGCATACACACTCATATACACAGATACACACTCACACAATATACATACACACACTTATATACATACAAATACCAGTAATTTCCTATCATCAAAAGCCAATTGATTTTACTAAAGGAATAATACAAGCTTGTTATTACTTTTCATGTTAGAGTTTGGGTTGTTTTTTTAAAATTATCTAAGGTAAAAAATTGTTTTTTGATAATAGGAAGTACCAGTATATATATATATATATATATATATATATATATATATATATATATATATATATATGTGTGTGTGTGTGTGTGTGTGTATTTATGTATATATATATATGTAGCTTAATAATTTCGAAAATGTTTGAAAAGCTTTAGCATATGATTGTACTTTAGTTTAGAATGAAAATGTTACTAATAAATGTATAGGCAAAAAACAAATCAAGTTACCCTCCGCTTCTTTCTTGATCCATTCTAAGAAAAAAGATTTGATTTGATATTAATATCTTTTATTGAATTTTCATTATAAAAATTAAAGGGAAAAAAAGGAGAATATTGTGATGGTAATTTTTTCGTACATTTTCGTCGATTAGAAAAATTTCTGGAACAAAGACTTGATAGTTTTCAAAATTGCCCGATTTGACTACATATCCTCCATTATACCACCAATAAAAAAAGTAAGTAAAGTCAGTGACCGTATTCGAGGGTGACCTGAAGGCTTCCTTTTCGATAGCTACTACACCAAGGTCTTGAAGAGGGCGCTACTCCTTTCCCTAGATTGCTCCACTCTACCCTTGATTCTTACCTTATAATGCTGAGTGTTAAGCCGGGTAGCATTAAATACCCTTTTTTGAGTCTTTAGTATGACTCGACCTGCGATTGAACTCAGGTCTCCCGGGCCACAGGCGAACAGTCTAACCATTATACCAATGTCAGGTAAAAAGGAAATGAGTAAAAAATTCATTCTGCATCTCAGGTACAAAAATGAAAGAGAAAAACTTTGGAGATTGATGGAGGACATTCAATATATCGAATGAAATTTGTTAAAAAATATTTTAAAACAATAAATTCAGGATTTTAATTTAGTTAGATTATTAAACCAAACAATACAACTGAAATTATGAAGCCCTGATATTTTTTAGAATCGCTATTTTGTTATAACTTGCCCACATATCTCACTAAATCTTAGTTTGGGAAAGAATCCACTGATCGTGGCCTAAAGGGTCGTGAGATATGAACATGGTACAAAATTAAGGAAACCCTGTTATATAACTGGATCATATGTACCGAATGACTTCAGATATTTTTCTAATCTTGAGCTGCGATGCACTTTTAAGCTGCCTTCTTATCACTGAACAAATATTAAGAATCAAATTCACGTATCCTTCAGAGCCGCTTGTAACGTAACTGAACGGCTCATAAGAAATTGAATAAATAAATACATAAATAAGACAATAGTCACTGAATAACAAGGCTGAAAATGATGAGGAGAGATTAGAGGTCCGAAGATCGTTTGCACATGCGCACAGGAAGCGGATATCTCTGCTCCCAACATGACAGGTGGAAGTGATGAGACAACTTGGATGTCGACATCGAGAAGTGAGAAGGTGAAGACGTCAGTTGAACACCAGCGATGTGAAGAGACAAAAGTTTACGAGCCCCAAATTCTCGACCCAGCGGACATGCAAGTTAAAGCCTGGAAAAAATTCAAGGTCTGTGTCTGCTCATCTTTTTCTCACTAGAATATGTTGCTTATAATTGTCTAGTTGACACGGTTGTGTCATGTTTTCATACTCCCTTTCTTTCTTGTGGCGACTATTTGCTACCTGGGAGTAAATAAACCTTTGGGTAGTTTAACAGCGTTTCTTGCGTTCGTCAGCTTGTTACCACGGCTAAGTCACAATGGGGTCGGAAAAAATGTCTTTCGTGCCACAACGGTACACATGTAACGTAATGGCCAAGGGATTTCGGTTCATGTCTTTGAGTTTAGTTAGGCTGAGAACCTTTCGGCTCAGCACATGCGTAAGTTAGGTGCAAACCTTGATGTAGGTGGTAACGCGGACGTGCCACTCAGAGTTGTCACAATAGCCCGAGATACCGGAACGGGGTGACAGGGTGCGGGTGACGTCACGCACCGGAAGCGCGCAGAGGTTTGTGGGAGTTTTGAAGAAAGTTAGAGAGTTGAGTACTAGACACCAAACGAGGAGGATCGACTTTTGGAGCTCGCAGACACGAGGCGAACTTGCGCCCTATGGGGGCCGCTCGAGATGGGGGCCAAATGAATAAGACAGCATAGAAGATTGTGTCTCTCCTCCTTATGTCGAAACCTTTAACTCAAAAGTAATAAAAAAGGTTTCGTACCTGAACAAGAAGTCGTTACGTGTTTTCGAATTTCGAGATTCTTATGTTCTTTATATGTTCTATCGTTATGAACATTATATGTCCATTTCGCACATGGCCTTAATTGTGGTTATGGAACACACACAGTCAATTTCACGTATATAAATTTGTTGATAGTTTTCTCTTTAGATGTTTGGTTATCTATCTGCTCTCAACTTTAAATCTGGAATTCACTTATGTCTTTTTTTTATCGTATGGCATTCTTTGTGTAACGTCCGTTCTAGTAAGGCCAACGGCAGATCAAAGCGGCTATCTATTATTTACGATATTTCAGCCTCTTTGCCATCGAAAAAACTGCCTATTGTAATACATTATTTTAGCACATAGCTTGAGGAATTGAATGATAACATTTGATAATTCTTGGTAAAAAAATGCTTTGTAATATTTTGACATATAAATGATATTCCAATTTTAAAACTTTTTCCTTTTGGCTTGAAAAGAGCAAAAAAGTTTTTAAAAAAACTAGTGATAGTAAACAAAAAAAGAGAACCAGCCAAATAGTGGACTTTGCCATCCTGGTAGACCACAGAGTAAAAATAAAAAAAACGTGAAACGAGAGATAATACCTAAACCTTGCTAGAGAACTAAAAACCTATGGAACATGAAGGTGATGATGATAACAATTGTAATTAGTGTGCGTGAAACACTCCTCAAAGGATTGGTGAAGGAACTAGAAGACTTGGAAATTGCAAATTAGAAGACAAGTAAAGACCATTGTAAAAATTTTATTTTCTTATTCTCCCTGCTGAAATAGAGATATTACTAAGCAATATAACAGGGCTCCCCAACATGGTACATATAGACCCCTGGGGATGAATAAAAATTTTGCACAGGGATTCACAGGGAGATGAATTTCTTAGTTTGGATTTCTAAATCGTTTTATAAAAGGAAAAAACCGTTAGCTCTGGTAGACTAGTTGGCAGATATCAAAAACTGTAGCAGAATATTCCAAATCTTTGTAGAGATGTTTTAGTCCTTTTTACTTGCTTTCCCAAGTTTGTATATGGTGGAACGTGGGTTTAGTCGGGTGCATCATTTAATAAACTAATAAAAAAGCATTTTTAACATAGAACGTAGAAGGAAAAGTGTGCGACTGGTTAATTTGTTAAGGTGGATGGGGAAAACTAGAAAGTAAGAACTAGAATCCTTGATTTAGTCCAATGTTGTGTTCAATCTGTTTCTTACAACTTCTGTGGAGACATTAATGCCAAGTTGTATAGCCCTTTGATAATCTCTTGGATAATACCGGTGAAGAGAAGAGGGTAGAGACTTTCAGTATGGGCAAATACTGCTCTCTCATATAACCTTGCCTGGGCCATTACCGAAATCCGGGCTTAGATTCGTTGATTAGGGAGACTGACTGATGTTATAACATTAGCACAAAGAGAAGGGAATTAGTCATAAAGTATCAACTTTGCAACAAAACTTCATGTGAAAAAAAATGGGTACACAAAAAATACAGAAATGATTTGTCGCATTTAAAAGAAAATAATGAGAGAAATTAGACGAATATAAAAGAGAGAGAGAAAAAAAGAAATAAACAAACAAATAAAAATTAAGAAACAAAGAATTATTGAAACAAAGAAACAAACAAACAAACAAAATATGAAAAAGAAAGGAAAAATATGAGAAAGAAAGAAAAAAAGAAACGAACAAACAAACATAGAAACAAACATAATTTGAAAAAAAGACAAAATATGTGAAAGAAAGAAAGAAAGGAAACGAAAAAAAAAAAAAAACAAACAAACATACAAACAAACAAAATATGAAAAAGAAAGAAAAAATATGCGAAAGAAAGAAAGAAACGAATAAACAAACAAAATATGAAAAAGAAAGAAAGAAAGAAAGAAACGAACAAACAAACAAGCATACAAACAAACAAAATATGAAAAAGAAAGAAGGAAATATCTGAAAGAAAGAAAGAAAGAAAGAAAGAAAATATGTGAAAGAAACAAATTAATTAGAAAGAAAGAAAGAAAGAAAGTAGATAATGAAATATCTTATAATAACTTAAAACAATTGTCAATTTTCCCAAACCAAAAAAGTCTTTACAAAACCGAGAAAAGAAACGAATTACTATGGAAACGGCACTTCATGATAGAAATTCAAGCAAAAAGCCTTAAAACTTCATCTTGTAAAGCTAACTATACAGTGATGATTACCATAAAAAAGACACATTTAACCGATATAACATATTTAAATAGAAATATTTTGAAAGAATCACGTCAATGAGAAATAAGAGAAGGTAAATAAAAACTGCTTCTCTTGTTGCACATGTGAAATCGTATTGAAATTCATAATGAAATTCATGACTACTTCACAATAATCACTCAATACTGATCTATGAAGATGACATTTTACGAAATTTTATGTAAAAAAACGATAAAATAAAAGTTTAAAAAAAAATAACAAAATGGATGAGTTGATTTTTTTCCAAAGATATTAACAGAAAAAAAAAAAATAATTTGTTTTCATGGGAATGGATCTGGGAATACCAATATTTATAAATCTTTGAAATTTGGATTAAATAAATATGATCACTCAAATGGCTTTTGTAAATAAAACATTATTTCAACTATGAATAACTGGTTATAGATTTGTATTTTTTGTTTATTATCATTTTTAAATGAAAAAATTAATTTTCTTCATCATAAAAATGTATTAAATGGACCAGTTAGTATAGTATATAGTAGTATGTTTTAGTAGAGTATATAGTTGTATAATTTAATAGAGTATACATTAGTATAATTTAGTAGAGTATATATTTGTATAGTTTAGTAGAGTATATATTTGTATAGTTTAGTAGAGTATATAGTAGTATGATTTTATAGACTATATAATTGTATAATTTAGTAGAGTATAAATTAGTTTAGTTTAGTAGAGTATATAGTATTATTTAATAGAATTAATAGAAATTAATTAATAAAATCAATAAATTAAAATTAACTTATTAGTAACTTTAAAATTAATGAATCAATTAGATTTGAATTCATAAATATTTATATAAAATTAAGAAAAATTAAGAAAATCAATATATTGTTATAATCAAATTAAGTAACTTAAAAACTGACGAATCAATTAGATATAGATTAATAATTCTTAATATAAAATTAATTGTAATTAATGATTACTTCATTGATCAATGATTATTTCATGAGAAATAAATTTGATATTGATTCTCATTTTGCTGGACAAAAATTAGAAATGTGTCTTTTTTTAATTGTGTGAGTAAAATATTTTTTCCAAGTTGTCACGAATTAGCTTTTTACATTTTCATTAAGGATTTTTTTATTTCTATAATTTATTCTAATATTGTTAAATTTATTTCCAAATAAAATTAAAAAAAGTTTTTTGTTTATCCGTATACGTTAGACTCCGTGGTGTTGTAGTTAAAGTGCTGGACTGCAGCCTCAAAGTAAGTGAGTTCGAACTCGAGTCACGTTAATACATTCACTTTCGGACCAAATAAACTTGGAAAAAATGTGAAATCCCTGATCCCCACAAGCTATGGTTTAAAGAGTGTCACTGTTGTTTTTGTTTGGTTTTTTTTTTTTTTGGATGGCTTTGGCATTAATTAACCAACGAAGGTTGATACGCCATTAAACGAAGAAACCAATTCTATATCTTAAAACTAAAATTTAGTAGAATATATAAGTAAAGTTGGCGGCTTTAGTCGAGGGTGACCCGAAGGCTCCCTTTCCAATAGCTACTACAGAGGGATGTAGGGGAGGGCGGTTGCTCAATTCCCAGGATTGCTTGACTTTACCTTTGACCCTCACCTTATAATGCTGAGTGCTAGGCAAGGCGGCATAAAGAACCATTTTTGGGTCTTTGCTATGATCTGACCTGGGATTGAACCCCGGCCCCCCGGATCATTGGCAGACACTCTACTTATTAGACCAATGGCCCAGTTAGTTGAGTATAGAGTAGTATAATTTAGTAGACCATATTGTTGTATAATTTAGTAGAGTATATATTAGTTTGGTTTGGATTCTTTGTTTAATGGCATATCAGCCTTTGTAGGTTATTTAATGCCAAAGTCAGTCTCCTAGAAGAACAGTAGTGGTACTATTTAACCCATAGCTGGGAGGATAAGGGGGTTCATACCTTTCCCAAGGGTATTTGCCCGAAAGTGAGCGTAATAGCACGACTGGAGTACGAACTCGCGTTCTACGATTCCGCAGTCCATTGCTTTAACCATTACTCTACGAGGACACCCCCTATGCATTAGTAGAGTATATAGTAGTATAATTTGGTGGAGTATATAGTTGTATAATTTAGACTAAAGTTTATTGCTTTGGTGATATTTTTCCATTTACTTATTGTAATAACTATTTTGTTTGTTTATTTATTTTTGTTTCTTTTTTCTTTTTTTTTTTTTGTCAATTCTTTTTTATTGTGAGTTGAGGGAAAGAACATATTTTGACATGTTCATTTTACCCAACCCTTTAAACACGAACAGAATGTGATACAAGATTAATTTTTAGAGAAGTTTAATATATTCAGAGTTTTCCTTCTCCTTGATTGGACGCCATACCATGATTTAAGAGCCTGGGCTGCGCAACTATTAACCCATAGCCAGGGGGGGGGGAAATAGTTTGATGCATACAATTCTTTTCCATTTATTGGCGCTATATGAAATGCAAAGAGCCTTATCTAGGATTCGAACTCGGAAGGCCGTGTCCATTTCCGACAACAATAATGATTACACCACGAGCGCCACTTTTTAAAGTAAGACCGGAGTCCTCTTAAATTGCATAATTTTTTTTAATTTAATTCATGCTGGATCATCTTATTGGTATAGGACATAAACAGCTTCAAGGAGGTGCCCGTGGTGTAATGGTTATCGTCGTAGGAAATGGACACGGTGACACGAGTTCAAATCCTGGACGAGACTGATTGAATTTCACATAGCACTATTACCCTTGGGAAAGGTATGAATCTAATTCTCTCTCCAGCTTTGGGTAAATAGTAGGGCAGACTGGGTTTTTCAGCCTTGGTGAGGCAACTAGTCTAGGAAAAGGAAAACTCTGAATTCAAACCTCTTAAACTCCGCTTAAAAATTGACCTTGTGTCATATATTTCCCGTGCGGAGGGGTTGGTAAATATGATAAACAGCTTCAATTTTAAAATATACAGCAAATTAGTGTTGCTTTCTGGAGAAAAATAAATCCCCTAATTGATATAAAATGCCTAACTTATGTCAGACATTTTAAAGTTTGTGTCCCGGAAAGTTCGACCTTAAGGATTGTCTTTAAATGAAACTGAATATTGACTCTTGACATTGACCAACTATTTGAGAGTTTACAAGTTTTATTCTCTAAACTGCTATTTATGTCAAATCATTTAACAATTCAAGGTAAATAAGCCAAGTTTTTCTCCTTGACACAAATTGGGAAAAATATTCTCAACATGAAAACACAAGAGAAGATGAAAGTGGTAAAACAGTATGACTTACGTTTTACATGTGAGATGACTTTTTCCAATGATGAAAAAGAAATTATTATATTAAAATTCAGTTAGTATTACATCAAATGCAAATTGTATTGAAATTTAAGAACAAGAAAATTTTCTCAAAAATGTATACATAACTAAAATATACAAATGACAAAAATATTCAGAAAAGACGCTTAAATTTATCTTGGTTGAAGTTTAAAAAAAAAAAAAAAAAAAAAAAAAACAGACACAGAGTACTGGTACGACTAAACCGGTTTCTGATAAAATACAATAGGAATTTTTCCAAGGTGTCACCATGGCAATACTATTATATGGCTGCACCACCTGAATTTTTGTTTTGATTTAGTTTGATTTCTTTGTTTTATGGAATAAAAAACTTCGTGTGTTATCTAATTCCAAAGCCATCCTTGCACAGGGTGAGAGACAAAATACTGTGAATTTTTTTTTTTTAATTCATAACTTTCTTGGTTTTAATCTAATTCTTACATTATATTTCAGATATTGTAAATAATCCGAATAAAATGAAAATGTCAAGTTTCAATGTGAAAGAATTAATTAAAGTAAAAGAATTTTACCATTCAATCGAGACGTTTATAATTTCAACAAACATAAATATTTGGTTATAGAATATTTTCAAGAAATACAAAATTCAAATAACTTCCCCATTAAATCGTATTGTCTACTCGACTTATTTATGCTGGATTATTTAAAGGAGCATGCATTTGTAAATAAACCTAAGACATTACAACAGTTCAAGAATAATATTCAAGAATGTATTAGAGGATGAGCCACAGGAACCTTGAGCTAAGTTATGCTCAAATTAGGGTGCAATTTTATATCCATAAAAAATTGGAGGCTATCTGCCAGATATCACTTTTCGAGTAACCCGAGCAAAATGAAAATGTCTAGTTACAATGTGAAAGAAGAAATCAAAGTAATAGAATTTTGACATTCAATCGAGGCGTTTATAATTTCAACAAAAAGAAACTTTTGGATATTGAATAATAACAAGAAAGTTAGAATTTAAGTGACCACTCCATCCGCTCACTTTGTCAACCTGATTTATTTTTGTTGGGTTATTTAAAAGAGCATTCATTTGTGAATAAATCTTTTTATGTGTCAGTCTCTTATGGGTCAGAATATAGAAGGACAGTAGACGTACAATTAAACACATAGCACAGGGAATAAGAGAGCTTTATATGTACAAAAGCTATTAGTCCCAAAGTGAACATAATATCGTAGCTGAAGTTCGGAGTCCTTTTCTATGAAGTCACAGTCCAGCCCATTAGCCATTACATCACATGGACAGCTCTCCAGCACTTTAATGAAACGCTTGGAGAAAAAGCTTTATTGGAATTACCGAAGAATGCTGCTTGCCATATGGAACAAATCTTGAAAACACTAACACAGAGAGCTGCAGTTTCACGTTTGCTTTCACACAGACTATCCATGTAAGCCGGACACGACATGCTGACCTCTGTATAAAAGGTAGGGATTAACTTATAAGCGACTTTCATTTGTGTAAACCTACATGGATACACCAGTATTGGTCAAGCAGCTAAGTCTAATTCATTGGAAGCAGACTAGAGGGCCTACCTAAATTGATGATCGATAAGGACGGATGTCGAGAAAGAGAGTCAAGGGAATCTATATGATCAGCCTGGCTTGATGTTGACAGATTTGCATTTTGCAATGCAAGCAAAAGAAAGAATTACTATCACGCGGTCAAAGTCTATTGACACTGAATTTTATGAGAGAACACAATAAAATATAAAAAAGCTCCTAACAATGTAATGATTAGGAAAAGTAAAGTTTTGATCTTAAAAGCAGCACTAATGAGAAAGAGTAATAATTTATGTCGTAAATCATATATATGATTAGTGTGTTTAAAGGGTTGTAAAGTATACAGAAGGAGTCCTTGATATCGGAGATAAAACAAATACAGTATAGTAAAAACAGGAAAAAAAATTGCTGCAATATGTGGGTTTGATTTGGAGGATAAACTGCCTTTCATTATCACACATTTCTGTTTTATATATTAATGCTTGGAACATTTCACATTTTCCAGAATATGACAGCTTTTTGCCAAAATTACTAGACAGGTATGGTTATTATGAGGAAGTTATTTTCCAAATATTTTTCTTTGCTCACATTTTTAGTCAGAGATCATGCAAATGTTAATGAATATTAAGTATACATCAAACATTTACGCACAGAGATATGTGAGTATATATATATATATATATATATATATATATATATATAACGTTGATATATACGCTCTGTCAATAATATTGAACACTTTTTTATTTACAAATGTGAAAAGCTATATATAGTAATATTGACAAATAACAAATGGTGGAACTAATATTTCTAAATATTTTCTTATCTAAAAATAGACTGATAAATTCTGATAATGTTTGACTGACGCAGATTTACAATAATAAGTCATATAAATATGCAAATAAAAAGATTCTTGTTTAAAATTACTCACACAGGTCCGCCGCTTCTTTACCCACTGTAATTAAATAAACGTAATGTAATTTAGTTTTATAATAATCCAAGAAAACATCCTTAATTTTATATTAATTAGAATATTTGATTTTGATGTGTATTTTTTTTTTACTAATCTTGCATAAAGAAATTATATTCACTAAAAAAAATTATACCAAAAAAAATATTAATATGTATTTTAACATATTGATATATTATTATATCAAAAATATATAAAATTAGATATTATCGTTCTGCAATAATTGGGTTCGTGCTATTTTGCGACGCTTGACCGAAGCAGTTCACGCTGTGGTAAGTAAACGCTGTGGTTAGTAGAATCGTTGTACTTGGTGCGCTGACACGTTTTGCATTGTTTCATTCAGTGTGTAAAAGTGTTGTATAATCATATGCATGTTCATGCAGCATCCCAATGACACAAATATAAAGACAGAGTGACAATGACAGACGCACACAGAAAGACGCAGGAAGAAACGAAGCAGGAAGACTTCTTTAACAATATTTTACCTCTCACTTTATTGCAAGGGTTCGAAAGGGTTGTTCGAAGGTTGCATGTGAGAGGGAGCTGGAGACCGAACATAAACTTCATATTTTGACCCCACTGTTATGACCGTCACGTTGTGTCTTTCTTGTTCCCCTGATGCTGGGGTCCACTCCATCGGGGGGTTCCGAGGGCCCCCTTGATCGGGTGTGGCTTTCCATACCACATCTGGTCTCTAGCTGTCTGGAATTCTACTGGCAACTGCTTTGGCTCGTCGAACTCAACTGAGTTAAATAATAATTCAACGCCCACACGATCGCCCACTGGATCTTTGAAATCGAATGTTTAATCGTCATCACGCGGAAATAACTGTCATGCAGTACATAGGTCACTCTCTTCCGGTGCATCACTGTAGTGGCACCGTGGGACCTTCACCTTGTCCCATATTATAAGCCTTAATCCGCCCATGCGATCTCTTTCGATTACTGACCATTGGAATGTGTCACTTCCTTCCGGTGCATCACCTTGGAATGGCATTTTTGGGCCGGGTCGAAGGTCAAAATATAACAAAAGTCACTCAGAAGAAAACTCAATGTAATCTAATTAGGAACTTCAGCTTTACGAGTTCGAACTGGGTCACAATGTAGAGGCAGAACCCCCAAAATATTAGTTGTGCTAAAGGTGAAAGTTCAGTTGATCACAGTACAATAACAAGATAGCTGAAGAAACTTCTCTCAGGTTGTAAGAACCTCGACGATCAGGCAAAGTAAGGTAGGCCTAAAACCGTCGATAACACTGCAATATTGTGAATTGAATTACCATTACCAGAAAATCCGGCGAACACCTACACACGAGATACGTGAACACTGGACAGCTGTTTCAACCTTATTAGGTCTCATCAGCAGTGTATACCGTAATCTCCACCACTTGAGATCAAACCAGCGACAACAGATTGCAGTGCCGAAACGCTACCACTGAGCCACCAGTTCAAATCGCACGCAATTGACGCCAAACCAACTAGTCATGGTAATTGCGCGGTCAAATAACCTAAATATGTCTTGCAAGTTACATCCGTACTCTTTCAAGAGGACACTGTCACCCCCAGGACCACGTCTTCCAAAGAAGCTTAGAAATACGCATCCGCGTAGTTATTATGACCTCAAGGGCAAGGGAATACATGTACATATTTTTATTTTTTTTTTGTAGAGGAAATTAATATTGTGAATTGAATTAACATGACCAGAAAATCCGCCGAACACCTACGCACGACATACGGGAACTCTGGTGTTCGGCGGATTTTCTAGTCATGGTAATTCAATTCACAATATTAATTTCCTCTACTTTAAAAATAAAAATATGTACCCTGCAATATCTTTGTAATGGGCGGTTTCTGGATAGGGTAAAGATCTTGAAGCATCTAGAACTACGGAGAGAGGAAAGAAATCGATCTAATGAGGAGATATTATGGAGAGACAATGAACCATGAAATGATGGAAAATATGTGTCGATAGATAGATAGGTTTGGTTTCGTTTGGTTTGGTTTTATCGCATATGAATCATTGTCGGTTATTTAATTCCAAATCAAATGTTAAAGAAGAGAATCCGATTTACCCATAGCTAGAGTGGAAATAGTTCGATGCATAACTTTCCCAGCTCTTAGTAACGTTATATGAAATGCAAAGAGCCTTATCTTGGATTCGAACTCGAGCCACCGTGTCCATTTCCAACAACGATAACCATTATACCAAGAGCACCACTTTTTAAAGTTAGAGCACAGTCCTCTTAAATTGCCTAAATTTCCTATTTCATTTATGATGGTTTATCTTATTTGCATAAGAGATAAACAGCTTAAAGTCTAAAGTACTTAGCAATTAGGGGTCGCATTCTGGGGGGAAATGAATAAAGATCGACCTGAAGAATTGTCTCTAGATGTTGAAACTAGATATTGACTCCTAACTTTGACCAGCTACTTGAGAGTTTACAAATTTTATTCACAGAACTGCGGTTTAATGTCAAATGAAAATGCAAGAGAAGATGAAAGAGGTAAAACAGTTGGTATGACTTACGTTTTAATTTTGCGATCACTTTTTTCGAATGATGAAAAAAAAATTATTATATAAAAAATCAGTTAGTATTACATTAAATGCAAATTGTATGGAAATTTAAGAACAAGAAAACTTTCACAAAAATTATGCATGAGTAACTTTAAAATACAAATGGCAAAAATATCTTTTTAAAAGGACACTTAAATTTATCCTGTTTAAAATATTATTAAAAATACGGACACAGTTATAATATAGGTACAAATAAATCTGGTTTCTAATAAAATAAAAAGAGAAATTCCTCTAAGCTGTCCTATGCGTCATTACTATTGTATGGCTGCACCACATACAGTTTTGTTTTGTTTTGATTTTTATTATTTAATGGCATATCAACCTCTGTGTATTATCTAATGACAGAGCCATCCTTGAACAGGGTGGCTAACAAAATACTGGGATTCTTTTAAAAATTCATAACTTTCTTGGTTTTAATCTAATACTTACATTATATTTCAGATATTGTAAGTAACACGAACAAAATGAAAATGTCAAGTTACAATGTGAAAGAAGAAATCAAAGTAATAGAATTTTGGCATTCAATCGAGACGTTTATAATATCAACAAAGAGAAACTTTGGGACATTGAATAATAACAAGAAAGTTAGAATTTAAGTGACCTCTCCATCCGCTCACTTTGTCAACCTGATTTATTTTTGTTGGGTTATTTAAAAGAGCATTCATTTGTGAATAAATCTAACACATTACAACAATTCAAAAATAACATTAATGCTTGTATAGGAGAATGAGCCACAGGAACCTTGAGCTGAGTTATGTTCAAATTAGGGTACAATTTTGTATCCACAAAATATTGTGGCTATCTCCCAGATATCATTTTTCACAAATACCTAAAAATATATTTCTTGGGTTATATTTCATAATTCAAAAGACTTATATTAAGATTTTTTTATGTGTCAGTCTCTTATGGGTCAGAATATAGAAGGACAGTAGACGTACAATTAAACACATAGCACAGGGAATAAGGGAGTTTTATATATACAAAAGCTATTAGTCCCAAAGTGAACATAATATCGTAGCTGGAGTTCGGAGTCCTTTTCTATGAAGTCACAGTCCAGCCCATTAGCCATTACATCACATGGACAGCACTCCAGCACTTTAATGAAACGCTTGGAGAAAAAGCTTTATTGGAATTACCGAAGAATGCTGCTTACCATATGGAACAAATCCTGAAAACACTAACACAGAGATCAGCAGTTTCACGTTTGCTTTCTTCCCCTCTCCCAAACTATCCATGTAAGCCGGATATGGCATGCTGGCCACTGCGTAAAAGGCAGGGGTTAACTTATAAGCAACTTTCTCTTGTGAAAGCCTTCATGGATACACCAGTATTGGCAGAGCAGCTAAGTGTAATTCATTGGAAGCAGACAAGAGGAGCTACCTAAAGTGATGATCGATAAGGACGGATGTCGAGAAATAGGGTCAAGGGAATCTATATGATCAGCCTGACTTGATGTTGACACATTTGTATTTTGCCATGCATGCTAAAGAAAGAATTACTATCACGCGGTCAAAGTCTATTGACAGTGAATTTTATGGGAGAACATAATAAAATAAAAACGCTGCTAACAATGTAATAATAAGTAAAAGTAAAGTTCGATCTAAAAAGCAGCACTAATGGAATAGATTGGTTTGGTTTCTTTGTTTAATGGCATATTAACCTTTCTCGGTTATTTAATGCCAAAAGCTCTTCTAGAAGAACAGTAGTGGTACTATTTAGCACATAGCTGGGGGGGGGAAAGGGTGTTCATACCTTTCCCCAGGGTATTTGCCTGAAAATGAACGTAATAGCGCGACAGGAGTACGAACTTGCTTTCTACGATCCTGCGGTCCATCGCTTTAACCATTACACTACAAAAACACCCCCTTATTAGATAGAGTAACAATTTAAGTAGTAAATACTGTCATGTATATTATTACTGCGTTTAAAATGTAGTTAAGTATACAGAAAGAGCGTTTGATAGCTGAGATTTAACAAATCCAAGATAAAGAACATCGGAAAATAATTGCTGCAATATGTGGGTTTGATTTGGATGATAAACTGCCTTTCATTAATTCAAAAAACTTGGAACATTTCACAGTTGCTAAAGGATATGATAGCTTTTTGTCCAAATAATAAGACAGATAAATTTATCATGAGAAAGTTCTTTTCCAAATATTTTTCTTTGCACACATTATTCTTTGCGTCAGATATCATGCAAATGTTACTGAATATGCCAGAGTATATTTATATGTTGCCAGAATATTTGTTGCCGTCAATATTTATATGTTGCAGTCAACGTGGACCACATACTTTTTTGATACTCGTTCCCGCAGCCAGGCCATTATATATATATATATATATATATATATATATAATGTACAAAATTGAAATGAAAGATGGAATATTTTAACTATGCTATATAATTTTTTATTATTCTCAACAAGAATCAACGAAAAATTGACTGTTCACATAGATATACATTTGTTGATATATATATATATATATATATATATATATATATATATATATATATATATATATTATATATATTGAACTCTTTACCAGGAAAATTCAAATGTTCATTGTTGAATATTTTTTTGTCCTGATGGAATTTCTCCCAGTTCTGGTTTAACTGGACCGAATAATACTATATATATATATATATATATATATATATATATATATATATATATATATATATATATATTGTGTTGTGTTTGTATTTCAGATTTTATGATCTTCTTCAAAATTAAAATCGGATCGGGACATCTTTACTTCAAGCTTTTATAGTGAAGATTGTTTTGAGAGTGATGTGATTCATTCTAATTCCATATCTGCATCTAAAAATATCATATTGGTGTTTATTGACCGTGAAAAACTCAGTTCTCTGCAGATGTTTTCTTTTATGTGTACGTATACACTAGTATCACGCTGTGTGTGTGTGTGTGTGTGTGTGTGTGTGTGTGTGTGTGTGTGTGTGTGTGTGTGTGCGTGCGTGCGTGCGTGTGTGTGTGTGTGCACGCACATTTGCATAAGAGCAAGTGCAGCTGGTTGTTCTTGGGAAAAGCAGTAACAACCAGATCTACGTGCATTTATGTACGCACATATAAATACATACAAATGATATACTTGCGAGCAGATACGTAAAAAAGGCATATGCAGAGGCCAAAGTTTTTCACGGACAATTAACTTCAACAGGACATTCACATGTATAAATTCTGGAATTTAAAAGATCACACTGCCATCGAAACAATCTTCACTATAAAAGCTAGAAACAAAGACCACTCAAACATATATCATTCCCCTGAAGAAGAGCATCAAGTTGTAAATCACGTGTAAAGTACAAATATATGAAATAACAAAAATTTAAACAACCCAAATCAGATCCATTTCGGGTATATTAATTCTAATATATATATATATATATATATATATATATATATATATATATATATATATATATGACATTGATATATACGCTCTATCGATGATATTGAACACTTTTTATTTACAAATGTGGAAAACTATACATAGTAATGTTGACAAATAACAAATGGTGGAACTAATATTTCCGTTTTCTTTATACAATAGGGAACAGGTACTTCCGGATAAGAAAGAAATTACAACAATGAATGAAATATATATATAAATTTATCTATATCTTTATATATCTATCTATCTATCTATCTCTCTCTCTCTATATTCAAAACGAATATATATATATATATATATATATATATATATATATATATATATATATATTGATAAATACGCTCTATTTCTGATATTGGACACTTTTAATTTATAAATGTAGAAAACATTATATAATTTGTACTAAGACAATAGTGAACAGGTACTTCCGGTTAAGAAGGAAATTACAACAATGGATCATATATATATATAAATATATCTATATATCTATAGCTCTATCTATCTATCTATCTACCTATCTCAAAATAAAACAATGTTATATATATACATACATATATATATATATATATATATATATGTGTGTGTGTGTGTGTGTGTGTGTGTGTGTATAACTTTGATAAATACGCTCTATTACTGATATTGAACTCTTTTTATTTATAAATGTAGAATTGTAGAAAACAATATATTTATTTTAAGACAAATGTTGACAAAAAACAAATGATGGTACCAATATTTCCGTTTTTTTTTTTTATATAGTGGTGAACAGTTGCTTCCGGGTAAGAATTAAATTACAACAATGAATGACTCATCTTATCTAAAAATAGACTGATAAATTCTGATAATGTTTGACTGACGCAGATTTACAATAATAAGTAATATAAATATGCAAATAAAAGGATTCTTGTTTGAAATTACTCACAAGCTTTCGTTTCTTCTTTACTCGCTGTAATTAAATAAACGTAATGGAATTTAGTTTTATAACAATATCTAAGAAAACATCCTCAATTTAATATCGTTTATAATATCAGATCTTGATGCATATTTCTTTACTAAACGTGTATAATAAAATCATATACACTGAAAAAAAATTATATCAATAGAAAATACTTATTAATATATCATTATATTCATCATTCATCATCATCATGTCGTGCTGGTAGCACGGATATCCCTGGCCCTCTCTCGCCACTTTTCCCTATCGTTCATCGCCTCAGGCAGGTCTTCTGAACAACACCCCCGTATCCTCACATAGTTGCTGAATGTATGTTCGTGCTGGTCATCCTGCTTTTGCACGGCCATGTGTGGGGGTCCACAAGAGTACATCACTTATGAGTTCGTCCCTGCTTCTCCAGCAGTGTCCTGCATGTCTGGTTCGTCTAACTTGAATAGTTTTCGTGATAGGAGGCAGGTGGCCGTACAGTCAGCGTCTTGTGGGGTGTTGCCGCCAGGACTTGTTCAAGATTGCTCGCAGCATTCTTGTGTAATTGCCGTCTGGCTTCTTCTCCAGCCGTTTTGTTAGAGTCCATGTAGTGCATCCATAAAATTAGTTTTGCAATAATTGGGTTCGTGCAATTGTGTGGCGCTTGATTTAAGCAGTTCACGCCGGGGTAAGTAAACACTGTGGTTAGTAAAATCGTAGAAGCTGGTGCACTAACATGTGGTGTATTGTTTCATTCAGTGCGTAAAAGTCACTGAGATGAATATGCAACGCAGTCTAATTTAGGATCTTCTGCTTTACGAGTTCAAGGTAGGCATAAAACCGTCGATTACGAAGCTCTGTTCCAAGTAAGAGAGGCAAATTCAGCGAGAAACAATTCGAGAGTATCATTTGAGTTCGTCCACTTATTGCACTGTGTTTGGTCGACCTCATGAACTCGGCAAAGGCATCCGGAGGTTGGTAAAGACATCCGGAACTCACATACTACTAAGATGTCGAAAAACTTTTGAGTCACTCTCATATATATATATATATATATATATATATATTCAAAGTCAGATCGTCCACACTGTACACAAAGTTTACCAGCTTAAAAATAGTCATATTTTTAAATAATTCAAATTAACACCACTGAATTAACGGTTACTTATTAAGATGTTTTCTCACATATAACCAGAATTTTCCAAAACTTTTGACTCATATTTGAATATATATATATATACATATATATGTGTGTGTGTGTGTGTGTGTGTGTGTGTGTGTGTGTGTGTGTGTGTGTGTGTGTGTCATTTTCGATTTCAATTTCATTCCATCTTCTTAACTGCCTGACGAATGTTGTTATAAAATTCAAGAAACCTTAGGTTGCAGAACAATATTTTCCATGGATTATATATATATATATATATATATATATATTTATTTATTTATTATCATTATTATTATTATATATATACATATATTTATATATATATATAGACTCAGATGGTCAACACTGTACACAGAATTGCTTTGTTAATTGATAAAGTTTACTAGTTTAATATTAGTCTTCTCGTTATATAATGCAGATCAACATCATTGAATTAACGATTATTTATTAAGTTATTGTACACTGACTTTGCCAGAGAATTTAAAAGATATTCTATTCTAGTTCAGTTTGTTGGCGTGTTATTTAGCCAGTTAAATCAAATCATACATTTTTGATTTTTACGAATTTTTTTTCGAAAAATCTAACAAGAAAACATTAGATGAAAATGCTATATAATGGAGAATCAACAAAGCATGGTCGTATTGTAAGATACTGCTGGGCGCCCTTGGCAATTATGTTTTTCCCCGAAACCATACTTGAGCCCAGAGTTATCTTCTAAAGACAACTTTGTTGGTTGCACACCTGTTTGCTCTTTTTTTTTTGCGCGATGTGTATTAACAGTTATTAGAATATATATATATATATATATATATATATATATATATAATGTGTATATTATATAAATCCATAAATTTTGTATATTGCACAATCACACGAATATATATAGATATATATATGATATGTATATATATCATAAAAATATCTTATATTAATATCATATCATATATATATATATATATACATATGTGTGTGTGTGTGTGTGTGTGTGATTGTTCCATATTCATAGATGATTGTCGTCCCTTGATTCTCAAATAGGAGAAAAAATAAACAGTTGATTGAAATAGCAAACGCTTGTTCAACGCGAATACCACTCTTTGAGAGATTGTGATTATACTTCAGCGATAAGCCTAGGCAAGATGACAAATTCTTTTGTGATTACTGGTTATGTAAACACAGTATTTAAAATTATTGAGCCCTATAATTTAAAATCAAAATAGAAATCTTATATGGTAAAAGTTATTCAAAATGAAAGTCAATATTTTACTGAACGTCATACGCGTTCGTAATCGTCAGAGTTTGTGATGAATCTGGAGAGAGATATAATATTGACGTTTATTTGTAAAGAAAAAGAGTAAAGCGAAAAAATTCCGCTTACCAAGAACCAATCAATATCAATGAATTTAGACAAAGGAAAAGTTAAGTTTAACACGTTTCATGAATAAAAAATACTACTCAATCACAAACTACTGCTTGTTAAAATAGTGACACACTAAAATCTGCACGACTGTCTTAATCAATTCATCCAGATTTTTAAACCCCGATATTGAGAACTTTTCATATCAATACAACCTGCTGACTCTTTCATCAAAGTTACAATTACGGAACGGACAATTTCATTTTTCACTTTCTAAAAGAAACAAGATCAGGTTCTGCTGTTCTATCGTAAAATCTGTGCCCTCATTTTATTACAGTTACATACCACTCTCAGTCTTAATCATCTATGTCTCTCGCCTTGGCTTTTGTCTGAGATGTTACATTGTCAATAAGACAATTTGTATTTAGTAAAACTTGTTTTACCGAGAAATGCATTTAACTTACCAAGAGTTTTTAATATTCTTAATGTCTTGGCTCGGGAATTTCAGCTCTCCGAGCCAGACTGTACAAAGTTTATTATAAGTAGAGGTAAGATGAGAAACACAAGTCGCTATGACATATATATATATATATATATATATATATATATATATATATATATATATATATATATACAAATGCGTTTAACTGTAAAAACAAAGAGCAGCTTGTATTCAGAAAATACAAGTTCTCTTTTGATCCTGGACGGTGGAATTCAGAGATCAAGTCTATGCTTGAACACAAACTCCTCGATCTCATTGATGGTATAGTAGGGGAAGTTATTAATGTTAAGGTCAAACATATTGGATTTAGATCCATAACATTTATGGTCTGAGGGATTATTTATTTCGAGCCGTCCAAGCCGTAAGTTTCTTTCCGCGTCTTATAGGGTAGGTGACTCAGAATTTGATCATCTCTGAGGGGGTCGTTCTGGTGAGGTGAGTATGATGTTGCAAGACCCGAAACTCCCCAATGACCCGGAAGTTTAAACATCCCTGACGACACCTACTGGCGCCGGTTTAAGCGAGTATATTCAAGGTTTAGATGTGCTGATAAATTATTTTGTTTGGATTGTATAATGTTAACAGTTTAATCATCTAGGGTGGCTGTGATTGGCCTTTCAGAGAAGTAAGTTTTTCTATTTAAAAATAGCGTTCGTCTAATAAAAACGCTTTTCTATGTGAACTCCCTATGTATGCTTTACTTAAAGCTATTCAAGGTGCCTCAGGTAGTGAAACGGTTAACAAGCTTGACTAGCAAACCTGCAAGAGCGAGTTCAAGTCTCATTATGTGTCCCATTCATTCTACATTGTGCCACATCAAAGCAAAAAATAAGTAAATTACTTAAAGTTATTAAAAAATTTTGCACGTACCAAAGGATTTTTATATACTTCAAACGACAGTACAATGAGAACAAAGAACGTGCCCTAAACAATATCATCAAACTAAGGGGCAAAATTCGTATGCTAAAGTATGCAGTAAACAATATATATATATATATATATATATATATATATATATATATATAAGAGTTATTCAATAAATAAGGTAAATTTTGCCTAAGTTGTAGTCAGTAGGAAGCACAGATTACGGTAGCCCTCTTTTCTTGGAAATGCATAATGATGGGTCCTTTTATATCCTAGAAGACAGTAAGCGTCACTTTCTTTACTGACCACGACGCCCAAAAGTTTTTATTTCCCGGTGAGTCTGTGTGTTCACTCCAAGGATAGAATTTTCAGTCCATAGCAGTATCGAATTTTCAATCCATAACAGTATAAATTTTCTATACAAAACAGCGTCATTCCGATATAACATAAAATGAGCACGAAAAAATCTCTGTGTAACATTTACAGATTCATCGGTCTTAAGAAATGCTTCAACAGCAAAAGCAGAGTGTAATCAACTGTACTTGAAAAAAGGTAAGGCATTAGCGAGATGAAGCAGCAAGCTAATGTCTTACTATTGCTACTTGCCTAAATTTGCCATTACTACACGGGTGAAAGTTTAAAATGTAGACGGTCTATCTCTCGCTCTCTGTATGACAAAAGATTATTATAAAAAATACTTAGAAACAATTTAGATATGAAACACACAGAGATTCAAACTGACCTAAAAGAAATATCATTTGTAAATACAAAATTAATGAATAAATGTGCTTACGATTTATTTTTTCCGGGAGAATGTCTACAAAAAAAAAAAGGAAATAAAAATGATATCATATAATTTTTCTACGGAAAAAAATCAATTGTAATTTTTCTACGAAAGAAAGAATATATAAAAATAATATTTAATTTTTCTACAAAAGGTAGAAAGGAATTAAAAAAATATGTAAATTTTCTACGGAAAAAATGATAATTTTTCTACGAAAGAAAGAATATATGAAAGTAATATATAATTTTTCAACAAAAGGAAAAAAAAAAAAGAAATAAAAACAGCATTATAATTTTTCTACGAAAGAAAAAATATATTAAAATATCATAATTTTCCTATGAAAGCAAAAGAATCAATAGAATTCTTCTACGGAAAATTTAAATAACAATCTAAACTGCATTCTAATTGAACAATTATTGGACTGGTATCACGTGGAGAAGCTTCAGTTTGAATATTTTCCATATAAGAAATCTATTTAAGCTTTAGTTGGATGGATATTTTCAAAAGCCTTTTTGTAATTAACGTTAGATATCCTACAGAGTTAGCCACAGGGGAAAAATGTGTCATATATCCAGAAGATAATTGGGAAACATGCTGATCAAACACAAAATTATCAAAACTTTTTTTTTTATTTAGAAAAATAGAGGAAATGATTTAAGAAGGCTAACAAAATAAGGGTTAAATATTCTCTTAAGTTGCCGTCATGATTTACCTCCGCAACAAGAATCAAAAGTGAGAAGATAAAAAAGAATTTTTTAGTCTTATTCACAGTGAGAGTTGTCAAATTTTAGTTGCTTGTCTGCCGACTAAGTGAAAGATTAAAGGAATTAACAAAGTAACGGATAGAAAGGGATGTGCAAGCAACACAGTCCCAACAATTCAAATGAAAGTTGCTCACAAATTTACTGCAACTATTAAAAAATAGAAATTTGAGAGGAAATAAATAAAATGTTAGAATTATGAAGACCTGTTTTTGTTTTTTTTTTTTTTGTTTTTTTTTTTTTTTAAATTTTGTATCCATAGTTTATGTGAATGAGAATGTCCTTGCAAAATAAAAGTATTTGCAGAAAGACGTATGTATGTGGTGTGCTTTGTGCGTATTATTATGGAGTTAATTACTTGGCAAGAATCTTATTTTGCACAGTTCTGCAATGTGGCCAGTCCAAGAAGGAATTTGATTCTGTTGGCGTCCTTGTGTGAGTACGTGTGTGTGTTAATGGTGGTTGTGTTTGGTAGCAGACTGTAGTTGACCAGTCAGTTGAATAGATCATATTTACCCAACCCCTCCGCTCGGGCGGGATATGACACAAGGTCAATTTTTTTAAAGCGGAGTTTAACAGGTTTGAATTCACAGTTTTCCTTCTCCTAGACTAGTTGCCTCACCAAGGCTGAAGAACCTAGTCTGCCCTACTATTTACCCATAGCTGGAGGGAGAATAATTGGATTCATACCTTTCCCAAGGGTATTAGTGCTATGTGAAATGCAATCAGTCAGGTCCAGGATTTGAACTCGTATCGCCGTGTCCATATCCTGTGATGATAACCATTACACCACGGGCACCTCCGTCAGTTGAATAGATGCATCGATCCATTACTGAATGCAGCTTATTTTGATGGAAGACCAGAAGAATGGAGTTCAAAATAAGAATCAAATTGATTGCTAGTCCAGTTGGCTATACTCCACACCGGAATATTTATTTTATTCATGCTACCATGGTAATATGCGAATCTTCAAACAGTGATTTAAATTGTCTTCTTATCAAGAGAGGTAACTCATCACTGAAAGTTAAGAGATAGGGAGGGGGGAAAAAGGAGGAAAACTAAGGGAAAAAACAATAAAATAATAAATACCGTATTTGATGGCATATAAGCGGCACTTTTTCAAATAAAAATATCTTTTAAAATTCCCCTGGGTCTTATATACCATATGTAGGTTTAAAATTCACGATAGTCGACCGAAATTAGCTACCTGGCAACTCCTTTTAGCTTAGACTTTAAAGTAACTCTCATGTCATCATCTAAAAGCTATTATGCAGATTAAAATTGTTATCATGGATAAGATTCATTATATTAATTTTATCGAGTTTAATATTAGTGCTATGTTTCACTGAAATTATATGCAATAAATTCAAAATATATATTTGTAGAATATTTGACAATGCCTGATTACAAACTTACACATACAGGAAGAATAAAAAGACCCAGCATTGCACAAGTCTACGAATGGATGAAGCAAGCTTGGGATAATATTGGAGCAGTGGGGGCATTAGCAATGCTCTTAATGGAACGGAAAAGGACGAATCATTTTAACGACGGTGATAAGATTGAAAATGAGCATCAGAATTTTGATAAGAAAGACAACGAATTTTATGGATTTGAAGATGAATAACATTTTAATGGTAACTCAACTGTTTTGCTCAGTCGTAATAATTGCATTATTTCAATTTTGTTTTCTTACCTTTGAATATAATAAAGTTTTATAGGCTTGTAATCGTTTTATTTTCTCTTATTTTTCGTTTAATTATAATCATGGCTTGTGTAAAACAAAATTACACTCAGAAATATAGCCTAGACTGTACCACCTACTTATAATTTTACTATGTATTACTTCTTCCTTGACCTTTTGACCTATCGAAATTGGAGTGCGGCTTACACAACCATGCGTGCGTCTTATATGTTATCAAATAAGGCATTTTCTGCTATAATTTGCAGCATAAATTTTATGCTCTGCAATTGTATATATATATATATATATATATATATATATATATATATATATATATATATATATATATAATCTACTATTGAGAGTTTGGGATTGAAAGTAAGCAAGTCTACATTGATTATATATATATATATATATATATATATATATATATATATATATATATATATATATTACATATGTATATACATAATTGATATATCTTAATATTATTATAATCAATATATATTAATACTATTTTATAAAATATATACTGATATTACATATATATATATATATATATATATATATATATATATATATATATATATATATATAATCAATGTAGTCTTGCTTACTTTCACTCCCAAATTCTCAATTGCAGATATATATATATATATATATACATACATATATATATATATATATATATATATATATATATATATTATTTAAACCCTTTCATTTCATTTTATTTCATTACACACACCACCAATAAGATCCACAATGTTTAACATTTACGCAATATTTCATTCATAATACCCAAAATATATAATATTTACGCAATATTTCATTCATTTATTATTAGCATTACAACAATTTATAAAGCCTTTTTTTATTTAACCCCATTAATATTATTTACCCCTTTCTATTTTATTGCATACATACCACCAATAAGATCCATAGAATGCAATTCTCACGCTATATCCCATTTAGTTATTATTATTATTATAAAACGATTCCCCCACCCCGTATATATTACACCAGCATATTTACGACACAATATAACCTTACTTATACCCATTATAACTCTTGCCCACCATACACGTTTACAAATCAGATTCTTACGAATTCCCTACAACTTGCAGCGATGATAGTTTGTCCCACTGCCAACGAAACAAATGTATACACATTTTGTCTGTATTTTGTCGTATTTTCGATTTTCAATTTCACTCCATCTTCTTAACTGCCTGACGAATGTTGTTATAATCTTCAAGAAACCTAAAGTTGCAGAACAATATTTTCCATGGATTAAATATATACATAATATATATTTATTTATTACCATTATATATATATATATATATATATATATATATATATATATATATATATATTACATATGTATATACATAATTGATATATCTTAATATTATTATAATCAATATATATTAATACTATTTTATAAAATATATACTGATATTATATATATATATATATATATATATATATATATATATATATATATATATATATATATATATATATAATCAATGTAGTCTTGCTTACTTTCAGTCTCAAACTCTCAATAGCAGATTATATATATATATATATATATTACGATGTATATACATAATTGATATATCTTAATATTATTAATTGATATATCTTAATATTATTATAATCAATATATATTAATATTATTTTATAACATATACACTGATATTATATATATATATATATATATATATATATATATATATATATATATATATATATATATATATATATGAATATGTATATATATATAATGCGTACCAAATATTCAAGATTACACCTTTAGTGGACTTATAAAATGGAAGATGACCTCTTCAATGTTACATGATAAGTGACAAATATTAACGTGTCCTGGGTTCGATACTACACTGCATTGGGTTAAAGTTTCTTTTTCTGAACCTCTGAAGAGCAGTGAATACACCTTCATTACAATTGCTTTAGATTCCACTCTGACTAGAAGAAGTAGTAGATGCAAGAGTCTCATCTCTGAGTCAAATAGATCTTTTCAGGAATTATCAATATTCGATACTTGATAATATATAACGGGGTAAAAATCATTTGTATGAAGAATAGTTGCTATTTTTGCTTGATATTTGTTACTTGAACTCATATAACAGTGTACAAAAAACGATTTCAATTAAATAGGAATAGTTAATTGAAGCTACATAATTTCGTAATAATACGAAAAAAAAGACAATCTGCAAAATTGCCGACTTTGTTGTTCCAGCTGACCACAGAATAAAACTGAAAGAATGTGAAAAGGGAGATAAGTACCTCGACCTTGCTAGAAAATTGAAAAAAAATATACAACATGAAAGTGACAATTATACCAATCGTAATTGTTTCTTTTGGCACGGTAACTAAGGGATTACTAAAGGGCCTGGAGGATTTGGGAGTTGGCGGCCTAGTGGAGACCATAAAAACAACAGCATTGCTGAAAACTGCCAGAATACTGAGAAGAGTCCTGGAGACTTGAGGAGACTTGCTGTCACTCAATCTCCTGTGAAAGACGATCAGCTCACGCCGATGTGAAAAACTCTAATGAGTAAATAATAAGCAAATGCAGCAAATTAGCACAGAAGGAGTATAAGGCAAGACACGACTGGGTCGGCAAGGTTATCCACTGGGAAATGTGCAGGAAATTTCAATTCGACCATACAAACAAATGGTATATGCACAACCCGGCGCCTGTCTTAGAAAATGACTCGCATAAACTCCTATGGGACTTTAACATACAAACGGATCAACTAATCCCGGCCAGAAGACCAGACCTTATAATAATAATAATAATAAAGAGAAATTGCAAAATTGTCGACTTTGCTGTCCCGGTGGACCACAGAATAAAACTGAAGGAAAGTGAAAAGAAAGATAAGTACTTCGACCTTGCTAGAGAAATGAATATGTTGTGGAACATGAAAGTAACGATTGTGCCAATTGTGATTGGTGCGTTAGGCACAATAACTAAAGGATTATTAAAAGGCCTGGAGGACTTGGAAGTTGGCGGACGAGTAGAGACTATCCAAACAACAGCATTGCTAAGAACGGCCAGAATCCTGAGACGTGTCCCGGAGACTTGAGGAGACTTGCTGTCACTCAAACTCCAGTGAAAAACCAACAGCTACCACTGATGTGAAAAACGCTAAAGGAGTAAATGAATAATAATAATGATAATAACCAGTTGACATCTCACATGAGAAAAAGTGGAAGTGGCTAAGACAGGGAAACCTCAAGAGAGAAACTGAATCTCTTCTAATAGAAGGACAAAACATAAAGACCAATCATATCAAAACAAGAATAGATAAGACGCAACGAAAAAAAGCAGATGTAGGTTATGTGGAGATAGAGCTGAAACGATCAATCACATAATAAGCGAATGCAGTAAATTAGCATAGAAAGAGTATAAAACTAGACACGTCTGGGTGGCCAAGGCGATCCACTGGGAATTGTGCAAAAAATAAAAATTTGATCATACGAACAAATGGTATATGCACAACCCATAATCTGTCTTGGAGAATGAGACTCACAAACATTTCTGGGATTTTGAGATACAAACGGATCGCCTAATCTCGGCCAAACGACCAGACCTTATAATAATCAACAAAAAATGGGAATTTGCATATAAAATGATTTGCAGCAGTTATATAGTTTAAATATTCCGATCAAATAATAATAATGATTCATGCTCAATTATATGTTTTCAAGTAACCATTGCTATTTAAAGAAATCATTTGTTTTCACGCAATTGTCCTTATCTTAAACTAATAACGTGTATACAGTTATGTAGGTATTAATCTGTCCCCTTCAAAAAAAATATTTTATAGCTCACGCAATATGAAAGAACTGTTTAAAAAGGCTAAAGTAGACTCTATAATATCCTTCCAAAAAGTGAATCAAGTCGGAAAAAATCTAAAATCAGACAATTCTGAAAACTATTGAATTGAATGAAACACAACGAAATATACAGCACGAATAAGAATGTAAAGATATTAAAAACTTAAAATTTAAAACAAAGTTTTTGACAAAATGACTTGATTCGGCATTAAATGACCCGAAAAGGGTTGATGTGCCGTAAAAAAACTACCAACCAATCAACTAACAGTTATATGGTTCCAAGCATTCCTATCCAATTCAAATAATTTCCAACCGGATTAATTTGACCCATGGAGAGAACATTAACAGTAAATCTGCGACTAATGGCAATGAAGAGACATTCTATGTGAGCCTCACTACCAGATGTGTTTTATCGTTATTCACAGTAACCCCCATTTTTGAAAGAGGAGTCGTAATCCACTGCAAAGAGTACCGTCTGCATATTCTAAACCCCACCCATTGGGAAGTTGAAAAATTGATTTGATAGCATGAAAGAATAACATCTAATACAATCTTGTAATAAAAATCATTCTTAAAATAAACTGTGGTTTACTGAAAAAAACTTTTTTTTCAGTTTTTCTTATTTAAACTTATTTGGAAGGTATAAAGATGCTTTTTTTTTCAATATATTTGGGTTTTTTTTCTTCAATGACCCGGTACACCTTTTAGGTATCTTCACTTCTACAAAGAACAATGGCGTACGCTATAATTTTAAAATGACTACTTTTCAGGTAAAATAAAAACTAAAAACAATTATTCAAGTACTTATAATTAGAAAAAAAAAATGTAAACTAAAATTTTGATTTAAAAGACGATTACCAAAAAGTACGAAGTTAAATGGAGATATGGCTCCTAAAAATGATATTGCAGATCATCTTCAAGCTTTGCGGAAGCCTTTTTAGATCTTCCGGTTAAAGGGAAAATGTTTTCTCCTGTCCTCATTAGATCACAACCATGAACCCTCCCGTAGACCGCAGCTTGAGACAGTTGGGGGGGGTCCCCTGTTTTAAGATATGAATCTATTGATCTAGCTTTGTATGACTTGAAGAATTAATGCTATTAGAATGATAAAAAAGTTCCAATGTTCAATATACAAGAATGAACTGAGAACAGTTTTCTCACTAAAAGCATGATTAGCGTAACAGTTTATGAGATATATCATTAATAAACTGTGATGTCTACTATGACAATTTGATTTTTTTTAAATTTTCATTTAAGATAGTGGGTCCAAGCCCTTCTGAGTTCAACTTTGTGGCCTGCGAGATGAAAAGGTTGAAAACTCTTGATCAAAACTAATCCTCTGTGAAAGCGCGGATGGATCAGAAGATTGTCATATCAGTTATTTCAATACAGAAGCTACGCCGAAAATACAATTTTTGTTCCCAATAATGTAAGACTGTTGCCTTTTTAAACATTTTGAAAGACAAAAACTGGCATTCTTAAAGGGTCTCTATAGACGAATGAAGGTTTGATTTAACAACTCTTCCTGGGGAATTCTACTATTCTACAATAGCATTCCAGGCTAGAGTATTCTTAGCCGAACAGGGTTCACAAAATTATTGAATTTCTATAATAACTTCAAAAAGGAATTTTACATAAAAAACTTTAGTTTTCTCAAACGTTATATGACATTCGTGTCATAATTGTTGCTACATAAACTAAATTTAACAAATATTATAGGTGAGATAATCTTACCATGAAGTCGTACTAAAAGAAAGACACTACAGCAGGTTATTTCAAATTCTTGGGATTGAAGCTGTATCTAGCAAGACATAAATGGGCAATGAATGAAATGTATTCTTCAATTTCATTTTCATAATCATATTGCTTTTCAGATTTAAATATTTTAGACTACCTCAACGAGGGAAACGTGGTGACAAAGATAAACCAACAATTTCTTAATGCAAAGGATCCATCCAATGCTGCTAAATATTACAAGACAGAAATGAGCAATGGGTTAAATGTATTCTTTAAAAACATTTTTAACAATCATATTGCTTTCTAGATTAAAACATTTTAGACTACCTCATTAGGAAGAAGGTTGAGACAGAAATAAAGCAACAGTCTCTTAATGCCAAGGATCCATCCAAGGCGGCCAAATATGTCAAGTTACAAATGAGCAATGAGAGAAATGTATTCTTCAAAGTCATTTTCATAATCATATTGCTTTCTAGATTAAAATATTTTAGACTACCTCATTAAGGACAACGTTGAGACATAAATAAATGGGCAATGAGAGAAATGTATTATTCAAAGTCTTTTTTATAATCATATTGCTTTCTAGATTAAAATATTTCAGACTACCTCATGAAGGACAACGTTGAGACATAAATAAAGCAACTGTATCTTAATGCCAACGACCATCCAAGGCTACCAAACATGCAGTTTTGATAAAAAGGCATTTACAAACCTTCATTAGCTCTAGCAACAGATGCAGTGGTACATTGTTTCAAAACCAATGACGATTGTCGTAGTAGAAAAAGGAAATCGGAGGTCTGTGTTCAAATACACAGCAAAACAATTTTTTTTTTTTTTTACTTTTCATTGATTTTTAAAGATATTTACTACGAACTTGTTAACTACAATTCTGCAGTCCAGTGCTTTAACTATTATACCATGAAGACACCCGGCTCAAAGATATTTGCGAATTTGGGGCGATACTTAATGTAAAAATGACATTGTTTTGGTTCTAGTCCTGGATATAATGGCACTCCTGAAATTATGATTTTACTTGAAAATCAATGAGATTCTGTTGTCCAAATTTACAAGCAACAGACTAAAACATCTTTTCTCATTATGCAGCCTTTTCAATGCCAAAGCACCTAAAATATACGGCCAACAATAATTCAAGAATCAACACTGATCTGACTTCACCCAAACGGCTGTAGTTCGGAACCTAGTGACCAAAATGTACATTGAGACGACCAAACTTCAAAAGTTTAGCAGCAGGTACATATATATGACAATAGCAGAAATTTGGAAAGAAATTATGACTAAATTATCAGATTGACCAGTGATCAAGCTTCAAACGTTCTTTTAAAATCATTTCGATCGTATCCATGGAAATTTGTTCGCTACTAAAAACACGACACCTGTAAAGATTTCTTTCTAAAACATGCTTTCTTCTATAAATTTCCCAAAGTTTGCACTTCTTAGACACCCAAAATTTGATTCCAGACCTCTATTCAGGTCTGGTTGATTGCACATATTTTAAATAGTATAAAAATGTTTTTGCGGGATGTGAAATATTTTTGCGATAAACAAATTCTAAGCAATGCTGTGTTTACGTTTACGGGAAAAAAATCTGAAATAAAATGTATTTTTACTTTTACAAAAAAAAACTCTTATTTATTGAATTGCACACGTTTATATGTATACGAAAGTCATGATCTTTGTATTTGTTCATTTGACAAAAAGACCTATTTCGGAAGTAGAAAACCCATAAGGAGTTGGTATGCCGTTAAATGAATAAACGGTGCCAAACTAAATATTACTACACATTATTCTTTCAGATATATTCAGAATAGTAATCAAGTAACTGTAAAAGGTACACTATACACATTGTATGAGCTGCCAAAAGCAATGATTCAGATATAGCTAACTTCATGATTCTTCTTGTTCAAAGTCAGGAAAAATCTATGGGCCACTGACAGGAGTGTATCATGCATGACCAAAAGAACAACATATTCTAAAGTCTCAGATGTAATGATGATGGTCAAGTTTATAAAGAGTATAGATAGAAGAATATAGAAGTTGTTACGCTTACACAATCCTGTGTTTTACCAAATTGCCTACAAGATGGAAAGGTAACGTATTAGTCTAGGGATGTCGGTTCATGCCTTTGAGTTTAGTTAGGCTGAGAAACTTTCGGCTCAGCACATGGGTTAGTTAGGTGCAAACCTTGATGTAGGTGGTAACGCGCACGCGAGGTGGACGTGCCACTCAGAGATGTCACAATAGCCCGATATGACGGAACGGGGTGACAGGGTGCGGGTGACGTCACGCATCGGAAGCGCACGGATGTTTGTGGGAGATTTGAAGAAAGTTAGAGAGTTGAATACTAGACGCCAAACGAGGAGGATCGACTTTTGAAGCTCGCAGATGCGAGGCGAACTTGCGCCATATGTGGGCCACTGGAGATGGGATCCAAATGAATAAGACATCATAGAAGATTGTGTCTCTCCTCCTTATGTCGAAACCTTTAACTCAAAGTTAATAAAAAGGTTTCGTACCTGAACAAGAAGTCGTTACGTGTTTTCGAATTTCGAGATTCCTATGTTCTTAATATGTTCTATCGTTATGAACATTATATGTCTATTTCGCACATGGCGTTAATTGTGACTATGGAACAGAAACAACGTTTGATTAACATTATACACAATAAACTATTTTTGATAAGACCCATGCTAGGAGAATGGAAATCAGCTTTTAGAATGTCAAGAAGGAAACAAGTCACAATATCCCGATTGCACATTGATTACACAAGATTCCTTTATACTCAAAAAAGAACAATAACCGCAGTGTCCAATATGTCAAATACCCTAAATTGTTAAACATTTCCCGGTAGAACGCAGAAGTTTAGCTCCCATTAAATGTTTTTTCAACGCAAAAAATATGCAGTACCTATTTGTAAATGTTAACATAGAAGAAATTTTTATTCTTCTTGAAAGAAATAAAATTATACCCTAAAGTTATAAATGTAATTATGATAAATACCAAATTAATTCATTTTTAGAAAAGTAATCTCTGAGAATTTTAACATATCGTTAAAAATGAAATAAAACCCTAAAGAAACAGCACAAAAATATATATGTAAATAAAAATGCACAATTTGCATGATTTCCTAACCTCTAGGCATGAAATGAACCCAGTTGAGTTGACATGCCGTTAAAATCAATCAATTACGTATTTAACCATATTTTTTAAAAATATGGTGACTGCCTTCATTTTTTTTTCGTCAATTAACAAATTGACGGAAAAAAAAATGAAGACAGTAACTGATTTGAAGTATAGACTTTTAAGCGGAAATCTAGAATTGACGTAATGTTTTATACCAGGAAATAGAGACAATAATACCTATGTATAAAAATATAAAATTCTTTTTGTTCATAACGTCTCCACATCATCACTTTATGATAAAAATTGCTGATTTGTGCACATATCTAGACAGTTATCTAGAGATGTAGACGCCATCTCTTTATTATATAAATAGTTCAACTGCCTTCATTTAAATTGAAAATTTTAAAACTAAATTTTAAAAAAAATTCAATTTTGCTACTTTTTATCCCAGCTAATATTATTTGGATGATGACTAAACTATCACAACTGGTACACAGTAAGAATTTATTTCCCAAAAATGAAAAATACAAAAATATTAGGGGGCATGGAGCTCCAATGGTACACAGTAAACAACTCATTTATCATTTATCAGACATATGTAAAGCCCGTTGTCAAATTCTTGGTAAAGAGAAAGAAATAGTTAAGTGGTCAGATATAGGGTTAATGTTTACATGTAAAACTATATATTTTGATATTTCATGACCACAGATAATTTATACCGAAAGTAGATATAACGGTAATTGTCGAAAACAAAACGAACAAAAAGAATTTGTAACACAAGTCCAAAACATGGATAAGATTATTTGCGTTTTCTTTTTAAGCTAATGCACTTGGAGAATCCAGTGATCCTAAACAATGAGTAATCTAGTGATGAATTTCAAATTACTAAAAATAATCTGAACACTTCTGATATAGTTTTCTTCTTCACATTTATAAAAATTAAGGCATCTTTTTATAGTGAGCTGGGGGACGCACTCAACTCTACACTCAAGCATGGCTGTTACAAATTTTGTTTGTTCTCTTTGGCATTCCCATTCAGAGGTGCCTCAGAAGCCCAGCAATGAACTCAGTCTTGCCCCCTTTAGTTAAGAAGGCAGGTATTGCCTAGGGAGAAAGCCCTTCCACCTGGAATCATGCCATTAATATTGAATGTAGAGTTGCACGTAAGATATATTCTGAATTAAATTGTTACCTTGTCACCCAAAAACGAGTAATAGATACCTATAACAATAACCTGAATATCAGCTGATGAATTGCCAAAATTTATGCTCTCATTAAGAAGTTATCTATCTAGATTGGGATGCCACGTCAACTGTGGGGGAGAAGTCGTTAATATGATAATATCAAACTTCTCTCCAAGTGTGTATAATTAATATAGCAGACTGCGTTTTTTCGATCTAAGAAAAGGGAAACTCTGTGAATAGCTTCGTTCATGGTTTTAACTCTGCTTTAAAAACGACCTCGAGAGATTTTTCCTGGATGGAAGGAGCTACATGAATATAACAACGAATAGATTTAGGCTTCATTCAAGTTCTAGGAGTCTATTGGTTTTTGGGGAATCTGAATTAACCAGATACCTCAGCTTTATATATAAGCCCCTCGAGATTATTTCACTCTTAGAGAGAGCAGTTTGATATGTCTCCAAATAGAGACCATTTTGAAAAGCAAGTCTTGTTCTTTTACTTAAATGAATATCGAAAACGTTAGAATTAATGGTTTATGCTTGTAGTTCATTTCTTTTCTTTTTTTTTAATTGTCATTAATAATGTTGCCATTCTTTCTTCTGATAAATGAAAAATCTGTGAAAAAATTCCTTTGCAGACAAACAAAAAATATCAGCATGTCAGATAATCAGGCGTCTTAAGAAAATGCATGTTGCATTTGTTAAGACCTATTCCCTCTGGGGAGAAAAAGTAACGAAAGCTGTCGAACATACCTTGGATTGCATTTTTGTATAAACCAAGTTTTTGTACTGCAAAATAAAATTCAGTAAATTAGTAAATGAAAGAATCATATAAAGCATTTAAAAAAAGAATAATTTGAATTTGAAAGTGGAAACACTAATAGGACGTAAATCGTTAATCTTTTTCTCTCTCTCACTCTACCTCTCTCTCTCTCTCTCTCTCTCTACGTATATATTGTGACAATGATAAAAACAAAAATAAATACCCACACGTGCAAACAGAACCCCCCATATATATATATATATATATATATATATATATATATATATATATATATATATATATATTTACTAATCTAATATCTACCAGTATTCACGGTACCAGAAAAAAACAAAAAAACCCTGGCCAGGAACAAGAGATAAAAATATCTCGAATCACGGTCCAGAGGAAAAAGAAAAAAGTTTTTTGGGGTAAAAAAGAAAGAAAAGACCAACCTCGTCCGACTCCTTGAAAAAAATCAAGGGGTAAGCAGTCAGTCGTCAAAAGAAAACCAAAAAACCCTCCGCGAATGCTGCAATGCTACAATTACTAAAGTGCTCAACATAAAACAATGGAGCCAATTATAGAATGAACTTAAATCGCTAATCGAAAATCTTCTACTAAAGTTTCACCTTAACGGATCATCAGGAAGTTTACCCTCGACTATTCTCAGGAGAAATTGCTTTGCTTTATTCACCAAAAACCCCCACCTTTCCTAGAATTTGCATTAAAAAAAAAATTAAAAATTAAAAAAAAAAAAAAAATGAAAATTTTTTTTATATATATATATATATGTAGTAACGTTATTCTTTTGCATATAGTATCACTCATGTCCATTGGGGAAGTAGTATTTGTATACAAAAGTCTGAAACTGAAATGAGTCAGAGTCAGTTTTTTCGGGTTTTTTTATTTTATTTTTTTTTTGCAAAGTGAAACACTATCGCGAAAAACTTTTTTCAGTGAAGTGTGGGTACTAAAGTTTGTAAAATAAAATATTATTCAATGGAATGTATGTTATATGATTGACGAAATACGAGGTGCATGCGATAAGTTTCCAGACTTTTTTCGTATGGGCACTTTTATTGATAGTACACACATGAAACTCTAGTCCCCTTCGAAGTAATCTCCTCCGGCTGCAATGCACTTGTTGTACCGCTCCAACATCTTCTGCAAGGCCCCATGGAAGTCCTCTTGTGTGAGCGTGTCAATGACCTTCGTCACAGCCTCTTTCATCTCCTCAACAGCCTCTGAGCTTAGGGAATGATCAAAAGTCACAGGAAGCAAGGTCTGGACTATAGGGAGGCTGAGAAACTGTCTTGATGGCTATCTTGCTCAAATAGTCTGTGACAAAGATGGACTTGTTGACTGGTGCATTGTCCTGGCGGAAATGCCTCTAACCCGATTTGAAGAGTGCTGGCCTCTTCCGACGAAATCTCTTCCTGAACTCCCTTAAAACCTCAACATAGTAACCCTAACCCTAGCCGTTTGGCCAATCAACTGTGGTGTATTGACTTCCTTACTCCTCCCACACCTCTCATCATTCCTCACAGACTCCCTGCCTTCCTTGAATCTCATGCCACTCAAAAACTGATGCTCGATTCATGCAAGATGGTCGAAAAGCAGTCTGAAGCATTCCATACGCTTCTGTGTCATTTTTTCCAAGTTTAAAACAGAATTTTATTGCATATCGTTCTTCTAAAGTGTCCTGACGTCCAGATTGCATTTTTGAAATTCACCAGCTGTGACAATCAGGCTTTAGTAGGGTGTATTCCAATTGGTGCAGTAGCTGTTCATTTGAACCTGAAATCATTATAATTGGTCAGTCATCTCATAATATGTATAGCAATAACATACTGAATTTTCAAGCGTCTACGACAATTTTAAATACCCATACGAAAAAAGTCTGGAAACTTATCGTATGCACCTTGTATATTATTGGCATTTAGTGAATATAGCTTTAAAGGGTCGTGAAGGGTCAAGTAGATTAATTGATGTGTGATGACCCCCAAGATCATATGAGAGCTTGGCTTTCATTGGAAGAGAGAATTACGCGATCAAATTCCTCTAGAAAGTTACATTTAGAAAACAACTTCTAGATTAAGTGAGTTAGAAACCGCCGTTTATCAAAAGCGGTTGTCTAAAGTCCATCTAATTTCCTGCAACATGTGCCCAGCTAAGAAAATATGTTCACATAAAAAAAGTGTTTGCGTTTTCCTTTGGAACTTAAAACAGTATGAAGTCGTAAAAACGAATGAGATGACACAAGATGGCGACAGGTCGAGATAAAGCCGACAGCGACTGAAGACATGAGAGAGGAGCTGGTATTTTAAGTCGAGAGAGAACGTAACGTAAAATACTGGGGGATTCTTTATATTTTATCGTCACAGTACCTGCGGTGATAAAACTTCTTATTTGCTGAAGAACAATTCCGATACAATTTGAAATTTCTATAGCAGATATTTTCACTCACACACACGCACACACACATGTACGCCGATGACATTAAGTAGAAAATTGAAAACTCAAATTGAATTGAATATATTTTGTAAATTAGAAATTTAAAACTATAATTTGCTGCATTACCCATCCTTTTATAGTCCGCCGTTTTTCGCCCTGTAAAAAAAAAGAAAATAAAAACAATTATAACAATTTTCTTATGAAGGGAATTTATAAGTTTCATAGAAATATTAGAAAATGCACGGCCCCCTGAGTGGTATTTTCAAACTAGTCTCTCTAAACCATTCATTAATGTTGTAAATTCAGTCTTCACTAGAGGTCTCATTTCTTGTGACCTTGTGCCAGATTTATCTGAATTTAAAAAAAATTATTGGGCACTGTTTTATTTTATTGAATACGTTTAGCTGTAGTGTAGCATTGCCATAATACGAATACGTGAAATATTCACATGCATAGGAATCCTGAAACACTGACGACTTTCTTTATTCAGGTACGAAACTTTTACCTTCTTAACTTTTAGGTTTTCAACACGATGAGAGAGAGACACACTTTTTACTATGCTGACCTAACAATGCGCCGCGCTTCACGTAGACCCAACTGGCCTGGCCTCACCGAGGCTCGAAAATCAACTCGCTTCGCCCAGGGCCGAATCTCAACTAACTGTTTTTTTTCAAAAATCACTCAAAATCCTCAGCCCATCGGTTCCGGGCATGACGTCATCCCCAGTCCCATTTCCTATCCGGGGTTTTTATTATGACATCTGTGATTGTCACATCCTCCCCGCGCGAGCGTGAACACCTGCGCTCAATGTGCGCACCTACCCGTGCACTAAGCTGAACAGTTCTAAGCCTAACTAAACTGAAAGATATGAGATAACCAACGAAAAAATGATGATATACAAAAAATCCCTCCGCAATTGTATAACAGTAGTAGTCAGAACAGAACGGAAAAAAACGATTGTTATTTGTTGGTTTCCCGTTTGAAGTGATGATTTCTATCATCAAAAGTGGGATCTGAAACACAAGTTCAAATACTGAATGAGAATGTCTGCGTTTCACTTCGTGCTAATGCCCTTGGGAAAGGCAGGATTCGCCCTATCATACCCATGAATAAATAGTAGGATAGAGAGGGTTATTTAGCTATGGTTAGGCAACCAGTCTAGGAGAAGTTAATTCTGAATTCAAATCAACTTTAATTTGCTTAAAAATTCACTTGGTGTAACATTCTACCCGTTACGGCGGGGAGTGGGTATATTCATACTTGTAAAGTATTAAACCGAGACATTCTATAGGAATGGCAAAAATGTTTTTGGAAAAACATGAAACGACTGGATATATATTGCGCTGAAAATAGAGTTGGTGATTTGAGGTCAATTTCTAGACAAGGCATCGTTCATTTGAATTTTTTTTTAATAAGCATGTATCAACTTCTCTGCCCCCATGCACTCGCACACACTAGCTTGTATTTATCTAACATCCCCACCGTGTCAGAATATGGCACAAGGCAGTTTTATGGTGGGGGCCACGCACGAATCGAAACTCGTTCGTGGCAGATGCAAAACTTCTTGATCCCAAAGGCAATCCCCTTTTTAGTGTTCCTCAGGCACCTAAAATAAACTTAGTCTCACACGCACACACTAGCTTTGTGTAAAATAGCTGGGTTGATTAGGGTCTCTAGTCTTGAATGTACACAATCAGTCTCGAAATAGATTTCTGAATTTCAAACTACTGAGAAAGCGAAAAAATAAGAAAGCTATGGAGAGCCAAGATCACTAAAGTCTTCTAAAGGAAATGACATTTTTTTCCATTTTCTTCCATTAAATTAAATTAATTATTCCGATTTAAGATAATTTATTCATGATTTCTTTTTATTGGATCCCGTTGATTTTGGGCAAAGTCTGATATAAAATGATTTCAATCTGATCTAACATAATTTAGTAATGCCTAGATATTTTATAGAATGCTTTGGAATTCTATAGAACACCTTCCATTTTAGGGCAATGTATTTAAAAAGTTTATTTTGGTCTGATCTTGCATCATCTACATATGCCTAGATATTCTTTTGAATTCCTTGGGGTTCTATTGAAAGCTTTGTATTTTGAGACAAGGTATGAAATAAATTTATTCCAATCTGACCAAACATAATCTAAAAATGCCTGTAAATTTTATCATATACCTAGACATTCAATAGAATGCCTAGTATTTAGTGGCAAAGAAAAATAAACTTATTTTATGGTAGCTCAACAAAATTTAGAATGGCCAAGAATTCTCAAATATGCCTGGATATATCTCTAGAATGCTTCATACTTTTTGGTAAAGTATAATGCAATTGAATTACTGCTTTCAGAATTTGTCTTTAATTGGAATCATTTTGAGATGAGGCTTCTTAATCTGAGAATTAATTTTTATCTATTGCAGACTTTTTGTCCTCATCTTGGTCGGTTTTTTTTTTGTGTTGTTTCTTCTTTCACTACGTTTCGGCCAAATTTCACCTCTGGCTTTCTTCAGAATTTGTTCAAAATAACACTTAGTATTCTCGCGCAGTTTCCATCGAGCTTTTTCTCTTTTTTTTTTTTTCGTAAGAGTCCAGATGGTGCACCCATATTGTAGTACTGACATAACAACAGCTCGAAAGAAATACCATTTTATTTCATCAGAAAAATCAGATTTTATTATGATGGAAAATCTGTCAATACACCTTTCCTATGCGTACGTTGACATCGCTTTCAGTAGATGAGATATTGCTGCCGAGGTATGAGAACTATTTGACTCATTTCAGAAGTTCAAAAAGGAGCCATCTCTACTTTGAGATGGCTCCTTTTTCTACTTTATTTTATTTACAGTAATGTTCTGGCCATTTGGTGCCTGTTCCAGGATATGTAAGAGAGATTCAACTTGGCCAGGTGTATTTTCGATAAGTGTGAGATGATCTGTAGAGTCGTTGTCTGTCATAGCTTCTACGGGATATCGTTTGTTTCTTGTCATTTCCTCACAAAAAGAGCAGTTGTACGGTCATTTACCTCTCATCTCACAATCTATGTAAAATGAACAATAAATGCTTGGCACTACCAGAGAAGTTAGAGCGAACCCACAAGCGATGTTCTCTAATGGACTCCTACATAAAGTTTCGTTAATATTGGCCAACCAGTAAGGACTTACATACATCAGCTCAGTGTGGACACTGCATGCAGTCAAGAGGACCTACTAAGAGCGATGGAAGATAGAAATGGGTGGAAATGAAGAAAGAGAAAGAGGGAGAGAGAGAGAGTGTGTGTGTGTGTGTGTGTGCGTGAATGTGTTTTCGTTTGGTTTTATCCCATATCAACTGTTGTAGATAATTTAAAGTCAAATCCATTTTTATACATAAACAGTTCTATCTCAAACAATTCAGTTTAGCATAGTTACAGTTTATTGTTTTCTCACAGGTAAATGTAAAAACCGTTCTATTTCAAGCAATTCACTTTAGTATAAGTACACTGTTCTATTTGGACAATATGTGAACCATAGATAAGCCACTATCAGGTGCTATCACTCCGGACCAGAGTGGAACTGGGAGCGATGGCAATAAAGGAGTACTCTGCATTCTCCAAAGCTTCAGTATTACTGGAGCCTCACCATCATATTGTTTAGTGTCATATCAATGATACTCGTTGGGGGAGTTTTACACCATTGAAGAGATGCAGTTGGTGTATTCTGTGACCCCACCCGACAAGACCGGAGAGAGAGAGAGTGTGTGTGTGGCAGTAAACTTCGGTCTATTATCATGACTTGATGATAACGATGATGTTGATGCTATAAATATAAAGGGTTAAGCTGGCTTAGAAACTAAGCTTCCAAGTTCCATTTAAAACTCCACCAAAAATTGTCAAAAATAACTTACCAGTATATAATTTGTTAGCCGTGTAGAGTCCCAATCCTAAAATATTTTAAAATAACAATTACTAAATTATATTTTACAAAAGAAAATTATATGCATATTTACCAACCCCTCCGCTCGGGCAGGATATAACACAAGGTCAATTTTAAGCGGAGTTTATCAGGTTTGAATTCAGAGTTTTCCTTCTCCTAGACTAGTTGCCTCACCAAGGCTAAATAACCTAGTCTGCCCTACTATGTGAAAATTCAATTAGTTTAGTCCAGGATTTGAACTCGTGTCGTCATGTTCATTTCCTACGACGATAACCATTACACCACGGGCACCTTGATCATATGTAAATGTTGTTGTTTTTTTTTTTCCTTGATAAAACTTTTCTCTACTTAAACTTAATTTTGTTTTTAAACTCAAAGTGCTTTTGAGAGATTTGGTTGGATTTGTCCTTGTCAAAGCTTGCTAGGTTATTCGATATCAATGTCAGCTTTTGGTGTCTTTTTTTTGTTTTTTTTTTGCAAGCAATTCGCTCACGCTGCCAAACCATGACGATAAATACTTAATTCGTATTACAGTTTTATTATCTTATATCTATCTATACTAATTTGCTAAATATGTTCACCAAACAGAAGTTTAAGTAGAAAATGTTTGTGGTAGTATGCAAGAGTTATAGTGTTCGGTGCTTAATTGGCCTTCGGGCTTTTGACCTTGTGTCAAGTCGTGTCTGGTAGGAGTCAGCGACAAATAACTATAGTGTTCGGTGTATAGAGATTGTTTCATTAGTTGACCACTCAGTAATAAAGGTTCGGAATTTAACGCTGCAGTAAAAATTAGCCCTTCCGGCTCATAACCCTAGAGAGTTGAGCGTTCGCTAATGATCTGGGAGACCGGGGTTCAATCCCAGGTCGAGTCATACCAACGATTTAAAAAAAATAGTACTTGATATCTCCTTGCTTAACACTCAGCATTATAAGGTAGGCATCAAGGGTAAAGTGGGACCATCTTGGGAAAGGTGTAGCGTCCTCCCATACACCTCGGTGTAGTAGCTATTGGAAAGGGAGCCTTCGGGTCACCCTCGACTAAAGGGAGACAACTTTATTTTCAGACTTGAAATTCATAACTTACGTAATTTAAGTTGGTTGTTTTGTTTTACGGAGTATCAACCATTTCCGGGTTATTTAACGCCAAACAAAGTAATTTTAATGAAAGTTGATTTGTTTCAAGGTCTTCATATGTTTACATTTATTCACGGTGTGCAGTAATTTTTTAGATACTGATCTTTTTTTTTTTTATATATACTTTGGTATTGTTTATATCTTTATTGGTTAGGTCTTTATTTTTTTCCAAATTGGATCTCTGCTTTCAGGAAGGACATTATAGCGTAATTTACGCTGTACAACATTAGATATCAAGGTATAAATCTCATTTTTGAATTAAGTGGATTGATAAGGAAAGTGATTATATTGAAAAGTAAATAGTTGATGTATTGCTGTTCTTTCTTCCGCATAAAAGGACAGTCTTATTGATGTAAGTACTTCTATTTATTAATGAATTCTTAGTACATAATGAGTATTTACAACATAATTTACAAGATTTATATTGTATAATATTAAGTTTATATGATTAATATTCATTACAAAATTCAGAACATTAACAAGAAAAGAGCTGATTGGAAAAAAAATAATGCCTTGTTTGAAAACTGATGTAATAAGGCAGCAGATTTTTTATGTATCTGCTTCATCATCATCATCATCATCATTATGTCGTACTGGTAGTGTTATATTTTGACATTCGACCCGGCCCAAAAATGCTATTCCAAGGTGATGCACCGGAAGGAAGTGACACATTCCAATGGCCAGTAATCGAAAGAGATCGCGTGGGCGGATTAAGGCTTATAATATGGGACAAGGTGAAGGTCCCACGGTGCCACTACAGTGATGCACCGGAAGAGAGTGACCTGTGAACTGCATGACAGTTATTTCCGCTTGATGATGATTAAACATTCGATTTCAAAGATCCAGTGGGCGATCGTGTGGGCGTTGAATTATTATTTAACTCAGTTGAGTTCGGGTTCCAGAGCTGTTGCCAGTAGAATTCCAGACAGCTAGAGACCAGATGTGGTAGGGAAAGCCACACCCGACCAAGGGGGCCCTTGGAAAACCCCCGATGGAGTTTGGGGTTCAGAGAAGATGCTGATAAGATGCCATAAAGAAAGCCAGCATCCAGCAATGGGCCCCAAGACCTCTGGTTGAGCATCTAAGAGAACAAGAAAGACACAACGTGACGGTCACAAGTAGTGGAGGTCAAAATATGAAGTTTAGGTTCGGTCTCCAGCACCCTTTCACATGCAACCCTTGAACAACCCTTTCGAACTCTTGCAATAAAGTGATAGGTAAATATGTTGTTAAAGAAGTCTTCTTGCGTCTTCCTTCATGCGTCGTTTGTTCCTGCGTCTATCTTTCTGCGTGCGTCTGTCTTTATAATTATTGTGCCGTTATCATACGGCACATGAAAATACAACAGTAGCACGGATATCCCTGACCCTCTCTCGCCACTCCTCCCTATCGTTCATCGCCCCAGGCAGGTCTTCAGGACAACATCCCGTATCTTCACATGCCTTAATCCTGGACTTAAACTAAGTTTAAACTTAAGAAAACTTAAATTAAAATTACCCTCCAACACTTTTTTTTACGTACACATGGGAAGCAGCATGATGTACGTAAAGGTATTTGAATAAACCCTGGACGCGAGTTAGACGACTTAACGCTCAGGATCGTTAGTTCGATCGGGGAACTACTGCTGCTCCTCTATACGAGTGGCGTCTATAGAAGAGAATAAAACAGCCATCGAAAGATAACCATGTATCTGCTTATGTGGGTTGAACCTTAAGTCTAAAGCCTGACACATCGTTATCTTCTGTATTTTAATCAAAATTCTACTGCATAATGTTTGATGGATGTGATAAAGTGCATTGTCAAAGAATATGATACTGAAAGATAAATCTAATCAGGCTTCAAAGTCATCGATGAATTCGTGTATGAGGATGGACCCATAAGTCTGTAGTCTGACACGTTGTTATTAACTGTTTTAATCGAAAATGTTCCTCTTCTTTATCTATACTGGTATATCAAACTTCATGGTTTATATAATGCCAAAACCGTCCTTGAAGAATAGCAGTAATACTATTGAACCCATACTTAAGGGAATATGAGGGTTCATGCCGTTCCCAAGAGTATTAGTCCGGAAATGAACGAAATAGCGCAACTGAAATTCGAACTCACTTACTTCAATATCGCAGTCCAGCACGTTAACTACTTAGCCACGGAGACTCACCGGAAATTTTTCATTGCATAATGTTTGATAGATAAGATTTAAAAAAAGAACCCTTGAAAAGGAAGCAGGTTTTCTCGAAAAGCAAATATTTTCTGCAGGTCAAAAACAAATAGGTTCACTCCAAGAAAGGTCATATATGCCCCATCGCTGTAAAGGGTCACGATAGAATGGCAATGAGAGGTGGTAAACGAACCGAAAAAGTGGTTAATGAGTAAACAGGAATACATGAATGAAAGTGGGGTGACTTAGGTGTCTAGGGACTTATAAGATACTTATTAATATTGGATTAAAATTGGGGTTATATGACGTCGGAAAATATTCACAGGTAAGTTCGCTCAACATTACAATTTCACTTAAACATAATCTGTGTACAGAGCTTTTATCAAGAATCAAAAAACCAAGGATGAGATCAAAAAATTTAATGAAATAAGTCTCAAATGAAAACTCCCGGGTCAATGGTTAAAGGTGAGTATATGAAAACTTATTTGAGAAGAGTGATGGATAGGACTTGGCTTATAATCATCCGGGTCACACTACTAAAAAATTCACGGTAATTTTACATGAGAGGTACTGCAACCATTTTTATTAAAGAAGAACATCTGTATAAGCATCTGCTTATACAGGGGAAAAGTTGATTTTTCTTTTCTCGTACAAAGATTTTCTCTATTAAAAAATTGAAGTACTAAGCGGGTTATTCAGCAAGCGCTAGTGGACGCAATTTCCCAACAACTGTTCAAAAGCATAAAGTTTGTCTTTCGGGGAACATACTATAGAAAAATAACGGACCAGCAACTGCATGCTGATGGGAGCGTGGTTCAAGCAATGAAAAGGGTTCCTATAGCGACCAGATCTATCTGATTAAGGGCTGATCACAGTTTTCTTTCGTTGATTTGTTTGTTTTGTTTTTTTTAATTTTTTTTTTTTTCATCATTAGGACCGGTACTTAATGATGGACCTACATAATTTAGTATCTTTAGTAAATATATTATTTATTTAGATCAGTGGCCTTCAAACTTTTTATAACCAGGACCCTTTTTTATTTCGGGGTCTACCTCTATACAAATAAAATGGAAATTGTGTGTATCTTCATATAAATGAAAATTTAATTCACCTAAAATATCTAATGAAAATCCTATCTAATATTGAAATTGCATAATGGCATTTAATGAGGGGTATGGGCTTGCCTTGCGATACTCAAATTGTTAATTCTAAGTGATATTTTCGACATAGATACACGCAATTCATTTTGCATATCGATTCTACATCTATATTTGCTCGTCATATTGGTAAATGTCGAAAATGCTATTTCGCATAAATAACTGGTCGCAAAAGGTAGCAGCATTTTCAACACCTTTTGAGAAAAAAAAATGGTGACGCTAAGCCGAAATTTTTGAATTGGTTGCTGTTTAAACTGAATTTTCGTAGGTGTTTACAAATAACTAGAAATACAAATTTACGATTTTAACGCTAATCGGATGATACAAATTCGAAAGACAACTTCGTGGACCCCTGCTTTGGTACTGACGTGCCCCCTGTAGTCCCAGGACCGCACTTTGAAAACCACTCTGTTAGATGAAAGAAGAATTTAAACTCCTTCCAAAGTTACTAATCGTCTTCAAAGCATAAAAAATTGTAAAATTTGCATCTTTATTAAATTTTTAAACAACTCACCATGTTTTCTGAAGTAATTGTACATTCCTTCTGAAACATAAAATAATTATTAAGTAAGCCTTTCGCTTCCTTTATTTGATATATATATATATACATACATATATATATATATATATATATATATATATATATATACTTATTTATATCCATCTATCAATCAATCTATATATATATATATATATATATACCGATCGAGAGAAAAGATATATAAGTTTGGTTTGGTATGGTCTCTTTGTTTAATAGGATATCAATCTTCTTTGGTTATTTACTGCCAAAGCCATCCTTGTAGAACAACAGTAGTGGTACTATTTAATCCATAGCTGGAGAATTCGGAATTTCATACCTTCTTCAAGGGCTTTAGTGCAAAAGCTAACGTAATAACACAAAAGGATTTTAATTTAGTCATTACAATGTTTCAGTCCATTACGTTAGCCATTGCAACACAAAGCCAGTCGGTTGTGGGTGTAGAATACGCCGACTGTATCTCTGAAGAACGGTAAAACCCCGCCCTACCGAGTGTCCTGGATATTGCAGCAAACTATCTGATGGCGAGGCTCCAGCTTTGGAGATTTGGGGAATCCACTCTAACCCGGAGTGGTACCACCTGATAGCGTCCTATCTATGGGTCAAATAGAACAAACAGTGTACAAACAAATGACTGATGTTAAATTGTGACTGTTATTTAGCAATACTTGAAACTTTTTAACGGTTTCAAAAAAAATCTCTGACTGATTTAAGAATTTTATCGCCAAGTAAGTATAGTTAGCGACCATAGTCGAGAGCGACTAGAAAGCTCCCTTTTCAATAGCTACAACACAAAGTTGTAGGGGAGGATGCTACTCCTTTTCTTGGATTGTTCCACTTTACCCTTGATACGTAACTTATATCGCTGAGTGTTAAGCAAGGAGGTATCAAGTACCATTTTTAAAGTACCATTTTTGACACGACCCAGGTCTCCGGGACCATTGGCGAACACTCTACCGACTCGGCCAATGAGTCGGTTATTGCCAGAATGTGTTTATAAATCATATATATATATGATATATATGTATAAAGAGCATTTGGCATATAATAACCTACAATGGTTAATATGCCATGAAACCCAACCAGACCAAATCATATGTATATAATATATGTTTAAAAAGAGGTTTTGGCATTAAATAACCTACAATGGTTGATATGCCATGAAACCCAACAAGACCAAATCATATGTATATGATATATGTTTAAAAAGAGGTTTTGGCATTAAATAACCAACAATGTTTGATATGCCATGAAACCCAACAAGACCAAATCATATGTATATAATATATGTTTAAAAAGAGGTTTTGGCATTAAATAACCAACAATGTTTGATATGCCATGAAACCCAACAAGACCAAATCATATGTATATAATATATGTTTAAAAAGAGGTTTTGGCATTAAATAACCAACAATGTTTGATATGCCATGAAACCCAACAAGACCAAATCATATGTATATAATATATGTTTATAAAGAGGTTTTGGCATTAAATACCCTACAATATTTGATATGCCAAGAAACCCAACCCATCCAAATCATTACACAGTGTTGACTGATCGGTAATATATGTACTAAATTCATTTAATTATTAAATGCAAAAAGTAAACTCAACCCTAAAATAATTTTATTTAATAATCTTACCCTCATCATTCATCCCATTAAAAAAATGTGTTCGATATGCAGGTCCTTCATGATCCATATCTGAAAGAGGAAATAGAATATTAATTATATAAAAAGGAAATGTCCGACAGATTTTGTAAAATATCGCCCAGCACGAAATAAAGGGCTTATGGGTTGAAAGTTTCAAGAAAGTTAATACGGGTCCCCACATTTTTATATCGGAAGGGTACACGCTATAATTAACTTTCTTTTCTTTTTTCTTTTGTTTGTTTTTGCAATCAAAGGTGAAGATCTCGGTGATTTTGATTCTCACTGGGAGCTTATTCTTTATGGCTATTTCCCACACTTGCAAGTCTCTCACTGTTGTAGAGATAAAGATGAGTTGCGCTCAACTTAGCTGGGCATTTTAGTCTCTAAAAAAATCTCCGTAGCGTAGTGGCTAACGTTCCGGACTGCGACATGATAATAAGCATGTTCGAACACCAGTCGTTCTCTTTGGGACTAATACACTTGAGAAAGTTATGACACACCTTATTACACACCAACTATTGATTGAACGGTAGTATATTTGGTTTGGTTTATTTGTCAGTCATTATTTTTAAATAGCATATTTCACAATCTCAAATAAATATATTAATAAATCAAAAATGTTTGTCAACTGATGCTAATAAACTAGATTTAACTAACTGAATTAACCGTAGTAATTATATAGGTTTACGGACTAGAGGTGCTTGTGGTGTAATGGTTATCGTCGTAGGAAATGGACACGGCAACACGAGTTCAAATCCTGGACGAGACTGATTGCATTTCACATAGCACTAATGTCCTTGGGAAAGGTATGAATCCAATCTTTCTCCCTCCAGCTATGGGTAAATAGTAGGGCAGACTAGGTTCTTCAGCCTTGATGAGGCAACTAGTCTAAGAGAAGGAAGACTATGAATTTAAACCTGTTAAAGTTAGCTTTGAAATTGACTTTGTGGCATATCCTGCCCGAGCGGAGGGGTTGGTAAATATATATATATATATAAGTTTTATGACTAAGTTGATGCATCTATTCATCTTTTTCTCTAGAAAGGGGACATCTTAGAAGTGTCTTTGAAGCAATGGCAACTTAAAAAGAGAAACATACCTGATTCTGCTTCATTTTCCAAGTCAAGGGCTAAAAAAGTAAAAATAAGTAAAAGTTATATATATATATATATATATATGTGTGTGTGTGTGTGTGTGTGTTTGAATAAATGTATCGGTGTGCTAACGCACATTCACTCACAAACGTACTTTCATCTACATGATATATTCTAATTAATAATTATCATTTTACTTATTTGAGAGTTTTTCACTCTAACATTTCCACTGGAGTTTGAATGGCAGAAAGTATCCTCATTTCTCCTGGACTCTTCTCAATATTCTGGCCGATCTCACTAATGCTGTAGTTTGGATGGTCTCCAATCGTTTTCTTATTTCCAAGTCCTCCAGTCCCTTAAATGACACTTCCTTGATCGTACCAAGAGCACCAATAACAATTGGTATAATGGTTAATTTCATATTCCTGAGTTGTTTTTTTTAATTTTCGGGGCATAGGTTGCGGTACTTATCCTTCTTTTCCCTTTCTTTTAATTTTATTCTGTGTTCAACTGGGACAACAAAATCCACAATTCTGCAAGTTCTATTTTTAGTTTATTATTATAAGGTCTGGTTGTCTGGCCGAGATTAGGTGATCCGTTCGTATGTCAAAATCCCATTGGAGTTTATGTGTCTCATTCTCCATGACAAATGCTCGGTTGTGCATATACCATTTGTTAGTATAGTCAAATTTCAATTTTTATCATCAGTATCATTATTTGCTTACTTGTGTGTTTGTTTGTTTGCTTGTTTTACCTCTTTGGGCATTTCCGCTGTACTGTCTTCTCACATCTATCTTCAAAAACAATCCTTGCACAGAACATATACCCTATTAGTACAATATCTACGTACAGATCAAATTTTTTCTAGTAATTTATCCGATAGTTTATTTCTGAAACAATCCAATTAAATATTAATTTCTTAAACTATTGCTGTTTTTTAAACTGATGAGGCGATTTGTTCAAAAATTATATTACACTATTAACAAAAACATCTACTTGGTTTGTAGGATTAGTTTTTAGAATCTCGATAGTAAATTTCCACTTCGAGGAGAAATATTGAAAAAAAAAAGTCTACCATGATAAGAAATGTCATTAACAGTTTTAAAGTTTTAATTAAATCACATCTCATTCTTTGTTTTAGTAAGTTAGCTAATCCTATATTTCTTCACTCTCTCCCTGTAACTGTAATCTTTTACTGTTAAAATATTTGCAACACATTTCGTATCTATTTGTAATGAGTTATTGGTTCATATATTTATATATATATATATATATGTACAAGTGGTGTAATTGTTCCGGTCAAAGGGAATGGACACGGGGACCAGCATTCAAATCCTGGACGAAGCAGGATTATCATTACACAGATAACCTTAGGAAAAATATGCATTCGATAATTGTCCTTCCAGCTATCAGAGGTTAAATAGTAGAGCAGGCTGTTTTCTTAAGCTTTGGTAGAATACCTGATCTTGGTTTGGTTTGGTTTCTTTCTTTAATGGCATATCAACCATCGTGGGGGATTTAATGCCAAAGCCATCCATGCACAAGACCAGTAGTGGTACTATTCAACCCATGGTTGGGAGATAAGAGGGTTCCTATCTTTCTCAAGTGTATTAGTCGGAAAGTGAAAATGATAGAGCGACTGGAGTTTGAACTCACTTATTACGATTACATAGTTCAACACTTTAACAATTGCACCAAAGGAACACCAGCTCTAAGAAAAGAAAAACTCTGAATTTAAACATATTAGATTCCGCTTAAAAATTGACCTTGTGTCAAATCCATCTCATGCAAAGAGCTTGGTAAATAAACACACACACGAATATATATATATATATATATATATATATATATATATATATATATATATATATATACTAATCTAATATCAACTAGCATTCACAGTACCAGAAAAAAAGAAGAAAAAACCCGCCGGAACAAGAGATAAGATTATCGCGAATCACCGCCCGGGGGAAAAAGAAAAAAAAATTATTGGTCAAAAAGAAAGAAAAGGCCAACCTCGTCAGACCCCTTGAAAAAAATCAAGGGATATGCAGTCAGTTGGTCAAAAGAAAACTAAAACCTTCCGCGAACACTGCAATGCTACAATTCCAAGAGTGCTCAACACGAGTGGAGCCAATTATAAAATTAACTTAAATCGCGAGTCGAAAATCTTCTACCAAAGTTTCACCTTATCGGATCATCAGAAAGTCTAACCCCGGGGTTAGACTTCCTGATGATCCGATAAGGTGAAACTTTAGTAGAAGATTTCCGACTCGCGATTTATGTTAATTATATATATATATATATATATGTGTGTGTGTGTGTGTGTGTGTGTGTGGTTGTGTAGTTAGGCAGCAGTCTTTCATTTAAGCATGTTTGATTAAATAATAAAGACACATTTTGGCTATATAACTTAATTAAGATCCTTTCAAGTTCCCTGATAAGGGTCTAGGTTTCAGGTAGGAATTGTTGGATGAATTTAGATATATAGATAGATAGATAGATAGATAAGTAGGGTCCTACAAAAGGATCTCCCAAATTTAACACTGAGTAGCAATGAGTAGTTGGAGGAATGTCCTTGAGTAACAGCAGTAGCCATGCTGATTTACTTGACATCAAATGGTGAAATGGTGAACGTCGTGTGTTTGTGATTGAAACGTATTGAAAATATTTTACCTTGTGATTACTCCAGGATATTAAATCTTTACACGTAGGCAGCAGAAAATAGAAGACCTGAAAGAGTCTGTCGTTGTGAAAGTGCCAGAGTATCAGAGGCAATGGCTTAGCAAGCGCTGCAGAACTTGCGAGTTTAAGAGCTTGGATGATACAGTTTTTAAAACTAAATGATGACGAAAACGAAACAAGATCGTAATTATTGCTTTCTTATCGTAAAATAAGTGTAAGTTGGATTAAGTACACTTTTTTTTTTCGTTCCTAAAGAAAAAGAAAAAGATCCTCCTGACGAACTACTTGTATATATAACGATATATTATATTAATTTACAAAGCTCTTTGCTTCGATGTGACACAAGGCTGAATGAATGGGGCACCCAATGAGACTCGAACTAACTCGTGTAGGTTTGCTTAGTCAAGCTTGCTAACCATTACACCACCAAAGGTGCCCTATAACGATATATTATATCTAGATATATTTTCATCATTTTAAATCTTATATACATTTATATATACAAAGATACATTTTATTTATATATTTTTACAATATTTTATGACATACGTAAAAGCAAACATATTTAACATCATTATGAACTTATGTATAAAGAGGAACTTTCGCTCTGTTTGTCTTCATACCCTGTCCGTAGGCAAAAGCTGTTGGTGGTTCCAGAGTTAGCAGTACCATCTTAGCCACCAAAACAGTGGCATCACCTTTGATTTCTTGGTTTCTTTGTTTATTGGCATGTCAACCTTTGTAGCTCATTTAATGTCAAAGCCATCCTTCTAGATGAACAGCAGTGATGTTATTTGACACATAGCTAGGAGGATGAGGGGGTTTATACCTCTCCATAGAGTATTTATCCGAAAAGGAACATAATAGCGCGACTGGAGTTCGAAATCGCTTAATATAATTCCTCAGTCCAGTGCTTTAATCATTGTACCAAGAGGATACCCTCTTGGCATCACCCCTGGTTGGTGACTGATGGGAGCAGGGATTAGGACGTGTTTTCGCACGCTGTATGATAAAATTTAACTTACAAACTAACAGCCTTTACGGTGGCAGAGAAAAAGAAAAAAAAACGCCAGAATTCGGATATAACAATATATCACGAATCACTGTCTAGGGAAAAAAGAAAAAAACGTTATCGGGAGAAAAAAAAAGAACTATATATATATATATATATATATATAACATGATAATTTTATGTTTTGTCGGAGAAGGAGGAACATCTATCTCACTCTGATCCTAGACTGAATATCGCTGAAATACACCTTGAGCTCTCTCTCTCTCTCTCTCTCTGTTTAGATATTAACATGAGCAACTAAAAACTTACCTGAATCGGCTTCATTTCCCATTGCATATCCTAGAAATTAAAATACATTAACTCACATTTTTTTACATTGTGACTCAGAGTTTTACACAAGGGATGCAACGATCATCAGGCAGTGATTTGGGAGGCAAACTCTCCCTTCGCTCCAGAGAGAAAAGAAAGAATGAGAAAAATAATGAAAAGGTAGAAAAAGAAGAACAGCACTCAAGATAGTAAACACTTCTACAAAGAAGGAGAGATAAAGAGAAACATGGCAAGACAGACAGAGAGAGAGGGAGAGAGAGAGAGAGAGAGAGAGAGTCGGAGAGAAAAAAAGGGGAGAGAGAGCATGCAATAAAATCAATTCTAGGCCAAATGGCACAATAGAAAATTTATTAAGAAACAACAAGCATATGAGAAGAGCGAAAGTAAATACGCTGACTGTATCCCTTGAAGATCCCACACCCATAAATAGGTGTTCTGAGTATGACATTATACCACATCTAGTATGGAAGCTCCACTTTAATAATAATAATAATAATTGGCCATGTTAGATAAATACCTGGATCTTACAAGAGGCCCGAAAAACTGGTTAAAATCACGGTGACGGTGATACCAATTAATGTTTGAGAACTTGAACAAGTTCCCAAAGGCATGAAACGAGACTAGTGTAACTGAAGAACAGGGGAAGAATCAAGACAATCAAGACTATGGCAATACTAAAATCGGCTAGGATTTTAGAAGAGTTCTGGTGACCTGAAAAGACTTGATGACACCCAGACTTCAGTGAAAAACTACCAGTTATTACTGGTGTGAAAAACTTAACAGGAGTCCATCCAAGCAGACCACAGAGTGAAAATGAAATAAACGAGACAAGTTCTTGGATCTTGCAAGAGAACTAAGTAAGCTTGGAACATGAAGATGGCGGTGATACCAGTAGTAATTGGCGCACTTGTGAAAGAGGCTGGAAGAGTTGAATATTGGAGGATGAATCGAGACCATTCAAACTACAGCATTGGAATACTGAGAACAGTCCTGGAGACCTGAGGAAACTTGTAGCCATTCAGACTTCAGTGAAAGACCATCAACTAATGCCGATGTGAAAAACTAATAATAATAATAATAATAATGATAATAATAATAATAATAATTATTATTATTATTATTATTATTGGCCATGCTGACAATTAGTATATGCACAAACTCGAATCTATACAAGAAAATGATAAACCTAAATTTATCTCGGTCTTTCAATGGTCTGAGAGACCAGGGTTTAATCCCAGGTCGAGTCATACTAAAAAGTCAAAAAATGGTACTTGATGCCTCCTTCCTTAACACGGCATTATAAGGTACTTATCAAGGGTAGGTGAAGCATTCCGAGAAAGGTGTAGAAACCAACCGTACACTTTGGTGTAGTAGCTATTGAAAAAGGAGC
>OY757934.1:23975066-24227566 GCA_963585895.1 Sepioteuthis lessoniana
GTGTTGTATCATACTCGTGCGGAGAGGTTGGTATATATATATATATATATATATATATATATATATATATATACCAACCTCTTATTTCCACAACGGAGAGGTATATATATATATATATATATATACATACATATATACCAACCTCTCCGTTGTGGAAATAAGAGGTTGGTATATATATATATATATATATATATATATATATATATATATATATATATATACAACAACCTCTCCACACGAGTATGATACAGCACATGGCCTATATATATATATATATATATATATATATACCAACCTCTGCGCACGAGTATGATACAACACAAAGCCTATCTTTAAACGGAGTTAAGATTGGTTGCCATACCAAATATAAAGAGCACTGTCTACTCTACTATTTACACATAGCTTGAGAAAAAAATAGATGAATTCATACCTTTTTCATAAGTATTAGCTCTATGTGAAATGTAAACAGTCTAATCCGAGATTTGAACTCGGATCATAGGGTCCATTTCCTCCCATATTTTTAAAATTGATGTAATGAGTGGTTGAGGATACATCTTTGATCAACAGCAGTAGCCATTCTATTTTAGTTGCTGGCATCGTGTGGAATGATGAACATGTATTTGTGATTGAAACATTTGAACATATTATGACCCTGATATAATATCCTGTGTTCAGTTTGTTCCATAAATCCCTTTCCTTGTGATTATCTCGGGTATATCTGAAGGTTCAAATCTTCAACCATAGGTTGAAAACCTGACAGATTTTAATTGTCGTGAAATCGCAACGATAACGGAGGCAATGGCTAGACAAGCTCTGGCTTAATATTTTTGCTCGAAAAGAAATGCTTTATTTTATTATGTTGCCCGAAGTATCCATTGGATTGTGTTATTCATATGCCAGAAGTTGAAGCTTCGAACAAAATAACTCATATCCTTTTAGCTTGTTACGAAGAACAGCTTAGTAATGTTTTCTAAGCGCAAACAGTGGATGAGGTGAAGGATAAAGTTTCGGCCGTGGTGACGGTGATGTGACAGAAAAAAACACAGTTCTGTCGTCTCTGAATTGTAATCAATCCACTAAATTGAAGCTCATCTGACATGGACTACACGGACAACATATACATGGCAATAGAACAGTCATCTATAGCAGTTTCTTTTTTAACGCGACCTACATGCTACAGTTTCATCGCCGGAAAAAATGCATAGTCAATGGTAGTAATTATGTGGAAAAAGGTTTTCGTTGTCAAAATTTTCTGAGACGAAGCTTATTGATTTTAATCATTAAGGGTTTCGGACTATTGTATTCATCTTTATTGTATTTCCACAACGTTTCGGCCGATATGTCCTCCTGCCTTAACACTTGTACCCGGTTATACCTAACGGAATCAGAACAGGCGACCCCCATGGATTCAATAAAGGACGTAGTTCGAAGTTCCGTGTAGGTTCTCGAGTTCGACAAACACCTGAAAAAGGCCGGAGGACATATCGGCCTAAAATTTGTGGAAACAAGAATAAAGATGAAGACAATAATCCAAAAACCCTTAATGATAGAAAACAGTTCTGTTGTTAAAAAGTTTTTCTATCCAACTTGCATTATAAGAGGATTTACTTAAAGAGTCCTCCTCGTATATATATATATATATATATATATATATATATATATGTTTGACTAAATAGTAAAGGCAGATTTTGTCTATATAATATTATTAAGATCTTTTGAAGTTTCCTACAAGTGTCAGATTGGAATTGATAGGTGAATTTACCAAAATTGTTCCGATCGTTTTCGTACCTTTCATGGGCCATCATCAGGGTTTGTTTGCATGTGTAAAGAGTGCTTTTTTTTTAATATTCTATTTTTCTTAATGATATTCTATTTCTGTTGATAGCGTTGTAAATTAGTTCGATGTCATCTGCATCTCAGTTTTATTTAACTTTGCATTTATGTAATTTTGTATTGTTATAAAAAACAAGAAGACTTAAAAAAAAAAAAAAAAACCCTTTACACATCCCCCCACTGATGATTGCCTATGAGATGTCCGAAAGCGTTTGGGATAATTTTGATAAATTGTTCTACCAATTCCGACCTAAAACCAAGACACTTGTCAGAAAACTTAAGATGATCTTATTAAGATTATAAAGTTAAAAGGTGTCTTTATTATTTAATCATAGTTAAATCAAAGACTTCTACCTAAATACATATAGATGTATATATATATATATATATATATATATATATATATATATATATATATATATATACGATGAACAAATGTGTTAAGACTAATTGGAATTTTTCTTTCGTGTTAATTTCTTATTGTTTTCAAGTAGTCACGATCTTAGGTTATCGTCCGAAAAAATGTTTTGCGAAAAATAAAATCTTTTAGAAAGATTTTTTTCTTTGATTTATAAATTTATGTTATGTTATTTATTGATATTTTATAGGGGTTGAGAGGCCACAAAAATTATTAGTGATATGATATATCCATTCGTTTAATTAAAATCATCTTCAGGTTCAAATATATATATATATATATATATATATATATATATATATATATATATATATATATATATATATATATTGTTTAGCTTCACGTGTTTCTATTAAATATCATTAAACGATGATTTTTTCAAGTTAATATAATCTTTAATCTGAAACTTTGATTTTTTTCTGATATTTTCACTTTTTTTTAATTTTCAAGAAAAAATCTTTTTAATTTCTTTTGGGTTTTTGCCTTTTCTTTTTTACTCAAATTCAGAAAAATTCCGTAAGTCATGAATTTGTAAGGTAAAAGACTAAAAATTCATATTTAAATATTTCTCATATATATATATATATATATATATATATAGTCTATCGTAAAGTTGGACGGGTTTCGATTCCGGCTTTGAGCGTCCTGCGTGTCTAGCCACACTGAAGAGTTCTGATAGAACGAAACAGTCTGTCTGTGGATGACTATATATATATATATATATATATATATATATATTAATTTTAAAATAAGTGATATGTTTAGACTTATGAAATTAAATACTTTGTAAAAATCTTTTTTAGTTTTAATGAATCAAGTAAATATGAATTTATAATATAATGATAAAAATTACAGCAAAAAAATTGTTTGGATAAATAAATAATTGATAAACAAACATCATAATCCTTCAAAGGTTTTACTATATCATCGTTTAAGTTAAATTAAACATCATTACAATTACATTTTATAATTGGGCTTTTGTGTACGGATCTCAAATGTTACTTTCTTGTAACTTTCACTTAACCAGTTAATTCATATATATATATATATATATATATATATATATATATATATATATATATATATATATTTATTTATTTCTGTGTGTGTGTGTGGATATATATATATATATATATATATATATATATATATATATATATATATATATATATATTTATTTATTTCTGTGTGTGTGTGTGGATATATATATATATATATATGTGTGTGTGTGTGTGTGTGTGTGTGCTTGAATATATACATACATTTTATTGATTGTTAAAAACTGCAATAATTCTTGCACCAATACAATATCAATAACTCTTATCGTTTATTAAATTGTCATCGGAGCTTAAAAATGCACTGACAGTGCTCTCTGCAGAGGAGTATAACTCCCTCAAAAAAGCTGTCCTTAGTATGACAATACACTGCATTCGGTAGTAAGCTTTAATTCTTGAATACCCCTTTATTGGCGTTATTAGAACTTTTCTACTATTACTGCTTTTGTACACCAAATCAACTCAGAGATTAAACGTCCCATTTTTGCCTCGCATAAGCGAAGCAAAAATGAGACGGAATTTCGAGTCTCACCGATGTTTCTGATGTGTTGTCATAGAAATAACGTCTCGGATGATTTGCGAGAAAAAAAAATTGAATTAAGATGAACGATAACATTAGAGTAATATTTTAAGTGAACAGTACAAATAAATAAGATTTTTTAAGCCAGCAGCTGGAAGAGAGATGAGTTTGCAAAGTTCAAGATCTCGTCCGGTAGGCTAGATATAACAAAATATGTTTGATCTAGCACTCAGGACTGAGAACAGGTAACCAGGATTTGCCGAGGTCAGCAGATTCAATTGACCTTTTAAGAGGTTGTTAAGTCATTTTACGAGTTCTCTACGATTTAATAATATTTACTGATAGAAAATCATTTGAAAAAACAAATATAAGGGTCGTTCAATAGATAAGGGGAATTCTTTGGAAATACATTTTTTTCCAGAATTTTTTTCCCATAAATATAAAAATTTGCATTGTTTGGAACTGGTTTATAGCAAAAAAATATCTAAATCTTGCGAAAGTATTTTTGAGGCTATTCAAATTGACTGTAAATCAAACAGAGTGTTCCAGGCTAAAACAGAAATCAGTCTTCAAATATCTGATAGTTGAGAAGTGCTATTGTTGTATAGTACACTGTGTCGTTATTAACAACGAGGAACACGTATGTATATAAAAATATAAGATTATATTTTTATTTTCGGCGATGATACTTGTGTGGAGCAGAAAGCAATCACAGAGAGTTCGCGCACACGGAGGAGCTGTCGGGAGACAGACGAGCCAGTGAACAACTGACTTTAGCCGAAATTCGGGAACTTACATAATCTACAACTCTCACGTGACCCGCAGAAATTCCTCTTTTTCGTTAACCATGGTTATGCTCACATCTCACTTCTTTGCTTTACATTGGTTATGATGTCTGCTTCCTATTGGCTAGTTGCCCAAGCCCGGTTCTGTGGGCGTACGCATCTACCACTATCACCGAATTCAACGACGCCCACTGTTCAGGTTATTTTCCGATATCTTCGACCGGATGCACCCGTTTTCAACATAAGAACTGTGGGCATGGTGACATTTCGGCAATCACCTTGTTTATATTATCCTTGAGCGGATATAATCCTGTCAACATCCTTTGATACACAGCACCTGTGGACATGATGACATTTCGGTGATCACACCGGTCTTATCAATCTATCTGTCAACAACATCCGCCGTATTCACACCCGCAGGTCACGTTAATATATTACACTATCCAAGTGAAATTTACAGAGGAATGTCTAATATTTACAGAGAAGCATGTTTTAATCAAAAATATATTTACAAATGGTGTAAAGACGAGCTTGCTTCAACGACCTTGAATTGGAGAGACAGTTCATGGATTGAAAACACACTAAGTCCTCGGTAAAAAGTTCCAAGCACAGCGGTCAGTAAAAATGGTTCTGCTCACAATCTTCTTGGAGATGAAAGGAACCGTTTCTTTTGATTTCATTGAAACATGTGCAACTGTAGGCATTGCTTCCAAATATTCTTAAGCAATATTTCGCCCTATTTATTGAATGACCCTCGTATATATGATTAGCACAAATTAGCAGCAAATATGACAACGAAAAATTGGATATTGAGCAGCTAAATAATTATTATTTAGATCTCTTTGACACAATACTCTGTTAGTAAAACAGACTGTACAAGAAGCCACCCCCATTCCCGAAGCAAAAAGTGGGCAAGAATTCGATTTTCACAGGAAATTTATTTTTGTTTTAATGCGTGCTTTTTCTTGCTGTTGTAGAAACTACAACGCAAGTGAGCTGCGATGAAAAGCAACCAAAAATAAGATGAAGGATGGTACTATTCGAAATTATAACTAGTAATAATGAAAACTGTTAATTTTAATCTGACTTTTAAAAAAATGTGTGGCATCACCAATAATCAACTAATGCACTAGGCAAAGAAAATGGTTAAGCTTGGCTCCCCGCAGTCTAACTTTTTCGGCACAAAATTAAAATGTAGGTTTTTTTTTAATTTAAAAAAAATTTTTTTGGCTGTTTTTCTTTCTTTTTTTTTTTTTTGTTTTGCTTTATTTGGTTTTAATTATTTTTTAAAACCTTTTATTTGTATTAGTTTTTAAGCTTGGAATAGCTCAGCAAATATATTGTAACCGATAAAAATATACATAACTTACCGAACAGCAATTGATAAGCTTCGTTTTATAAAAACAGAAAAAGCTGATATTAATTGTTTATTATCACAGACTGGCTTGTTAACAGATTCATTATTACCTGAATGTTAGACTTATGGCCTAGTTTTTTGATGTCATCGATTATTTGAGGTCTCCTTTCAAATCTTTTTTCAAACTAACCTCCATACCACATTATTTCATTGCCAGTTCTTATTGAATCAATTATTGTAAAATATCCTTTTTCTTTTTTTCTATTCAAATATTTTATTTCTATAGATAACTTTATCACAAGAAATGTCCGAAAAGAAAAGAAAGATGCAAAATTTGTTGGGCTTTTTTAATCTCTAGAATGCAGGGTGTTTCAGAAAAACCGATATCATTTTGTAATCTAATATTATAACAAGTCCTTATACAAATGATCTCAAATTTTAACCGCATGAACTGAAGCTGCTCAAAATTCTTTTTCTTATTTTACATTTGCGATTTTTTTCCTTTTCAGCTATAGGAATGCCATTCATTGGAAAATGAAATACGTCTAAACATTAAACATAGAAATTTAAAATGTTTCTACATATGCTGATATAATTTTAACGAGAATTGATCAAGTTATTAGATTGTGAAATTATATCAATTTTTTTAAAACACCCAGCACATTTCAAAAGATATAAAAAAATTTGAAACACCCTTTATAAAAGACGATGGACAAAAACGTCAGAGTTTTAGTTATTAATTTTCAGAAATAAATTGTAGGAGACAGCAATGAATGAGAGTTGGTGAAAAAAGACTTTAAAAAAACGATGATATCAAAAACAGGACCTCAACTTTAACATCGTAACCATAATTAATAATATACAAAGAATAGAGGTGCTTACTTAATTCATTCAATTTCTTTTTAAATGTTTAATTCACAGAGAACATTTATGAAGATAAGTGTTGGTATGTACTGTAAATTACGGTGTGAAAGACAAGATTTTAAGCTTGAAAAAAATCTCTTTCAAACAAGGCGGCGTTTGATGCCGTTGGGCTACGGTACAGACTTTTACCACTGGTTGACCAGTGATAAAGGTTTGCATTTTAGGCCTGTCGTATAATTCGTTTTGAGTTTTGTGGCAATTTTTTCTGGCTTTAAAGATCATTGTATACGCCACAATTGACAATATATCTTATTATTTAAAGACGGAAAATTTAATTGCAACATTCCGAATATATGCTTCAGTCTACTAAAGATTGAATAACCCAACCCTCCTAGCCCCAGGTTTGGGAACATAGTCGGACAGACTGGGTTCTTTCATCTTGTTTAAGCAACCAGTTTAGGAGAAGGAAAATTTTCAATGCAAACCAGTTTAAAAAAAAATTGACCTTGTGTCACATCCTGTTCATGGTGGAGGGGGTTGGGTAAATATACATCCCCAGTAAGTGATAATGCTGTAAGACAGAGCTGCCTTGGTTAGGCAACCTTTCTAGAAGAAGGAAAACTTTTAATCCAAAATTAAATATACTGTAACATGAATACTTATAAATCAAATTATAATCGAAAATTACATATACAGACAGTCAAAATTATTTTAGAAGATAACGATAATAAATCTGACACTAAATATTAGCAAGTTTGTTATTATCTACTAAGCTTACTAGCAGTTGGGGCCCTGTGACGTAGTGGTTAATGTACTGGACTGCGATATTGTAGCAAGCGAGTTCGAACTCTAGTCGTGCTATTACGCTTACTTTCATACCTTAAAAAAGGTATGAACCCTTTATCTTTCTGTTTGTGGTTTAAATATTACCCCTGCTGTCCTTGTATACAGATGGATTTGGCATTAGATATACAACGATGTTTGATATGCCATTAAAGCAAAGAAACAGATACTGATTATGATTTCAGGCCCACGGTTGCTTATAGTACCTGCAGTTGCTTAAATGGTCACCCATCTAACTACTGACAAGGCATCTCGCTGCTTAACTTCGTATTGACAAATACTAATAGCGAAAGTAACACTTTGGTTTTCTTTAAATGGAGGAGCAGTTATTCCCAATTTTCTTTAAAATTAAGAACCAAATTACAACAGAGATCAATGAGCTGACCGGTTCCAAAATAAGGAGTGTTTCAACAGTATTCAACCCCCTCCTCGCACACACATATACTGTACCCAAGTTTCAAAGGGCATACTCTTTCAGGGTGATGCAATTTTGATTTTCCGTCGGCGAATATTCAACAACATGACCTCACAAAAATAAAACTGAAGTAACCGTCTACGCCAGGTGATAAAACAAGACCTAATTCGCAGACACTGCTAGACTGACAGTCAGATGTTAAAAATTACTTCAACTTATTCTATTTTTCTACATAAAGTATTTGTTGACCTTTAAACAAATGAATGAAACACAATCCTTATTTACATCTTATTAATACTTTAAAAAAAATATTTTCATTATGAAGCAGGTTAAGAATGTTTAACCCAAATAGACAAAAGTCAGTCCGGTGGGGGGGGGCTTCCGGTATTAGAGGCTCCGAAGCTTAAGATTAATTAGATTTATATAACCATGGTATAAATATTTTTTTGTATAACTTTTAAATCTGAATTATGATAATTTCCTTTTATTTGATTGGGAAAAGGACGCACATTACTTTCAATATGAACTGTTTTGGTATCCATGATTCAACGCTGACACAACTTATAGATTCCGATATACTAATTACTAAAATTGTCAAAGCATTGTTTCATGTTTTCTCTACTTTTGATTAAGCCAGACTTCATCTTTTCTTTTCTTTTCTTTTCTTTTTTAAATTTTATTTTCATTATTGGCCCACGCTTCCGTTTCATGGATAAATGTAAACATCTTTAGATATACATTTTATTATTTGAACAGAAAAACATAAATATATTGTAGTCTATTTGAGGTCAAATGTATGAATAGCGTGAGAACACGAAAGATTTGTTTGTTATTTAGTTTTCTTGGGGTTTTTAATTTTTTTTTTTTTTCTTTGTTTTATTAAGCTGATTTATTTATTCCTCTTAGTTCTAGATACACGCACAAAAGTAAATAAATACAAGTGCCATATCATTTAACATACAAGTCGGAAAATGTTATAATCTGTTTTCGTTCAAGGGTCATTAGAGGAGCGGGGCGGTGCTCAGAAAGTAACGCTTTTTCTTCTTTCTTTCTTTCTTTCTTTCTTTCTTTCTTTCTTTCTTTCTATTTGCTTATCGCATTTCTCTTTGCTCCAAATTTCGATTAAACGATTAAACAGGTCACACGGCTTTACGATCTTAAAAACGCACGTGCGCACACACACACGCATACGCGCGTGTACGGGCACACGGACATACAAATACATACACGGGCACAAACACACACACACACACACACACGCACGCACGAGTACACACACATACGCACTCGTAGACACACACACACCCATACGTAAACGCGTGCGTACACACACACACACACACACACACACACACACGCACTCTGAGTTCTGGCAATAATCAAAATACCGTTTCCTTGGCACTAAGTTTCGGACCTTTGAAGTATCATAGCACTTTGACTAGTTATTTTTAAGTGAATCTTCCCTTGCTGTTCAAGCAGTATTAGAACGTTAGCTAAGTAGCTATGGATCTTATCATCCTCATTTTAAGAATCAGAATTCAGAATCCCTTTTCTGGGCGAAAATTCTCTTTTATTTTTATTTTATTTTAGCAGAAGTTGTGGAAAAGAAAGATACTTAAAAAGTCTGAGTTCATTCATTATGATTCTAAGGAAATTTATGGTCAGTAAATTTATCGTATAGCAAATTTATCGACGGAAAATTCCTAATCGGTAAATTTATCATCGGTAAATAGACTGTCGGTAAATTCATCGTCGGTAAATTGACCTTCGGTAAGTTGACCGTTGGTAAATTTGTCATCGGTAAATTGACCGTCGGTAAATTTGTCATCGGTAAATTGACCTTCGGTAAGTTGGCCGTTGGTAAATTTGTCATCGGTAAATTCATCGTCAGTAAATTTATCATCGGTAAATTAATCGTAGGAAAATAAATCGTTGCTAAATGCATCATCGGTAAATTAATTGTCGGTTAATTCATCATCGGCTAATTCTTCGTATGGTAAATTCACGGTCGGTAAATTCATCACAAGGCAAATTTATCACAGGTATATTCATTGTATCAGATTAATTGCTTTTGTTAAGGTTTCCCTAACCCTAAAACTTTAGTCCTTTTCATTAAATTCTTAAAAGCCATGATTAAATTCTGAATTAAGTCACAAAAAATTTATCTGCGATAAATTTACAAGATGAATTTAATAACGTTCCGATCACCATACGATGAATTAACTACCGATAAATTTACCACACGGTGAATTTACCGACGTTAAATTTAATTTATAAAGAGTTTACCATGATTAATTTCTGATATACATTATTATATATGATTGTCGTTATAGACTTTGTTTTAGCGGAATTAAAATTATATCATATTTTCAAGATTGTGATTATATATATATATATATATATATATGTATTATATATTTATTTATACTAACAGTGATTAGTTTTTATTATATTTCTTAGCAGTCATATACATCAAGTGACCCTGATCACCTAAATTTGAGAGAATAATTTTTAATTCTTTGACAATGACCAAGGTTAAATATGTTAAATCAAACTATTTTATATATATATATATATATATATATATATATATATATATATATATATATATATGTATAAGTAGGTGTGTGTGTGTGTGTGTGCATATAAAAATATTAAAAAACAAGGTATTTAGAGGATGATTTTATTTAGTGTTGAATTATTTGTCAACCTTTAATGTTACGCTTTTTATATTTACCCATCGTTCGGGAAATCTCAATATGTGTCTATTTAATGTTAATATGTGTTCATTTAACGTAAAAAGCATGCATTTTATTTTTGAGCATGTAGTTCAAAAGTGGTTTAGTTATTTTTTTAATAGCATATCAACCATCGCGGGTTATTTAATACAAAAGATATCCTTCTAGAAGAATAACTGAGAGGATAAGCAAGTATTCATACCTTTCCCAAGGGTATTAGTCCGAAAGTGATGGCAACAGAGTGACTGGAGTTTTTACTCCCTTATCAGGATTCCGCAGTCCAGGGTTTTAACCAGTACAACAAGAGGTCATTTGATTAACTTTGTATATCCTGTTAATGTGGTGTATCATTTGAATTATGTGTAAAAAATGAAATAATAAAGGAGAAAAGTCTTAGCTTTCTATTAACTTTAACTGCATGCAATTTCAAATCTATGTGACATAATTTGAGTTTGAAATTTTATCTAAAGCGTAAAGTATTTGCTAATTTTTGTTTTTCATTTCTAATTTCGTTTCCATTAGATCTGAAGAAGTCCTGTTATTTTTGGTGTTTTTGATTTATATCAAAACCCATAACAGGATGGAAATAAATTAATAATCCAAATTTCTCAAAGAAATTATTGCTCAGTAATGTCAGTTACATTGAGCTCTTTACCAGGAAAATTTAAATGTTCACTGTTGAATGTTTTTTTTTTGTCCTGATGGAATTACTCCCAAAACCGGTTTAACTGGACCGAATAATACTTATATATATATATATATATATATATATATATATATATATATATATAGCTTGAAATGATAGATTGTGGTCTGTTATTCATGTGAGAATTCAAAATCCTTTTTCGCTCTGTATTTGTCCCGGTTTTTCGACCGAAGTAGACATACCTTTATGTAGCTCTGTTCTTGAACAGAAAAGACTTCGTCTCCATCCACTTTTGTTTCACGTTGGCATCGAAACATAAGGCCTATATGGCCTTGCCCGTTAAAAGAAATAACAATGTTTTTTATACTTTGTACCGCTTTTCGAACACTTCTTGTTCTTATAAAAACATGTACAGATCATCAATAGGGTCATATTTTTATATTCTTGTAAAGCTCAATGTAAGTTTATTAGGTTGGTATTAAATGTTTCTATAAGTGTAAATAAGATTATCTTGTCTTTCCTTCCGTTTATTCAGTGTTAGTGTATCATTATACTAATGCCAAATATTTGACCTGGGTGAGTGGGGCTCGATTAAATATTCTCCTTACTACCAAAGAAATCCAACACAGAAAATAAATAGGTAACCATTGTTATAAAGTCTAAGAAACTGGAGCGTGAGCAGTGGGAATAGTCGCAAATTGAGTGTTAACTGGCACAGTTCGATAGAGCAAGTTTTCAGCTACAAAATACTTTTTTTCATAAAATCATGACCATTTTAAATATTTGGTGAATTGAACATAACCTTAATTTAAAGGTTTACTTAAGTACAGGGCGGGATTTACCTGCTTTTTGGCCCTAGAACACACTCATCAGTGGATCCTTTCATTTTATTTTAGGGTCAATATCCGTAGGCCACCAGAGAACTACTCCATGGCCAACCAGTTGAAGATCTCTGTTGGCCTGTAGTTATTGTGGAGGGCCCCATACTCCAGAACCTATTCTTATGGGTTTGAAAATATTATATAATGAAATACCCGATACGAACTTGAAACAAGGTTATAATCTGGCACGTTGCGTAATAAATTAGTTTCAGTTGGCCCCCAGATACTTATAGACTCTCGGCCAATGCTATACTTATTGGTAAATCCGACCCTGCTTAAGCAATTAATTTCAAAATATTTCAAAGACAGGAAAGTGCCTACCTTTTGTTACTATCCTTTTGACTGCTAAAGGGGAAAATGATAAAAAAATAAATTAGTTACTATTTCAATAATAAATGAATAAATAAACGAAGTTATACAAAGAGGTTTTCGTTTGTAATCTATCTCTTAAACGATGTAGTTTATAAAGGATTATGTTGTTCGAATGTAATTCCCTATCATGGCATCCCTGGGGAAAGAGTGTTACTCAAATATGCCTATCACACTAATATTATGTGAATCTTGGTGTATAGGTTCATGGCTTGCTTTTGTATCTTTATTCTAAAGTCTATTTCAATTAAAGTATAAAAGTAAGTAAATTGTATGAATTTTTAATCTACCATTATTAATTTTATGTACTTAATTCCTGATTCTTTTGTCATCAGTACCAGTTGTTTTTTTCTAACCCAAAGCTCAAGCTAATCGACCAATACACTAATGTGATCACGAAAAATTAACAGCAACACACACACACACACACTCACACACTCTCTCTCTAAGGCGCCTCTGGGGGTGTAATGGTTAGCAAGCTCGACTAGCAAACCTACACGAGTGAGTTCGAATCTCATTGGGTGCCCCCTTAACATGGCCTTGTGCCACATCTAAGCAAAATGCTTAGTAAATTACCGCACACACTCTCTTTCTCAACAGTGCAATTCTCAAGGCTCTTTTGAGTTACTAAGCTTAGCTTAGACTGGCACAATGTACGTAGAATGAGGTACCTAGCAAGAATCAAACAAACAATGGACTGCTTAAATATCTCGGTAAATGATATATCATGCGAGGCTCCGTTGAAATGCACGTCATTCAAGAATCTTTTAAAACGGCAGTTATTTACAAAGCTTTGCTTAGTTTGGCATTAGGCCAGAAATATTGGGTACCCAGTAAAAATCAAACGCACTAACAATAAGAAGCTAAATTAGCTCTCTAACAACTGAATCATCCGAGGATCTTTTGAAACCGTAACTTACAAAGTTTTACTTTTTTTAGCACAGGGTCAAAAGAATGGAGTACCCGATGAGAATTAAAATCTAACAATAGCCTACAAAACTAAATCGCTAACCACTATAACACAAACAGCTCCTTTGAAACAGTTGTTATTTACTAAGCTTAGTTTAGTTGGGCGCAAGAACGGCAGGATGGGGCACCAGATGAGAATCAAATTCGCTATAAGCTGAAGTCGCTAATCATACCACACGAGGCATTCGAGTGGCTATCCTCAGCGATGTTTTTTTTTATTTAAGTGGAGTTCGCTATTTACATTTGGTATAAAAAATATTTTCTTCTTCTTTTTCTTCTTCTTCTTCTATAATTTTTTTTTGTTTTTTGTTTAGTTTGGTTTTATGGCATATTAATCATTGTTGGTTATTTAATACCAAATCCATCTTTATTCATTTAAACAGTTCTATTTCAAACAATTCAGCTTAGTATAAGTACACTGTTTAGTTCTATTTGTCCCATAGATAAGAACCAATTAGGTGTTACTATTCCGGGACAGAGTGGATCTGGGAGCGATGGCAATGAAGGGGTACTCTACATTCCCCAAAGCTCCAGCATTACTGGGACCTCACCATCAGATAGTTTAATGTAATATCTTGGAGACTCGTTGGGGGAGTTTAATCCTTCTGCAGAGATGCAATCGTTGTATTCTACAGCCCCAGCCGACTTGGCCATCTATTATTATTATTATTATTATTATTATTATTATTATTATTATTATTATTATCGTTGTTGTTGTTGTTTACAGTCTTTAAAAAAGACGGGTTGGATGCTTGCGATACGTAACAGTTATCATCGTTGTAAAATTATCTGGCACCTCAAGTTCATATACTGGACTCAGCTATTTGCTATTCCCTTTGCGCTAATGCTCTTTGGAAAGGCTTGAGTCCATATCTGCTTGCCCCCAGCTATGCATAAACAGGAGGACAGACTAGGCTCTTTAGCCTTATTGACAATCAAACCCGTTTCGATGGAAAGCTCTAAATTCAAAACCCTAACCAACGTATCAACGTATTACCGTGGCAAGGTGAGTCAGATCAAGGATCGTTTAAGTCAGGTCTGGGATTGCTCCGAGCTATTTGTACCATGTAACTCACTACAACCTTGACATGTTACTTAGAGACGCTATTGACACCACGAAGTTACCCTCTCATCGCCCATTAAAAGGAAGTGCTCGGTATAGAGATTCGAAGACTAGAAAAATTGTTAAGAGCTACGACATAATACAATAAAGAAAACCATATGCAAGTATATAATGTCTCACAAACTAGATCAGCCTTGTTGTCATGTACAACACAACAGTCTATAAAGAGACACTCTCCACGTAAGAAGCTTGATCTGATAATAGCATTAGAGAGAAACTGGTCGTCACTAAGTGCTGTGTCTTATCTATCAGAACTCATCTCTCTCTCTATATATATATATAATTCTATTCGTTTGCGTCAATCTTGATATAACTTTGCATCTTAATTCCTTTCACATCAAGGTGTGTTTAAAGGTATTTGGTTGTGAAATGTTAGGGATCCTCCTCCCAGAGATGCCCGGAACATTTTAACTAAAGACTGATCAGGAAGGCCTAATTCGTTCAGACATAAAATAAAACTACCATTTTTGGTCCCTTCATCTCACGAGTTGGAAACTATGACAATATTTAACTTAAATCCAGAACATACATATGTAAAGAAAGCTAACAGAATGATTGTTGATGAATAAAAAGTGAATTAGGTTATAATATTTTAAATCCCGAGCAACGCCAGATTTTTCTGCTTTTTTTTTTTTTTTTTTTTTTTGCTAGAGCCTAAAATTTAGATATCTATGTAATATTTATGTCTACTGCAGCTGAAAATTTAATAATATATTTAATACAGTGGATTCCGCTTAAACGATAATTAGTCGTTCCTTTTTAAATGGGCTTGCATCTAAAGGATAGTCCTTTTAAAATAGTGAATTCTACGCTTAAGTAATTGATCCAATTAAGTAGGTAGATGATCTAGCGCTTCTTGCAAATTCACCAGCTCAAGCCGAATCTGATGCACAGCTTAGAGCAGGCAGCAATAGTCATTCGTCTCTGCGTGAACTCAAGTAAAACAGATCTCTTGTGTTTCAGTTAAGATGTAACTATTTCCTCGTTAATTAGCCAGCCACTGAAATTAGAATATCAGTTAATATACCTGTGTGGTAATATTTCATCAACAGAGAGCAACGTCAACATACAGTTAGGAAAAGTATGGACTACTATTGATAGGCAAACGGCTATCTAGAAATCTTGATCTCACTGATAGAATAGAACGGAAATTCTTCCAAGCTATGGCCGTGCCAGTACTATTGTATGATTGCACTCCTTTGACTTTAACAAAACGCTTGGTGAAAATGTTAGATAGCAACTGCTCAAGGATACTGCGTGCTGTTTTGAACAAATCTTGAAAGCAGCATCCCACTAAATAGCACTTACTTCCCATCACACAAACTATCCAAGTTAGACAAGAAGACATGCTGGGTATTGCCGGAGAACAACGTTCTTCTCTGGACTTCTACATATGAATACACTAGAGATGACCGACTATCAAACGTTTTACCACTAGCAATGGCTGATAAAGGATGGATGGAGAGAGTTAGTCAAGGGAATCCATGTTGTCAACATGCCTTGATGATACCCTATTTAAGAATACGTCAAGTGCATGTCCTTCAGAGGAGTTAGATACTCTCCAAATGGGTCCACGCAGACCCAAAGTGATAGATCCTTTTAGATCTTATCAATATTTATATCTAAAGGGACTTTGGACTATATTAACGTTTTGGCTCTTAAAACATTCATTTTGCAATTAAGTTTTAAGTGTTAATCTGTTTCAAACAATTATGAACTATTTTCAGTTGCTTGGAAATTGTTATTAGAATTACCGTATATACTCATATAATGAATTATTTTGAGTCATAAAAGACCTCTCATTTTTAGCTACAAAAATGTGGGGTGGGTTTATCATGTATTGCATCAACGACCCCAAAAATGTTGGCTGTGCCAACCTACAAAAATGACATAAAGAGAAAACATTCAAACACTTATTTATACTTTCAAAATACAATCAAAATCAATGCAATTCCGTAAATAAACAATGCAGTCTAGACCAGCGCTATTCAAAATGGAGGTATGCATACCGGTGCTAGTACACAAGTCATTGACAGTCGGTCCGTTGAGAGTTCCCAGTTTCACATTATCATAATATATGTAACATGAAAATGAAAATATTTTAAATCTTTCTGTGTTGTTCAATATTATTCTTTTCGCATACAATGTCACAAATAGAAATATTTGGGAATCGATATTAAATCAAATAATAATAGGACACAAATAAGGTACGAGTCTGTAGCACATTGGAAAAATATTCTCCTGCTACGCCACATCAGAGAGTTTGAGAAGCACTGGTCTAAACCTTAATGTAGCCTACCGTGTTTTCTTTGATATTTCAAACATACCAAAACCACCCCACTGATATACATTATAATTGAAAAAATAATGATCACGAATATATGTAATTAATTAAGTACGCTAGTGTGGTATTATTTACTTTTTGTATAAAAAAAACACACGTTTCGGTATAGGCTATGCGGGAACTTTTTGAATCGAAGTTACTGCAAGGTTAGACCCTCAAAACATGGTAAGCTTCGACGTGTGTGCAAAAACATACTTCGTGTAATGAACGACCCCTTGTTTATATGCTACAAATTGCCCTTAAAAAGTTGTTTATTAGACAAGTATATACGGCAGATAGGAATTCTTGAAATCATATTTGTGCAAGTTTGTTGTAATATGAACAATTACTTGTATTAACAGTTTCTCGAAGCTATAATAATTACAATTGATTATAATAAAATAAGAAGTGTTATTTGATACAATATAATTGTTTGCGAAAAAGACTGACTTCGGCATTAAAATAATCCAGCAAAAGTTGACCAACCAACCAACCAAGCAACCAAGAAGCATTTAGTCAAAATCCACTGAATAAATAATTATTCAAAGCAAGTAAAAATCAGTAATTTTACCAGCCGACTGTTTTTGCATCCAGCCTACAAAAAATTAAAAAGATAAAAATAAATATAAATATAACACACTTTATAATATTCTTTTATATTGATTAAATCAGATACTGAGAATCGCTCCGAAAATAAAGCTTCTTTTTCTTGTTTTTTTTTTTTTTTTTAACGTTGTTCCAGAACATCAGTTGTGTATGTTGGTCGAATGACAGTAGAGGTTGAACCTTTAACCCCAAAACCCATTTTTATTTTTGTCTAGTTGCTGAACTTCCTCCGTATGTATAACATTGATCTAATTTGGCATTCGTAGACAATTGTTAAACATTTGCCGAGACCAAACAGTGAATTTGGAATATAGAAATCTGATCATTCAGAAAAAATAAAACTAGATTTCTTCCAAGTTGTGGCCGTGTCAGTTCTTCTCTAAATTTGCACTTCCTTGATTCTAATGAAATGCTTAGAGAAAACGTTAAAAAGGAACTGAATAAGAATGCTGCGTGCTGTTTTTAAAAAATCCTGGAAGCAGCACGCCCACAAAATAGTAACTGTACGGCCACCTACTTCCCATCTCACAAACCATCCAAGTGAGACATGCTGGGCATTGCTTGTAAAGTAAGGATGTTCTCATAAGCAACGTTCTCTTTTGCACAGTTAGATGTGAACTACACCAGGATGCAATGTATTGTTTGAAACAAATCCTGGAAACAGCACCTTACAAAATATCAGTTGCACGGCCTCTTACCTCCCGTCTTGAAAACTATCCAAGTAATATGAATAAAGCATGCTGAGCAATACTGAAAAAGTTAGGACGTTTTTCTTCTGCACATGGACATACTATTATTGGTCGAGCAGCAAAAACTCTCTACAGACAACAGTTCCCATATAGAGGACAGGGCAAGATGAATAGCCAAGAAGGACGGATGACCAGAGAGATAGTCAAGGAAATCAGTGCTGTTGGTATGACTTGATGAGGGGGAAGCGGTTGGTATTATTAAAAGCGCTGCGTGTGCGCGAATTGGGCCGTGGAAAAAGGACTACACGGATAGAATTTTTCTGATAACGACATTGTCTGTAATTATGTGAAAAAGTGAAACGCCTCTACCTGTGCTTTTAATTTGTATATTTGTTCATTTTTTACGTACCTTGGATACGTTTCTCTTGTTCCTCACTGGTTAAAATATATAGACGATTGGGATGGAAAGAGCTAATATGTTGGAAAACATGTTTCGTAGCTGAAAACTTTCTTTATCGAACGGTTCTACTGTGTTTTCTATGTTCGTCGTATTTGTTTGTTTGCTTTCTTTCTTCAATGGCATATCAACCTTTATAGGCTATTCACAGCCAAAGTCATTCTCACAGAAGAACTAAAGTAGAACTATTTAACCCGTAGCTAGGAAATTAGAAGGTTCATACATTTATCAAAGGTTCAAAAGTGAACGTAGTAGCACGACTAGAGTTCGAACTTGCTTACTATGGCACTGGAATGCAACACTTTAGCCATTACCCTCTCTCCATAAAAATAGGTAAATAAAGTAAGTAAAGTTGGCGACCGTAGTCAAAGGTGACCCGAAGGTTCCCTTTTCAATAACTACAACCTAGGAGTAGGAGAGGGTGTTACTCTTTACCCTGGATTGCTCCACCTTATCCTTGATACGTACCTTATAATGCTGAGCGTTAAGCAATGCAGTATCAAGTACCATTTCCTGAGTCTTTGGTGTGACTTGACCTGGGATTGAACCCCGGTCTCTCGGCCTATTGGCGAAAACTCTACCCACTAAAACCAAAGGGTCGGTTCTGAAAGTTCTTCGTATATATATATATATATATATATATACTTTTTTCGGATTTTATTTCCATAAATGTAAACCCAGCATTCTATGGAATTGGTTAATAGCCAAAAATGTTGAGGCTATTCAAAATAACGGCAAATCAAGCAGAGTGCTCCTGTCTTGAATAGAGGTCTGTCATCAAAATCTGGCGGCTGAGAAATACAAACCACATGAAATTTGCAGGAAAATGTTTGATATTTACGAAGAAGCATGTTTTAATTTCTTTTTAATTTTTTACAAACGAATTAAACATTGGTTTACAAGCCTGAGTCGGGGAGTGGAAACACTCAGACTCTTTGATAGAAAAAAAAAATTCCGAGTCAATTAATAAATTCATGTTCTGGGACCTGAAAGGATTCATGACTATTGATTCTGTTGAAAGAGATGCAGCTATTAACAGTGGTTCCTATTGGCAATTCCTTCGACAAAATTAACATGATATATTGAATGACCCACGTCGATAAAATAGTATTTAATTTGAATTTATTAGGTACAGCATTATTAATCTTTACTGCTTTTTTTCTTACAGCTTAACTTAAATGCTTTTCGCATTGATGAGTACGACTAAGGGTCACCATTAACTAGCAGTGATTACCTTTTATGAAAAACGAAAGACTTGGGGCTTTATTGAGATATTTTACAACTGTGGATAGTTAGGGTGGAGCTTTTTTTAAAAATATAGGAGGTTGATCTAGGGGAGAAAACGGTTGATATCATTTTCCTCATAGGATACCAGTTATAAGTTGTTTTCATTACTGAGATAAAACAATGTGATTATTTTTTCTTGAGATTTGCTTTCATCTGATTACACTTTTTATAGCACGACATAATACAATTATTTTCAATGTAAGAGAATAGTTAGTTACCAAGCTTATAATATAATGTTCTGATGAAAAATGCCAAGTCCTTTGATCAAATAATCCATGACCACCATTATTTTGGCCATGTTACTGAATACATTACCCAGAGAAAAAAAACAATATTGAAATTCTAAATTGATATCGGGTCTAAACTTCCTCGCATTCTAAGATCTCTACAATATTCAGAAAAAGAAATTCTACAATATGAAGAGAAAAGAAAATCAAGTGACTTACCTTTCACTTTTTGTGCAACTGTTCCAGGAATGATATAAAATAAATAAAAATCATTCAATAATATGTATTAGTAAAAGCAAATTAATTATCATTAACTAGCAATTGTCAAATCATCAAGTCGAGCCGATAGCACGGAGTGAATATTCAACCACTGCTGAGATTAGGGTTCGAAGCTGGATTATCTAAGCCGCAATGTGCGGTTCTAACGACTTGATGATCACGACTAAGGGCCACCACTAACTAACAGTAATTACCTTTAATGAAAAACGAACGACTTGAGACTTTATTAAGATATTATACAAATGTGGACAATTAGGATGGAGCACTTTTAAATATATATATATATATATATAGAGAGAGAGAGAGAGAAGGCTGATCCATGGGAGAAAAATGTTGATATTATCATTTTACTCATAGGATACCAGTAGTAAGATCGATATTATTAAATTAAAGGATATAGAGTGGCTTTTATTAAAGTTTAGGGCAATTATTATCATTTACAGGATGTTTTATTTGTTTTTATCGTCTATCTACTCAGAGTAACCGCCTTGTTAATATCGAGTGTTGGGTACAGAAGACGGCTTCCGGTACATTCAGAGATCCCAAATCTCATCAAAAGCCACAAAAATCTAATAGATATTTCCAAATGTCTAAATTCATTTCCCAAACATGGACGAACAGTATGAACTAAAAAAGAAAAAAAGCAGGCAATATCTCCCAGAAACTATGACTATGCAAATGATCTAGCGCTTCTCGGAAATACGCCTACCTGAGCCGAATCTCTGCTGTATAGCCTGGAGCAGGCAATAAGAGACATTAAAATACATGAACTTGTATAAAACAGACTTCATGTGTTTTAAACAAGAAAGGGCCATTTCTACTTAAAATGGCAAGGCTTTGAATTAGTAGACCGGTTCACATAACCTTGGCAGCAATGTCTCATCAACTGAAAGCAAAGTCAAAATACCGAGAAGGAAGACGTTGGTTGTTGTTGAAAAGTTGTCGATTATATTGAAATCTGATCTCTCTGATAAAATAAAATGGAGTTTCTTCCAAACAGAGGCTGAGTCAGTACTACTGCTTGGTTGCACAACCTAGATTCTAACGAAATGCTTAGAAAAAAACTAGATACGAACTATGCAAGAATGCTGCGCACTATTTTGAATAAATCCTGGAAGCAACACCCCACAGAATATCAGCTTTTCGGCCAACTGCCCCGATCTCATAAACCACACAAATAACATGACCAAGATATGGTGTATACTGAAAGAGAAATAAGGACAAACTCAAAAGCGACAATCTTTTTATGGATCCCTGCACAAGGACATACATGTGCCGACTGATCAGCAAAGACTGGCATACATAAGCTTAGAAGACCTGCCAGGAGCGATGGACGATCGGGACGAATGGTAACGGAGAGTCAAGGAACTCTATGCAATTAAGAGGGTTTGAAGAAGAAGAAGAAGAAGAAGAAGAAGAAGAAGAAGAAGAAGAAGAAGAAGAAGAAGAAGAAGAAGAAGAAGAAGAAGAAGAAGAAGAAGAAGAATTTTTAAGCAGAGCAACCAGTAAGATTAAACGAAATTCTTTTTAGCTCAACATCTGGCCTTGACAGAGACAGTCTAGGTGCGCAAAAGAAGTGAGAGACGTTTACCTCTTGTGAAGATTATCGAAAGAGTGGGCGTGGGAGGACAACTTGTTTATAGAGAAGTGAAAAGTAGGATATACGGGGTGAGTGACAGATCCTATCACAAAAAAACAGTCTGGACAAGATCAGTTAATAGAATTTAAAATCTTTCAAGATCTAATAGTTAATAGGTTAAAGTTAATTTGAAGTATTTATTTGATTAAATCTCTACCATATTCATAAAATGAAAACTGAGCAATCCCTGCCGAAGTTAGTAGCGTAATAGAAATTCGTTATTTTTTTTAATGATGGATTTTCAATTTAAAATATTGAGAAAAAGATGACAAATAATGAATAATAACGCAGGTAAACATTAAAATTGTTTGAATGTACTCACGGTCTGCTGTTAATTTTTTGAGTTCTGTAATTGAAAAAAAAAAATTAGATTACAAATGTTTATTTCTGTAGAGCAATTAAAAACGAGTACTATTCGAATAAAGAAAAAAATATGACTTCACATTCGCTAAGATTTTTTTTATATTTCAAATAAGTAAAAGGAAATACAAAGCAGTGGAATATACTTCAAATAAGAGCCAGAAAATGCAAATCAACCAACAAAAATAAAAGAAGTGAAAGAACGTTAAGAAATTGAAATCAACTGTAACAAAGTGCAAGAAACTACAAAGAAGTGCAGCACAGTTCAAATAGGGGCACAAAAGTGCAAAGATTCGCTAGAAAGTGCAAATAAAGAGTACGAAAGTGAAAGAATGGGAGAGCGTGTAAGGAAGTGGATGAAGTGTAACGAAGTACAAAAAGTACAGTGGAAGAATGAATTAGGAAGTGCAATGAAAAGCAAAGAAGTGTAATGTACTACTAGAAAGTAGAGATAAGCACACAAAAGGGGAAGAAAAAGCAAAGTAGTGACAGAAATGGAAATATACGATATTCCATTGGTTAAGATTTTTCGAGCATTTTTAATAGAAAATAAGAAATTAAATGTAATTAAGTAATCTAACCTTATTCTCAAAACTGATCACCGGGCGATCAAAAAAGTCAGAAGCTGAAAGAAAGGTAAATTGATGGAGTCCAACACTTTTTGTAATATGATACGCTTGATCTGAATGGTTGACAAGAGGTGATAGGGGCTGGAAGATCTCTGTGACGAGTGTTCTGTGATATCCAGTCCCTTAGCCAACGTAGTCCGCTTGTAGCTGTGTGGTCTGAAACCTTAATCTATCGTAAAGTTAGACGGGTTTCGATCCCGGCTTCGAGCGTCCTGCGGGTCTAGCCACACTGAAGAGTTCTGATAGAACGAAACAGTCTGTCTGTGGATGACAATATATATATATATATATATATATATATATATATAAATTATCCAGTCAGTGTCCAAGGATAGTAGGTGTGGATTATTCTTTACATAGAATATATGAGGGTAATCATATAAATCTATGAGAGTGCTCAATGTATGGTTATTGTTAGTTCCCTATTTATTCTCTAGGGTATAACAAAATTCACATTCAGAGCGTATATAGTACAATTAAATGGAGACTAAAACTCGGTTAAGCCGAGTTTGAGTCTCCATTTAGTTGTACCAGGAAAATTTTAAATATTCATGCTTGAATAACTTCTTGTCCTGATGGAATTACTCCCAACACTGGTTTAACTGGACCAAAATATATATATATATATATATATATATATATATATATATATATATATATATATATTGTTGCGTTCTGGTTAGTGAACGCTTGTAGTATTAAATAAAGGACAAACCACGACATGAGAGGAAATAGAGATATATTCTCTGGAAAAAGTATATACAATAGAGAGACTGTTAGTTGACAAGAACATAGGATTAGTGAATACAGAAGAAAGATATAGTCCAACGATAGTATTGGCTTCCGTTATTACGGTAGCAAGTAAGGTGATCTAGTACGACCTTCAGTCTCCAACGCTCTAATACTAATCCTATAAGCTGCTCTTCGCCATCTAGTCTGCCCTGGTATTAGTAGCTACTGCTATATAAGGCAGATGGACTAGTTCATTGTGTGGAAAAAGGTGGGTTATACCCAACATATATATATATATATATATAATACGGATTACGAGATTTTTTTTTTCTTTTGGTAGCTGCAGTGAGAACACAAAACAAGAAACTGAAGATACCAGAAAAACGAAGCAACTACGAGGTGTACGTTGTCAATTTCTTCCTGCTTCCACGAATTCAAAGTCTTGAATGGAGGGAGAATAAAACTACGTAATGCCCTAACACTAAAAGTCGAGTTGTGTTTCCTCTCTCAGCTGACAAATATTTCACCTGGTTTTTGGCCAGGAATTATCTGACATTTACATCACTTTACAAATTTTTCTTAAGATTTTGCCTTCGAATATGAATAATTCTCAAACAGATCTATTCGCTCCATAAATAAGTCTACAGCAGGCATTACCAGGACCAGGTCACCAAGTGATGACAGGGACCAGAAGATATAACTCAGACGAGACACAAGGGATGGATGTTCTGATATCTCCAGTATATACATATATATCTATATATAACCCAGGTTTCGTGATTTTTCTTTTTTTTTTTTTTTTTTTCTTTTAGTGGCTAAGGTGTGAACATAGAGGAAAGAAAAATCAAAGATCAAAGAAAAACTAAGCTTACACGCGGTGTACGTTGTCGATTTCATCCTGCTGCAATGCATTCAGAGATCAAATGGAGTGAAAATAAAACAACGAAATATCCTAATACAAAACGTCGAGGGGAGTTTTTGTGTTTCATCCCTCTACCGACAAAAATTTTACCTGGTTTTGGCAATATTCAAATAAGTGAAAGAAAGTGCAAGACATTTCAAAGTTGTTCCAGAAAGTGCTAAGAAGTGCAAAAAAAATACAAATATGTACACAAATGTGCAAATAAGTAGAAGAAAATGAAAGAAACTTCAAAAAAGTACAAGAATGTGCTAAGAAGTGCAAGAAAGTACAAATATGTACAAAAATAGACAAATAAGTGGAAGAAAGTGCAAGAAATTTCAGAGAAGTTCAAGAAAGTGCTAAAAAGTGCAAGAAAGTACAAATATGTACACAAATGTGAAAATAAGTGGAAGAAAGTGCAAGAAATTTTTATTAAATTCAAGAATGTGCAAAGAAGTGCAAGAAAGTTCAAATATGTCCAAAAATAGACAAATAAGTGGAAGAAAGTGCAAGAAATTTCAAAGAAGAGCAAGAAAGTGCTAAGAAATGCAAGAAAGCACATGTATGTATAAAAATGTGTCAATAAGTGGAAGAAAGTGCAAAGAAGTCCAAGAAAGTGTAACTATTTGCAAGAAAATACCAAGAAGTTCACGACAAGGTATGTACGTACAAGAAAGTAAAAGCGGAAAGTGCAAGAAATTACAAATATGCACAATAATGTGCAAATAAGTGAAAGAAAGTTCAAGAAATTTCAAAGAAGTACAAGAAATGCTAAGAAGTGCCAGAAAGTACAAATATGTCCAAAAATGGACAAATAAGTGGGAGAAAGTGCAAGAAATTTCAAAGAAGTGCAAGAAATGCTAGGAAGTGCCAGAAAGTACAAATATGTACAAAAATAGACAAATAAGTGGAAGAAAGAGCAAGAAATTTCAAAGAAGTGCAAGAAAGTGCTAAGAAGTGCAAGAAAGAATACGTACTGCCTGCCTTTTCGTTCATCCAATCTACAAAAAGAAGAAAAAAGTTAACATATTTTGCTTTTAATGTTTATCTATTTTTTTCGTGGATCTGAAATTCCCTAGTCAAATGTTCAAAATAGATAAATCAATTAAGCAAATTGTCCAACATACCTAAGACTGCATTCTTATATTCACCAATTTGTTTGTCTAAAAATTAAATTGAAAATAACATTACAAAATTTGTAGATCACAAAAAATTAAATTGAAAATAACATTACACAATTTGTAGATCACAAAAAATATTTTCATTTCTAATTGACCTTTTTTCAAAGACTTATTTCACGTACACACCAAAAGACTATCTATGGCTTGGCTGTATTACTATTATCACGAACCATTCCAAATACCAAGCCGCCTTACAAAACTGTACTGCATTCTGATTTTCTAAGTTCGGCGCTGACTCTGGCACCAGCCGAATTTCTTAACTGAAAACTGGAGAGGAAAAATCAAGGGCAGTGACGAGCAACAACAATAATAACTCAGAGACTAGATAAACAGAGTTTTAAAAAAGGAAGTAAAGGAACCTTCCAGTCTTTACTTAAGAAGTGGGTAAATATTTCTTTCGTTATTTTTTTTTTCTAACTTTTCATAAAGAGCATGGCACATTTTCTCTTCCAATTTTTTTCTATGTTCTTACTGTATATTCTTCTTATTTGTATAAGTGTACATTTTCCTTCTTTTTCTTCTTCTGTTTCTTCTTCTTCTTCTTGTTATTGTTATAATAATAATTATTATTATTATCATCATTATTTACTCATTAGAGTTTTTTGACATCAGCGTTAGCTGATGGTTTTTCACTGGAGTCTGAGCGACAGCAAGTCTCCTCAAGTCTCCAGGATTCTTCTCAGTATTCTGACCGTTCTCAATAATGCTGTAGTTTGGATGGTCTCCACTCGTCTGCCTACTTCCAAGCCTCCAGTCCTTTTAGTAATCCTTTAGTTTCTGTTCCAAACGCACCAATTACAATAAGGTATACACGTAATTGTCACCTGCATGTTCCATAGTTTTTTCAATTCGCTAGCAAGGTCAAGGTACTTATCCTTCTTTTAACATTCTTTCAATTTTTATTCTGTGGTCAGCCGGGACAGCAAAGTCGACAATTTTGCAAATTCTCTTCCTTTTGCTGATTATTATTAGGTCTGGTCTTCTAGCCGAGATTAGGTGATTATTATTATTATTATTATTGGGTTTATTTACGTGGCCCAGTCAGCTTGGGCTGAAAAATACACCGACTGCATATCTGCAGAGGAGTAAGATTCCACCCCACAAAGAGTGTCTTGTTTTACTCTAAAAGATCAGATGGTGAGATTTCAATAATGCACTATACTTTACTGAATATCTTAGGGAAAAACAAGTCAGTGGTTCTATGTATTCTATCACTTCATGTTTTTTGCTGCTTTTTTGCGTGTTACTTTTCTTCTCATATAGATTGTACTCAACCGAGGAAACGAGCAGTTCCTCAAAGTGCATTTTTCTTTGTATTTTATATAATCTGGGGCTTCCTGTTATCATGTTCATGCATTTATCTGTGTCTGTCATGATCCCACTCAGAGCTTCCACATTTGATAAACACGGTCGTTAGTTTTAATGTCTCACATTTTTTTTTCAATTTCTATTTTCAAGTCTTTGTATTTTCTTATTCTATTTATTCCAAAAGTCTCCACGTTGACACACAAATAAAGAGTCCATTAGAAAACGCGGTGCAAGAAAAAAGAAGTCTGAACAAACCTCAAAAAAGTTCAGTAATACCCAACAAAAGAAGGACACCACCTTGGATTTAAACACTCTGTCTCTGTCTGTCTGTCTGTCTCTCTCTCTCTCTGTCTCTCTCTCTCTAGAACTGCGTCTTCTATGTTTCGCCTCAATCGCTTGCACTATAGTACTTTTACTAAAACATGTCCTTTTTTTCGGTGATTCCCGGTAAACCATCAACTTTCTATTGGAAGACTTGTGTCACTCAAACGGCTCTCCTAGTTCCTTCAGTATAGGAGTTCGTGCCAATGTTAGAAAAGAGAAAAGAGAGAATTCGAGTTCTCCATGTTCATAACATTATTATTATCATTATTATTATTATTATACAATTTGATAGTTTCACCAACAATAGTCATTAGTAGCTATCACTGAAGGTTGAATGACAACAATTTTATTCAGCTTTGCAAGAGACTTTTCAGTATTTCATCCGTTAATGGTCGGGATTGTCTTAATCATTCTACTCATCTTCTGTTGCCCCAGTTTTTTTTCTGGTTATTAGGTATTGTTTGAAGGTTTCTGACTATGATTCATATCAGTTTTATCTTCATGTTCCACACTTATCTATGATGGCTTTTTTTTTAAGTTCTCAGGTAAGGTCTTATCATGTAGGTATTTTTTCCCATTAATTTCACTCTGGGATTTGCTGGAACAGCAATATCTTCAAGCTGACAAGTTATTTTCTTGTGATAATTATTTTACTCCTTGCGAATTTTTCACACCTGTTTTAATCGGTGTTTGTTTGCAGAAATATGTGTGACAACAAGTCTCATCAGGTCTCTAGGACTATTCTAAGTATTCTTGCAGATCTTAACTGTGCTGTGGTCTAGATTTTTTCGATTCCTCTTCTGATCTCTTATTACTCAATTATATTTACTTATTAGACAATACATTCATCCGCTTAAATTTTCCTAGGGGGTGTCCTCGTGGTGTAATGGTTAAAGCGATGGACTGCGGAATCGTAGTACGCGAGTTCGTACTCCAGTCGCGCTATTACGTTCACTTTTGGGCAAATACCCTTGGGAAAGGTATGAACCCCCCTTATCCTCCCAGCTATGGGTTAAATAGTACCACTACTGTTCTTCTAGGAGAATGGCTTTGGCATTAAATAACCTAAAAAGAGTTGATATGCCATTAAACAAAGAAACCAAACCAAACCTTAAATTTGACCAATGTTTGGGGATAATGAAGTCATTTTTCAGAGCAATAATGCATTTTGTCACAAAGCAAAAGGAATGCATGTTTTTCTTCGGAAAGGGTGAATGAAATTAATGGCATGCCAAGCAAACAGTCTAGATTTAAATCCAATTGAAAATTAACGGGCCAGAGTGGACCTGGGAGCGATGACAATGAATGGGTACTCCTCATTCCCCAATGCTCTAGCATTACTGAAGCGCAACCGTCCGATTGTTTATTATCATATAAAGATACTCGTTGGGGGAGTCTTACTCCGCAGCCGAGATAGAGTCGGTGTATTTTGAAGGCCCAACTGACTTGGCCAACTATTGTTGATAAAAATAATTTACATACACGTATATTGGTATCAAATATTCCTTTTTAACACAAAGAAATTTTAAACAGATTGATCTGACCCAATTGACCCGAACATGTTTTAACACTCTGGGTCAGAGTAGACCTGGGAGTAATGTTAATGAAGGGCTATTTCATACCCACCAAATTTCAAGAACAAGAGTTTCACCATTATATGTATTTTAGTGTCATACTGTTATGGTGACGTCACTGCATGGGTCCTCCCCATCACTATAAATAGTGCCTGACTCGATAAACGAGTCAAGCGAGTCTAGTCAGTTACAGGTAACCGCCAGTAGTAGTACTGCTGTAAACCTTACATCTCTTTGTGTTATTCATTTCTGGCCCTTCAAGACCACAACACATACCCAGAATATCCCTTTTTAGGGTTTTTCCAACGTCGGCAAGGGATGCAATCAGCATAAAAAGGCTAAAATTTTAGTGAGCAACAAATGAATAATCTTATACTTTCATAAAATATTTTTGTACTGAATAGAATTATTAAACATTAAAAGCCTTTTTGTACTTACCAATATCTGCTTCTGCAAGAAAAAAAAAAAAGAAAAGAAAAATAAATATGCCAGAAATATGAAAAAACCCCCAACTTTTATTCAATTAATTTAAACACAAGAATGAGTTTTCCATATTTAGAATTTTCCTTTTCGGCGATCTGTATAAAGAGTAAACAAAATTGTTGTTACTCGTGAAATATTCGATTTCAGATTACCTAAGATATAATGACAGGTTAAATAGAATTTTAGTTATATATATATATATATATATATATATAACTAAAATTATATATATATATATATATATATATGAAATGTTGGTTTCTCCATCAAGGACGATGAATGAGGGTTCAGTAACTACTGTCATGTCATTTTTTATGGTGAGCAAAGGTTTTCATTTCAGAGAGACAATCATAGGTTTTCTGACACTTTTCACCATATATGTAATTACATCACTTTATATATATATATATATATATAGTGATGCAGTTTTGACATTGATATATGGTGAAAACTGTCATTTTTCTTACAATACCTGTGGTTGTATGGATATATGATGAAAACTGTCATTTTTATTACAATACCTGTGTAGTTAGTAAAGTTGGCGACCGTAGTCGAGGGCGACCAGAAGGCTCCCTTTTCAACAGATACTACACCGAGGTGTAGAGGAGGGGGCTACTCTTTTCCCTGGATTTCTCCACTTTACACTCGATACGTACCTTATATTGCTGAGTGTTAAGCAAGGAGGTATCAAGTACCATTTTTAATGTCTTTGGTATGACGCGACCTGGGATTGAACACAGGTCTCCCTGACCATTGGTGAACACTCTACCCACTTGGTCAATGAGCTGGTCAATGTTTTCATAGTCGTCGCGAAAAGAGAGAAATAGACTACTATGATAGACAGAGACGATAATGCGAGGCGACGATATAGAAATATACATAGTTATTATGCGAGGTAAAAAAGGACAGGCAATTAATTACTTTCTTCGATATTCCGCACGCCACCCGTGCGGGTGTGTCTTCGCCGCCAGCCGACCCCCTCCTCCGAGGCCTGTGACTACCCGACCCAACTTGCTGACTTCAACCTCTCAATTCCAACTTCTTAATTCTAACTCCTCACTTTTAATCTTTCTTATATATATTCTAATATTTCTCTTAACTAATGCCTTAATCTCCCGTAATCAATAAAGGTCATTGCTAAATATCAGTTGATACGTTTCTAAATGTTTATCTTAATATTTCGCTTACAGCTGATTTAAAACAAACCTGGTGACGTGAACGGAAATAAGTCCTGACCTTTTCTAATTGAAAACTTGTAACTACGAACTAAAAGTTTTGGCTGGCACACAATTTATCGCTAAAAACTAAATTAATTAACAAAAATCCCTAATACTTTTGCATATAGACCCCTAGCGGAGAATAAAATTTTGGCAGAGTGAATAAATGTATAAGGTCAACAATGGGTGAATGTTTTAGTTTGTCTTCATAAATCCCTTTATAACAGGATATAAAATCATTGGATCATGTAAAAAAGTTGCCAGATATCGTATACCTAGCACGAGGTTTCTCTAAGTGATCCATGTAGATCTCTGGCGGGTTGTATAAATGTTTTGCTGGGTGAATAAAAGCATAGGGGTTCACCGAGGTTAATTTACCTCTTTGCATTAATAAATTCCTTTTTGACAGGAGAACGAAAATCGCTGGATTATGTCAGAGGGTTGTTCTAAGCTTTGCCCAGAAAGAAGTGCATATTGGAAATTTTGGTTGTGGCATCACGCTATTATTTCTCATAAAACTACGAAAACTAATTCAGATTTTTTTAACATTATGAGAAGTGGTAGTGTGTTTCCCAAAATTTTCAGCAATAGGTCTTCTTTCTGGGTGAAACTTAGTACTTTTTAAACGAACCTTGTTTACTATTTTTCCAGCAAAATCCTAAATTGGATGTGATGGCCAATAGTGATGTATTTATGATAACCTTTCTGTATTTCGTATCATGTTGTAATCAAGAAACCGACAACATTTTTTAAAAATTAACTCCTTTAACCATGGCATCCAGTGAGATTTAGAAAAGAATGTCGGCAATATTCAGTTGATTTATTTAGGGGTGAATGAAAATTAAATTTAGTTATAGAGGGTGTAGAGGTAGAACAGTGTAATTTGCCCCAGGACAGATCTATATATAAAGCGAAGTAGCGACTATTTGCAATTATTCTGGACATTGACACGAGACAGTCGTCACATCTTTCTTATTTACAAAGGAGAGAACGCATCAAGTAAAGAAGGTTTGAGAAGCCCTCGTTTAGATAGTTATTAATGGCGTTTTGAAACGAGAAGTGTTTTGATATTAGAGATCAAGTATTTACCATTTCCTAAATCTTCTTCGAAAATAGCTTTGAAAGATTTCATGTGACCCTTCGCAGAACCTGAAATGAAAATAAAAATCTAATTTACTTTTTTATTCAAAATTCTTTTTTTAAAACCTTTTTGGCTCGGTGCATTTGGTAACGAATTAAATGGGTAGAGGTGAGACAACAGATTACCTCCCTTGTCGTTCTTTTCTGTGTACCATAGGGTACATCTTTTTTTACTACCACAGCCCAAACCGTATTACTTTCAATAAAGGCTCAAATAAGCTAAACTAATCATCAAGTTCTTATCATTGATGGAATGTACTTTTAATCATGAAATAAAAAGCTTATGTATATATATATATATAAGTAAATATATATTAGTTTTTATTTATATTTGATTGCATGGAAACTTGTCTGCGACAAGAGGTGTCCTGACGTCTTAAAAACTATTAAATATATATAAAAAATAATATATATTTACTTATTATTCTTATATAATAGCTCTATCACAGATATTGAGCACTCTCCAAATTATATCGCATTTAGTCTGTCACAAACCTGCGAAGGGAGATAGTGACAACCAACACTGTTATATATATATATATACTACAATAAACTATTGACGTGTCCGAATTTTTATTACAATTGTCAACAAAAAAGTTGAAATTGTGTCGAGTAACCAAAAATTATTAGCTAATTTGAATCTACAAGGGACTTTAATTTTTCTGGCTTTGCTACCGTTTTGAAAAAAAAGTTGTTGTTTTTTTGTTTTTTGTTTTTTGTTTTCTGTCTATATGATATTGACCGATGACAATATTTCTCAAAATAAAATCATAGAAATCTCTTTATTCGTATTTAAACTAACAAAAATTGGTCAGCTTATTTAGAAATACAATTTTCGCAATAACAATTTGACCCTAATTCTTTAAAATAATACGACTGAATATACTAAGACCCACAAGTATTTTCATCATATCATTTAATCAACTTACAGCAGAAATAAAACCTTTGTTTTATAAACATACGAACTTCGATAAAAATTTATTTTTCTTGATTGTCATGTTCAATGTTATTTATAATCCAGTAGTAGTCAACCATCATTTGTTTGTCCCACTGTCCCTGGTAGCGCTCTTCCATTATTTTGATATCTTAATAGAATTATCACTCTCTTCGCCGTAATTATACGCAAATATATCGAGATCGCTATGTAAAAAATGAGCCTTGAAATTCATATTAACGCCCATTTCTTGCAGACTTTTCAACCGCTTTTCCATTAACTCCTTGTAGTTTTCGGCCCGGCGGTTGCCTAAGACGTTTTTCACCATGTCAAACTAATTATATCCATGCTACCAATTCCAATTCATTAATTGAATAAACAAATTCATTATCCTGGTGTTATGGTGAAACCATTTTCATGATGTTCATCATTCCCAATGGAATAGGTACATTCATTTGGGATATCTTTCTTTGGTATTTCTTTCAAACTGTGAAATCAAAAGCTCTCAATGTGTTTGGTTTCTTTCTGTAGCGAAGGGACAAAAGTGATGGGATGAATTTATGGATATCAAACAGATTATTTTAGGGTTTCATGTTTTTGATGTCTCTTTAATTTCCAAGTTTCCAAAAGTACATAACAGATGAAGTTTATCAATGAATCTAAATTTTGGCGATAAATTGGGAAATTTTGGTACTTATATATTAATTCTTTTTTACTTAAAATTGCTTTTTTTCAAATAAAAACAGTTCATTTCAGGTGGCTTACATAAATTGCTCGTCCCACCTGAAAATTTATCGACGTTTATTAACTAAATTTTGTGATCCGCCAAGGTAGTAAGTTCTTTTTCCAAAAATGAGCAATTACATTACAGCAAAAATGGCTGCTAACCATGACAAAGGTCATTTTCGAAATCAGCACCAGCAAATTAGCTAAAAAACATTTTGTTTCTTGACCATAAAAACCATGTTAACCAATGTTGCATATATATACATATATATATAGAGAGACATTGACAAGCGGCTAACGAAAGAATGGACAGCTATCGATAAACTATCGGCTATATGGAAATCAGACCTAACCGATAAAATGAAACCTAGTTTCTTCCAAGCGGCTGTCGTGTCGATACTGTTGTATGGATGCACCACTTGGACGCTAACAAAGTGGCTGGAGAAGAAGCTAGAGGGCAATTACACAAGAATGTTGCGAGCAATATTAAACAAGTCCTGGCGGCAACACCCCACAAGGCACCAACTATACGGCCACCTGCCTCCCATCACGAAAACTATCCAGGCACGCTGGACACTGCTGGAGGAGCAGGGACGAGCTCATAAGGGATGTACTCCTATGGATCTCCACATATGGCCGGGCAAAAGTAGGACGACCAGCTCGAACATACATTCAGCAGTTATGTGAGGATACGGGATGTAGCCCAGAAGACCTGCCAGAGGCGATGAACGATAGGGAAAAGTGGCGAGAGAGGGTCAGGGATATCCGTCTTGGCGGCACGACATGATGATATATATATATATATATATATATATACTACAATGCACTATTGGGGTCGAAGGGTTATATTGCAAAAGTGTATTCATAAGACATCTTTTTAATTCACAGATACTTCTATAAATGACTGTTTTACTAAAGTTTTGCCGGTAATAAAGTTGATTTTTTTATCTTAGAGCCGTAGAATATCAAACAAGAGGCATTTTTGAAGAATATATCGCAAAAGATCCAAAATCTTTAAGTAATGTGGACAAAAGTTGGATCTCAACCTCACATATTTATTATTCTAGGGACAATCAAGTTTCGGCCCGGGAAAAGTCGCGAGAGAGGGTCAGGGATATCCGTGCTAGCGGCACGACATGATGATGATGATGATGATGATGATCGCTATAAATATATGTACACACACACGAATTTCCTTCAGTAAATAAAGTGCTAAAAGCAGATATTTTTCTCTTCGCACATTTAAAAGATTTTCAGTCGGTAACTTTTAACAAATAATACATAAAAAAATGTTCTTTTGCGATTTATCATGATCTGCATTTGGTAATAGATAGAATCCATCAAATGCCTGAGGCACCGCAATTTTTGTAATGCTAATTCTGTCTAAGGGCCTCCAAAATGAGTGTCCCGAAAATACGCCAGAGCACATTTCTATCGACTCACATAATATATACGAGGATCATTAAATAAGTTTCCGAACTTTTTTCGTATGAGCACTTTTATTGATAGTACACACATGAAACTCTAGTCCTCTTCGAAGTAATCTCCTCCGGTTGCAATGCACTTGTTCTACCGTTCCAACAACTTCTCGAAGGCCCCATCGAAGTCCTCTTGGGTGAACGTGTCAATGACCTTAGGGAATAAGCAAAAGTCACAGGGAGCAAGGTCTGGACTATAGGGAGCGTGAGGAACTGTCTTGAAGACCATCTTGATCAAAAAGTCTGTGATAAGGATGACATTGTGCACTGGTGTATTGTCCAGGTGGAAATGCCATTGGCCCGATTTGAAGAGTGCTGCCCTCTTCCCAAGGAATCTCTTCCTGAACTCCCTTAAAACCTCAACATAGTAACCCTAAGCCTAACCCTTTGGCTAATCAACTCTGGTGTATTGACTTCCTTACTCCTCCCACACCTCTCATCATCCCCCACAGACTTGAATTTCTTATGCCACTCAAAAACTAATGTTCGATTCATGCAAGATGCTCCAAAAGCAGTCTGAAGCATTCCATACGTTTCTGTGGCATTTTTTTGTCCAAGTTTAAAACAGAATTTTATTGCATATCGTTCTTCTAAAGTGTCCTCACGTCCAGATTGCATTTTTGAAAATCACTTGCTGTGACAATCAGGCTTTAGCAGGGTGTATTCCACTGACTGCTGTAGCTGTTCATTTGAACTTGAAATCATAAAAATTGGTCAGTCATCTCATAAGATGTAAAGCAATAGCATACTGAATTTTTAAGAGTCTACGACAATTGTAAATGCCTATACAAAAAAGTCTGGAAACTTATTGAAGAAACCACGTATATATTATTTATATGATTTATAGATTATTCAGCAAGCATCGGATATCAAACGTACTTCCATTGTTGAGATTCCTACTTCTGCAAAATGCTTCTCTCAGAGCACTGTTAAAATTCCATATTAATAACTGCTTTGTTACAATTCATTTACACGTTCTGTTAAATTCATTAGTGTTTGTGTTCATTTATCATTTTTTTTTTTACTTAATTTTCTCATTATTTTCGGTTTTTTAAGGCCTTTATCTTGATTGTATGAAGGTAGTGATTATAAGTTTTCTATGAATTTATACTTTTTGCTGATACTTTTGGGTGATATTTTTCAGTTACATTGAAAGTACTCTCTCAAGAAGGTAAGCAGTTACGCAAAGTGCAACTTTGTGTATTTCATATAGGCTAGGATGTTCCAGGTATCTTGTTAATGCGTTTATCTGTCCCTTTCTTAATCATACCCAGTGCTCCCACTATTACCGGCACGGTGATAGTTTTAAGACACTAAGTTTTATTTATTTCACTTTTCGGGTTTGTGTATTTACTTATTTTATTATATTCTTTTACTGATATGCAATTATTTGTTGGCACTGAGTTATCAATTAGAAGGCAGGTCTTTTCTTTTATAGTGCTTTACCACTAAATCTGGTCAATTGTTCTTTATCTTTCTATCAGTTTGGATAGAAAAGTCCTGTTTTTGGTGCTGGTTGGTGTGTATACTATCTTTTTTTTTTATCATGATTTCACTCCAAGCGAGTTTTTTCACATCAGTGCCAGCTGGTGGTTTTTCACTTGATTCTGATTTGCTGCAAGTATTCTCAGGTCTCAAGGACTCTGCTGAGTATTCTAGCCGATTACAACAAAGCTGTAATCTGTCTGGCCTCTATTTTTCCACTGATTTTCACTTCCACCAGTCTCTCCAAGCGATTTTTTCACACCAGCTCTAGCCGTTGCTTTTCTTTTTACTGGAGTTTGAGTGGATATATGTATCTTGTGGTCTCCAGGACTCTCCTAAGTATCCTAGCCGATTTTAGTAATGCATAGGTCTGGATGGTTTCAATTTTTTCATAATCCCTTGTTCATCGTGTCTCTTTTCCAGGATTTTGGAGACTATTCCGACGGCTCCAACTATGATTGGTATCACTGTCACCTTCATGTTCTATAGCTTTTTCAGCTCTTTGGCAAGGTTCAGTTATTATCTATCTATCTATCTATCTATTAATTTATTTTTGCTAATTTATTTATTTGCTTATATATTCATTTACCTTTTTATCATGAAATTTAGAAATAGATAATCATTGACTTAGCTGCCGGGGAAAAAATTAATCATTTAATTGCAATAAAAATTCAACTAATGTAAGCTATTAATACGATGTTTCCTCCAGAGAAAATATATTTTTGATGTTGCATTTATTATTTAGTTTTGTCTATTTGGAACTTTAATGCTGAAGTCATTATCATCATCATCATGTCGTGCTGCTAGCACGGATATCCCTGACCCTCTCTCGTCACTTCTCCCTATTGTTCATCGCCTCTGGTAGGTCTTCAGGGGCACATCCCGTATCCTGACATAGCTGCTGAATGTATGTTCGAGCTGGTCGTCCTGCTTTTGCCCGGCCATATGTGGGGGTCCATTGGAGTACATCACTTATGAGCTCGTCCCTGCTTCTCCAGCAGTGTCCTGCATGTCTGGCTCGTCTAACTTGGATACTTTTCGTAGTGGGAGGCAGGTAGCCGTATAGTTGGTGCCTTGTGGGGTGTTGCCGCCAGGACTTGTTTAATATTGCTCGCAACATTCTTGTGTAGTTGCCGTCTCACTTCTTCTCCAACCGTTTTGTTAGCGTCCAAGTGGTGCATCCATACAGGAGTATCGACACGACTGCTGATTGGAAGAAACTGCGTTTCATTTTATAGGTCAGGTCTGACTTCCATATGACCGATAGTTTATCGATAGCTGTCCATGCCTTCGTTAGCCGCATGTCAATGTCTATATATATATATATATATATATATGCCTTCGTTAGCCGCGTGTCGATGTGTAATCATAATTGATTCAGGACTTAATACCAATCATATGTAAGTTAACTAGTACTAAACCCTTCTCACGAGTTAATTTTCCGTATTGCAGTCTAAATTGTCTCGTCTTCCAATATTAACTCCTATGTTGACACAGTCTTGATCAATCAAAAGAATGTTTGTATTTTGAAGTATAAAAAATAGATATCAATCACAAGATCACCCAAAATAATATCAAATTTATTGTAAAACAAATATGAGACTTAGTGCTGCTGCTGCCGACAGAAATTGAACCACTTGACTAATATTCAGCTACAAGAACTAAATTTGCATAATTTCCACCCACTTTTGTGGGGGCGTCTTACCCCTCTGCAGAGGATACAGTTGTGTGAGTATGTGCGTACGCATATGTGGGTCTAAATTTTTAAAAGGAAAAAGGAAACTTACCTCCCTTGGTGCCACCTTTAACTGTAAAGTGGAAAAAACAGTTTTGTTAAAATTTTACGACATACAGTCAGTTGTTGTATAGTAAATAGTTTGTATTAAATGTTTAACCTCTTCTCAGCAGTTGAAGGTCATAGCCTCCAGCATTTGCATACCGGAATATTATGTTATATGATGAAAGCATCAGCCAGTTTATAAACGTTAGTTCATGGGGAGAAATCGTGTTTGTATCTAAAAATTATTAGACTACACACGTGGAGCCTGCCCAAAGAGTTGCTGTCTGATGAACTGGGCAAAGTGATCCAAGTTCAAATCCTGGATTATGATATTTCACTTCCGCGCCAATGACCTAGGGAAACAGGAATTCATCTCTTCTCTCGGCCGGTCTGGATTCTTTAGCTTTGCATAGGCACTCCACGTAAAAAAAATGAACTCATGTTTGCTTCCTATCCGTAGAGAAGGGGTTGGGTAAATGTATACACTGTAAACAAGGATGTTTATATTTGAAAGAATTTTCTAATATAAGTCACCGGATGATATCCATAATCATGTCAATTGAATGGTGTGATTGAGGAAACAATACTCGATATGCTCATTCGTATGGACCTGTGGTTAGTTTAGTTTGGTTGTTTTTTGGCATATTTTTTCTTGGTTATTTAATGCCAAATCCTGTTTATACTTATATATTAAATATACAGGATTTGTAAACAGATATTTTTGTACACAGTTAAATGGTTCCAAGTATTGTTATGTAACAGCAACAATTTAACATCAGTCGTTTGTTTACACACATTAAAATGGATATACATAAATGATTTTTTAAAGTGAATAGCTTGAAGGTAATTTTTAAATGAGTGAGAACTAATTTGATTACACACTAATATTGCCATCGTTTCTACCGACTTAAATGATTTCAATTATTGCTATTAAACACTTATAATTCAATTCAGTATAAATCATTTGTCGGCAGACAGTGAATTGATTACAAGTATTGCTTTTTTAACACATTATTCCATTGAATACTAACCATTTCATTCACAGTCAAATGATCTAAGTATTGCTATGTAAGGACAATGAATCATTTTAAGCACACAATTAAAGAGTTTGTAGGAGAAGATATTGTGTTTTTGATATTTAATTTCCATCTAAAAGTGGTATATTTAATTTGTTCTTATATGTGGTTGCGTGTTCTCACAAGTCAGAAGGTCGCAATTTATAGCGATGGGGATAACATTATAATTATCCTTATTATTGGGTTTATTATTGGGTTTTTAGGTTTAAGGTTTAAGTAGGTTTTACGTTGGTTGCGTTGGTATTTCGTTGGTTGTTATCCCCTCGCTAAATGTTGATGGAAAATAAAGGTGGTGGAGAAGAACGAAGACGTCGTTAGGTTTTAAAGGAAGGTTAAATGGCAGCATGAAGAAAAGGGTTTTACGCTGGTATGCTGCGAGACTAGTAGTAAGGAAAGAAGGTAGGAAGTTGTTAGAGTGTATCATCTACTTTGTTTTTAACTAGAATCCCTTGGTCTTGAAGAATAGACCCAAGGGATCCATAAACTATATGGCTCTCCTCATAATGGTTGATGTGGCTACTGCTATTCAGGAACAGACGAATAGACGTCCGTTCCTTTTGAGGATTTCTGATCGAGAGAGAGAGAGAGAGAGATTCGCGCGCTTTCTTCAATTTTTGGTGCTGCGAGGAAATATGATTCGGGCTGAATAGGACAAGTCAACCTGATTGGGTAAAAATTTTCGGCGATTCTAACGGTGAAATTAAATTACGAACCAAACAAAAACTCAAGTTTCTTTCTGCTATAAGTTTCAAGTATTCCGATTGAACAGTAATAATTCTATTCAATATTAATCATTCGCTTGCATGCAGTTAAATGGCTACAAGTATTGTTATACATCACTAACTATTCAATTACACCGTCATTTGTTCACAAACACACAATGGATCTAGGAGCAACAGTAATGATGGAGTAGTCCACATTCCCCAAAGCTCCAGAAGTGAGGCTTCATCATTAGATTATTTAATGTCATATCAGGACACTCGTTTGGTGAGGGGGTTACCCTCCTGCAGAGATGCACTCAGTGTAATCTACAGCCCGAGCCGACAAGGCCAAAAACTGTGGTCATAGTCGAGGACCAGAAAACAGTATGCAAGAAAGAAGGTTGTAGACGACGAGGACAGACAGATCCTCTGCGTTTCGAAGGAGTGGAGAATGGGGGAGGTTCGACAGATTGTCGATTGTATTTTTTTGTGTTTTTTTTTTTTTTTAAATATTTAGTTGAATATTTTGTGCTAAAACCATCCTCGTAGAAGAATAGTAGTGGTACTATTTAACCCAAAGCTGCGGGCAAAAGAGGTTAATACGTTTCTCAAAGGAATAAATCCAAATGTGAACGTAGTAGCACGAACTCACTTCCTTTATATCCATTTTGCTTTGTATTCTTATTTTTCCTTGATAAAATGTTCTGTGAAGTTTTAAAATAAAAAGTTACTTCACATTTAGACTTTTTCTTAATATCGTTCTGATCTTTATGCTCGCTACTTATATATATATAATTTTTCTAGCATCTCTTTGCAGTTATTTACAAAGTTTAGCCCAAGATCAGAATTGTTGAGCAATTAGTGATCATGAAACTTTTTACCAAGGGTCAGCATGTTTAGAGTGCTAACCATTGCACCAAGTCAGGTATAATTTCTCACTTCAGATGTAAATATAAGTACGTAGCCCAGTCGGCTGAGCTTGCTGATTACACCGACAGCCTCTCTGCAGAAGAGTAAGACTCTCCCAACGAATGCCCTAGATATGACATTAAACAATCTGATGGTGAGGTTCCAGTGATGTTGGAGCATTGGGGAATGCAGTGTACTCCTTTATTGCCATCACTCCCAGGTCAACTCTGGCTCGGAGTGGTAACACCTAATAGGGTTCTATCTATGGGTTAAATAGAACTAAACTGTGGACATGCTAAACTGAATTGTTTGAAATAAAAATGTTTTTGAAATCTAAACTGCGTACTTATGCTAAACTGAATTCTTTTTAATAGAACTTTTTTGGCGTTTAAACTGCGTACTTATGCTAAACTGAATTGTTTGATCTAGAACCGTTTTTGTCATTTAAACTATGTACTTATGCTAAACTGAATTGTTTCTAATAGAACTGTTTTTGATATTAAAACTACGTACTCATGATAAACTGAATTGTTTCTTTATGAAATGTTTTTGATATTTAAAATGTGTACTTATGCTAAACTGAATTGTTTGAAATAGAACTGTTTATACGCATAAAAATGGATTTGGCATCAAATAACCTACAAGGGTTCATATGCCATAACACCAAATCAAACCAAATATATGTACGAAGATTGCGTTTTAGAATCTTTCACAAGGAAGTGCCTGATGGGAATTGAGCCTCCTGTACCCCAAAGATAGTTTGGAAATTATCATAATACGTTTGTTAATGCATGGCTTAAACATATGAAACTATCAGGTTCACGGATGGTAAATGCACGTGAACAACAGGAAACGCAGGCTTAAAACATTATCCGCATCTCTTGGTTTCACACTTAAGCATCATAATACATCATTAATAATACAAAGGTCGTTTAATAAATAAAGGAAATCTATCTATCTATTTATCTATGAGGCTCATTCAATATCTTTCTAAAGCAAAAGATTATTTTTCAGATTTTTCAAAAATAAATATAAATTCTGCTTTATTTGGATTTGGTTTATAGCATATATCCTTTTAATCTCTCAAAAATATTTCTTTTGAGATTATTCAAGATGGCTGCAAATCATAGTACTCCAGGCATGAACAGAGGTCTCTAATCATTTTTTTTTTTTTTTTTTTTGTGGCTGAGAAATGTAAACAGTGTGAGATATACAGAAAAATGGGTGAAATGTTCGGAGAAATGCTTTCGTCCAAAAAATTGGTTGCTCATGAGCTAAACATGGGTTTACCACGAGGAGCCAGATACGAAAAAATAGTCCATGGAATCTCCGGTAAAGAAAAGGTTCCGGGCAAATGATTGATTACAATTCATTTCATTGAAAAAGGTGCAACTGTAAACAGTGCTTCCAATTACCTATTTTTAAGCAATATATCACTTTATTTACTGAATAACCCTTGAGCAATGGTTGTTTTATTGAAGTCAAACTAAGCAGATTAAGGATATATGATAAGAGGTTAAATATTTAGAACAAAATAAAAAACATTAAAAAATAATTGTCATATTACCTCCACCTTTGGCTGCAATAGAAATAGAAATAAGATTAGAATTAAATCAAATTAAATTAAACTGATAATAAATTATATTGGCTTATAAAGAAACGAAAAAAAGTATTCAATTTTTTTTTTTCAAAAATTAAATCGACAATAAAGAAAACAAAAAATAATTTGTGCTTCACCTTTGCTTGAACCTTAAAAGATAAATCGAAATATTGTGATGTGAAAATAAAAACATAAAAAAAATAATTGCCATATTACCTCCACCTTTGGCTGCAATAGAAATATAAAAAAAGATTAGAATTAAATCAATTTAAATTAAAAAAAATGATAAATTATACTAAGTTATATCACTGGCTTATAAAGAAACGAAAAAAAAAGTATTCCAAAGAAATTTGTTCCAAAATTAAATCGACAATAAAGAAAAATAAAATTATTCGTTACCTCCGCCTTTGCTTGAACCTTAAAGAATAAATTGAAACATTGTTGTGTGAAAATTTTACCAAATCCAAAAGTGTAGAATTAATATGAAATGTATGAATATTCTCAGAAAATAAAAAGGAAATATATTTAAAAGAAAATATATCTTTCTACTTACCACCTTTGCTACCGGAACCTTTAAAGAAAAAAAAAAAAGAGATGTCAAAATATCACGACCTCGAACGACCGATTTTACGTCTTCTTGTTAATACGGTTGTAGTACCTACCTACCTACCAACTTGTGTAAGCTAGGTTTCATAGGAAATAGAAAAGTCGATATATTTGCTTAAAAGAAGGAAATAATAACCGACAATACCATCATATACAGTACACAAGTCAAGTATATATATATATATATATAATCATCGTCATCCCTCGTCTCTATCATCCATTGCTCCCAGGAGGTTTTCAAGGTTACATACTGTATCGGCACAGAGCTGTTGTATATAGGTTCTAGCTGGTTGTACTGCCTTTGTTCGTCCATGTGAAGGAGTGCACATAATATATATATATATATATATATATATATATATATATATATATATATTATCATCATCAAGTCGCGCCGCCAGCGCGGATATCCCTGACCCTCTCTCGCCATTTCTCCCTATCATTCATCGCCTCCGGCAGGTCTTCAGGGTTACATCCTGCGTCCTCTCATAGTTGCTGTATGTAAGTTCGTGCTGGTCGTCCTACTTTTGCACATCCATATGTGGGGGTCCACGGGAGTACATCGCTTATGAGCTCGTCCTTGCTTCTCCAGCAGTGTCCTGCGTGTCTGGTTCGTCTAACTTGTATAGTTTTCGTGATGGGGGGCAAGTATCCGTTTAGTTGGAGTCTCGTGGGGTGTTGTCGCCAGGACTTGTTCAATACTGCTCTCAACATTCTTGTGTAATTTCCGTCTAGTTTCCTCTCCAGCCGCTTCGTTAGCGTCCATATGGTGCATCCATATAGCAGTATCGACACAACCGCTGCCTGGAAGAAACTGCGTTTCATTTTATCAGTTAGGTCCGACTTCCATATGATCGAGAGCCTATCGATAGCTGTCCATGCCTTTTGGGAAACGCTAGCGGTGAGAGAAAAACGTGCACTTGTGAAAACTGCCTCCAAAAGCTATCAAAAGAACCCAACAAACAATATATATATATATATATATATATATATATATATATATATATATATATATATAAGTAAATATATATTAGTTTGTATATATATTTAAAAGCATGGAAGCTTGTCAGCGACCACAGGTTTCATAGTGTTTTATAAATGTTTATAAAAATCATGAAACCTAAAGTCGCAGACAAGCTTCCCTGCTATTATATATATATATGTATATATATATATATATATATATATATATATATATATGTGTGTGTGTGTGTGTGTGTGTGTGTGTATAAACTAATATATATTTACTTACAATGATTATTATATAATGGCTTTATCATAGATAATATGTACTATAGATATTATATGGCATATGGTTTGCCACAAACCCAAGAAGTGAGATAGTGACAACCAACATTGTTACAATATATATATATATATATATTGTGAGACTTGAACTCAGTCCTGTTTCCAGTATAAATGATTCTTGTCTGGTTGAATTTGTTTTTATAAGGGTTTTTGTTTCCCCTTCTTGGAGTATGTTTACTTTGGTCTCCTTTACCCTTCTTTGATATTTGATCATTGAGTACCCCATTTAAAAAGCCTAGCGCCACACATCTACTCTGACGAAAGCAACAAACTGAAAACATACATATATATAACACGTATGTAATACATGTATATAACACGTAGGTAAGAACAAAATAAATAAATTAAAAAAATACAGATCTCTCCGTGGACCATCATATTTTAAATATATCCTTATTCTTTCTTTGGACCTTCAACAACCATCTTTAGATATATATATATATATATATATATATATATATATATATATATATATATATATGTGTGTGTGTGTGGGTGTGTGTGTGTATGTGTGTGTGTGTATAAAGTAGATTATGATCATTCCATTCAAAAACACGGTTACAAATCTAGAAATATTAAGACACACAGGCCTGCCATCTTTAACACAAAAAGAAACTAAGATGGCTAAGTTACATTGAAATGATGAATCATGCAAGACTACCGCGACAACTGCTATGTTCGCGCTCTTAGACTAACGGTTATCATATTTACCAACCCCTCTGCTCGGGCAGGATATGACACAAGGTCAATTTTTAAGCGGAGTTTTGTATTTGTCGCTGCCTCCCACCAGACCGGACTTGACACAAGGTCAAAAGCCCGAAGACCGATTAAAGTAGGGATAAAGGGGAGGGGAAGGTCAGGAACGAGCCGAGAATCGAACCCTGCTGGTCTGTGCTGCTCATCGACCCACTAAGTGCAATGTGGGTCTAATGAGGCAAGCAGTTTCACGAATCCAAATTTGGATCCGGGCACGTATGACGGGTTATAGCTTAAACTAGACAGGAAGGTCTAGTGCTATACACAGGGACAAAGTTTGCTGCTCTCCCACCCGAAGGTGGCCCAACCGAAGTTGGGGGCCTTTCGGCCTCGAATCTGCCATTGATTGATTCCGCATCCGACACAAATGCCAGACGGCCCAGCCAAAAGGCCAGGGAAGTATTTTTTAAGCGGAGTTTAACAGGTTTGAATTCAGAGTTTTCCTTCTCCTAGACTAGTTGCCTCACCAAGGCTGAAGAACCTAGTCTGTCCGACTATTTACCCATAGCTGGAGGGAGAATAATTGGATTCATACCTTTCCCAAGGGTATTAGTGCTATGTGAAATGTAATCAGTCTCGTCCAGGATTTGAACTCGTGTCGCCGTGTCTATTTCCTACGACGATAACCATTACATCACGGGCGCCTCTTAGACTAACGGTTATCATCGTATGAAATGGAATCAGTCACCTGAGTTCCAATTCGAAAAAGGCATGAATTAATCTTTTCTCTCTCACCACCACCACACATCTATGGATAAATAGGTACTCCTCTACATCTAATTTGACCATCGAGCAACCTTCTTACGAAAATGTCCAGAGTAAAAGATGTACTTTCCTAGCCCTCTCCACCGCCCGCTCCCCCAGAAGGAGAGTTCATCAATATTCTTGAGTGGAGTGAATTTAATGTTTCTCTTCTCCGACACTGCTTGCGCATCCAAGGTGCAACGTGAAACGCAAGCAGCCTCGTCCAGGTTTTGAACATAGTTCCCTACGACGATAACTGTTACTTTAAAGACGCTTCCTTAAAATGTGAAATGTATTCGGTTATTTAACAGCTTGTTAGGTACCGGGGTTCAATCCCAGGTTGAGTCATACCAACGACTCAAAAAATGGCACTTGATGCTGCTTTGCCTGACACTCAGCATAAGGTATCAAGGGTAAAGTTGAGCAATCCAAGGAATGGAGTAGCGCCCTCCCCTACATCTCCGTGTAGTAGCTATTGAAAAGGAAGCCTTTGGGTCAACCTCGACTAATGTCGCCAACTTTACTTTAACTTAGGTCCTGTTGATGCTAGGCAATAGTGGTTTAGAAATGGGGATTTTCCAATATTCAGGCTACTCAGTTATGCACAACTTCTGGGTAGTAGCACTAATAACAGGTGCTCGGATTTTAAGGGATAAACTCTGCATTTACCACTTATCTAGTTAATATAGAAAAATATTTTTAAATATTAATAAAAAAATTACTTACCACCTTTGCCGCTGGAATCTTTAGCTATTTAAATATAGATATAAGAATACCAAAATGTTATCAAAAGGTATACAAATACAATAAAATAAAATAGCAATTCGAAAGGAAAAAAAAAACCCAAAAAAAACAAAAAACAAATATATTTTTAAATAATGAAAAATATTGTAGAATATATTCTAGAATATACAGCGTTTGGATTCGATCCATGATTGGTTGTTTGATTTTAACGGCAAGTTAACTCCATTAGAGTTATTTTATGCCCCATGATTAGGAAAATGCGCCGATTGTACATTTATATTATTTATTTTTGTATAATTGTACTACTTTTTTTTTTTTTTTTTTTTGGTATTTGTTTTTTTTTGCTGGCATCATATCTGATTAACTTTAAAATAGATCTATTTGACCATAGATCGAACCCGAATAGATACTATAACTCCGGACCTGAGTGGAACCGTGACTCAAGGAAATGAAGGAGTACTCCACACTCCCCAGATCTCGAAAAATAATGCCTCATCATCAAATGCAATTTAAATGTCATGCCCAAGATATGTGAGCTGCATCCAGACGTAGACATGTTTAATTATTATCAAAAAGTACATTCGAATATTTATGCTAAAATCTTAACATAGCAAAACTACAATCCTGAAAACAGACGCAAATAATTTTTGTAAATAATGGAAAAAATGTGTAAAATGTATAAGCGTCTGACTATGACATTATTACTTCTTCTCTTTCTCTCCTTTCTTTCTTTTTAACCTCTGTAATTCCAGTTACTTTCATCCAGTTTTTCTTTTTAATTGTAGTTTCTTTCATCTTTCTTTCTTATCTCTATTCTATTTATAATCTTTCAATCATTTTTTTTACCACTATAGTTTCAGCAAATTTGCAATTTTTTTTTTTTTATCTGGGCCCCATAAATTTTCCCAATTTTATCGGATAGGCATTCAATTCAGAAGAAGAAAAGCACAAAACAATAGAATCGTACAAACATGTTTTAGAAATAAAAAAAAAGATGAGTTGCAAACTTAATGGCTTTGCATCCAGAATTATCTCGAAGCTGGAGAAGTTGAATTGCTGTTCGCATGGTCTCACGTGATATAAACTGAAAGGTGTCAAATAGGCACCAATCTGCGGCAGTGTGCTGATTGGCTGCTTTTATGGCAAGGGCAGATAATTAATCCAATATTTTCCAATAATAATCCATCTTTATTCGCGGGGATGTTAGGAATTAACATTTGAAAAGATGTCTTATTCATTCATATCATTGATGTATAAATATTTAAAAAAACAGATCCAGTTCAAAAAAATAATACTTACCGCCGCTTACACCTTTCCAAGCTACAAAGAATAAAAAAAAGAAAATTGTGTTATGTTTTGAAAAAGCCAAGCAAAAGGATTTTTAGCAAAAAAAAAAAAAAAAAAAATTGAAATATATAGAATATATGAAATATTAAGAATGATTCTTTGATAAGTTTAGCGTATCATTTATTTTGATCGAATCATAAATCTCTTAAAACTTGAGAGTCAATGAATTTATATTTTTTTGTTATGAATGAAGCAGACTCTGATACACAAAACTCAATTCGCTTTATCTTTTTCCCCATTAATATGATATGACACTTTCTGACGAAATATAGATTGAATTTAGGTAACGACTTTAGTCAGAAGGTGCGTATAGCACTCAACTCCTTCTGACTTTATTAAACAAAAAAAGGTACGTTAATGAGTTTCATATCTTTCGAAATGTCAGTACATATCATTTCAGCGGAACTGATTTTATTGTGTAATAGATCTTGAAAGGTGACATAAGCAAGAATAATTTAATTTAGATTCGATTTCTTTGTATAACTATATATCAACCTTCGTGGCTTATTGGCATTAGCCAAACAAAACATGAAGAAGAACAATAGTGACACTATTTAGCCTATCGCTGGCGAGATAAGGAGGTTCATACTTTTCCAAAGGGTTTCAGTCCGAAAATGAACGTAATAGCACAACTGGGGTTCGAACTCCTACACTGCATGGTCGCAATCTACCACTTTCGCAATTACGTTTCCCAAAAATTTAGCGTTTGACTCCTCCAGTTTGGGAAGAAAGAATAACAGTTAATTAGAATACTGTTTCCGAAATGATCTGCTCGCAATAGGTATTTAGTTTTAAAACAATATTTCGGTATATATCTTTCAGAGTTGTTGAAAGGTGAAATTAACATAAATAATTTACGAAAGTAAACAGAGATTACAGAGATTATATATATATATATATATATATATATATATATATATATATATATATATATCTATCAATTATGTCCCTCAAAAAATTTAGCGTTTGACTCCTCCAGTTTGGGAAGAAAGAATAACGGTCAAAAAGTCTACTATTTTCCGGAATGTTTTGCTCACAATAGGTACTTAATTTTTTAAAAAATACTTCAGTATATATTTTTCAGAGTTGATGAAAGGTGACATTAACATAAATGATTTACGAAACTATATATATATATATATATACAAATAGTTTGTGGGTAACATTGTTTTTAAACAAGCCGGAGCTCATTTGTTTGTGTACAGTAAAACTTTTTCAAGTATTGCTATTAAACACAAATAATTCAGTTCCACATCAGTCATTGGATTTCACCAATCCAAGTGATAGGTGCACCCCTCCAGTTGCTTGGGTCACACTTCGGCCGGCCGTATTGTGAACTGCGCGGTCGAGTGTTCCTTATCACTGGAGAAACCGCTGGCCTCAGGGGGCGTTCCCCAGGCTTTAAACCTCTTTGGAGGGGTTAGGTTCATCGCCTGGCACCTAAGGCGCTCCTTTTAAGGGGAATGCCGACAGGGCCCGAGGCATTTTCGGAACAGTCGGACGCGTCTGGGCTACAGCCCTGCGACCGGACCCACCTAAAAAACGGCTTTGTGCCACACCTGTATGCTTGGTGGGATGTATAACAAATACCAGTCCAACATCAGTCATTTGTTTGTACACTTAAATGTTTTAGTGTATAGCAAATGATTAAACAGTTCTATTTGACTAATGGATGGAACCCTAACAGGTATTATCACTTTGGGTCAGAGTGGACCTGGGAGTAATGGCAATGAAGGAGTACTTTACAATTTCCAAAGCTTCAGGACTGGAGCCTTACCAGAGATGGTCTAGTGTCATATCCAAGACACTCATTGGAAGAGAAGCGGTCTTTTCTGCAAACATGCAGTTGGTATATTCTAGAGTCCCAGCCGACTGAGCTGCGTTTGAAATTCTCATGGGACCCTAACATGTACTACCACACCGGAAGAGAGTTGACCTTAGAGTAATGGCAATGAAGGGACTCTCTCCATTCTCCGTTGCTAAGGGATTTGAATCACACCATCAGATGCAGTTTAGCATCAAATCCAAAACACTCGTTGGACAGAGGTCTTATCCCTCTGCAAACTTGACGTCGATGTATTGCAAACCCTCCAACGACTAGTTTGTTTTGATTTGAAAGTTATCTTTGGTGGTTAAAAATCATTATTAACAGACACTCTCATTAAGATTAATTGACATTTCAAAGATCATGAAGAGCATTTAATTTAATCGTTAATTATCATAATTTATCTTTGATTTAGTTTGATTACTTTTTTTTAATGGCTTATTTACCTCCATTGGTTAATTAATGTCAACGCCACCTTTGTAGAACTTGCCCGGTCGGCTGGGTTTGTAAAATACAGCGACTGCTTCTCTGCAGAAGGGTAAGACCCTCCCCTAAAAGTGACTGAGATATGACATTAAACAATCTGATGGTGAGGTCCCAGCAATTCTGGAACTTTGGGTAATGTGGAGTATCCCTTCATTGCCATCGCTCCCAGATTCACTCGGGCCCGAAGTGGTTGCACCTGATGGGGCCCTATCTGTGAGTTAAATAGAACTAAACTGTGTGCTCATGCTCAACTGAATCGTTTGAAATAGAACTGTTTATATGTATAAAAATTGATTTGGCATCAAATAGCCTACAATGGTTGATGTACCATAAAACCAAACCAAACTAAACCAAACCAAACCTTTGTAGAACTTTAGTGGTATGATTTAACCCATAACTGGAGGAGTATGGGGGTTCATACCTTTCTCAAGGGTATTTGTCCGAAAGTGAATACATTAGCTCAACTGGGGTTCAAAGACACTTACTTCGATGTTACAGACCAGCACGTTAGCAACTATGCTACAAGGACTTCCACTAAAAACCTATTTATCTGTTATTCTATTAAATTTTTCAGGACGAATCAGAAATGAAATAATTGTAAAACTTACAACTACCGCTCTTGCTGTTCCAACCTGTAAGGAATAACAAGTTTGTTAGAATGTAAACAAACCAAACAAAAAAAATATATATACATATATATATATATATACATATTGTGCTTTTGATAGCGTAAGCATTTTTAAGTGAATAAGATATTTAAAATTGATTAATATTTGAAAATTCTAAAAAACAAGTCCCTTTGTTTCAGTCTCGTGTATTCAGAGAATAAAAACTGTGATGGATCATTATATATATGAGGAATGAGATTTGAGATTAAGTATGTCAGAAAAAAATTAGAATCCTAAAATATTTTAATTAGTGTTAGAATAATTTTTTTAATTTCAAAATTCATACGCTTTTAAAAGCACTATTTAAATTTTGCACGTACCAGCACACACACACACGCACACACACATAGATAGATAGATAGATAGAGTAAGGGCTGCAATGGATAAACTGTTGTCTAAATTAGGCAAAAATAAATATAACACTGATATCGCACTTTAGCAGATATATTTACCAAAATTAAATCAAAACATCTTGAAATTCTATTGATTAAATTTATCTAATGAAATCGCCATTGGCTTAACCAAGGCCTCCAGATTACTTCGAAATTTCCTGAAAGACTTTCCAACAGTCACCTTGTTTAGGTTAGAAATTGATACCATTATCCTTGCCTTCAATTCATCTTTGGTATTGCAAGACGCTTTGTAGGTCTCTCGCTCAGCTGCGTCGCATACATAATAGTCAAGGGGATTGTAATCTGGGAAGTTAGGTGGCTATGTGAAACAGGTGATGTTATCGTAGACATTATCTGACAGCCAACACTGGGTTCTCCTACTTGTGTAGCATGGTACAGTCCTATTGCCAGACCTAGGGTCTTCCAGCAGCCACCCTCTCGATGTCAGCATTATAACCTCTCGGCGTTTGATGTAAGTATTCATCAACCCCTCTGCTCGAGCAGGATGTCAATTTTTTAAGCGGAATTTAACAAGTTTGAATTTTCTTTCTAGATAATTTGCTATACCAATGTTAAAGCGCTCAGTCATCCCTACTATTTACCCATAGGTGGAGAGGGAGTAGTCAAATTCTTAATTTTCCCTAGAGAATTAGCTCTATGCGAAATGTTAACAGCCTCGTTCAGGTTTTGAGCTCAAGTTTGTCATAACTATTATATTGTAACATACCATCATAAGGATTTGTGAAATGTACATATTAATACCGGTACGCAAAACGTTCATAATGTCCACAACGCACATATAGATAACAGGAATCCCGAAACACGAAAAACATTTACGATTTCTTAGTTCAGGTACGAAACTTTTTATTACCTTTGAGTTTAAAGGTTTTTCGACATAAGGGGAGAGATACCATCTTTCTATGCTGACTTTTCCATCTGCCCCAAACCACGTGAAACACCTGCTGCAATCACACTAATTATGCAATGCACAACAAACCGGCGCCTGGCTTTTGCTGGGCTGTCTGGCATTCGTGCCGGATGGGGTATCGAAACCAATGGGAGATTCGAGGCCGAAAGGTCCCCAGCATCGGCTGGGCCACCTTCGGGTAGGCGAGCTGCAACCTCTGTCCCCTAAGTATAGCACTAGACCCTGCTGTCTAGTTCACGCTATAACCCGGCATACGTGCCCGGATGCAGGTTTGGATTCGTGAAACTGCTTGCCACATTAGACCCACATTGCACTTAGAGCACCACAGACCAGCAGGGTTCGATTCTCGGCTCGAGATAAATCCCCACTATAATCATTGACCTTGTGTCAGCTCCTGTCTGGTGGGAGGCACCGACAAATATCCATGTCGGTGCCATTACTACTACGCTATTACCAGCCACAGCATGCACCTAACAATTGTTTGGACTGCATCCGTTACGTGATACACGCGCCACAAAATAACACCTATCAAAATATTGCAGAACTTTTTACTCACCCTAGTTGTTCTGGCAATGCCTAATGTTATTATACTTGAGCAGATTATGCTACGAATGTAGTAAAAATTGAAAATTCATGTCTATGACTAGTTTCAAGGCTTTGGTTGATACAATACGGTGAGGGTAAAGAAAGGTTCTGAATCGTAGATCGAGAGAGAGAAAAGCAGATAAAGGATATAAAATCAACTCTGAAAATCGTGAAACTTACTTGAGCTTTTCATTGCAGAACTTGAACCTGCACCTAGAAAATGTTAAAATTTTAACATATCAAAATAATGCTTGCAAAAAGTATAAAATTAACATAATATAGAATATGATGTCAAATTTATTCTGAAAGAAATATGAGACTTACTGTTGCTGCTGCTGCTGCTGCTACTGCTGCTTCCTTTCTTTTGTGAAGAGGAACCTAAAACACAAAAAGAAAGCAGTGATGCCAAAATTATGACAAATAAAATCAATTTTTGTGATAAGAATAAAATTTACATCAAATATAAGATCAGAAAATATGTCAAATCTGAGGAAGATTCAATCAAAATTTGGGAATTCTTTTGAAAAAATAGAAAAATCTTTTTTTCAGAATTCTTTTCCGCAAAGATAAACGCATCATTGTTTGGAATTGGTTATAAGCAAAAATTATTTTCACCACGCAAAAATATTTCTTTTGAGACAATTCAGATCAGAGTGCTTCTGTAGTGAATAGAGTTCTGTCATCAAATATTTGCCGGTTGATATGTTCAATCCATATGAAACTAACAAAAGAATGAGTCGTGTACGGAGAAGCATATTTTGCCTAAAAATGCTTACAAATGGGCTAAAAATTGGTTTGCTGCAACCAGCCCATCTCGAAGAGACAATATACGAAGTGAAAGTTCTCTGACTCTCCTGTAAAGAAATATTTTTGAGCGCAGCGGTCAGTAAAGAGTGTTATGCTGACAGCCATCTAGAACATAAAGGAGCCATTATTACTGACTTCCTTGAAAAAAAAGAGCAACTATGAACAGTTCTTCCTATTGTAAACTCTCTAGGCAAAATTCACCTTATTTATTGAGTAACCCTCGTATATTCGAGAAGAAATGTGTTACTTACTACTACTGCTGCTTCCTTTATTTTGTGATGATGAGCCTAAAATAGATAAAGTGATGGCAAGATGTTCACAAATAGTGATAGTGTTTGTAAAAAGTATAAAATTGATATAAAATATAAGATCACACTACATGATGTCAAATATATTCGGAAAAAAAAAAGAAACTTACTGCTGCTGCTTCCACTATTATGTGAAGATGAACCTAAGATGTAAAAAATAATGAGGTTAAGATATATTTATAAAAAATACACTACCGCTCCAACTACTTTCCATAAAAAGTTGATTTTCTTCTTAATAAAAGTTACCAGGATATTATTATTATTTCTCGTGGAACTATATAATCAAAACAGTTACTATTAGCTATTATTTATTACCAAACTATATAGCACTGGAACTGTGACTGAACAAAGTGGTTACAGAGGGCTTTTTTCTATTTTATTTGGTAATCCTCAGTGACTAAAACTAAATTTTCAAAAATATGTAATTGGTTGTACATATTTTGATGGTTAGAGTGTTCGCCAATGGCCCTGGAGACCTGGGTTCAATCCCAGTTCGAGTCATACCAAAGACTAAAAAAATGATACTTGATGCCTCCTTGCTTAACACTCACCATTATAAGGTAAGGATCAAGGGTAGTGAGCAATCCTGGGGAAGGAATAACGCCTTCCCCTACACCTTGGTGTAGTAGCTATCGAAAAGGGAGCCTTCGAGTCACCCTCGACTATGGTCACCAACTACTTTTAACTTGAACTGTTTAATACATATACCAAATAATAATCTTTTTATTATTCTCTACACATTACGAACTGCTATACTAATCTTGTTTTCTCTACTCATAATGTTTCAGCAGTTGTACTCTGCTGCCTTTTTCAGGGACCCAACGTCGTGCTCGGTAACCTTCCGAGGCATGGACAGTGGAATGAGAACAGTCTATTCCCGTGATTCAAATACGACCAAAAGCTTCTGAAGAAGACCAGAGTGAACAATTGCCGAAACGTTGAGAGTATAGTAACCCAGCTGAGTAGAGCTGTCCACAATGTGTATAGAATAATATCAGCAGCTCCTCATCTCTGAAATATAGACAAATAACCGTTTTAGTTTTATAATATTTCACAAGAGATAATAAAATCCTGGTATCTTTAGCTTAGAATAATTTGTTTTTGAAGTTGTCTTCAAACTTATGGGTAATACTATAGAATCTTAATAAAAACATCAGATAACTCAACATGTCAAGTACGAGGTGCATACGATAAGTTTCCTGACTTTTTTCGTATGGGCATTTAAAATTGTCGTAGACTCTTGAAAATTCGGTTTGTTATTGCTGTACATATTATGAGATGACTGACAAATTTTTATGATTTCAGGTTCAAATGAACAGCTACAGCAGCAATTGGAATACACCCTATTAAAGCCTGATTGTCACAGCTGGTGAATTTCAAAAATGCAATCAGAAACTTTAGAAGAACGATATGCAATAAAATTATGTTTTAAACTTGGAAAAAATGCCACAGAAACGTATGGAATGCTTCAGACTGCTTTTGGAGCATCTTGCATGAATTGAACATTAGTTTTTGAGTGGCGTAAGAGATTCAAGGAAGCCAGGGAGTCCGTTAGGGATGATGAGAGGTGTGGGAGGAGTAAGGAAGTCAATACACCATAGTTGATTGGCCAAAAGGTTAAGGTTAGGGTTACTATGGTGAGGTTTTAAGGGAGTTCAGGAAGAGATTCCGTCAGAGGAGGCCAACACTCTTCAAATCGGGGCAGTGGCATCTCCACCAGGACAATATACCAGTCCACGACTCCATCCTTGTCACTAATTATTTGACCAAGATGGGCCTAAAGACAGTTCCTCACCCTCCCTATAGTCCAGACCTTGCTCCCTGTGTCTTTTGGTTATTCCCTAAGCTCAGAGGCTGTCGTTATGATACAATTGAGGAGATGAAAGAGGCTGTGACGAAGGTCATTGACACGCTCACGCAAGAGAACTTCGATGTAGCCTTCCAGAAGTTTTTGGAACGGTACAACAAGTGCATTGCATCTGGAGGAGATTACTTCGAAGGGGACTAGAGTTTCATGTGTGTACTATCAATAAAAGTGCCCTTACGAAGAATGTCTGGAAACTTATTTAATGATCATCGTAATATGATTAGGTGGTAAAAGTGATCCACAAGGAACTGTGCAAGAGATTAGAATTTTACCGTGCTGACAAATGTTATGTGCACAAACCAGAATTGTGCAAGAAAATAGACGCATAAGATATTCTGGGATTTTAAGATACTAACAGATCACCCAATCCTGGTCAGAGGGCCAGATATAGTTATGTTTTGATAATAATAATAATAATAATAATAATAATAATAATAATAATAATAATAATAGGGGGTGTCCTCGTGGTGTAATGGTTAAAGCGATGGACTGCGGAATCGTAGTACGCGAGTTCCTACTCCAGTCGCGCTATTACGTTCACTTTCGGGCAAATACCCTTGGGAAAGGTATGAACCTCCTTATCCTCCCAGCTATGGGTTAAATCGAACCACTACTGTTCTTCTAGGAAAATAACTTTGGCATTAAATAACCTAAAAAGGTTGGTATGCCATTAAACAAAGAAAGAAAGAAAAAATAATTTTCATTTGGTGGATTTTGTCGTTCCCGGAGACGACAGATAGAAGGTGAAGGAAGGCGAAAAACTAGACAAAGACCTGAACATTGCCAGAGAGGCAAAAGTTCTGGAACATGAGTAGGACGATGATACCAATTGTATTTGGAGCTCATGGAATAGTTACCAAAAAACTGGAAAAGTAACTACTGCAGGAATTTAAAATTTACAGGAAGAATCTAGACCACACACTTTTTAAATCTGCTAGAATACTGAGAAAAGTCCTGAAGACTTGAAGAGACTTGCTATCACTCAGACTCCAGTGAAATATAACCAGCTTACACTGGTGTAAAAAAAAGCACTCACAAGGTTTGGTTTGGTAGTTTACTAAGCTTTTTTCTTAGATGTAGCACAAGGCCGCATGAATGGGGCACCCAATGAGAAACGAATTCACTCGTGCAGGTTTGCTAGTCTACCTTGCTAATCATTACACTACCAGAGGTGTGATGATGTCACCGACACAAGATGGATGTGGGGGTTGGGTTTTCTGTGAGTCCCAATAAAGGAAGATGGGTTTCTTTACTCTTTCTCTCTCACTCTCTCCTTCCCCCATCTCTCTCTCTCTCTCTCTCTCTCTCTCTCTCTCTCTCTCTCTCTTGCTATAATCTGTCATATCGTATTTTTCAATGTATTTTTTTACATCATTTTCCTGTGTGCCTTGAGCTTGACCTTAGCAGCTGCACATACGATACCATTCTAACCAACCAGTTTAATACATAGACTTCCCTATTTTACACGGGAGTTTTCTCCGGTTCTTTCTCTGTTGAGCAAAGAAAAATAAATAAGTTATTTCGAACAAAAAAGCCAACAGTGAGAGGAGAGACGTGTTGTCAAAATTCAGCATCTCGTCCGGTAAGCTACGAGTAACAAGATTTACTGGACTTTGCACCTTGAACTGCTGACCTAAATATTATTCCATTTGAATTTAAACGAAAAAAGGAATTTTTTTTCTGGTTCGACAAGCAAACCAACACGAGGAGCTATAGTAAATAAGGAAGCAAATGCTTTATCAAGGTTAATTAAAAGCCAGTGAAGGCGCACGAACTGTAATAGAATAGAATAAGATGAACAGGATTTTGCATTTATAAATGGATTTTACGCCGAAAAATAAACAGAGTTTCGCTGAAACATTGTTGTAAAAACAAAAACAACGCAGTTTAGTTCACTGACTTGAATAACTGATGGAATCAAATAAAATATGAATAACTTCTTTGATCCCAAAACAGCAATTGCATTTAATGCATGAAAACTATATACAAATGTAACTAATATCATGGGTCAGAGATAGCATAATATTAATATCAAATATGAAAGTAAATAAAGGATTGTAATCCGACAATATGTAGAAAAATTGATAACAAGGTAATCCAAGTGGAAGGAGAGATTTATTGAGAAGTCGACACTATAGCGTTTCGGTTCTACTGAACCATCATCAGGACCACAAGGGGTGATATTAGCGATGTTAATTCAACGATGGATGGTTAAAAATGCAAAATACAAAAAGCTAGGGGAAAATTTGTATAATAAGAAAAAGTTGGCCGTTTTTGAATTTTGCATTTTTAAACACCCATCGTTGACTTAACATCGCTAATATCGCCCCTCATGGCCTTGATGTTGGTTCAGTAGAACCGAAACGCTATAGTGTCGTCTTCTCAATAAATCTCTCCTTCCATTTGGAATACATTGTTTTCAATTTTTCAACATATCAAATATATAATCATACAAAATCAATATAAGACTTACCTCCATGATTGTTTGAGCTGGAACTTGAACCTGAACCTGCGCCGGTAACATAGAAAAAATAACATAGTAGTGATTCTGTAACATTGTGTGAGAAGGTAAATGGGGTGGGAGAGCAAATAGATAAGTATATTAAAAAAAGGGTCAACCACTGGTATAGAGATGTGTGATGACAAATTTCAATATCCCGTACAGTAGGCTAGATGTAACAAGATATGCTTGAACTAAAACCCTGGACAGTATTTGTTCCGCGCCCCACGTACGCGTGAGTATGGTACAAGGCCTTTTTAATGTGGGCACCGGGTTCAGGGCCGTAACTCAGACACGACTGGTGGCTACAAAATGCCTTGGGCCCCGTTGACATTTCCCTAAAGTGGGATGCTTCAGCCGCCAGCAAATAAACCTAGCCCCTCTGAGGAGGGACAGAGCATGGGGGAACAGCCCCTCTGAGGCTCGAGGAGTTTGTCAGTGTCGGCTTCCCGGGCACCCACATAAGGCACCCTCAACCGAGCAACCGCCGCCAGAGATAAGACACACCTGATCAGATCAATGTCGTCGTGCTACCGCCGGCCAAGATAATAGTGTGTTTGGTCGACTAGAACCCTAGACTGTATAGACCAGTTTACCAGGATTTAGCCAGGTCACCAGTCTCTCTTAAGAGTGGCAGGTGGCTGGTCGGATAGTTTCATCTGCGCCAGGCAGAAATCAGGGATAAGTGGTCTATGAAACCCAATAACACAAGCTAGTTTTCTCGATTCGCTATCTCTTTATTGGCTAGTATTGTGCAGAGACCAGTGGTAGTGTGGACGGGGAGCGATTGAACCATTCAAAGGTACGAGAAAAGCTGGTTCCTACAAGAGGGAAGAATCTACTTCACACACTGTGTACATTATTTATTTCCACATACTTAAGCAGCCTCAGAAATTGAGATAAGAAGTAATAGTTTATTACTATCTTAATACCATGAGAGTAGGTACATGTACTACATGAAATGTAATTACAAAAAGCACTACTAATAGAGAACAGAGATAGCAGTGATAGTTGATGACTACTTCTCTCTCAAAGTAGAAGTGTGTGTAAAGTAAAGTTAGCGACCATAGTCGAGGGTGACTCAAAGGCTCCCTTTTCGATAGCTACTACACCTGTACCATAGCCATGATATGGCTATGTGTGAAACGTACATCGAATGTCCATAAAGATAGAACATAGGAATCTCGAAAATTCGAAAAACACTTACGACTTCTTAGTTCAGGTACGAAACATTTTATTACCTTTGAGTTTAAAGGTTCTTCGACATAAGGAGAGAGATACACCTTCTTTCTATTCTGGCTTTTTCATCTGCCCCCGCCCCAATACGTGTGGCACCCGCCACAAAGACCACTGGCCTGGCTTCGGCGAGCAAGCGAAAGTCAACCGTCTTCTCCCAAGGCAGGCCTCAACTCAACTAACTTTCTTCAAATTCCCAAAATCTTCCGCGCGCTTCCGGTGCGTGACGTCATTCGCACTTGCTAGCCCCGTTTCCCATCTCGGGCTATTGTGACATCTCTGAGTGACACGTCCGTTCCGCCCGCGCGCACGCGTGAACACCTGCGTTAAAGTTGCACCTAAGTAACCCATGCACTGAGCCGAAAGGTTCTCAGCCTAACTAAACCCAAAGGCATAAAACGAAATCCCTCGGCCATTATATTAGACACCAAGGTGTAGGGAGAGCGCAACTACTTTCCCTGGATTGCTCCACTTTACTCTTGATCCTTACCTTATAATGCTGAGTGTTAAGCAAGGAGGGATCAAGTACCATTTTTTTAGTTTTTGGTATGATTCGAGCTGGGATTGAACAAAAGTCTCCCGGGCCATTGGCGAACACTCTTACCATTATGCCAATGTCCGGTACCTATAGTCTATGAAATTTAAAAGGAAATATCTCAACTATTATGGGACAGAGATAGCAGTAGTTGGTACATTTAGTTTATGAAATTTATATACAAATATCACAAGTATTATTGGGTAGAGATAGTTGTAATAGTTCATGTCAAACTCTGTCCCATAATAGTTGGTACATTTTACTATATGATATTTATATGGAAATGCCACAACTATTATTGGACAGAGATAGTTGTAGTAGTTCATGTCTAGCTCTGTCCCATAATACTTGGTACATTTTACTAAATGAGATTTATATGAAAATGTCATAATTATTATGGGATAGAGATAGCAGTAGTAGTTCATGTCTATCTCTGTCCCATAATAGTTGCAACATTTAGCAGATGAAATTTATATGCAAACGTAACAGCTATTATGAGACAGAGGAGACATTTCTTATTCCCTGATTTCTTCTTATTTGCCTTTCCACTTTTAAGTTAATCATTTTGCTGTCAAATTTTCCATTTTTCGCTCGCTTCCAGTGCTACATTGTTCTGGAAAAAAGTCTCTTTGAAAATGGTGAACATTAAAGCTACTATTATTATTTCTTACAAGTTTTTTTTTTTCACATAAGCGTTAGTTGATGGTCTTTTACAGGAGTCTAAGTGAGAGCAAGTCTCCTCAGGCTTCCAGAACTATATTTCTGAGAGGCAGCAAGTTTCCTCTGGTCTCCAGAACCACTGTGCATTTTGTTCGATCTTCACAATGCTGCAGTTTGGATGGTCTCGATTCTTACTCCGGTTTCCGACTCTTCCAGCCCTTTACCAAGTCTTTAGGGTTCGTTCCGAGTGCACTCATTATATTTAGTATCATCTTCACCTTCGTGGTCCTAAGTTTTTATTGCGTTCTGGTTAATGAACGCTTGTAATATTATATAAGGGACAAACCACGATATGAGAGGAAATAGAGATATGTTCTCAGGAAAAAGTATATACAATAGAGAGACTATTAGTAGAAAAGAACATAAGATTAGTGAATACAGAATAAAGATTTAGTCCAACGATAGTATTGGCTTCCGTTATTACGTTAGCAAGTAAGGTGGTCTAGTGCGATCTCCAATCTCCAACGCTCTAAAACTATTCCTATAAGAATCTGATCTTCACCTTCTAGTCTGCTTTGATATTTGTAGCTACTGCTATATATGGCAGATGGACTAGTTCATTGTGTGGAGAAAGGTGGATGATACCTAAAAGTTTTTGGGTTTTTTTGTTCTCTGGCAAGGTATAAGTACCAACCTCTAGTTGTATTTTGACCTTCAACCCGGCCAAACATGCCATTCCAAAGTGATACACCGGAAGGAAGTGACACATTCCAATGGCCAGTAATCGAAAGAAATCGCGTATGCGGATTTGGCTGACGAAATGGGACAAGGTAAAACACATAATACACTCATAGACTGATGCACCGGAAGAGAGTGACCTCTGAACTGCATGACAGTTATTTCTGCTTGATGACGATCAAACATGCCATTCCAAAAATTCAGAGGACGATTGAGTGGGCGATTGAACTATTACATAACTCAGTGAAGACAGGAAGTCAGTGAGTTGGAGATAATACGAGTTAGAGACGAGATATGGTAGGGAAAGCCATAGCCGGCCAAAAGGGGCCCACGGGACCCCCGATGGTGTTTGGAGACCCGTTGGTGACAAGATGCGGTAGAGAAAGCCCGCACCCAGCAGAGTGGGCCTCTGGGCCTCCGGTTGAGCAGCTCTGGAGAACGAGAAAGACACAACGCTGATGGCCATAAGAGTGGGGGTCAATATATTGCAGTTCTGTTCGGTCTCCAGCTCCCTCTCACACGCAAATCTTACAATAAAGTGAGAGACATATTTCTCTAAAGAAATCTTCGCTCGTCTGTTATTCATTGCCGCAGTATGTATGCAGCATATATATGTATTATGTGTTTGTATAGTTAATCATGGTCGTGGTTATTGAGTGGCTATGCAACACTCTCTTTCTGTTTTTTCTTTTCTCTCTGTATTCTGCCACGACTGCAAAATCTACTATTTAGCAAGTTCTCTAGTTATTAGTTTATTCTTTGAGAGTTTTTCACACAAATGCTCATTCGCAGAAGTTGGGGTGACAGCAAGTCTCCTCGAGTGCCCAAGACTTTTCTATGTATTGTGGCTGATCTTAATAATTGTAACATACACACCTTCGGCCCAGCCGTCAATCAAGAAACAGGCGCATCCGGTCGAAGACATCAAGATATACCCTTGACTGTGGACGGGTTGAATTGGGTGCAAATGCGACGCTCACAGGAAGCAGGTGGGTGTCAAACAATGATATAACCTGGTGCGACAGATAGTTCGAGTTAGTTGGAAACAGTTGGAAATAAGATGCTGTAGAGAGAACCAGCACCCAGCAGAGGGCTATGGGCCATCAGGACCCCCGATTGAGCAGCCCAGCAGAACGAGAAAGAAGTGCTGCTAAAGACAAAGGAACTGGGGGTCAATATGTTGCAGTTTGTTCAGTCTCCAACTCACTTCTCACACATAACTCTTTCGTAACCCTTTCGCAACCATTTCGAATAAAGTGTGAGAGGTATATTTTTCTAAAGAACTGTTTCCGCTCGTCATTATTGTTGATTTTGTTTCCGCATGTATATGTGTATGGTTGTATATGTATTATGACTATGCAACATAATGTGGTAGTCTGGATTATCTCGTCTTATCCTCTTATTTCCAAGTTTTCCAGTCCCTTTACCAATCCTCGGGGAATTATCCCAAATGCACCAATCACAACTGCTTTCACTGTCAGCTTCATGTTCCATAGTTTGTTTATTTTTAGATCCCTCGCAATGTCTTAAAATTTATGTCTCTAGTCGCTTTCTTTCAGTTATATTCTTTTTTATGACGGGATGGTAGTCCACTATTCGGTAGGTCCTCATCATTTTTTTTTTTTTTTTTTTTTTTTTACTATCACTAGGTCTGGTTGACTGGCTGAGATTAGGTGATCCGTTTGTATCTCAAAATCCCTGAGAAATGTGTGTGTCTCGTTCTCCAGGACGGATTCTCCGTTGTGTATATATCACTTGATCGCATAGTCAAAATTAGATTTTCGCACAATTCCTTGGAAATCACATTCCTACTCAGTTGTATCGAGCCTCATACTATTTTTACTCTAATTCGCTGTATTTGCTTATAATGTAATTGATCGTTTCGTCTCTATCACCACTTAACCTACATTTGCTATATTGTTCCGTCTTATCTATTTTTTATTTGAGATAGTTAGTCCTTATGGAGTTGTTTTGTGCTGCTATTAAAATATATTGAGTTTTTCTCTTCAGGTTTCCCTTTCTTAGCCATGTCCAAGTCTTCCTGTGTGAGATTTCGCTCGTTTGTCGCTTGAAATATCTATACATTTGTTTTTAATCCCATTTTTGTTTCTTAGTGATTGCTGTTTTGTTGATCATTGTATTGTTTGTGTTGTTTCTGCTTGCTGTGATCAGACTTTCTTCACTCCTTTTTATATTGTCTTCGAGTCGTCGTATCGACGCTAATTTCACTGCTGGTTAATCTTCTTTCTCTTTTTTTTCTTGACTCATTTCGTCTGTCTATGTTATCTCTGGGATGTAAGGCCTTAGGCATGAGTTTTCTTATTCTCTAGTCCATTTGTTTATTTTTTTTCCCTTCTTGACTTCAGAACTGGTCCTTACTATCTTACAAGGTGTTTATCTCTTTGATGAGATTTCTGCTATAAAGTTTAGTTTGGAGTATTTTTTTGTTCTCCTGAGATACTTTTTTAAAAAAATTTCTTTCATTTTCACTTGTTTGATGGTGTCCGCTTTCAATATTCCCAAGTACTTGCAAGTTTCTTTGGGTTTTTTTTAAGGTTCAGATTTTTTCTTTATTCCTTCCGTAAATTGTCTTTTTCTGCTGCTCATTATAAGCATGACACGTTTTTCCATGCGAATTTCCATCCCTTTATCCTGATTGTATATTATTGTTATTATTATTCACTCATTAGAGCTTCTCACATCAGCGTTAGCCGATGGTTTTTCACTGGAGTCTGAGTGACAGCAAGTCTCCACGACTCTTCTTAGTATTCTGGCCGTTCTCAACAATGCTGTCGTTTGGATGGTCTCCACTCGTCCGCCAACCTCCAAGTCCTCTAGTCCTTTTAGCAATCCTTTAGTTACTGTTCCAAACGCACCAATTACAATTGGTGTAATTGTCACCTGCATGTTCCACAGTTTTTTCAGTTCCCTAACAAGGTCGATGTACTTATCCTTCTTTTCACATTCTTTCAGTTTTATTCTGTGGTCAGCTTGGACAGCAAAGTCGACTATTTTGCAAGTTTCTTTTATATTTTTTTATTATTATTAAATCTGGTCTTCTGGCCAGGATTAGGTGTTCCATTTGTATGTTAAAGTCCCATATGAGTTTATGCGTGGCATTTTCTAGGACAGGCGCTGGGTTGTGCATATACCATTTGTTAGTATGATTGAATTTAAGTTTCTTACACATTTGCCAATGAATCACCTTGCCAACCCAGTCGTGTCTCACCTTATACTCCCTATGTGCTAATTTGCTGCATTCGATTGCATATGATTGATGGTTTCATCTCTGTCACCACATAGCCTGCATTTGCTATTTTGTTGAGTCTTATCTATTCTCGCTTTGATATGATTGGTTCTTATGGCGCTGTCTTGTGCTGCTATTAGGAGAGATTCTGTTTCTCTCTTTATTTCTTGCGAGTTTTTTAACACCAGCTATAGATGATCGTCTTTGATTGGAGTACGAGTGACAGCAAATTACCTCAGATCTCTAGGTCTCTTTTTAATATTTTGGCCTATCTTGACAATGCAGTAGTCTGGATGGTCTCGATTTCTAACTCTTCCAGCCCCATTTTCAAGCCTCTTTCAAGACCCCAGGGACCGTTCCAAGCGTATTAATTACAATTGGTAACACTATTACACTCATTTTCCGCAGCTTTTTAAGTTCTCCGTTAAGATCAAAGTACCTCTTTCTCTCTCTCTCTCTCTCTCTCTTTTCATTTTCTTTCACTCTGTCGGGATAGCAAAATCCATTAGACGGCATGTTTTCTATTTCTTATTAAATATCAAAACATCTGGTCTTCTAGCTGTGATTAGGTGATCTATTTGTATCTCAAAATCTCATTATTATTATTATTATTATTGTTTGTTTGTTAGGCCTCCTTGGGCATCTCCTCTTTCTACTATCCTTTTAACTCAACCTTAGAAAAAAGATCTTTGTTCCGAACATATACACAATTAATACAATATCTATATACAGATCAAATTCCGTAAAATGATGCATCTGTTAGTTCCCAAAAATGACCTCTTAAATTCTTCCCTTACAACAATTGCTGAGATCATCGAATTCAATCTCAAAATTATTCGCACTGTGGCCGTTTTTTATCTAACTCGGCAATTTGTTTCAAATTACTCTATAAGCATAAATATAATCCAATTGGTTAGTTTTTTAAATCTGTCTTGAAAGTAAATTTTCTATCAGAGAAAAATTTTTTTCGAAAGGTCTACCAAAATAAGAAATTCCATGAATTATTTTGAAAATTTCAATCGCCTCTCATTCCTCTTTCTTGTAATGTAGTAAGGTAAAAATAAGTAAGTAGAGTTGGCGACCGTAGTCGAGGGGGACCAGAAGGCTCCTTTTTTAATAGCTACTACACCGAGGTGTAGCGGAGGGCACTACTCATTTCCCTGGATTACTCCACTTTACTCTTGATACCTACCTTATTGCTGAGTGTTAAGCAAGACGGTATCAAGTATCATTTTTAAAGTCTTTGGTATGATGCGACCAAGGATTGAACGTAGGTCTGCCGGATCATTGGAGAACACTCTACCCACTAGGCCTATGAGCCAGCTAAAGTAGTAAGGCCATCATCATCTTGTCGTGCCATCAACACGGATATCCCTGACCCTCTCTTGCCACCCCTCCCTATCGTTCATCGCTTCCGGCACGTCATCAGGGCTACACCCCGTATCATCACAGAGCTGTTGTATGTAGGTTCGAGCTGGTCACCCTGCTTTTTCTCGGCCATGTGAAGGGGTCCATAGGAGTACATCCCCTATGAGCTCATCCCTACTTCTCCAGCAGTGTCCTGCATGTCTGGTTCGTCTAGCTTGGATAGTTTTCGTGATGGGTGGTAGGTGGCCGTACATCAGCTGCTTTGTGGGGTGTTGCATCCAGGACTTGTTCAATATTGCTCGTAGCGTTCTTGTGTAGTTGCCGTCAAGCTTTTTCTCCAGTCGTTTAGTTAGCGTTCATGTAGTGCATTCATATAGCAATATCAACACGATCGCTGCTTTGAAGAAACTGCGTTTCATTTTATCGGTCAGGTAGTTCATCCTAATTTCTATAATTTTTTGCCTGGAACTGTAATCTTCAACTATTTTATTTGTTTTGTCACTCTTCTCAGTATTATTATTCAATTTCCAGTTTGAGACACTGTTGCACTGGGAAGACAACACTTGTCTCTCTCATAATAATAATCTAACCAACCAACCAACCAGCCAACCAACTAACCAATAAAGCGTTCCATTTTCACTTGATATAATAGACAAAATATGATTGATATTTTTAGCTGTAATATTAAAGCCAACCTCTAGATTGCATTCCCAATTAACTTTTTTGATTTCCCTGCTACTTATTTTATATTAAACTTTAATGTTTTTCGATCAAATGAGTAGAATTTTTCATTGCGCTGATCGACTGGTTTCAGTGTGCCTTCTCCCTCTACCCAGGCATTACCTGCTGGCAGGGCTGAGTTTATTACTCGCTGCACCCCCACCAGAAGAGTAATTCTCGTGGCATCAAACATTTTTTGCAACGACTGTGGGTGAGTCCCGATTTGTGCTTGGCAAAGCCCGCTATAAAATGACTTTGAGTCAATTCCGACCTTGTAGGAGACTGGAGAAATGGAATGTACAATTTCACGTTTTTCTATATAAAATGTTAATTTTGAAATACCTTCCCAATCATCATCCTAATCTTGTCGTGCCACTAGCACGGATATCCCTGACCCGATGGTACCAATATTTCCGTTTTTTTTTATATAGTGGTGAACAGTTGCTTCCGGGTAAGAATTAAATTACAACAATGAATGACTCATCTTATCTAAAAATAGACTGATAAATTCTGATAATGTTTGACTGACGCAGATTTACAATAATAAGTAATATAAATATGCAAATAAAAGGATTCTTGTTTGAAATTACTCACAAGCTTTCGTTTCTTCTTTACTCGCTGTAATTAAATAAACGTAATGGAATTTAGTTTTATAACAATATCTAAGAAAACATCCTCAATTTAATATCGTTTATAATATCAGATCTTGATGCATATTTCTTTACTAAACGTGTATAATAAAATCATATACACTGAAAAAAAATTATATCAATAGAAAATACTTATTAATATATCATTATATTCATCATTCATCATCATCATGTCGTGCCACGAGCACGGATATCCCTGACCCGCTCTCGCCACTTTTCCCTATCGTTCATCGCCTCTGGCAGGTCTTCAGAGCTACATCCCGTATCCTCACATAGCTGCTGAATGTATGTTCGAGCTGGACGTCCTGCTTTTGCACGGCCATATGTGGGCCCATAGGAGTACATCACTTATGAGCTCGTCCCTGCTTCTCCAGCAGGGTCCTGCATGTTTGGTTCGTTTAACTTTGATAGTTTTCGTGATGGGAGGCAGGTGGCCGTATAGTTGGTGTCTTGTGGGGTGTTGCCGCCAGAACTTGTTCAATATTGCTCCCAGCATTCTTGCGCAATTGCCGTGTAGCTTCTCCTCCAGCCGTTTTGTTAGCGTCCATGTAGTGCATCCATACAGCAGTATCGATACGACAGCTGCCTGGAAGAAACTATGACAGTCTATTTCGATCCATTTATCTTATTTCTTTTAAAAAGGTTTCAACAAGTAGTTTAACATGATCAGCAAGTGCTTCTATCCCGGATTTTATATAATTAGGTTTGGAATATTAAAAACAATACAGGTCCCAAGACTGATCCCTGACGAAGACTCGAAGTTATATTCTGTGCTTATGAATAATTTGTAACATTTTTTTATATTTCATTGTGCAATCAGGCAAAAAATAACTTACAATATTCATTATTCTTAAAAAAATTACGTAACTTTCTCATATTCACTTGTAAACGATAACGAAATACCCTCTAAAAGGCCTTGCCAAAATCCAAATATATATCTGCATAATCCCCTTTCATCAAACATTCATTTACTTTATGAATACTTTCCAAAACATTTGATAATGTTTATTTACCATTGACGAAATCATGTTGATTTCTATTCATATCTTTCCCTATAAAATTTTATACGTGATTTCTAATTGATTTTTTAAAACTTTCCACAAAATACATGTTAGAGAAACTGGATGGTAAAACTGTTTAAGTGTATCGAACCTTTTTATGCAATGATATTGCAACAGCTGTTTTACAAATTCATCGAATCATTTCATATTTTATAAATTACTCAAGTAATTTATTTATTGTCTTGATAAAGCTTTCATTTGGTAAGTACTTTAGTATATGAGGATATATTTTATCAGGTCCCAAATCTTTAACACCCTGTCGGTGGGGCTTAGAATAGAAAGAGTTCAAATCCTCGACGAGACTGATTGCATTTCACATAGCTCTAATACCCTTGGGGAAGGTATGAATCCAATTATTCTCCCTCCAGCTATGGGGAAATAGTAGGGCAGACTAGGTTCTGCAGTCTTGCTGAGGCAACTAGTCTAGGAGAAAGAAAAACAGTGAATTCAAACCTGTTAAACTCCGCTTAAAAAGTGACCTTGTGCCATATCCTGCCCGAGCGGAGGGGTTGGGTAAATATGATAAAGACAATCCTCATAGCAGAGGGATATACCCCCTTAAAAAAAGAGGGTGTTCTGGTTATAAGATCAAACTGCATCTGATTACAGCTATGAAGCAAAATTTGTCTTTTATCTCGCGCTCTAACTATTCGTTTAATGACAAAAATATCTACCTCTTAATTATTCACTTATATATATATATATATATATATGGTTGGAGGCTCGGCTTGGTGTTTCAGTCAACCGGGTTTCGATCCCAGCTGCGGGGAGATGCCGTCTAGCCACACTGATGAGTTCTGATAGAACGAAACAGATCTGTCTGTGGATGACAATAGATATATATACTCCCCTACCCCCGTAGGGTTGAGTTCTCTAGCGAAGAAGTAATCGTGTTGCCATTAGCGCCTTTGCAAGTCTCTTCGTATTTGAATTGAGATCTCGGCGGCCGTTTGAACGGATGTATGTAAACAATAGTAATTGTGATTCATAACCGTTTAGAAATGTGCTTCTTAGCTAATTTCTCCTTGTAGCTGGATGGTTGGAGGCTCGGCTTGGTGTTTCAGTCAACCGGGTTTCGATCCCAGCTGCGGGGAGATGCCGTCTAGCCACACTGATGAGTTCTGATAGAACGAAACAGATCTGTCTGTGGATGACAATATATATATATATATATATATATATATATATATATATATATATATATAAAGATTTGACAAAAACTAACCCCAAAAAGTTGATATACCATTAAACAAAATAAGCCAACTAAACCAATATTTTTACAAAGATCAAACTTGGATAATGACTGTTTTGTCTTTAGCTCTTATTTTATTTCAAGAAATTGTTTTTGTTCTTGGTTTTGTTTTGTTTTTGTTTTTGTTTTTTGTTTTTTTTTTGTTTTTTTTTGCTTTGTTTTTGTTTTTTGTTTTTGTTATGTAGAAGAATGTCCCGATAGAGAACCGTGTGATTTGAACACGGATCTCTTGCCAACTAACACAAGTGTTGAAATGGAATGTGCTACTGAAGTTCACGGAACTAGAAATAATAGATATAAAAAATAGGTCAGTTAGAGGTCTGACAGGTGCGTATGCAAAATAGATGTGAAATATAACATAGCGAATTAGTATTGTTTATGATACCAGACACAGTATTCGGTATCATACAACAGTGAAGAGATTTTAAGTATTGCCAAAATTACCCACCCCGCTCAAGGAACTTTACAAGAATGATAACGAGAAATAGTTTCGAACATTATAAAGTTTTTTTGTTTTTTTTTTTGCTTTTGTTGTTGTTGTTTTTATCTTTATTTTATTTATTTTTTGTAACCTTCTCATAAGAATTTTTCTGTAGTAGAAAAAAATCATCCTAAATATTTTCTAAATAAAATCAATAAATAACTAACCTTGTACAGGTTTTACCTGCAATTTTTCTATAACACTAATTCCACTGTGTAAGAAACGTTTGGTTCTTAGATAGTACGTGTTGTTTCTTTATTGCTTATGTTTTAAAAGTATAGAAAATGAATATTATTTCCTTCAGGCTTTGTTTTTGTTCTCTCGATACTACTATGTAAGAAACATTTGGTTCCTAGATAGTATGTATTGTTTCTTTATTGCTTATGTTTTAAAAGTATAGAAAATGAATATTATTTCCTTCAAGCTTTGTTTTTGTTCTCTCGATACTACTATGTAAGAAACATTTGGTTCCTAGATAGTATGTATTGTTTCTTTATTGCTTATGTTTTAAAAGTATAGAAAATGAATATTATTTCTTTCATGCTTTGTTTTTGTGCTCTCGATACTACTATGTAAGAAACATTTGGTTCTTAGATAGTATGTATTGTTTTTTTATTGCTTATGTTTTAAAAGTATAGAAAATGAATATTATTTCCTTCAAGCTTTGTTTTTGTTCTCTCGATACTACTATGTAAGAAACATTTGGTTCCTAGATAGTATGTATTGTTTCTTTATTGCTTATGTTTTAAAAGTATAGAAAATGAATATTATTTCCTTCAAGCTTTGTTTTTGTTCTCTCGATACTACTATGTAAGAAACATTTGGTTCCTAGATAGTATGTATTGTTTCTTTATTGCTTATGTTTTAAAAGTATAGAAAATGAATATTATTTCTTTCATGCTTTGTTTTTGTACTGTCGATACTACTATGTAAGAAACATTTGGTTCTTAGATAGTATGTATTGTTTTTTTATTGCTTATGTTTTAAAAGTATAGAAAAGGAATATTATTTCCTTCAGGCTTTGTTTTTGTTCTCTCGATACCACTATGTAAGAAACATTTGGTTCCTGGAGATCATGCATTATTTCTTAGTTGTTTATCTTGTAAAAGTATAGAAGATGGCTATTATTTGTTAATAAAATTTGCTTTTCTGTTCTGAATAAGGAAATTCAGAATTAGAGAAATTTCTAAGCAAAAACTGACAAACTTGCACATTTTAATTTATAAAAGCTCAGAAGGAAACAACAAATAAATCAAAATTTGCATGAATTCGAACAAGATTAATTAAAAAAAAAAAAGGGAACAAAGACGTTTCGAAAGTTTTGGAAGTGTAGAGTACTTCTTCATCACCATTACTCCAAGGTCTACTCTAATCTGGATTAGTAGTACCAGCGAGGTTCCGACCTATCGGTCAAATAGAACTCTTAAATCATTTCCAATCATTGAAACCATTCAACTGTGTGCAAACGAATGAATAATGTTTGATAGTACTATTAGCGTTTGATAAGAATACTTAAAACTATTAAGTGTCCTGGATATGACACTAAACTGCATCTGTACAAGGTTAGTTATTAATTGATTTTATTTAGAAAATATTTAGGATGATTTGTTCTACGGTAGAAAAATTCGTATGAGAATGTTACAAAAAATAAATAAAATAAAAACAGTTCAGAAATAATATTTTCTACTACGGAACAAGAAAAAAAATTGTCACTGCGTATATCTCGTGCCATTAATGTTTGACGATATAGTTTGATTTGTTTAGGTTTTATCATATTTACCCGACCCCTCCGCCCGGGTAGGATATGACACAAGGTCAATTTTTTAAGCGGAGTTTAACAGGTTTGAATTCACAGTTTTTCCTTCTCCTAATACTAGTTGCCCCACCAAGGCTGCAGAACCTAGTCTGCCCTACTATTTACCCATAGCTGGAGGGAGAATAATTGGATTCATACCTTTCCCAAGGGTATTAGTGCTATGTGAAATGCAATCAGTCTCGACCAGGATTTGAACTCGTGTCGCCGTGTCCATTCCCTACGAGGATAACCATTACACCACGGTTTGTTTGGGTTTGTTTGGGTTTTATGGCAAATCAATTGTTGGTTGTTAAAAGCCAAATTCCGTTTATACACATATGTCAAATATATATGATTTGTAAACAAATTTTTTATAGCATTTTTAAACGAGTCTGAGCATATTTTTTTAATACAATTAAAGGGTTTCAAATATTTTTATGTAACACTAATTTTTCGATTCAACACAACTCGTTCATTGACAGGGGTGTCCTCTTGGTGTAATGGTTAAAGCGATGGACTGCGGAATCGTAGTACGCGAGTTCGTACTCCAGTCGCGCTATTACGTTCACTTTCGCGCAAATACCCTTGGGAAAGGTATGAACCCCCGTATCCTCCTAATTATGTGTTAAATAGTATCACTACTGTTCTTCTAGGAGAATTGCTTTGGCATTAAATAAACTACTAAGGTTGATATGCCATTAAACAAAGAAACCAAACCAAACTCATTCATTGGCACACGGTTGCAAGTATTCTTATGTATCAATAACAATTCAATTAAACACCATTCATTTATTTACGAATAGTTAAATGTCAAACAGTTCTATTTCAAGCAATTCATTGGTCTTTTGTTTGCATTTATTTTAAATCACAAACAGTTCTATTTGATCCATAGATAGAACCCTTTCAAGTGCTTCCACTCTTGACCAGAGTGGGCCTGATAGCAATAGCAATGAAAGGGTACTCCACATTACCCAGAGCTCCAGCGTTACTGGATCCTTACCACCAGATTGTTTCGTGTCATATGCAGGACACTCGTTGGGAGGGTCTCAACCCCTCTGCAGAAATACAATCGGTGTATTCTACAGCCCCAGCAGACTTGGTAGAGGTTTATTTTTAATATGTTTTTTTTTCGAATAGAAATAATTTTTAAAAAGTTCTGTTTGACTCATTGATGGGTCTTTAATAACTATTACCATATCGGTTTACAGTGAACCTCAGAGTAATGGCAATTAAGAGGTACTCCACTCCAGATCAGAAGCATCTCCATCACATTTAGTTTAAAGTCCTATTCAGGACACTCCTTTTTCTAAGGTGGGGGGGGTCTTAACCCTCTGCAGAGATGTAGTTGGTATATTCTACAGCCCCAGCCGACTCTGCCTCGTTGGGAAAGTCTTACCCCTCTGCAGATATGTTGTTGGTATATTCTACAGGTCTAGCTGATTTGGCTGACCATTTGGTTTGCCGTAAAGAAGTCCATAGAGAAAGATGATCCCTTTTCTTGGATTGCTAACGATGAGAAGCACTTAACAGTTATCATCGTAAGAAATGAAGTCAGAGACCTTCATTCAAAATCTAGACAAGTCTGTTGGCGTTTATTTGCGCTAATGCTCTTCGGAAAGTAATGAATCGATCTGTTCTCCTTCCTGTTATAGGTGAATAGCAGGAGAGACCGGGGTCTTTATCTTTAGTAAGAAACCGATCTATGAGAAGGAAAGCTAAATTCAACCCAGCCGTACCATGCTTAATAATTGACCTTGTATCGCAACCTCATCGTGGTGGAGGGGTTGGGCTAATACAACAAGTAAAGTTTATATTTGTGTCTGAAAACATCATAGTATTTTGAAAAGAACAAAACGTTTGTCATAAACTAGTTTTAACTTCGCTAAATGTAGCTCAAGGTCAGAAATACGGAGCACTTAGTAAGATTCAAACTCACTATCAATAATTTTTCTTCATTCTGGGCTTTCGGACAATCGTCTTCATTTTTATTTTTATATTCACAACGTTTAGGCCGATGTGTCCTCCGGCCTTCTTCTGGTATTTCTTGTTGAACTCGGGAGCCTATACGGAACTTCGAAACACGTCCTTTATTCAATCCACAGGGTCGCTGGCTCTGATTCCGTTAACTGTAACCGTTAACCCTAACCATGGATTAAATAACAGACGCGGTTCGACATTCTGTATAAGTTCCCGAGTTCAACAGGAAACACCGGAAGAAGGCTGGAGGACACATCAGCCGAAACGTTGTGAATATAACAATAAAGATGAAGACAATAGTCCGAATGTCCTGAATGATAAAAATCATCAAGCTGCGTCTCAGAAATTCAGAAAACTCACCACCAATGTTTCCCAATCTAGCTATCCAATCGTTAAAATATGACAGGCATCCAGGAATATTGTATTAATTTCAGCTATATTAGCATACGGTGTCCCGCAAAAGTTTTAACCCCTTAAGGTAATTTTTCATTTCGACTTGGATTTCGAAGTCATATAAGAGGCAATAAGATTCATAAATATATTGTATATATTGTATATATATATATATATATATATATATATGTATTGCATATATTGTATATATTGTCCTTTCGACAGGTATTTCGAAGCCATACAATCGGCAATAGGATCTAAATAGTTTATAGATTTTATAACGAGATTTTTCTCAGACTTTATAAGTCCTTCTGTGAAATATTTTACCACTTGTTAATTTAAAATTAATTAAAAACACAGATTTCATAGCCAGGTGGCAAAAGTATGTACCAGATGTGAACCGGGAAGTACTTTCAGTGACGTCCATGTGTTAGATATAAGCCTGAAGTAAAGAAATCTCTGAATATTCATTCTATATTTTATCATCTGTGAGGTACATAACTTTAAAAAAAGCACTCAAAAAATAGAAAAGAAAAGGTTAAACGTCAAATAGAAACTTACATCCTCCGCTTCCTCCACTTGAGCTTTGATCTGGAATTTTAAAAAAATGCTAATTTGAAGTATTTCCTAATTAGGATCTTATTATGAATTACTATTAATATATACCAATAATTAAAAAGGCTTATTTTTTCCATAATAGATACGTGGTGTCTTCAATAAGTTTCCAGACTTTTTTGTACAGGCATTTAAGATTCTCGTAGACTCTTGAAAATTCAGTATGTCATTGTTATACATCTTATGAGATGACTGACCAATTTTTATGATTTCAACTTCAAATGAACAGCTACAGCAGCAATTGGAATACTCCCTACTAAACCCTGATTGTCACAGCTGATAAATTTCAAAAATGCAATGTAGACGCGAGGACACTCTAGAAGAACGATATGCAATAAAATTATGTTTTAAACTTGGAAAAAATGCCACAGAAACGTATGGAATGCTTCAGACTGCTTTTCGATCACCTTGCATGAATCGAGCATCAGTTTTTGAGTGGCATAAGAGATTCAAGGAAGGCAGGGAGTCTGTGAGAGATGATGAGAGCTGTGGGAGGAGTAAGGAAGTCAATACACCAGAGTTGATTGGCCAAAGGGTTAGAGTTAGGGTTACTATGTTGATGTTTTAAGGGAGTTCAGGAAGAGATTCCGTCAGAAGAGGTCAGCCCTCTTCAAATCGGGTCAGTGGCATTTTCACCAGGACAATGCACCAGTCAACAATCTCATCCTTGTCACAGACTATTTGACCAAGATGGGCATCAAGACAGTTCCTCAGCCTCCCTCTAGTCCAGACCTTGCTCCCTGTGACTTTTGGTTATTCCCTAAGCTTAGAGTCTGTCGTCATGAGACAATTGAGGAGATGAAAGAGGCTGTGACGAAAGTCATTGACACGCTCACACAAGAGGATTTACATGGGTCCTTCGAGAAGTTGTTGGAACGGTACAACAAGTGCATTGCATCCGGAGGAGATTACTTCTAAGGGGACTAGAGTTTCATGCGTGTACTATCAATAAAAAGTGCCCATACGAAAAAAGTCTGGAGACTTATTTAATGATCCTCGTATAATTCAATTCAATTCAAAATATTTATATATATATATATATATTAGTATTCTTTGGTCCTGTTAAACCGGAGTTGGGAGTAATTCCATAAGGACAAGAAATTATTCATGAGTGAATATTTAAATTTTCCTGGTAAAGAGTGCAACAATATAACAATAATACAGTGCAATAAATGCTTTAAGAAAAACTACAAAACCGGTCACATAGGATTATAAATTTATTTCCATCCTGTTACGCATTTTTGAAATTTTCAAAAAACACGAAAAAAAATTAACAGGACTTCTTCAGATCTTTTAGATAAAAAAAACATTTTTTTTTATAATCCTATGTGACCGGTTTTGTAGTTTTTCTTAAAGAATATATATATATATATATATAGAGAGAGAGAGAGAGAAAGATAGATATTGATATAGATGCACAACAGAACAAAATTTTGAGCGCCCATTCTGCATTTCTTAAAACAAGTATCTTAAATTATTTATATCTTTTTAAAGAAAAAAGTTCAGTTATTACAGAATATTCTCTTTAATTTTTCAGTATTTCTCCCGCCTTTCTCTTCATATACATTCTCTTCTTCCAACCAAAACTTCAAATTTGGACTCGTCTGTCCGCGATATAATTGCTAAGTTATGAATATTTTGTATGAGGACGTTATATTTTGTTTTCGTCTTTAATCCCTCCACAGAGTTTTTGAGATTACCAAAGTTAAATATGAATAAAAGTTCGAAATGTTAATTCAGCACTGACTAATGTTGCAACATTAGCGCCTTTTCTACGAGTGAACTAAGACAGAATTTCGCGTGTTCGATAATGTTTCCCACGGCGAGGTTACAACAGGGTACACTTATTACTTAAGATGTAGTGATACACGTATGAATCTGTTCGAGCACGTGGCGGTACAACAGTATATTTGGTGTGTAACGGTAAAAGAAAAACGTAATTAGAAGAAAAAGCAGACACAGAGTCTATTGGACGGCCAGTTGATCTCTGGTAAGTCAGGCTAAAGCATTTGTTGTGGGTCAGCCAGTCACAGGTGAATGACTACGGAAATGACTAAAAAAAAAAAAAAAACGGGAGGTCCCAAATCCTCTGCGCAGGTGAGGAACCACCGGAAACGGATATGTTCTTCCTCGGACACCCGGCGGAAATAAAGGGACGACATGGATTTGAACGTCATTTGGCTCGGAGACATGACAAGGTAAAGACGCAAGTGAACACTAGCCATGACAATGTGAAGACAGTCGCCAGTTGTGGCCCCCGTTTTGGGGTCGGATCCGAAAAGGGAGACGCGCCAAACATGCACCTGTGAAAACGAAGCCAGTAAACAAACATGCTAGAACTACAACAGAAAACCAGGAAGAAAATTCAAGGTCTGTCTCTGCTCTTTTTCTCCTCACGACGTGTTTCCTTTGGTTCAGCTAATGCGGGCGACTCAGTTTTCATACGCTTTTTCTTTCTCCCAGTGACTACTTAAAAATTGTAGTTGCGAACAAACTTTTCTACAAGTGAACTTAGACATTATTTTGTGTGTTCGTTAACGTTTCCCACTGTGAGGTTACAACAGGGTCCAACAACTCCTTAAGACGTAGCGATACACGCAAAAATCTGTTCGAGTACGTGGTGGTACAACCGTACATTTGGTGCGTAATGGTACCACGCCATATTTGGTGTTGTAACCTTACAACTGTCCAAGTTGGTACCATTATAGGACATCCTGACCTCTCTTCTATCGAGTCATTTTAGAATGAATTGGATTGAAGCATTCGAAAATAATCCATCCCTTTCCTAAGGATACTAGTCTGAAATCGAACGTAATAGTGTTGCTGGAGTTCGAACTCATACAATACACTGTCGCAATCAAGCACGTAAACCACTAGGTGACAGAAACTCCCCATAGATAGATAGATAGATAGATATAAATATACTTAGATAGATAGATATATAGATAGATAGATAGAAATATACTTAGATAGATAGATAGATAGATAGATAGATAGATAGATAGATAGATACTTAGATAGATAGATAGATAGATAGAATGATTTCTCAAAAATAAGAAAACTACAAAAGACTAAAAAGAACCTTTGTAATAGAAAGTGTAAAAATAATAGACAATGCAAGATTACATAAAAAATAATAAAACTTACGGCTGCTTCCTTGATGTGCATCTACAAAAGTATAAAAAAAATTAGTGACGTTAAAATTGCATCAAATATATAAAGTTAAAATCAAATGTTTGAATATAGAAAAATGTGTCAAAAATATTGTAAAAAAAAAAAATGAATCTTACTATTACTGTTGCTGCTGCTACTGCTGCTGCTTCCTTTCTTTTGAGACGATGAACCTAAAGGATAAAAAAAAGGTTTATACTATTTCGACCAATAATCTTTGTTTAATAAACCCAACATGGGGAGGGTCATCAGTTTGCCTGCGAGATTAATTGATACTGATATATGCATACATATGTATACTTACTGATATATATATATATATATATATATATATATATATATATAAACAAAAGTGATGAGACAAATTGGAATATCACTTTTATATAGTTTATTTTCATACTTTGATTCGTCTCAACTAGATTCGACCTAAGGTCATCGTCAGCAGAAAAAGGTACAGTTTGAAAAAAAAATGGCGACACACACACACACACACACACACACACACACACACACACATATATATATATATGTATATATATATATATATATATATATATATTAAAAAACAGTACAAAATAAAATGCGTAACTTACCGCTGCTTCCAGAATGTGAACCTATAATGTAAAGAAAATCAATAAAAAGTTTAAAATATAAAAAAACAAAAGAAAATAAAAACGTATACAAGTAACGAAATAAACAATAGTATATATATATATATATATATATATATATATATATATATGTGTGTGTGTGTGTATATATATATATGTGTATATATATATATATGTGTGTATATATATATATGTGTATATATATATATGTGTATATATGTGTATATATATATGTGTATATATGTGTATATATATATGTGTATATATATATATATATATATGTGTGTGTATATATATATATATATATATTTCGGAACCATTTCTTCGTTGAGGCATATTTAAATAAATATTACAGACATCTTTTATCTACATATTATTGTTTCGACCTTTTTAAATCGCTGTATTGATGTTATGATATCCGGTTGAATTGGCTAAGAAATAAAGAAATATGTAAACTAAGGATAACTATGATATTTAATCAAATATATATATATATATATATATATATATATATATATATATATATATATATATATATGAACAAAAGTGATGAGATGAATTGGAATATTTCTTTAATATGATTTAGTTTTTGATTGTTCTAAAATACTTTCGGGCCCAGTTGGATGGGACTGTTGAATTACCGACTGCATTTCTGCAGAGGTGTAAGACTTCCCCAACGAGTGTCTTGGATATGACACGAAACAATCTGATGGTGAAGCTTCAGTAATGCTAGAGCTTTAGGGAATGCGGAATACTCATTTATTGCGATCACTCCCAGTTCCACTCTAGCCATGAGTGGTATCAGCTGATAGAGTCCTATCTACGGCTTAAATAGAAATAAACAGTGTAATTACGCTAAACTGAATTTGTTTGAAATAGAACTGATTTGATATTCAACAGTATGTAAATACATGACTGATGTTTAATTGAATTGTTTGTGATATATAACTATACTCGGAACCATTGAACATTTTTGACTAAACAGAATACCTTGAAATAGAGCTGTTTTTAACATTTAAACCCTGCACTTATACTAAATTGTTTGAAATAGAACTGTTGACATGTATTAAAATAGATTTGGCATTAAATAACCTACAATGGTTAATATGGCAAACCAAACCAAATCCTATATATTTAATGTATTTTTATAAAAAGTACTTGGCATTAAATAATATATAATGATTGATATGCCAAAAACCTTGGCCATTGGCCAAAGAGTAGAGTGTTCGACAATGGTCCTGGAGACCAGGGTTCAATCCCAGGTCGAATCATACCAAAGACTCAAAAATGGTACTTGATCCCCCCTTGTTTAACACTCACCATTATAAGGTACGGATGAAGAGCAAAATGGAGCAATCCAGGGAAAGGAGTAGCGGTTTAATAGCTATTGAAAAGGGTGCCTTCGGGTCATCATCGACAACCTTCGCCAACTTTACTTATATATGTATAAAGAGAACTTGGCATTAAATAACCTACAACGGTTGATATGCCATAAAACCCAACCAAACTAAATCATATATATTTGATATATATGAATAAACAGGGTTTGGTATTCAATAACCTGCAAGGGTTGATGCGCCATAAAATCAGACCTATCAAATAGTTTCGAAACTACGTCAAAAGAGATAACGTTTACGAAGAAAAAGTTTTTTTAAAACCTTTTTTAAGATAATCGACGACAGATTAACTAGTGACGTCGAATATTCATTTATGAATGAAAATAATAATCCGATATCTAAGTGTTTTTTAATGACTTTCATATCACTGTTGTCAAGCGATATGACAACTGACCTCTTCATAAGCCAGAGAACGGTGAGTTTAGAATTCACCGAGATGCTCAGTTTGTTTATTTCTTTACTCAGGTGTTTATAAGTCAACCCAAATCTATCTATCCTATTCCAAAACAGCTCCATACATAGTTACGGGTCGTAATGGCTGAAGGGGCGAGATTGCGGGCTCAAAGTAAGCGAGTTCGAAATCCAGTCACGCTTCTATGTTCACTTTTTGCCCAGTCGGTTGGGACTGTAGAATACACCGACTACACCTCCACATAGGGGTAAGACCCCTCCCAAATAAGTGTCCTGGATATGACACTAAACGATCTGATGGTCAGGTTCCAGTGATGCGGGGACTTTGGGGAATGAGGAGCACCCCTTCATTGCCATTGCTCCCAGATCAACTCTGGCCAGGCGTGGTAGCACCTGATAGGGTCATATCTATGGGTTAAATAGAATTAACGGCATACTTACGCTAAACTGAATTGCTTGAAATAGAAATGTTTTTGAAACTAAAACCGTACTTACATTTAAACTGTATACTTATGCTAGACTGACTTATTTGAAATGGAAATGTTTTTTGACGTTGAAACCGTACTTACACTAAACTGATTAGTTTAATATAGAACTGTTTTAAGATTTAACTATGTGTAAACAAAACTTGAACTTATACTAAACTGAATTAGCTCAATTAGAACTGCTTGACTAAACTTAAAACTGCGTACTTATCCTGAACTGAATTGTTTGATTAAACTGAATAGGTTGAAATAGAAATGTTTCTGACGATTAAACCGTACTTGCATTTAAACTGTGTGCTTATGCTAAACTGAATTATTTGAAATGGAACTGTTTTTTGACATTGAAAATACACTTACATTAAACTGATTTGTTTAATATAGAACTGTTTTAACATTTAACTGTGTGTAAACAAATTCTGTACTTATACTAAACTGAATTGTTTGAAATAGAACTATTCTCATAAACATGGATTTGGCGTTAAATAACCTACAAAGGTTGATATGCCATAAAACCCAACCAACCAACCAACCAACCTACGTTCACTTTCGAACTAATACCCTTAAGAAAGACATGATCACCCAGCTATGGGTTGGATAGTATCAGAGCTGGGTTTTTTTTTGTTTTGTTTTTGTTTTGTTTTGTTTTGTTTTTTGGGGGGTTTTTTGTTGTTGCTTTTTTTTGTTTGTTTTTTGGTTTTTTGCTAAGGATTACATTAGCATTAAATAATCCAAGAAGCTCTCGATAAAAAAGTAAACAAAGGAATAATTCTGTGTTTAACTCATTTGGAGTTGAGTTTTCAAACGTTTAATCCATTTAAAATTGAGTGTTTCTATTATCGCTGTTGTATTGTCCAGTCTTTTTTCACTTGTTTCTATGATGGGGAACTTGCATCTCTGCTTAAACAAATCGTGAAAGTTTGAACGGAAATGTTTAAGTTTGTTGAAATCCAATGATGAGCTTCTGCGCACATACACACACACACAAACGTGCACGCGCACACACAGACAGACACATACAGACACACGTATGTGCACACACACACGAACACATACAGACGCACGTATGTGCTCACACACACATACGTATGTGGACACACACATACGCGCACACACATACGGACACACACAAACACACACACTCACTCATATATATGTATATACTAAGAAAATAAAATTGTACTTTGTCATTTTTTTGGCTACCCATTAATACTATTATACATGGATACATACATATACGTTACCTCTATGTCCACATACACACACCCATACAGATATACTCGCAGCCACATATATGTAAATACATTTACGCAACGCTAATACACATACTCATAGAGATATGCAGCACCTACACGTATATGTGGGGAGGGTTGCCTTTGACATAGTGGTTATTTTTCTGGACTGTGACATCATAGTGTTACATTATGTCAGGTAGTACAGAGTGCTTTTTAGCTTAAATAAACAAAATCACCAGTCGGTCTTCCCCCAGACAAAGTAAAAAGAAGTTCCAGAGTAGCGGCCATCTTTTGAAGATCATGCTAGCCTGTCAGATAATTTTGGCGGATGATTTTGAATTGTAAATGAATATCATTTCTATGGGAGGTAATAGAACATTCGACCGTCAGAGAAAGTTGGCTACTTGGGAACCGTATGAGTTTAGGTGAATCTGACCATCAACCCGGACACTCATAAAGTTTTCTTTTCCAAACTGAAGAGTTTAATTGGTATCAGTAGCGAGCAACAAGAAATGCCTGATCTCTCTCTCTCTCTCTCTCTCTCTCTCTCTCTCTCTCACGCTCTCTCGCTCACTTTCCCTCTCTCTTTATGTATCTATCTATCTATCTCTTGGCAAGTCTCCTGACGGTATTTTAATGATCGGCTCACACAGGTGTTTCATGAGTTGGTTGGTTTGGTTTGTTGGGTTTTATGACATATCAACCTTTGTAGGTTATTTAACGCCAAATCCATTTTTATGTAAATAATCTGTTCTATTTAAAACAATTCAGTTTAGCATAAGTACACAGTTTAATGGTCAAAAACATTTCCATTTCTAACTATTCAAGCAGTTGTATGTAACAATTCGGTTAAGTGTAAATACAGTTTTAATGTCGAAAAACAGTTCTATTGAAAATAATTCAGTTAAGCATCAGCCTGCAGTTTAAATGTAAATAGGGTTTAATTGTAAAAGTCATTTCTATTTCAAACTATTCAGTTTTACTCAAACAATTCATTTTAGCATAAGTATGCTATTAATTCTATTTAACCCATAGATAGGACCCTTATCAGGTGCTACCACTCCGGGCCAGAGTGGACCTGGGAGCAATGGCAATGAAGGGGTACTCCGCATTCCCCAAAGCTCCAGCAATGCTGTAACCTCACCATCAGATTGTTTAGTGTCATATTCAGGACACTCATTGGGGGAGGGTCTTACCCCTCTGTGGAGGTGCAGTCAGTGTATTCTACAGTCCCAACTGACTGGGCAAAAAATGAACATAGAAGCGTGACTGGGCAATTCATGAATTGGATTTCATAAGATAAGTTACTTCAGAGTTCATCCTTACTTTCCCAGCATTCCTCCCTCGTCTATTCTTAATTCTAATAATCTATAACAAATAATTTGCCCACAGTTATATATGATCAAGTATTCCGATCTAATACTAAGGTTTAGGTTTATTCGTTTAATGGCATATCAACCTTTGTAGGTTATTTAATGCCAACGCCATCCTCCTTGAAGAACAGTAGTGGTACTATTTAACCCATAGCTGAGAGGATAAGGGGATTCATACCTTCCCAAGGGTATTGTCCGAAAGTAAACGTAATCGCGTGATTGGAGTTCGAACTAGCTTTCTACCATTCAGCAGTCGATTGCTTTAACCATTACAACACGAGGACACCCTACTAATACTAACAATTTTCAAAAAGATCGTTCCCCTCCTAGAGGTGACCCTTATTGTTACAACCACTTCTGTTGAGATGGCCCAGTCAGCTGGAGCTGCAGGATAGATCGACTGCATCTAGGCAGAGGGGTATGATTCCCCCCACAACGAGGGTCCTGGATATGACTCTAAACAATCAAATGGTGAGGCTCCAGTAATTCTGGAGCTTTCGCGAATACATTTATTGCCATCGCTCCCAGGTCCACTCTAGCTCGTAATGGTAGCACCGAATAGGATACTATCTGTGGGTCAATAGAATTAAGCAGTGTAATTACGCTAAACTGAATTGTTTGAAATAGAACTGTTTATTTGTATAAAACTGAATTTGGCATCAATAACCTACAATGGTTGATATCCCATGACGAAACCAAACAGAACTAAACTTCGGGTTAGAGTGGACCTGGAAGTTAAGGCAATCAAGGTGTGACTCTTGACTCTCCAGAGCTCAAGGACTTGGACCCCACCACCGGATGTAGTTTGGTATCAAACCCAGAAAACTATTTTGGAGGGTAACTTTTCCCTCTGCAAGAGATACAGTTGGTTTATTCTATACCTCACTGGCAGGACAGAGGTGTGATTCAAACACTTAGACACACATCGGGAACTTTGGCCGTACACTAACAGTTTCGCGGAACTTCGACAGTACACTCACAGTTTCACGGACTTTATCAACCAAACGCAATATTGTCGAAAGTGAACACAGGAAAAATGTTCGCTTTAAATCCGCCTTTCGGAAGTCGGAAGAGTCTTATGCGAAAAATGTTCGTCCTTGGTAAATAACATAACACAAAGAAATGGATGTTTGAAAGAGAGTAAAGTATAACGCCCTCATTTTAACTGCAAAGACCGTTGTTTCTCAGTACAGTGTTACCACCTGGCGAATACTCTACCATAGTAAGTAAATTCTGTCCCCTTATCATTACAATTAACTATTTGAAAATACTTAGGTATAAGCCATAAACAACTTTCTGTCTGCAATAAATGACCATTGATATTGCTGCCTGGAAAAATTAATCTTTGAATTGCTACAAAAAATAACAAATATAAGCTATTTAATGTGATGTTTCCTCTTAGGAAAAGGAGATCTTATGGATGTTGGATTTACAATTTGATCTTGTCAATTTGGAACTTTACCCTTTCTGAAATTAATACTGAAGTGGGTTATGTAATCATAATTGATTCAGGACTTGATACCAATCATTTGTGAGTTAACTGGTACTAGACCCTTTTCATAAGTTCATTTTCTGTATTATTGTCTAATAAATCGCGTCTTCCAACTTTAACTCCTATTTTGACTGGGTCTTGATAAATCAAAAGAATGTTTGTATTTAGAAGTATTAAAAATGGATATAAATTATAAGATCCCTCCAAATAATATCAAATTCATTATTAAAAAAAAGGGAGACTTACTGTCAGAAGATGAACCTGTAAAAAAGAAAAAAAAAATATCAAAATCTTTCAACAAATGAAAACAAAATTGTCAACATTTATTCGATGTATCATTAACATCTCAAAAGTTGTTTATATGACTTAAGTCAGTTTTTGCATCAGCTTTGTTTCTTACTATATTCAGCCAGTCCTTCTACAACCTTCTTTACATGCACAATCTGGGATGAAATAGAGGGCACACTTTTTTTAGAGAGAGAGAGAGGGGGGTGGAGAGTGAGAGAGAGAAGCGTCACAAACACAAAATGGTTTAATGCCCTATCATGCTTCGTGGTGTAATGGTTATCGTCGTTGGAAATGGACACGGCGACACGAGTTCAAATCCTGGACGAGACTGCATTTCACATAGCACTAATACCATTGGGAAAGGTATGAATCCAATTATTCTCCCTCCAGCTATGGGTAAATAGTAGGACAGACTGAGTTCTTCAGCCTTGGAAAGGCAACTAGTCTAGGAGAAGGAAAACTGTGAAACTCCAGTTAAACTCCGTTAAAAAATTAACCTTGTGTCATATCCTACCCGAGCAGAGGTGTTGGTAAATAGGATTATGCTTTGTGGGTTACTTAATGCCAAAGCCTTCCCCGTAGAAGAACAGTTGTGGTACTATTCAGCACCTAATTAGAGGGATAAAGGGGTTCATAACTTTTCCAATGATATTACTTGAATGGTTTGTGAAATGTGAAGTACGAACTGCAGCTGTTTTATAAGGTGCGACTTTCCAAATTTGTTTAAAACAACATTCAAAATGTTCACTTATGTTTAGACACAAATTTGTATCATTCAAGAGCAATGAGAAGATTGAATGTGTGTGAATATATATATAAATATATACCATAGGACCAACGTTTTGTGCTGTAAAGAAAGAAGTCCGCAGAAAAAGAAATACTCAAACTCGAAGGTAAGGGGAGAAAATATAACAGTCGTTTATTATTTAGCTATGATCGCTGCAACTCGAAAAGTTCATTTTTGTTGCGTCCTTCTTCTCCCTTCCTCTCGGTGGTGACGGGGTGTGGGTGAGAGCTGGCTGTTTGACACACGCCTGTCATAGCAGATAGGTCGTAGCAGACTGGGGTTGGACGGGTTGGGACCTCCGGAACCTTTAACGCACCCGTTTTGACAACTGCCTTCAACTCTGCTAAAATATCATTACTTGTTTTCTTATATAGAGATTTTGGGGAACAAATCGAAGATCCTCGAATGTTCGATGACACTAGTGAAACACGTGATAATACATCTGTGATTATTTTAAAATCACGTCTAACTTTGCAGGTCATTCTGCCCGCACTCACTAGTCTCGTGACACCTTCACTGATTGACGACAGAGCCCGTCCGTAATATTACATATATATATATATATATATGTGTGTGTGTGTGTGTGTGCATTTATATTTTAGTATTAAGACTAAAGTAAAGTTGGCCATCCTATTCGAGGGTGACTCGAATGCTCCCTTTTCAAAAGCTACTAAACCGAGGTGCATGGGAGGATGGTACTCCACTCCTTGATTGCTCCACTTTACCCTTGATCCTTACCTTACAATACAGAGTGTTAAGCAAGGCGAAATCAAGTACCATTTTTGAGTCTTTGGTATGACTAGACCTGGGATTGAACCCTGGTCTCCCAGACCATTGGCGAACGCTCTACTCATTATATATATATATATATATATATAATTGAAAAACCTTAACAAACCGTCATTTGGCTATTATAAATTTACTTCAATAGGCACCTCTCTAAAGAAGACAATTTTTTCTCTCCATTGTTTGATGGCTATCTGATGAAGATGGTCCTCTTTATGGAGGTGCCAGCTGAAATAAATGTATTATAACCAAATGATAGCTGCTTTTTTTTCTTCAATTATATGGAAATTTGCTTCGTTTGAAATTTAGAAATTATCATACATTTAGAGTTTCTGGAGATTTGTAAAAATTCTTTTATATATTTATGTGTGGATTATGGAGGATTAAGGTCTCAGACAGAATTTTTTCCACTCATCTTCGATTGGATATTTTGTTATATATATATATATATATAATGCAATTAGAAAGAAACTCAAACCTGGTTAAATTGTCATTAAATATTTATTTCGGCAAAGAATATCATAATACTCTCCGTCTCATCAGATGAATCCACACGTTTAATTTGAGGTTGGACGCCGTTTGGATATATATATATATATATATATATATATATATATATATATATATAAGAGCACGCGCGCGCACGCGCGCGTGTGTGTGTGTGTGTGTGTGTGTGTGTGTGCGAAAATGCGAGCGTTGTAACGCTTATCATTGAAGTATATAGCCTCGAGTCGAATTTAAATATTTAATCATGCTGTTGTTTTACTTCTCTCTTACGCCCTTTGGATGGACATGAATCCATCCCTCCTCTTTCCAATTAGGGGTAAATATTTTGGCAAAATAGACTTTCTGATTTTAGATAAAATAAAGAACCATTTCTCTTTTATTGATTTTAAATCACTGCCTCTTTGCCTATTTTTTATTCTTAATACGATTTGAAAAAAAAAAGATATATTTTTAATATTCTTTTTTAATATAAAAATATTTTCAACACAGCTTCCTTTTTGCCAATGCAATTAATTCACCGATTGGTATTATCATACACAAAAAAAATACATTGTACAGAGAACATTTCAGAGAACAAAACTTATATATTAGGATATAAACGGGATACTCACTACTTTGTTTGTTTGAATATGAGCCTATAAATAAAAAAAGCAGAAATTGTTTGTTAAAATTTGTATCATGTAAAATTATGAGAGATTTAGTTAGTTATTTAAGCAATAAATTATTTCTAGCTAAATTTGGAGTTCAAATTTGGGTGGGGGCTTCGATTTGTAAAAGTCAAGGCGAATAAAACTTGTTTTTCGTAGACGTGTCCCTCAAAGTTTTTAAAATGACGCGTGATAAAAGCATTATTTCAGGAATAATTTACTAAACGTATATAAGACATTCGAGACAGTGGGTGATGGTCCGAGAAAAAGCATCAGAAGAAACAGAAGCAACAAACGAGAGATGAGGTCCTGAAGGAGGTGGCGACCGGGTCAGCAAAGAAAAAATGAATAATTATGCAACTGTCCCTTTCGCCTAGCACGGTTTATAGTCCCTGTCTTTCAAATTAGTTGATGCTAGTCCTATGCTCTCTCTCTCTCTCTCTCTCTCATCTCTCTCTCTCTCTCTCTCTCTCTCTCTTCTTTTTCACCGACTACTGCGAAAAGGCAGTAATAATAAAATTTCGGATTCAGTGTGCTAACAGACAGTGTTTTGTGTTCGTTACTTCTTATCACGCTGAGGTTACCACAGAATCCGACTGAAACATTAGAGGTAGTGCTACACCTATAGGTTATTTTTGGCCCTGGTGTTGCTATAAGGGATAAGAATATCTATAATACATTCTGTGAGTCAGTCCTTAAAACCCTCTGACTCCTATGCCCGTGAAACCCCCAACCTTGCTTTTTTCTTTTCTTAGAGGCTGTTGAATAACAGATTTCATTTAATTGGCAACAGTGATGTAGAAATGAGTATTTATCTCGACGGAATTCAGGCCACCTGGTTTTATACACTTTGAGGCAGCAACACAAAGAATTCTGTAGTTGAGTCAAACAAAGTAGTCTCCCTCCTCGGTAAGTCCCTATAAATACTAAAAGAATCTTCACTTAAACTGGATTACATCCCTTACTTTCCAAAAAGTTCTGTTAATGGTGAATAGATAGCGTGGAGAAACCAAAATATAAAAGAAGGGCACGCAGTCATAGTTCTCTTCGACCTCAACAATGCCATCAAACAGACAGCATCTGGTTCCTCGAGAACACGGGGGTTTTGACCCTAAAATTTTTTGTGTCGTTTGGCACACGATACCATGCCTTGATGTAAGTCTCCATACAACTGCTTCCATTCTAGTTAAGAACTCCTAAATTTAACTTATACCAAAACACTTTTGGGAACATTTCTTCATACACCTCTTTATAATCACTTTCTTGCATCTCATGTCATTTTAGTATTCGTTCTTATGACTTTGCTCAGATAATAAAAGATATTTTGTGAATTGTTTTACATTGTTTAGTGCTTGGAAATATTAAACCATCATACATTTCCTCTGCCACAAGTTTTAAATTGCTTTCATTTCATAATTGAATAATTATAACGGTAAGTCATGGTTGTCAGATTCAACAAATATATAAAGACAATCTTCAAGTTATCTATACTATAGCCCATTCCACTAAAGGTTTATATCCTTGTGAGTACGCATGTGTCATTCATGTGCATCACATTTTCAATTATCCTTACTGTATTCGATGGTTTATAAGACGTAATTTTATTCTAAAAAATATCCCAGAAAACCACCGTACGTTTCATAAGGTCAAGGGTTAGCTTTCCGCTACTTACAAAACGAATTCTAATGCTGCTTTGTCCCTTTGATTAAAGCGCTAACATCTCCACAAATGTAATCAAGGTGACGATCACTTGATCACCACTAACGGCAACTCTTTTTAAAGTTGCCCAGTCGGTTGGGGCTATAGAATACACCGACTGCATCTCGGCAGAGGGGGAAGAACCCCCAATGAGTTTCTTGGATATGACACTAAACTATCTGATGATGGGACTCCAGTAATGCTAGACCTTTGGGTAATGCGGAGGACCTCTTCAAAGCCATCGCTCTTGGGTCCACTCTTTTGGGTAATGCTGAGGACCTCTTCATAGCCATCGCTCTTGGGTCCACTCTTTGGATAATGCAGAGGACCTCTTCATAGCCAACGCTCTTGGGTCTATTCTTTTGGGTAATGCGGAGGACCTCTTCATAGCCATCGCTCTTGGGTCCAATCTTTGGGTAATGCAGAGGACCTCTTCATAGCAATCGCTCTCGGGTCCACTCTTGCCAGGAGTGGTAGCACCAGATAGGGTGCTATCTGTGGGTCAAATAAAACTAAACTGTGGACTTATGCTAAACTGAATTGTTTGAAATAAAACTGTTTTTGACATTGAAATTGTGACCTTATGCTAAACTGATTTGTTTGAAATGAAAGATTTGACATTTAACTGGATGTAAACAAAAAACTCTACATTTGTTAAACTGAATTGTTTGAAATAGAATTGTTTATACGTGAAAAATTGATTTGGCATTAATAATCTACAATGGTTGATGTGCCATAAAACCATACCAAACCAAGCTTTTCAAAGGTAACAATGTATAACATTGATTTTTAAACTTTCTTTTGTTTTACAAATTGACCAAAATATTACAATTAGAATTACTTAGTATAATGATTATATATATATATATATATATATATATATATTATATATATATATATATAATTTAAACACGTTACCCTTTCGCTGTTTTCACCATATTTGTTTACATCTCAAAGTAAGAATTTCTCGTATCAACGAAGGACCATTTCGAGTAGGGATTAAAAAGACTCACCTTTCTAAACGTAAAATATTAGGATTTAATATGGATCTGAATAAATATGAATATCTGAGAATGGCTTGATGATTTGGTTGGCTAAGAAAGTCAGGAGAAAACCCTTCACTTGTGATTTTTTCATGCTGTTCAAACTAAGGTGTGTCTCATAAGTCCATGCACCTTATAAGCCGTCAAATACATGCAATGTTGGTTGATTTTGTTAAATTCAGCTCTTTATCAAAGTCTAAAAGGGTATCAAGAAAGTGGAGAGAGTCGGGTGGAGCAAAAGAAATCTGTAGAGTAAAAGGTAGGTGGAAGGAGGAAGAAAGAGAGGAGAAAGAAATTATGGGAGTATATAGAGACCAACGGGTAAATAGGATTTGAAATATTAAACGAACCATGGATGCTTCAGACTTCTTTCCTTGTTCTACACCTTAGCTAAACATAGTTGATAACTTACTTAATTTGTTTGGTTGGGTTTTATGGCATATCAACCATTGTAAGTTATTTAATGCCAAATCTACTTTATTCATATATATCAAATATATATGACTTAATTTAGTAATCAAACACCAATCTATGGGTCGAATAGAAGTGTTTGATATTTAAACTGAGTGCAAACAAATAACTTACGCTAAATTGAATTGTTAGAAATAACATTAGATAATCAACAATGGTTGATATGACATAAAACCAAACAAAACCAATCATTCATGCATGTGCTCAATATAAAGACAGTTCTGGCTGTTACAAGAAGGATTACATATCACTTGTTGCTCTCGGTTGCCAGGGATACTTGCCCTCACTAGGATTATTACCCCAGGTATCAATATAGACATAGGAACACAAACATCACTCGGACACACATGCATATATATATAGAGATAGATAGATAGATAGATAGATAGATAGATAGAATCATTCCAGAATAAATAAAGCACTTACTACTGCTTCCTGAACCTATAAAGTAGAAAAAATGAAAAGACAAAATAAAATTAGCATAAAAACGTTTAAGAATCACAATATAAACAGCAATATTTCATAATTAATGGGTATTTTTAAAGCAATTTTTTCAGATTTGTTTCCCATAAGTATAAATTATTTTATGGCAAAAATCTATTCATATATATATATATATATATATATAATATATATATATATATATATATATATATATATATATAGATAGATTCCAAAATAAATAAAGCACTTACTACTGCTTCCTGAACCTATAAAGTAGAAAAAAAAAGAAAATACAAAATAAAATTAGCAAAAAAAAACGTTTAAGAATTACCATATAAACAGTAATATTTCATAATCAATAGGTATTTTTAAAGCAATTTTTTTTTAGAATTATTTTCCATAAGTATAAAGTTATTTTATGGCAAAAATCTATATATATATAATATATATATATATATATATATATATATATATATATATATAATGCAATAAGGAGAAAACTCAAAACTGGTTAAATTGTCATACTTTTCGTCACACCAGATGACTTCACATGTTTAATTTGAGGTTGAAAAACAGCAAATATGGATTACAGTCTATGACAAGAAGAGGGAGATTAAAACCTATTTAAATTTTAACTCTCAGGCAAAAGTAAAGTTGGTTAAAAATAAGTAAAAATAAAGTATTAGAAAAATTGAGAAACCAGGAAAGGGGCGTTCCTGTAAATTAACTGTATGTAAGTTTCATTATATAAACTTGGATAGGAATATATAACAATAGCGCTACATTCGACACTCCCAAACATTTATATGAAAGGCCTTATAAATTCTATACACGAAAAACCCACACCCATTGTGTTCGGATGCAGACTGGATATTATTGATAATTATATATATATATATATATATATATATATATATAATATATATATATATATATATATATATATATATAATTCGTTTCGCATGCTTATGGATTACAAGACAAATAGGCAAAAGTTATTAAAATCTTTTCTGCCCTCAAAGATTGTTTTAATTAAAGTTCTTTCTTTTTTTTTCTTATATATAAGTTAGATCCAACACCACCTCCATGATTCTCAGATGTGCCCGAAACATTTTGACTTTAATCACCCACACTGGTTGATTTGCTACAAAACCATACCAAACTAATCCAATCTTTTCTAAGGTAACAATGTATAACATTGATTTCCAAACTGTAATACAATGGCTGAGGGATTTCGTTTTATGCCTTTGGGTTTAGTTAGGATGAGAACCTTTCGGCCCAGTGCATGGGTTACTTAGGTGCAACATTAACACAGGTGTTTACGCGAGCGCGCGGAGCGGATGTGTTACTCAGAGATATTACAATAGCCCGAGGTGGGAAATGGGGTTACAGAGTACGAATGACGTCACGCACCGGAAGCGCGCGGAGGATTTTGGGAGATTTTGAAAAATTCAGTTAGTTGAGATGAGACCTGCCTCGGGGGAAGACGGTTGGCTGGCTTTCGCTTGTTAGCGGAGGCCTTGGGCTGGTGTCGCACGAGATGGTGGGGGGGGGGAGATGAAAATGCCAGAATAGAAAGAGTGTGCCTCTCCCTCCTTATGTCGAAAAACCTTTAAACTCAAAGGTAATAAAAATTTCGTACCTGAACTGAGAAGTCGTGTTTTTCGTATTTCGAGATTCCTATGTTCTATGTTATATATATATGAACATTATATGTCCATTTCACACATGGCCGTATCTGGCTATGTAGCAAAACTTTCTTTAGTTTTATGGCATATTAACCATAGGTTTGGTTTCTTTGTTTAATGGCATATCAACTCTTTTTTAGGTTATTTAATGCCAAAGCCATTCTCATAGAAGAACAGTAGAGGTACTATTTAACCCATAGCTGGGAGGATAAGGAGGTTCATACCTTTCCCAATGGTATTTGCCCGAAAGTGAACGTAATAGCGCGACTGGAGTACGAACTTGCGTACTACGATTCCGCAGTCCATCGCTTTAACCATTACACCACGAGGACACCCCCATATTAACCATAGTAGGTTATTTAATACCAAACCTTATCTATATATATATATATATGTGTGTGTGTGTGTGTGTGTGTGTGTGTGTGATTTCATTTGGTTGGATTTTATGGCATATCAAACATTGTTGGTAATTTAATGTCAAATGCTTTTTATGCGTATATATTAAATGTATGATTCCTAAAGACTTTTTAGAGATGATATTTTAAACAAACCAGCGCACATTTTTTGGCACATAGTTAAATGGTTTCTCTTATTTCTATCCAATTCGAACGATTCTATTTACTATTAATCATTTCTTTTTTCACAGTTTAATGTTTTCAAGTATTGCTATGTATCACTAACAATTCAATTAAACATCAGTCATTTATTTACACACAGTTAAATAATCAAATAGTTTTATTACAAACAATTCAGTTTGGCATAAGTACACAACTTAAATGTTAAACAGTTCTATTTGATCCATAGATAGGACCGTATCACGTGCTACCACTCCGGGTCAGAGTAGACCTGGGAGCGATGGCAATGAAGAGGTACTCTGCATTTCTCAAAACACCATTGTTTTGTGTCATATCAGGACACTCGTTGATAAGAAGTGGGGAGTCTTATTCTTTTATAGAGATGCAGTCGGTGTATTCTGTAGCCCCAGCCGACTAGGTCCGATAACTTACGAAAGAAACTTTTTGCAGGCAAATAAAACCACAAAAATGTCGCTCTGTCAGCAAAAAAAAAAAAAAAAATTAAAAGCTGCGTATTATTAAAAGCTGCGTATTTTAATGTACAGTTTCATTCCCGTCAAGTAAGAAAAAGGATGCAACTGGTCTTATTTTAATGTTTAAGCAATAGCGAAAAAATACCTGAAAGTTTTTCATTTAGTTTTCCTGGAGCGATAACGTTTGTGTGGAAGAACGTAAATTGACTTCATCTCGTTTTGACCTTCAGTTTTCCTTGACATTTTCAGATATCCCAACTACTCGTGGATAATTTCGGGTATTATCGATATCGGAAGATCAAATTCCACAGCGATATCCCGAAATTTGCGTCTCTATTAACTTGGAGGCACTCGTGGCGTAACGATTATCGTCCTAGGTTATCGTCGTCGGACAGCACGACTCAAGTTCAAACTTTGGACGAGTCATATTGCGGTAATAACTTTGGGAAGGGCATAAATCCAACTATTCTCCCTTTAGTTTTGGTTAAATAGTTGGGAAGGCTGTTTGTTTTTTAATCTTGGTGTGGCAACCAGTCTAGGAGAAGCAAAACTCTGAATTCAAACCCTTGTATTCCACTTAAAATTAACCTTGTGTCACATCCTATAATTGGCGAGGGAGTTAGGTAAATTGACACCATCTTGAATTAAAGCTTCAATCTGCGCAATGTTGTCTTCTAATAACAATGAACGTGGTCACTCCACATTGAGTTGATGTTGGATGTTTTTTACCTTGGTAAGCAAAAATCTGATTACATTTCCCAACTTTGTTTACACACTGTTTTATGGTAGCATCTATATTTGTTGTGACCTCCCCCATGCATCACCCCAGACGGGTAGGGCCGTAAAATACACGGACTGCATCTCTGCTGGTGGGTAAAACTCCTCAACCACGAGTGTCCTGGATATGACATTAAACGATCTGATAGTTAAGCTTCAGTAATGCTGGAGCTTTGGGGAATGTGGAGTACTCCTTCATGGCTCGAAATGATAGCACCTGAAAGATTCTATCTATGGGTCAAATAGAACTGTTTGACATTTAAACTGAGAGAAAACAAATAACTTATGCTAAATTGACTTGTTAGAAATAGAATTGTTTGATAATTTAACAGTGTGTATTGACAAAATGTGTTTACAAATCATATATTTTACATATATATTTAAAAACAGGATTTGGTATTAAATAACCAACAATGGATGGTATGTCATAAAATCAAGCCAAACCAATCACTCAGGCTCAATATTAAAACAGTTAAAAGAAGGATTACTTATCCCTTGTTACTCTCTGTACATAGCTTTCACAATATTTTAATTTCAGTCGACTTATGCCTACCTGTACCTTTATATCGGGCATCCCTCGTATCAGCCTTTATTTTGATAGGAGGTGGAAATCCTTCCGTTCAGAGAATATTCTTTTATCGGGACCCTAAACATTGACCAGGTTAGCTTGTTCTAACCAACCTGGAGTACTTGCTCACACTAGGATTATTCACCCAGGTATCAATATAGACACACGAACCCACACATATAGACACACACGGACACAAAGCATATATATATATATATATATATATATATATATATATATATATATATATATATATATATATATATTCATTCCAAAATAAATAAAGAACTTACTACTGCTTCCTGAACCTATAGAGTAGAAAAAATGAAAAGACAAAATAAAATTAGCAATAAAAACGTTTAAGAATCACCATATAAACTGTAATATTTCATAATTAAGGGGTATTTTTAAAGTAATTTTTTTCAGATTTTTTTCTCTAACAACAAAATTGTTTTATAGCAAAATTCATTTTCATCAAGCAAAAATATTTTGCAGCTATTTTGACGGTAAATCCAAGAGAGTACTCAAGCCTTAAAAAGGGTTCTGTCAACATTCATTTGGAACCTGATACGTGAAAACGATGTAAAGTTTATAGAAAAATTTTTGATGTGTACGAAAAAGCATGTTTTAATCAAAAAATATTTACAAATGGGCTTTGGCTCCCCATGACTTAAGTTTAAAAGATAGTCTAGAGAGTGAAAACTCACTGACTCTCTGGTAAAGAAAAAGTTCAGGGCACAGCAATCAGTAAAAAAGATGATGTTAAAAATCGTCAGAAACATGAACTTATCTATTACTATTGATTCCCTAGAAAAAATGCAACTCTTAACTGTGCTCCCTATATATATATATATATATATATATATATATATATATATATATATATATATATATAAATTCGTTTCGTATGCTTATGGACTCTACGACTAATTGACAAACATTAATAAAATCTTTTCCGCCCTCAAAGATTGTATTAATTGTATTTTTTTTTATGTAGGAGGTAAATCCAACGCCACCTACATTATGTGTCCGAAATATTTTATCATAGAATTAACCTGGAAGGTCTGATTCGCCCATGTGCGTTTAGCTTTTTAAAAACATATCACTTAGACAGGAATCAGTTACAAAAACAAATAGATTACGTTTTAAAAAAATCGGCTTTAGTCTACTTACTACTGCTTCCTGAAGTTGAACCTAGAAAGAAAAAAAGATTTCAAATTACGAAAATAAAAATTGAAATTGAAAAAAATATGCATTCAATACTAGATTGTCATCCGCAGGTCTGTTCACCCAAGTTTTAACGGGGTGAAATATTTACAAAAATGAACCATACACATAACATGTTTGCTTTTTTTTTTAATAATGATTAAAGAATGTTATATGCTCAACCCAACATCTGTCCAAGAAAATGACACGCATATGGCACTTAGGATTAGTAAATGACTGGAGGGTTTGGAAATGAGAGGACGAGTGGAGACCACCCAAGCTACAGTATTATTGAGATCGGCCAGTATACTGAGAGGAGTCCTGGAGACCTGAGGACACTTGCAGTCACTCAAACTCCAGTGGAAAACCATCAAATAACCCTGGTGTGGAAAACTCTCAAAAGAGTAAAATAACACTGTGGGCCTATGAGATACAATTGACACCACTCCAATCTTGGTTAGAAGACCAGACAGTATTAATTAATCAGAAAAGATTTTGTGAACTAGTTGTTTGATTGTTTGAGTTTTATGGCATATCAACACTTGTAGGCTATTTTATGCCAAATCCATTTTTATACAAATAATCAGTTCAATTTCAAATAATTCAGTTCAGCATAAGTACACAGTTTAACTATCAAAAACATTTCTTTTTCAAGCTATTCAGTTTAGTCAAACAGTTCTGATTAAAATAATTTAGTTTAGTGTAAGTATAGTTTTTGTTTACACACAGTTAAATGTCAAAACACTTCTATTTCAAACAACTCAGTTTAGCATAGAGCAGTTTCAATGTCAAAAACAGTTCTATTTCAAACAATACAGTTTAACATAAGTACGCAGTTTAGTTCTATTTGACCGATAGATAGGACTCAATCAGGTGCTACTACTCCTGGCCAGAGTGAACCTGGGAGTGATGGCAATAAAGGGGTACTCCGTATTCCCCAAAGCTCCAACGTTACTGGAACCTCACCATCAGATTGCTTGGTGCCATATTCAGGATACTTTTCCGGGCGAGGGGGGGGGCTTATCCCTCTGCAGAGGCACAGTCGGTGTATTCTACGGCTCTAGCCGACTAGGCCAGTCGACTAGTTGAATTTTGCCGTCACTGCGGACCACCGAAAGAAAATCAAAGTACTTGGATCTTGCCTGGGAGATAAAAAAAATATGAATGTAATATGAGACTGATGGAGATACCAATTATAATTGGTGCCCTTGAAGTAATCTCCAGATTTCTGGAAAAGAAGCTAAGTGAACTTGAGCTGAGAAGAGGAATCGAGATTATTTAGACCACAATACTGTCAAAATCAGCAAGAATACTTTTTTTAGATTACTGGTGACCGGACGGAAATTGCCGTTACTCAGATTCCTGAGAAAAAACCTCCTGTTAAAACAGATGGGAAAAACTTTTTTTTAGATAGCGTTACAAATCCATGCTCCATGTGGGTTGTAAGGTGTTCATTATAAGAAATAATGGTCATTGAGTATTTTTCGTTAAAGTCTAGGATAAATATTCATAAGCAGTTCTTACCCATATTTTATACGGGTTGTAAAATAGTCATTCTTAAAAAAATACATTGAATGATTTTATTAAAGGTTAAGATGTTTATTCTTTTCTAAAGGACGTTTTGTTTTTTCTTTGTTAATTTGCTTTATTTGATATTCTCAAAAATAGCATAAAATAATTCATATTTCGAATAGACACGGGATTTGATTATTTTCCAATTTCTAAACTAATTTTCTAATCGATTTTCTAAGCCTTGATAATTGGGATTAAATGAATTCCTTCTTAGCGGCTCCACACCTGGTCGGGATATAGAGGGTATTGATGTTTATTGGGAGAGAAGCGAGTCATCTACTCCTCGTAACGGTTATCAAAATTATATACGCAAATCACCTGCTCCAAGTGACAAATACCGAGCAGATATATGAATGATATGAAATAAAAAGTATGTTAATGATTTTTTTAAAAATTGTATAATTTTGAAAATATTTTGTAATATAAACTTTAAAATGTCTTTTAAAAAAAGAATAAAAAGTTATTATTAGACTTACCGCTGCCGGAATTTTTCTTTGACCAGTTTACATCTGTAACAGATAAAAAAACACGTAACATCATTTGACAAATTTTCACACACACACACACACACACACATAGGTGCCCATGGTGTAATAGTTATCGTCGTTGAAAATGGACACGGTGACACGAGTTCAAATCCTGGACGAGACTGATTGCATTTCACATAGCGCTAATACCCTTGGGAAAGGTATGAATCCAATTATTCTCGCTCCAGCTATGTGTAAATAGAAGGAGAGACTAGGTTCTTCAGCCTTGGTGAGGCAACAAGTCTAGGAGAAGGAAAACTGTGAATTCAAACCTGTTAAACTCCGCTTAAAAATTGACCTTGAGTCATATCCTGCCCAAGCGGAGGGGTTGGTATATATATATATATATATATATATATATATATGCACTATATGGGCGCAAACAAAACTCAAAAAGAAAAAGTTAAATGAGAACTATACATGATACTATGAGCTATCTTGAACAAATCCAGGAAGCACCAACCCACAAAGAAACATCTGTACGGCCACTTACTTCCCATCATTAGATCTATCGAAGTAAGATGAACAAGACATGTGGGGCGAAGCTTGAGACGCAAGGACGAACTCATAAGTAACGTTCTTCTATGGACCCTTACACATGGACGTGCCAGTTTTGTCCAACCAGCAAAAATTTATTCACATTAGCTATGTGCGGACGAAAGATGTAGTCTGGAAAATTTGCCGGGAGCGATGGATGATAGGGACGGGTGGAGTGAAATGGTCGGGAAAATCTATGCCGTTAGGGCGACTTGATTATATATACGCTCCCCATCCCCCGGGGTGGGGAGCACTCTAGCGAAGGAATTTACGGCTGCCACTCGCATAATGCAAAGCTCTTCGAACGAATTGAGCACTCTGATATCCGGTAAGGTATAAATGTAAACAAACGAAACTACTATTTAATGTGTTATGATTCCCGAGCTGACGTGGTTCGCTTGTTGGTTGAGCGGTATGAGATTAAGTTTAATGTAAATATGGGCGAGTTTCGATCCCAGCTTCAAGTGTCCTACGTGTCTAGCCACACTGAAGAGTTGTGATACGACGAAGCAGTATATATATATATATATATATATATATATATATATATATATATATATATATATATATATATATATATATATATATATATATATATATATATATATATATATATATATATATATTTAAGAAAAACAAAAAACCGGTCACATTAGGATTATAAATTGATTTCCGTCCTGTTATGGTATTGATATGAATCAATAACCCCAAAAATAAATGAATATTTGTACAAATTATTATTATACGTAAAGAGTGATTAAAAAATAGATTGCACTGGGACGTTGAAAATAAAGTCATTATCTTTATAATCAAATTTACAAACGAACCAAATTTAGACATTAGATGACCGTTAAGTGGTTGATATGCCGTTGAATAAATAAACCATATTAAACCAACTAAAAGTGCACACCTGTTTAGAAAAAAAAACGCGATTTTATAAAGTTCAAAAAATAGACTATTTGATGAAAAGGATTGTAAATATCTATATAAAAAAGGACGGATTTTGTTTTAAAAAAGTTTCTACTCAAAATTTTGGAGTTAACGTGTTTTTCTTGCGAACCAAATTTAGACATTAGATGACCGTTAAGTGGTTGATATGCCGTTGAATAAATAAACCACATTAAACCAACTAAAAGTGCACACCTGTTTAGAAAAAAAAAACGCGATTTTATAAAGTTCAAAAAACAGACTATTTATTTGATGAAAAGGATTGTAAATATTTATATAAAAAAGGACGGATTTTGTTTTAAAAAAGTTTCCACTCAAAATTTTGGAGTTAATGTGTTTTTCTTGCGGGGTTGGGGGTTGTGTGTGGTTCTATGTTGTTTTGTTGTTTTTTTTAAATTGACATGAACAGTTTTTTTATTATATTCCAGAAGATAATTTTTGCATTTTTTAAAAGACTATGCGTTGGAGGAATACGTTTTATGGATGTTTTTTAAGGAGTCTATTTATAACCAGAAACCCTACTTTCTTATCTTCGGAAAATTAAAGGAATATTCTCAAGGCAATTTTAAAATATATTTGGGATATTTTTTTGGAATGTTCGATGTTGCTCCGAGGATTTGTTCGAGACAGCTGGCAGCATTCTTGTGTAGTACCCATCCAGCTTTTTCTCCGTGCGTTTTGTTAGCGTCCATACTGTGTATCCATCATTTTTGACCCTTTGTCTCAGCGATGGCTACTATCATCAGCAGTCTAAAAACAAGAAACCCCGGTTCACCTTTGACCTTTTTCCCCCTGTTTTCTGAGACGTAGATTGAAACCAAACAGTAGCAGCAAAAGTATCAAGCCATTACCCATTTTTGTTTCTGCAACTTTTCTCAAGTCTTTAACATCCTTCAATGTGAGATTAGCTTTCAATTGACCTTTGAGTTGACAACGTGACAATCAAATTCTGTTGAAGTCAAGTTGTCTCTTAAACAATTTCAAGTAAAATGGTTTAATTCTCTTTAAATAACCAACACCTCGAGCCAAATAAAAGAATTAGCGAATCTTATTTAACAATAGTCAGTAAAATGAATGATTCATATTAATTTTTCGAGACGTTTTCCTAGCAATTTTTAAAAATTTTTTCTAAGACTGAGATTTTGAAATATAAATATAACAACACTGACGAAATAGATATTAATAAAATAAGTTAAAATATTGGGTGCAAATATTTTTAACAGTTTTTTATTTACTTGTTTAATGTAGTTTCAAAGATGAAAAAAGTATTTTCTTTAGACAAAAATTTGAGATCATTCATTTTTAGCAAACAATTTCTCCCCACCAAAAAAAAAAGTTAAGAACGGCATTTTTATATTTCTAATTTAATCATCAAATATAAATTATCGAAGTTTCTACCGAAATAAATGACCGTTTTTTTATTTAGACTTCTTAATAAATAAGGTCTCGTCCCGTATTATGTTCCTAGTACTGGTCATAGAAATGTGTTTGAAATTGTATAGATGTATATATTATTGTAGTTGCTTTTCACAATAGCGTTAGCTCGTGGCCTTTCACTGAAGTCTGGATGACAAGTCTCTATAGAATTCCAGGACCTCTTCTTCGTATTCAAGTTAATCTTAACAATACTGTGATCTATACAGTCACTCTCTTCTTCTCTAGTCCAATTCATCCAGTTTCTTTTCCAAACCTTTAGGAACTGTTCCAAGTGCACCAATAATAATTGGTATCACCGTCCCCCTTTTTCATTATAATTATAATTATTATCATTATTACTCCTTGAGAGCTTTTCACATCAGCGTTAGCTGATGGTTTTTCACTGGAGTTTGAGGGACAAGTCTCCTTAAGTCTCCAGGATTCTTCTCAGTATTCTGGCCGATCTCAATAATGCTGTAGTTTGGATCGTCTCCACTCGTCCCACTATTTCCACGTCCTCCAGTCCCTTTACCAATCCTTCGGTGACTGTACCAAGAGCAACAATTACAACTGGTATAATCGTCACTTACATGGTCCTCAGGGTTTTTTTTTCAATTCCCTAAAAAGGTCGGGGAACCTATACTTCTTTTCACTTTTTTCAATTTTACTCTATGGGGTCTGCAGAGACAGCAAAGTGCACAATTCTGAAATTTCTCTTTCTTTTGTTGCTGTTGTTGTTGTTGTTGTTGTTGATTATTATAAGGTCTGGTTGTCAGGCCGAGATTAGTTGATCCGTTATTATTACGTTTCTCTCTGCACAGGCTTCACCAGACAATGATTCGTAAAAGATTTAATTTAAAGAAAAATATTGGAGAATATTGCAACGTCACTGGAGGTTTCCATGGCAACGTAATCACGAACGCCGATAGTTATAAATCATTAAAAAGTGGAAAAAAAAGAAATTTGACTTTGGTATAAATGATTAAAATACCAAAAACTTTTCACCAAAATTTACTAATTTTAATATAAGATTTAATCATAACTTATAGCTATCAATATTCCCCCAAAACAATTTGAAAATTTTGATTAAAAATGATCATAACCATCACACACACACACACACCCACACACACAGAGCTTTTGTTTACACACAGGAAAATGTCAAAACAGTTCTATATCAAACAAATCAGTTTAGTACACTTTTAAAGTTAAAAAACAGTTCTATTTTAAATAACGCAGTTTAAATGTAAGTACGGTTTAATCGTCAAAAACATTTATATTTCAAGCTATTCAGTTTAGTCAAACAATTCAGTTTAGCATAAGTATGCAGATTAGTTCTATTTAACCCATAGATAGGGCCCTATCAGGTACTACCACTCCGGGCCTGAGTAGAACTGGGAGCGATTGCAATGATGGGGTACTCCGCATTCCCTAAAGTTCCAGCATCACTGGAACCTCACCATCAGAATGTTTTGTATCGTATCCGGGATACTCGTTGAGGTGGGGGTCTTACATTAATAGGTATGTCCCAATCCGCATAAATACGGTGGACACTATTTTGGGGTGATAATAGAAACACCAAAGTAAAAGTCCGTTCTCCAAATGGAGACATACTAATTTGACATTGTAGCAGGTGTACTGCAAGGAGACACATTAGCCCCATACCTCATCATTATCTGTCTAGACTACGTGCCAAAAATAAAATCTAAGAAAACGGTTTCAGGCTAACAAAGGAAAGAAGCAGAAGGTACCCCGCAAAAACAATTACCGACGTCGACTACGCCGATGACATAGCGCTTCTGGCAAATACACCCGACCAAGCCGAAACCCGGCAACGTAATCTGGAAGGAGCCGCCACAGGCATTGGCCTCCATGTCAATACACACAAAACGGAATATATGTGCTTTAATCAAACAGGCGACATATCCACACTTAACGGTTGCTCTCTAGTGGACAAGTTCACCTACCTAGGAAGCAGTGTCTCATCAACCGAGGCAGACATCAACACGCGACTTGCAAAGGCATGGGCAGCTATCGATAGGCTATCGGTCATATGGAAGTCAGACCAGACCGATAAAATGAAACACAATTTTATCCAAGCAGCGGTCGTGTCGATACTGCTATATGGATGCACTACATGGACGCTAACTAAACGTATGGAGAAAAAGCTTGACCGCAACTACACAAGAAATCTGCAAAAAATAATGAACAAGTCCTGGAGGCAGCGCCCCACAAAGCAGCACTTGTACGACCACCTACCACCTATCACTATCCAAATTAGATGAACCAGACATGAAGGACACTGTCAGAGAAGTATGGACGAGCTCATAAGTGACGTACTCCTGTGGACTCCTTCACATGGACGAGCAAAGGTAGGACGACCAGCTCGAACCTACATACAGCAGCTCTGTGCCAATATGGGATGTAGCTCTGAAGACCTGCCGGAAGCAATGGACGATAGAGAAGGGTGATTTGAGAGGGTCAGGGATATCCGTGCTGATGGTGCTACATGATGATGATATGCTTAGTCGGCAGTTACTCGGTCTATGTGAATGCAATCAGTCTCGTCTAGAATTTGAACTCGTGTCGCAGTGTCCATTTCCTACGACGATAACCATTACACCACGGGCACTTATGCTTCATTAATGTTATAAAGATTTCCATTTCATTTCTAATCTCTGTTTTTGGTTATTTCTCATTCAGTAAGCTTCAGTAACAATATATATATATATATATATATATATATATATATATATTCTCACTTATAAGTAAACCATTACCATTATTTTAGATAAAATATTGATATCTTTTAAACCAAAGATACTAGGATTTCATTATTTCTAGTAGAATTTTACCGGTTGAAAACGAATATTATTAGGTATTATTTATGTACAAACTACAGAACTGAAAGAAAAAAAAACCCCGAATATTTAGCAGTTTAGCACTAGTGATGTACTTAAATAGAAAGTAAAAAAATGACTTCACCACACAAAATAATTCAAAGACTGCATACGATCAGAGTGAAATTCTGCAGAATTTAGTCATGAATAATACCTAATCATATCCGTTTCATTTTATAATAAAAGAAACTAACCGAATTCTGTTATAGAAGAAAATTAGAAAAAATGTTGAATATCAAGTAGGTTGCAGTACTGACAAAAAATATTGATCTTCATAAGCATATATAAAAGCAATACGTACTTGATCCGCCTTTTAGATTTTGTTGTCCAGCTGTAAAATATAAAATCAAAACATTAGTTCTGATAGATCAATCCATTTCAGAATTATTACACAAGAAAACCTCCAGTTTCAGTACTTATAAATCCACTTATTCAATCACGCTCTCTATAACTATATTCATAGTGCCATTAGTAGAAGTTGTAAACAAAAATTTGTATTGCAACGAGTACAGAGAATATATTTAGGGAATAATTGCAATGTATATTATGCTGAATCTTCATTTAATTAATCACTGTTTTTCTACTTTTATATATATATATATATATATATATATATATATATATAGCAAAATTAAAGTATGTGTGTGTCTAACGCTTGGTCTCTCAGTTCATTCTATTTTCTCAACTATAGCTTTCATTCATTCAGTCTTCCTTCGTGGCACGACATCGTGTTCTTTCTTTTTTAATTTTCCTTTCCTTCCACTTAATTCACTCCAAGGTTTGTTTTTTTCTTCTTCACAGATTTTCTTGATTTCTTTCTTTCTTTTGATTTTCTCTAGTGATTCGAAAAGACATTCAATCACCGGTGTTATGTTCTCTGATTTGATCTTACCATTTAAGATCCATAAAACCATTTTCGATCAAACATACGAACATCATTAAATAAGTTTCCAGACTTTTTTCGTATAAGCACTTTTATTGATTGTACACAGATGAAACTCTAGTCCCCATCGAAGTAATCTCCTCCGGCTGCTATGAACTTGTTGTAGCGTTCCAACAACTTCTCGAAGGCCCCACGGAAGTCCTCTTGTGTGAGAGTGTCAATGACCTTTGTCACAGCCTCTTTCATCTCCTCAGTTGTCTCATAACGACAGACTCTGAGCTTAGGGAATAAGCAAATGTCACAGGGAACAAGGCCTGGACTATAGGGAGGGTGGGGAACTGTCTTGATGCCCATTTTGGTCAAATAGTCTGTGACAAGGATGAATTTGTAGACTTGTGTATTGTCCTGGTGGAAATGCCAGTGACCCGATTTGAAGAGTGCTGGACTCTTCCCTAGGAATCTCTTCCTGCTGAACTCCCTTAAAACCTCAACATAGTAACCCTAACCCTAACCCTAACCTTTTGGCCAATCAACACTGGTGTATTGACTTCCTTACTCCTCCACACCTCTCATCATCCCTCATAGACTCCCTGCCTTCCTTGAATCTCTTATGTCACTCAACAACTGATGCTCGATTCATGCAAGATGGTCGAAAAGCTGTCTGAAGCATTCCATACGTTTCTGTAGCATCTTTTTTTCCAAGTTTTAAACAGAATTTTATGGCATATCGCTCTTCTAAAGTGTCCTCACTTCCAGATTGCATTTTTTAAAATCACTAGCTGTGACAATCAGGCTTTAGTAGGGTCTATTCCAATTGCTGCTGTTGCTGTTCATTTGAACCTGAAATCATAAATATTGGTCAGTCATCTCATAAGCTGTAAAGCAATAACATAGTGAATTTTCAAGAGTCTTCGATAATTTTACATGCCTGTACAAAGAAAAAGTCTGAAAACTTATTGAAGGAAGCACGTAAATTGCAACTAAATATGAAGTGTTTTCCGACTTAAAATTATTGTAAAGATACGTTGTAAATACAGTATATAATTGGAGATCCCGATTGTTTTCATTTCTTCGTCAAAAAACAAACCATCTTATAAGCTGAAAGTGTTCGCCGATGGCCCTGGAGACCGGAGTTCAATACCAGGTCGATTCATACCAAAAACTCAAAAAATGTTACTTAACGCTTGCTTGCTTAACACTCGGCATTGTAATATAATGACCGAGGGATTTCGTTTTATATATCTTGCTTTGGGTTTAGTTAGGCTGAGAACCTTTCGGCTCAGTGCATGGGTTAGTTAGGTGTAAACATGAGCGCAGGTGTTAACGCGCGCGCGGAGCGAACTTGCCATTCAGAGATGTCACAATAAAAATCCCAGATATAGGATTTGACCAGGGATGTGAGTAACATCACGCACCGGAAGCGTGGGGTGAGATTTGAGAAAAGTCAATGAGTTGAGATTGAGACCTGGGCGAGGCCAGGCAAATGTGTGCGCTACGGGCGCCGCGGTTAGTGGGGTTGAGAGCTGACAATGTAAAAGCAGTCAGCATAGAAAGATTTAGCCTCCCTCTCTTACTTATGTTGAGAAACCTTTTAACTCAAAGGCAAGAAAAAGTTTCGTACCTGAACTAAAAAGTCGTAAGTGTTTTTTGTGTTTCGGGATTCCTATATATATATATATAGATATGTGCGTTATGGACATTATGAACGTTTCGCGTACTGGTATGTATATGTCTATTTCACATATTCATGTATGGCTATGTAACAGGCATTATAAAGTTTGGTTTGGTTTGTTTGGTTTTATGGCATATCAACCTTTGTAGGTTATTTAACGCCAAATATATTTTTATGTAAATAATCAGTTCTATTGAAAACAGTTAAGTTTAGCATAAGTACACAGTTTAATTGTCGAAAACATTTCCATTTCAAAGTATTTAAGCAGTTGTATGTAATAATTCAGTTAAGTGTAAATACAGTTTTAATGTCGAAAAACAGTTCAATTTGAAATAATTCAGTTAAGCATAAGCACGCAGTTTAAGTGTAAGTACGGTTTAATTGTCAAAAACGTTTCTATTTCAAGTTATTCAGTTTACTCAATTCATTTTAGCATAAGTATGCTGTTAGTTCTATTTAACCCATAGATAGGGCCCTATCAGGTGCTACCACTCCGGGCCAGAGCGGACCGGGGAGCGATGACAATGAAGGGGTACTCCGCATTCCCCAAAGCTCCAGCACTGCTAGAACCTCACCATCAGATTGTTTAGTGTCATATCCAGGACACTCATTAGGGGGGGGTCTTACTCCTCTGCAGAGGTGCAGTCAGTGTTTTTTACAGCCCCAGCCGACTGGGCAAGCATTATAAAGTATGGATCTGGAGTAAAGTGGAGCTATCCAGGGAAAGGAGTTGCGCTCTCCTCTACACCTTGGTGTAGTAGATATTGAAAAGGGAGCCTTCGGGTTGCACATGACTACGGTCACCAACTTTACTTTACACTCACTCACACACACACACACACACACACACATATATATATATATATATATATATATATATATATATATATATATATATATATTGGGTTTTGTTTTTGTTTTGTTTTTTAATCTAGGTGAAATTTGGCCGAAACGTAGTGAAGAAGAAACGACACAAAAAAACTACCAAGATGAGGACAAAAAATCCGCAATAAATAAAAAAAATAATTCTCAGATTAAGAAGCCTCATCTCAAAATGATTCCAATTAAAAGATAGACTGGGTGGTGGGGGTCTCAAAAAGCTATAAATCAAATTGAATATCCAAATCCTACATTGAAATTTTGAAAAGTATTTCTTTAATGCTCATAATTTTTTTTACAGATAATATATTTTAAATGCTAATTCATTTCGTAAAAGTTAATGTATTTTTAATGCTCAGATTTTTCATGTCAATATATATTTTAAATGTATATATATTTTTAAATGATAATATTTTTCAGGTTGATATATTTCTTAATGCTAATATATCTTTTTAATGTTAGTACATTTTTATTATAAATATATTCTTTAATATATTTTATTTTACAATATAATTTTTGATATTAAAATATACTTTTGATGTTGATATATGCTTAGATATTAATGTTTTATAATTATAATATATATTCTTAATACTAATATATCTTTTAAATAATGATATATTTTTTCTGAGTATATTCTTTGATGTTAATGCATATTTTCAAAATGTTAATAAAATATTTTTCATGTTAATATATCTTTTACTGTTAATGTATATATATATATATATACGTTAATGTATATATATATATTTCTAATGTTAACGTATTTTGATTATATATATATATATATATATATATATATATATATATATATATATATATATATATATATATATAATCTTAACGTATTTTCAATGTTGATATAATTTTAATCTTAAGATATTCTAAAATGTATTCATATATTTTTCGATGTTAATCTTTTTAATTTTAATGTATCGTTTTGACTTAAACATTTTTGCAATATATATATATATATATATATGGTGGGGGAAGTAAATATGGATATAAATCCAACAGCATGAAGAAAGTTGGGAAAAAACCTAGAAAAACTGAAATTAGATGAATCTATTTTGAAGTAAATCCCACGTTAAACGTTTCGTTTTTAATAACCTTCGTCAGGATTTTGATATGAGAAATGTTGTTCTTACAGCGATGGTTGCTTGTCCAGATAACCGGAGCAAATTTGGTCGTGTTTTCTCGACATTTGGATTAATCTGGTTTTTTCTTTCTTCATATATATATATATAGTAAAGACACATTTTGTTTGTATAATTTAATTAAGATCCTTTCGCGTTCCTTTATAAGTGTCTTGGTTTCAGGTGGGAATCGGTGGATATATTTACCAAAATTGTCCCGAGTTCTTTTAGACTCTTCATTGGCCAACCTGAAACCAAGACACTTATCAAGAAACTCGAAAGTATCTAAATTGAATTATACAGACAAAATGTGTCTTTACTGTTCAATCAAACATGCTTAGATGAATGACTGCTGCCTAACTATACACACACACATATATAAATATATACAATTTTTCTTTGTTTAAATACAAAATGCAAACTCACCTTGTACAGATTTTTCTGTAAGAGAAAGAATTTAGAAAACATGTATCAGTAATTGATGAATTTAAAAAGAAATAACTGCAAACATTGAAATTCAAAATTTATGAACATAAAGAGGTGCAAATGTCACTTACCATTTTAAAATTTTAACGACTTTTTAATAATAAAAAAAACAAGATAAAATAATTTTCGTTTTAATAATATTCATTTTTAGTCTTGGAATTTACTTTGAACCAGTTTTGATATATAATATCCTTGAGAAAACATAGATAATTAATAAATCCTCCATTTACTACCGTAGGTAAAAATTATGGAATTAGCCCACTTAGGTGTTCACTTAGGGCTTTTAGCAGTAAATAAACTAATAACAGATAATAGGCAAAATATTTTTCTCTAACAGCTAAAAATTCGGGTTTCATAAAATTTACCTTAAACACCCAAGATTGAATTATTTGAATGAATTTTAAAATTACAAGATGAAAAATTCTCTAAGAGTGGTAATTCCATAATTTTTACCAGGAGTAGTGCTCTTTTCTCTTTTTGCTATAAGGGAGGATATTTCCCCTATAAGATGTTGGACTCGTCCAACAAAAAACATCAATATATACTTTTACGAGGTTAGCGCCGGCCAACAAATACTGGACCCTCCTCCCGGAGCTAGTCTCGCTTACAGTAATTCATGACCGCACTTTTTGATTCATTGTTATATTCCCTTGTACTATGGGGATTTTTATAAGCCCCGAAAAGCCCGGTTTATTCCTACGTTTTGTAAAAGAATAAATCGTACTTCAACAGCAGTGGGGAAATTGGTGACAGCTTTTGAAGAAAGGAGACGAACGACTTTTAGTGCAACAAAATTTATATACAACAACAACAACAACAACAATAAATAGGGTTTTACACCAAATGGAACAAACAACGAATATGTAAGAGTTCACAAAAGAGTTCCAGATTCCGATAGATGGTAGGGTTTTCTAAGGTTTAGTTGTAAGGTTGTTATAAGGTAAAGTTATAAGGTAAAGGTGTAAGGTAAGGTAAGGTAAGGTAAGGTTAGGTTATGTGAAGCTTTGCAGATAAAATGCCTGCTGGAACTTAGCTGTGTGCCCTGTTCCTTTTAACTCAGCACATGCGTTCGTCGCTCTTGGGTCCTGGCTGGTGGAAGGTATCAAATACGTTTGCCGTCAAGGGCTGCTACGAATGGACCTGTTCCTAACATCGGTGGGAGTGGCAAAAAGTGGAAGAATCTCCAGTGGAGCTCTTTTTTTTTATTATGGACGCCATGTGATCCCAAAGGGCCGCTGATGTTTGGTGAAACAGGATCACCAGTTCCTTAACAAAATTTCTACCGTACAAAATGAAAAAAATACTTGTTAACCATTCAAATTCAATATTGTTATTGATAACTCATTTTGGCGACGGGAGGAGAATCCACGCTAACCGTGTAAAAGTCAGTATTTACTTATTTAGTTGGACGAGTCCAGCTTCCTGTGGTGAAACTATCATCCCTTACTACTCTTGTTTGTAGTAAGACATTTTTCCGTTAGCCTATATGACATTGATACACATCTCTAAGACGCTAGAAGTTAAGGACTTTGCTTAGTCACACACATGAAGAACTAGATCACTTTGAATGAGTTTATTGGACGTTCTCGAGGGTTTTTTTATCAAAGAAATTAAGATAAAAAGAAAAACCGTTTTACTTACGGTCTGCCCAAATAACTGTAGCTAACAAAAATAAAGCTGAAACGAAAGGAAAATTAACAATATAGAAATAATAGATTAAACAAAGATTAAAAATTTGGCATGCAAATATTATCTTCTATATAGAAACGTTCTCTATAAACTATTAAGAGGCTGGTGGAGCATTTACGAGTAATTTTCCTTCAAGAAATCTTTCAGTAAAATGGCGGTTTTGCACTATCTTGAATTTAATGAAAAGCTTGGAGAAAAAGCTATATTGCTGTTTTGAACTAATCCTGGAAGCAGCACCTTACAAAACATCATTGCACAGCCACTTACCTCCCATCTTGCAAACCATCTATGAAAGATAAGCAAGATATGCTGGGCACTTGTGGTGAAGAAAATATGAACTCAAAAGCGAATGGGTATTACACGCTCCTCGGAGATCCTGAACTGGTGCCTCACCAAGGATGTAAAATTTGTGTCATATGTAGGACTCTTTTTTTAGTGGGTAACCTCCTCTGCTGGGAGATACAACCAGTATATTCCAAACCTTGCGGGCAAGATGGTATGTATCATTTTAAAACGTTGATTTTATTCTACTTATTATGATAATGTTTTTATCTTCAGTTTCTTGTAAAAAATAGTAAGCAAGAAAATTCGAACGATTTCTCTGTATCATTTCTCTATATTTTTGGGATTAGCCCTGATAATTCTTATCTCTTACAATATTCAAATCAATAACTTTATCTTCATTGATATACTCACAATGTTTCAGCCGATATTTCCTTCGGTCTTCTTCAGGTGTTTTATGTCGAACTCGAGAGCCCACACAGAATCTTGGGGGTAGATTGTTCTGATTCTGTTAACCATGACCGGGTACAAATATTAAGCTATATTAATTGTTCCTTGTTATTTTACCTGTAGTCGGGATTGAACCTATAACCTCCAGATGATTTCACTTTGAAACACTTTTTAACCAAAGCGTCTGGTCATGGTTAACGAAAATAGAACAATCTCCTCCTGTTCATAAAATAAAGGGTTCAGTTCGAGGTTCTGTGTGGGCTCAAAAGTTTAACATGAAAGATTTTTAAAAAGGGCAAAGGATATATCGGCCGAAACGTTGTGCGTGGACCAATGAAAATGAAGAAAATGTTCCGAATATTCTGAGTAATAAAAGATTTCACTGTATGCATTTGAAATGAGGTCTAAATCAGCAGAGGCAGTTCAAATTATCAAGTAGAGCATTGGTCTGGATATTTTGAAAGAATGTAGGGATCACCATTAGACCCACTAAGACACGTAACGAAGACGATCGCCTGAAAGATGTGGAGGTTTGTGGGTGCCGTTCTGTGACTAATGGCAGCCAAATGAGGGACATTTCTGAAGTGGAACCAACGAGAACAACTCAAGAGGTTGAAGAACCAAACGTTCAGCTGCTGTTTGATATTTGGAAATCAAAAGATTTCGACAACTGCATACTACGCGAATTGAACGAAAAAAAATCTTCTTTCTTATTTTTGCATGTCTTTTGCACAACATTACATTTTTACTGCAAAATAAAGTTGAAGAATAAATTTCAAGTCATTTGTTATTGGTTCTGGTGTCTTTGAAGTGTAGAAGCTGTCTACTTCACTGACCAAGACCATTTAGGGGTCGTTTGTTTAGCGGCATATCAAACCCAATTGATTATTCAATGAAAAAATCTAATCCAATTTAATACAAATAATTTGCTCCGGGTTATGTGGTTCAAACTATTCCACTACACTAAAACCTCATACGAAATTACATGATTTTAAGTAACTATTCTTATTTCATTATAATAAACATTAGTTTGTACAATGTTTTATCTCATAAAATATTCCTAAATAGAACAAATAAATTGCATTCATTAATAAGGTTTCAAGTACTTATTTCCACTCAATAATAATAATAATAATAATCAACAAAAAAGAGAATTTGCAGAATTGTGGACTTTGCTGACCACAGAATAAAACTGAAAAAATGTGAAAAGAAGGATAAATACCTAGACCTTGCTAGGGAATTGAAATTAAAAACTATGGAACATGAATGTGACAGTTATGCCAATTGTGATTAGTGCCTTTGGTACAGTAACTAAATGATTATTAAAGAGACTGGAGGATTTGGAAGTTGGCGGACGAGTGGTGACCATCCAAACTACAACATTACTGAGAACAGCAAGAATACTGAGAAGAATCCTGAAGACTTCAGGAGACTTGCTATCACTCGAACTCCAGTGAAAGACCATCAGCTAACGCTGATGTGAAAAACTCTAATGAGTGATTGCAAAAAAAACTCTCATACACGTCGTTAGAATATACAGTCAGGTCATAGGAATGGAATTTGGCATAGGAAAATGTACCATGTTCGTCACGAAAAGTGGCAAACGATATATAACTGACGGAATGGAACTACCAAATCACGACAAAATTAGAACGCTCGGAGAAAATGAAACCTACAAATACTTGGGTATCTCGGGGGCTGACACCATCAAACAAGTGGAAATGAAAGACAAGATTCGAAAAGAATATCTCAGAACTAGAAAACTACTCGAGACAAAACTCTCCAGCAGAAACCTCATCAAAGGAATCAATACTTCGGCTGTGCCCCTCGTTAGATATTCGGGACCCTTTCTCAAGTGAACCAGAGATGAACTTAAACAAATGAATCAAAGAATAAGAAAACTAATGACCATACATAAGGCATTACATCCTAGAGACATCGTTGACAGACTATATGTATCTAGAAAAGAGGGAGGAAGAGGACGTGTCAGCATCGAAGACAGCGTTCATGCATTGATACAACAGCTCGACGACTACATAGAAAAACACGAACGAGGACTTATTACAGCTATCAGAAACGATACTGACAACACAATAGACGATAAAATGACAACAACTAGGAAACAGAAATGGGAAAAAACAACTTTATGGCCTCTTTAAACGACGAATAAACAACATTTCACACCAGAAAACTTGGACCTGGCTAAGAAAAGGAAACTTTACGAGAGAAACGGAATCCCGCTTATGAGTTCGCTTATACTTGGTCACATCTGTCTCAGGCGCGCATATAATAAACAACCCCTGAGTCTGGTATAGCCACACTATACTCCCCATGAAAAAAATGTCCGATCAACATATAACGTAACATGGGACCCAGACAACAGGCCTGGGTGCCATCATATGCAGGTGCTCCTCTAATAGCCAAATAGGGGACCTGATGGTCATCCTGCGAATGTTCGCTGTTCTTTTTTCAAGTACACGAACGACTATCTAAGAAGCCACTCAAATCAGAGAAACCAACACAAAACATGGATTAAGGAAAACAATCAACTTGCACTGCAACGCAATTTTAAGACCAACCCGACTCTAAGAGGATATAAGAAAAGGATAAAACAGATCTGGTAGAATGCCCTGGGTTTCAGACAACAAACAAAAGACTCACAGACCAAGTTGGAACAATAATAAAAAAAAGTTGGTTATCTGCCTTGAAATACTAAAAATGCACCAGAAAACAAAGAATTAACAAGACAGTAATACAATATCAGACACAAAAAGTATTGACAAACAAGAACAGTCTATCCGAAATGAACCGCAAACTAATAAAAATAGAAACACCATACATCCTAACAGTACAGAGGTACACTAACACTGGAATAAAAACGAATTTAGAAAATTTGAAAAGAATTATTGATGAAAAAAGGAATATACCGTATTATCACTAAGAAAAAGAGAGTGGAGAACAGTCAAGGCGGAAACGGAAAAAATAAATGAAGTATTAACATATATCTCTACGTAAAACATCACCGAATTGAATGAACTAATCTATGCAGGACCGATATTTGTTTGTGAAAAAAGCGGGGTTCTCTTAAAGGACACAAACAGAAAATAGAACCTGGATGGGAAATTTGACTGGAAATGCTGATGAGAAATCTACAACAGGCAAAAATGATAAAACGAATCAAAAACGCTGGAACATGTCGGGAAAAAAAGCAACACAAGAAAAAAATGACGATACTACTCGAGGAAATAAATCAGAAAGTACTGGCAAAAGAAAGAAGCTTATAAAGATATTGAGAAAGGGTTAAGCAATACAGACCAAACAGGACATTCTAAAACAATGAAAGAAAATTCAACCAACAAGTAGGGGGATCAACGCGAAGACATACCAACAACTGGATTCAAGGGAAGCTAAACAATTTTAGTGTAAAATATGACAACCAAGAGAACATAACAAAAATCCGAATGGATAAGCAACACAGGAAAAGATTTCAAAGGACTCGAAGAAGGACAGAAAGCGAAAATACACATAGATTCATTGAGAACAACACTAACAAAATATCAAATTAGAAAACACCAGACCATGATGACATGCATTGATTTTGGTTCAAAAAATTACACATCTATAACAGACTTGCACTCGAAATGGATAGATGCCTCCAAGAAATGTATACGTACCCGAATGGATGACCAAAGGAAAAACCACGTTGATTCAAAAAGACCTTCTCAAAGGAACCTCCCCAAACAACTATAGACCCATAATGTGCCTACCTATGATGTGGAAAATACTAACCATATTTACCAACCCCTCCGCTCGGGTCAATTCTTTAGTGGAGTTTAACAGGTTTGAATTCAGAGTTTTCCTTCTCCTAGACTAGTTGCCTCACTATGGCTGAAGAATCAGTCTGTCCTACTATTTACCCATAGCTGGAGGGAGAATAATTGGATTCATACCTTTCCCAAGGGTATTAGGGCTAAGTGAAATGCAATTAGCTTGGTCCAGGATTTGAACTCGTGTCGCCGTGTACATTTCCTACGACGATAACCATTACGTGGAAAATACTAACAGCACAAAAAGAAGGAAGAGATTTTCTACTCGCTAACAAACCGTGAATTGTTTCCCGAGAAACAGAAAGGATGCTGCAAAGGATCCAGTGGCACAGGAGAGCTACTCTATATTGATAAGCACATCTTCAACGATAGCAAGACAAGCCGGAAAAATTTAGCAATGGCCTGGATTGACAACAAAATGGCATATGATATGGTCCCTCAAAACTGGATAATAAACTGGCTCTAACTGTACAAGATATCAGAGGAAGTCATTAACTTTATCGAGAAATCAATGAAAATTTGGAGAGTAGAAGTGACAGCAGGAGGGAAAAATTTGGCTGAAGTGTTAACTTTTAAACAGATCCATTTGGCCATAAATAGGGCTTACATATGAACTACCTCACTGAGTCATAGTGGACTTGCAAGTAAAGTCAACAAAGGAGTATAACACACTCCCCAGAAGTTTCACCACTTGATAGAGTTTAGTGTCATACACAGGACACCCCTTTTTGCCGCAGGGGGGCTCACATATCTTCAGAGGATAAAGTCAGCTTATTCTAAGCCCAACCAACAGGTCTATAAAAATTGACCTTGTGTAGCAAATGTCATGAAGTAACAGAGTACACCATGGGATTTCTTAACCATCGTGCTCGTTTCTGAATAAAACATCTTCTCATTTATCATAGAATATTATGTCAAACCGGCTCATTGGCTTAGCTCTCTAAGACTGTTTGCCAATGATCCGGGAGACCTGTGTTCAATTCCAGGTCGCGTCATACCAAAGACTTTGAAAATGGTACCCGATACCTCCTTGCTTAACACTCAGCAATACAAAGTACGTATCAAGGGTAAATTGGAGCAATCCAGGGAAAGGAGTAGCGCCCTACCCTACACCACGATGTAGTAGCTATTGAAAAGGGAGCCATCGTGTCGCCCTGGACTACGGTCGCCAACTTTACTTACTTACCCTAGGAAATACTGTTCTTTAAAAATTCAAAATCCTCGTTTATTTTTTCCAGACAAAATCGATTTAATTAATTCTTTTTTTTTTCAAACTTTTCCACTTCATATCTACATGAATGGGAATTATTTTCCTTTAAAACATTCGCAGTCAACGTGTTCTACAGTCCCAGCACACTAAGCCACCCTATATGAGCAAAGTTCAAAAAGTAATTATATAGATAACATTGCTAATAGATTTTAACTTTATGATAATTTATCATTAATTTATTTTTGTATAAGCTAAAAAGCTTTATTCATGGTGGTATATGGTTCTAATTCCGTTAAAATGATAAGCTATTGTCAATATTCCATCTAATCTTAACCTGTTATCAATATTGAACCTGTAACCTCCGGATGATTTCACTTAGAAACTCTCAAACCAAACACCTATATCCAATATTCCATGTTTCCTACTTGACAGTCTGTAGTGAACTTTTGACACTTAAAACTCTAATGTCTTTATCAACTGATATAATACTGCTTTTTACTACTATGTAAAATTTCCTTACCTTACATCCAATGGCAATTCTTATTTATTTATCTTTCAAAATTTTATTTTAAACTTTTACTTTGCGTTTTTGATCATTGGATTCTTTATCGTATTCATCTCTATACTGGTTCTACTCAACAATCCTTACTGCAAATAGAAATAAGAAGGAATACTAACTATAGCTTAACGCTTGCATACGGTTATGGTAAACGGAATTATAACAATCTACCAGCAACAATTAAATAAAGGATTCAGTTGGAAGTTCCGTTTAGGCTCCTGAGTTTGATTTGAAACACCTGAAGAAGACCAAAGGACGCACCAGCCGAAATGTTGTGAATATACCAATAAAGACTGAATTCTAAAAATGATAAAAATCATCAAGCTTCTTCACAGAAATTTAGTTAAGTAAAAAAAACAACATATTTTTAAATACATATTAAATTTATATACCAAACCAAATAACCCACAAAGATTCGTATACCATTAAAAAAAAAAGAAACCAAACTAAGTAACTCGCAAAGATTTTTGTATCGGCTTTTAAAGTACACATTAAAAGCTAAAAAAAAAACAAATGAATATTACGCCACATCGTATAAAGTTTAGAGGCTCATGTTGATGGCTCTGGACTTTAATCTTATATTACGTTGAAATTTATGTAAGGAAAGAATAAGCTTCAACAGGGTACGGAAGTAAAATCATACCATTTTTAATATTAAAAAAATAAACACCAAAATAAGAAAATAAACATAAAGCAATAAATTTACTCATTACAGCCACCTTTTTTTTCTTTTCTTTTTTTTTTCAATTATGCTATCAACACGCCTTCGAAACGATTTGCATGTCTTCAAAATGAATTCTTCAGATATTTCATTCCTCAATATTTCGATGGGAAGTTGCATTTGTTTTGTTTTCTATAACGCCCCATATAGCATAATCAAGGGAGTTATAGTCTGGGCTTGATGGAGGCCATAAAGAAACTACAATTATTTCGGATTTTTTTTTTTTTTTTTGGCTTTGTTTTGGCGTTAAGAAAATCATAGGTTCTTTGTCATTACTTTTTTTGCACTCACATATTGGGCTGAATTTTAATTTTAAAAAGTGCTTGAATAATAAAGCTATCATGAAAATTTAGATTCATCACTTTTTTTTCTTTTTCTCTTTTAATTGGACTAATCAGACTAAAAAAAACGACGTTTTAGAAATTATTCCATATTTTGCTTCCGCACTCTGTACATCCAGAGATTATGGAATTAAAATATATTGATTCATTTGTACCCACTTAAAAAAATGAGAATGTTGCTTCCAAGATTTCTTAGTTCTCGAATACTATCCGACTGTTCATTCTGCCCCAGTCTGAAAACCAAGTACACAATACAACTTCGTACCAATGTTAGGTTTCTGCCAATAATTGATATTTCTGACTACGCTTATTATTTATTGATTCTTTGGTCTCTCTGCCACTATTCAACAGACTAACAAATCAATTCGTCACTGTCTGATAACCTTTACCAGTAATTGTCATACTGTAGAGGAATGTGCTATGGTATTGACGACTTGATGGTTCTTCTTATATTTGTCGTATCTGAGTACCGTAACTTACGGCTGCAATTACGTTTGTAAGAGAAACACCATTCGAACACTTGTAGCTGAAGAAAAATATTATAGTTTGATATTTCCTTGTGTTAAACAACGTAAAATAACGACGAATTATGTGCAGTGTATTTTATTGCCTAAGCAAACTTAATAGAATGAATACAGAGATACAAGAAAGAGCTTACGAACAGTTGTATGAAAGAAATTTCCAAGTGGACTTTTTGCACAAGTTAAGAGTTATAAATAGAATGAATATTGCTGTATAAAGACTTACGTCAAGACATGGCATCGTGCACCATACGACTTAAGGTTTGTTGGGCGAAAGCCCTCTTCTTCGGGAAATGTAAACATTCATGCAAGCTTTTCGGTTTTCGAAAAAGGACTTAGATTGTTTCGGTTGGGTTTTATTGCATAACAACCATTGTAGGTTACTTAATGTCAAATCCTTTTTATACATATATATTAAATATGTATATGATTTGTAAGTACATTTTGCCGATAACATTCTTAAATGAACCTATGCTCTTTTTTGCACACAGTTAAATGGTTTTAAGCATTGCAACATAACAGTTACAATTTAACATCAATCATTTGTTTGCACAGAGTTTAGTTCTATTTGACCCATAGATAGGACCCTATCAGGTGCTACCACTCCGGGTAAGATTAGACTTGAGAATTGGGACCAGTGACAATGAAAGAGTACTTCACATTCCCCAAATACCCCAGGCTAGACCCTCGCCATCAGATTGTTTAATGTCATAACTAGGACACTCATTAGGGGGGTCTTACCCTTCTGCAGAGATGCAGCTGGTGTATTCTACAGCCCTAGCCGATTAGACTTTGCTTATTAAAGAAAGAAACAAAATTCAAACTACTTACCCAGGGAAAATATCGCAAAAAACTTCATAATCCTGGTTTAGTTATTAGGGAATGGGTCCGATGTCCAATGACTATTTGGTACCGTTCTGAAACACGTAGATTATGTTTCATATTTATATCGGTTTATTTGAATAAATTTTCGTTCTCATAAGACAATGAATGTTTATGAATATCTTCCTGTTAATTACAATTTAGACAGTCACTCCCTGCAATCAGAAGTTTCACCGCAGTTTTTATTTTTTATGATTTGATAAATATTTCCATATTTATTTATTAAAACTGCGTTTTCACGAATTTTGATGGTAGGTGCGGTGATTGGCATCTAGTTTCAAATTTACCATTTGCATTTCGCCATTTTTTTGTCGGAGATTAAAAGAAGATATATCAGATGTCTAGTGTACGTACGGAAATAGTAAACTTCTAAAATACTTTTTATAGATAGTACAAGACAAACAATATACCCGTTGTAACAGGACCCTGTTTTTTTTTTCTTGTTAGTAAATTCAAGCAGGTCTTCTGTCAGAATCACGTCTGACATTGATTTGTTCTTGTGTGAATTGTCGTTTTCTTTCTGTTGTTCAAAGATGGGTTATTTCTCTGTTTTTGCTTTAATTTGTATTTTTCTTTTGGCTATTCAAAAAGACTTAATCAAGTCTTGCTTTGGGGTGTTCTTCTCTTTGTCTAGCCCTCCTTTTTCTTTCTTAATTGTCATCTTCTTTCAGGCAATTTCTGGATGCTCAGTTATTTGAAAAACGTTTCTTTATCAATTCTATAATAATAGTGATAAAGTGACGTTTTTCAAATAAAAAAGAAAAATTTTTTTATTAGAGTCAATCGGTGTATCTGTCAAAATGCGAATTTGAACCAATTTTCAAAATCCTATAAGTTTACTTTACACAAATGCAAACCCTAAAACTTTATGTCACAAAAATGAGCCACTGAAATAAAAAGAAAAGTACTTTTATTTCGGAAGGAACAGAGGGTTCTAAAAAGGGTTTCATAGTAAAAGTTAAGTCGGCGACCGTAATTGAGGGTGACCCGAAGGCTCCCTTTTTGATAGCTACTAAACCAATGTATAGGGGAGGGCGCAACTCCATTCCCTGAATTGCTCCACTTTACCCTTGATCCGTACCTTATAATGCTGAGTGTTTGGCAAGGAGGCATCAAGTACCATTTTTTGAGTCTTTGGTATGACTCGACCTGGGATTGAACCCCGGTCTCTCGGACAATTGGCGAACATAGTAATCTCCGTTATATTTTTATGGATCATGAAAAAATGCCGGAGACTCCACAAAATTATAATTCAGTTCCGTACTGGACAGGAAATTACGTTATTCATTAAGCACATTGCGCTAATAAAAGTCTCGTTATATAATACCATTTTTTTGTTGGTTTATGATTATTTGCATATATCCCAAAATAATGAAACTTTTATTTATATACTACAAGGGCTACGCGGCGTTGCCTTGTTGGATTGATTAATGGATTGATCTTAACGATATGCCAACGCGTCTAGGGTTATTTAATGCCCAGATTTTAGGGAATCTTGTTCAAATTGTTTCTTAATTTTTTTTTTTTATATTGTTGTATGATTTCATTAATTCTTATCTAAAACTAATGTAGGCACAATTACATCTTCAAGTTATTATTTTAACTTTAAGAACTCCTCAACTGAAGCCTCACCAACAGATAAAGTTTAATGTTATTTATTTTTTATGATCTTACCCATCTGCAGGGTGGAGGGTACAGTCAATTTATTCTTAGCCTGACCGACAGTGATCGACTCATTGGCCTAGTGGGTAGAGTGTTTGCCAATGATCCGGGAGACCTAGGTTCAATCCCAGGTCGCATCATACCAAAAACTTTAAAAATGGTACTTGATACCTCCTTGCTTAACACTCAGCAATATAAGGTACGTATCGAGGGTAAGTGGAACAATCCAGAGAAAGGAGTAGAACCCTCCCCAACTCCTTGGTGTTGTAGCTCTTGAAAATGGGGCCTTCTGGTCACCCTTGACAACGGTTGTCATCTTTACTTATATTTGTTCTAAATTAGTTTATTTATTTGCTTATTCTTACTTAGAAGTGGAAATTAGTAAAAAAAACTCTATATGGAAAAATTTTCGTTTCATCGATTTGGTTTCTGTGTATAATAACATATCAACCTTCTTTAGATTGATAGATAGATAGATAGATAGATAGATTGAAAGGAGATAAAAAGAAGGCTAAACTTGATAAAGGCAGATATATCATGGAATATTTATAATAGATTGATTCAAGAGGGTTGGAAGTTTAATATAAAGAGAAGCTTTTTAATCTATCTGTCTATCTATCTATCAAATTATTATTATTATTATTATTATTATTATTATTATTGTCCCAGAGGATTTTGAATGTCTCATTCTCCAGGACGGAATATGGTTTGTGCATATACCATTTGGTAGTCCACACAATTGCTTTAAATACTTGAAACCATATAAGTCTTGTGTAAATTCTTAGAATTAGATTGGAATATTTGAAAATAAATAACAGTGTTTACAAATGAATATTTCTATATTATACTCGAACGGGCCTAATGAGTAGAGTGTTCGCCAATGGTTCAGAAGATCGGGGTTCAATCCCTCGTCGAGTCATATCAAAAACTCAAAAAATGGTACTTGATGCTACCTTGCTTAACACTCAGCATTATAAGGTAAGGAACAATGGTAAATTGGAGAAATCCAAGGAAAGGAGTAGCGTCCTCCCCTACAACTCAGTGTAGTAGCTATTGAAATGGGAGCCTCCGAGTCATCCTCGACTACGGTCATCAACTATACTTATACTCGAAACACAAAAGTTCGTATGTCCTGTTTATGACACTAAACTGCATCCGGTGATAAGGCTCCAGTTTTGGAATTCTGATGAGTGTAAAGAACTCCTTCTTTGCCATTATATTCAAGTTCATTTGGATATGAAGCAAACTTGAATATAATGGCAATGATACGATTCCATCTATGAAACAAATAGATCTTGTAGTATTGGGTAGACATACGTGAAACCAAATAACTACGTGCCAAAAAAAATGATTATTGACTAATAGAAAATGTGGAGGGAGTCGCCCGTGGCATAATTGTTAAAGTGTTGGAAGTAAGTGAGTTCGAAATCCAGTCGCGCAATTACGGTCACTTTCAGACAAATGCTATTGGGACTAGAATCATTGCTGCTCTTCTACAAGAACGGCTTTGATATTAAATAACCCTTGTAAGTTGATATGCCATAAAACAAAGAAATCAAACTTTATGAAAAAAGTGCAATTAAAAATACAATGAAATACAGAAAATATAGTGATGATTGCAATAAAAAAATTAACAAGTTAATCAAATTCGGCAAGAATTAGGAGTTGATATGCTGTTAAACAAATTAATTAACATATACGTTATAAAATAAAAAGCCATTAATTACTGTAAAACCAACAAACTAATATACATATTTCAAATGCATTTTGGTTATAAAATAATTTACAGTAAATTTCTGAGTGATTTACCACTTCGTTGGTTGGTTGTATTTTAAGGCATATTAACCCTAGTAGGTTATCTAATGCTAAATCCTGTTTATATATTTATATATATTACAAAATACCAACCTAGATTGTGTATTTAAAAGCAGTTGTTTACACTACTTTTATTTAACAATATTACTGTGTCACGAGAAGAAAATAATATTACCCGTGCCAATTCTTCAGGCTTACGATAATTTTTTTTCGATCCATTTTCTTTCCGCTCTTGATTTATTTTCGATGGTCACTAACCTAAAATTAATTCCCCATGTATAAAAACTTAGCTGTCACGGTTTGAAATTCTTTGAAGAGACGTGACCGAAACGAAAGTTCCCTCTTTTTTTCAGAATAAATTTAGAAGAGTAAATAAACTCTTAAGATAGCCAACTAGAGTAAAAAAAATTATAAAAATATTCTTTCTATGGCTTCTTACACGAAAATGAATAAAGAAAAAAAGAAAGAGGTAAGGAATAAAAAAAATAAAAGGAATAAAAAAACATATGAGCTAGAAATTGATATCAAATCCAGATGTAATGTCAAAGTCCAGTGAAATGTATCCTTATGAATCTAAAGAAAAATCTTTAGACACAGAGAACCTTTTGGCAACTGAGATTTTTAAAAAATAAGTTAACCAGTTTTATTTTAAGAAAAAAAATCTATCTATCTATTAATCGATTTATCTATGTAAACCTAGCGGTAAATACTATTACTCATATCAAATTTATATCTATTTTAAAATTTCTTTAGGGTTTTATCTGATTTCTATTGTAGATAGAAATTTAGTCTTTCATCATCATCATCATCATCATGTCACGCCGCCAGAACGGATCTCCCTGCCCCTCTCTCGCCACCCGTCTCTATCGTCCAACGCTTCGGGGAGGTCTTCAAGGCTACAACCTGCATCGCCACAGAGCTGTTGTCGTCCTGCCTTTGTTCGTCAATGTGAAGGGGTCCACAGGAATAAATCGCTTACGAGTTCGTTTTTATTTCTCAAGCAGTGTCCCGCATATCTGATTCGTCTAACTTTGATAGTTTTCGTGATGGTTTGTAGGTGGCCGTACAGTTGCTGTTTTGCGGAGCACTGCCTCCAGGACTTGTTCAATAAATCTGTTTAATGTCTTAAAATTTCTTTATATTTTTTAATTCAGAATCCTGCTATTCTGATAAATCATAAATATCATTATAATAACTAATCTTTAATAATTATATCACTAATAATATAAAGAATTAATTACTATTGCAAATTCATCTTTATTATTATTATTATTGTCATCATTGTTACCATAATTACATTACTAATACAATCAACAGTAATACTGATACCATTAATTTAATCCTACTATTGTTATCACTACCAATTTTCCTATTAACCTTTGTAAAGTAAAGTTGGCGACCTTTGTCGAGGGTAAACCGAAGCCTCCATTTTCAATTGCTAAAACATCAAGGTGTAGGGGAGAGCGCTACTCCATTTCCTGTACTTTTATGTATACTTTCGAAATAATAACCTTGTGAAAGGCAGGAACTTACCTTATCTCGCAAGCTATTGGTTAAATAGAATCACTACTGTTTTTCTACAAGGATGCCTTTGACATAAAATTGCTCATCAAATTTTATACCCCATTTAACAAGGAAAATTATTCAAAAAACAAATTACACGATTTGAATTACCGAATAATAATCCTATTTACCAATCCCTCCGCTCGGGCAGGATATGACACAAGATCAATTTTTTAAGCAGAGTTTAACAGGTTTGAATTCACAGTTTTCCTTCTCCTAGACTAGTTGCCTCACCAAGGCAGAAGAACCTAGTCTGTCCTACTATTTACCCATAGCTGGAGGGAGAATAATTGGATTCATACCTTTCCCAAGGGTATTAGTGCTATGTGAAATGCAATCAGTCTCGTCCAGGGTTTGAACTTGTCGCCATGTCCATTTCCTACGACGATAACCATTACACCACGGGCACCTCCTATAATTACCGAATAATAATAATCCCCTGTAAATAAAATCAGCTGCAAGTGAATATTCTTAAAACAAAAATTTGCATAGTTATATAGTTTTAAGTATTTCTACAAAATGTTTATAATTTTCACGCTCTTATATAGTTTTAAGTATTCTTATCTAACGCTAATAATCTCTACACAGTCATATAGTTTCAAGTATGAAAAAGAATATAATATTTTTTCCGTAATTAATGGATAGGTTTGATTATTTGGCTTAGTGACAGTAGGTTATTTATGGTAGGTTATTTAATGACAAAACCTGTTTATATATATATGATTATAGGTTTTGTCATTTTATATATATATATATATATATATATATATATATATAAACAGTGAGACACTATCTATTAAAGTTTTACCGACGGGATCATCAGGATTATTCAGACTAAAAAGAGTTGGCCAAAACGAAAAAGCCAAATGTTGTTTGGGCCAACCTTCTATAGTCAAAATTATCCTAATGATCTGGTCGGTGAAACTTTGGGAGATTGTTTCTGGTTTTTAAGGTAGTCTAGTATTACTCTACTTGGTGTATTGAGCACTTTTCCGTATTACGGAAGGTAACTCAGTCGGTTTTTTTCTTTTTGCTAGATATTAAGGTGCTTTCTAATTATTTTCAAGCAAGGCAGATGTTTTTAGTATTTCCTTTTTTTTAACTTTTCATCCAGATATCAGTTTGTGTAATATTTTTTTAAATTTATAAATTGTATCATCTGCGTTTTTTTCATAATACCTGATTCATAGAAATAGGTTTAAAAATAAGTAAATTATATATATACGTCTAGAAACTTATTGAAGGCACCACGTATATATATATATATATATATATATATATATATATATATATATGTATATATATATATAAATGGTGCATTCAATAGGTTTCCAGACTTTTTTATGCATGCATTTAAAATTGTCGTTGACTCTTCAGAATTTACTATGTTATTGCTATACATCTTATGAGATGACGGACAAATTTTTATGATTTCAGGTTCAAATGAACAGCTACAGAAGCAATTGGAATACATCCTACAAAAGCCTGATTGTCACAGCTGGTGAATTTCAAAAATGCAATCGGGACATCAGGACACTTTAGAAGAACGATATGCAATAAACTTCTGTTTTAAACATGGAAAAAATGCCACAGAAACGTATGGAATGCTTCAGACTGTTTTTTGAGCATCTTGCATGAATCGAGCATCAGTTTTTGAGTGGCATAAGAGATTCAAGGAAGGCAGGGAGTTTGTGAGGGATGATGAGAGGTGTGGGAGGAGTAAGGAAATCAATACACCAGAGTTGATTGGCCAAAGGATTAGGTTTAGACTTAGGGTTACTATGTTGAGGCTTTAAGGGAGTTCAGGAAGAGATTCCGTCGGAAGAGGCCAGCACTCTTCAAATCGGGTCAGTGGTATTTCTACCAGGACAATGCACCAGTCCACATCTCCATCCTTGTTGCAGACTATTTGACCAAGATGGGCATCAAGACAGTTCCTTAGCCTCCATATAGTCCAGACCTTGCTTTCTGTGACTTTTGGTTATTCCCAAAGCTCAAGGAAAACATTAGAAGCTGTCGTTATGAGATAATTGTGGAGAAGAAAGAGGCTGTGACGAAGATTATTGACACGCTCACACAGGAGGACTTCCATGGGGCCTGGCAGAAGTTGTTGGAACGGTACAAGAAGTGCATTGCAGCCGGAGGAGATATTTCGAAGGGGACTAGAGTTTCATGTGTCTACTATCAATAAAAGTGTCCATAACAAAAAGGTCTGGAAACTTATTTAATGATTCTCGTATATATATATATATATATATTGTCATCCACAGACAGACTGTTTCGTTGTACCGTAACAATTCATTGTGGCCAGACACGTAGGACGTTTGAAGCTGGGATCAAAACCCGCCCAACTTCAAGTTAGACTTAGTATCTTACCGCACAGGCAGCAGGCAACATACGTCAGCTCCGGAAATATAAGGCATTGTGTAGTAGCTTTTGTGTGTTTACGTTTTGTGTTACGGGATATCACAGTGATGTAATAAATATAGATATATAACACTTATGCCAATATATATATACATATATATATATATATATATATATGTATTTATACAAAAAATAATACTTGATACTTCCTTGTTGAATATTCAGCATTTTCAGGTATGGATCAAAGGTAAGTAGACCATTCCAAGGAGACGAGTAGCGCCTTTTTCTACTCCTTGAATTAGTCACTATAGAAAAAGTAACCTTCAGGTCGCCCTTGACAAAGATCGACCACCTTATATATATATATATATATATTTACTAACTTACTATCTACCAGCATTCACGGTTACCAGGAAAAAGAAAAAAAAAACGCCGGAATTCAGAGATAACAATATCCCGAATAACTGCCTGGGGGAAAAAGAAAAAAAATTCTTTTGGGAAAAAAAGAAAAGGCCAACCGAGAGATATGCAGTCCGTTGGTCAAAAGAAGAAAAACCCACCGTAAAATGCTGCAATGCTACTATTACAAATAGTGCTCAATACAAAAGTAGAGCTAATTACAGAAATTAAATTGCAAATCGGGACTATCCAACTACAGTTTCGCCAAAACCGGCTCCTCAGGGTGTCTAGCACCGACATATATATATATATATATCATCGACCCATATATATATATATATATATATAGCGATTTGAAAGTAAATAGTATGCTGGTAACGTTATTTTTAAACTAGCAGTTTGAGCTTTTTTGTTTGCAAACAATTAAATGGTTTCAAGTGTTCCTATCTAAGACTAATAATTCTATTCAATATCAATCCATTCAATGATTTCAAGTATTGCTATCAAATATTAATTATTTTATTTAATATTATTCCTTTGTTTGTACATTGTAAATGCTTATATATGTTGCTATCTAATATCAATAATTATATTTAATATCAATCGATTGTTTGCCCTCAGATTGATGGTTTCAAACACTGCTATCCAACACCAACAACTCTAATTTATATCATTTTTTTTTTTTTTTTGCACACGGTTAAATTGTTTCAAATGTTGCTATCTCAGCGTAATTGACCCTCAGTCAGCATGTCTTAGCAATTATAAGATAAAATAGAGTTAAGTACTTGTTTGCTACAAGAGTAAATTGAAGAATACGGTTGAGACTATCATGTAGATGTTAAGACTCGACATTGCCAGTTGATTAATCGGATCAGGCCCCCTCCGATCACCTGTCTTACTCAAAAAGGTCCAAGGTGGAGTGTTACAAGTTAGTTGATCAATTCGGTTGCTGAGTTACGGACTGCTCAGTCGTCAGTACCTTGTTTTCAAACATTACGGTTCACCATCCATGCCTAACTGGTGCATTCATTATTGCGGGTCGGTTCTTAACTTTCTTTGGAGGTGAAGTGGGCGTATTCCACAATCCCATTATAGCTTTGAATAATATTTTGGCGCATAGTTTCAAGTATTCCTATTTAATACAAATAATTTTCAAACATATCTCTTTGATCCATTGATGGGATCTGTTGGGTATCACCCACCTTTTTCCACGCAATGAACTAGTCCATCTACCATATATAGCAGTAGCTACTAATACCAGGGCAGACTAGAAGGTGAAGAGCAGCTTCTTATAGGAATAGTATTAGAGCGTTGGAGACGGGAGATCGCACTAGATCACCTTACTTGCTACCGTAATAACGGAAGCCAATACTATCGATGGACTATATCTTTATTCTGTATACACTAATCCTATGATCTTGTCTACTAATCGTCTCTCTATTGTATATACTTTTTCCTGAGAAAATATCTCTATTTCCTCTCATATGGTGTTTTGTCCTTTATTTAATATTACAAGCGTTCACTAATCCTCTGTTCTTGTCAACTAATAGTATCTCTATTGTCTATACTTTTTCCTGAGAATTTATCTCTATTTCCTCTCATATCGTGGTTTGTCCTTTATTTAATATTACAACCGTTCACTTACCATAACGCAACAGGATCCTAATCGGATCAAAATGGATTTGAGTGTAATAGAGATGACCCCACGTTTTTCAGAACTGAATAACTAGTGCGTCACAACTGAATTCATTTCATTGTCATACCCAATAACTACCCTTTGGTGGGGGGTGTTATTCCTCTGCCAGGGTACACTGGGCATATTTTGACAGCCCGATAGATTATATTATTTTTTTCAAAATGTTCTTATTTCAATAGAATATCGAAATCTTTTGAAAGATTTTGAACTGCATTATTGTCTATTCCTTTTGCAAATACCCTGTATATTAACCATTAACTAGTGATAGCGAAAGAACCATAGGTCAGGTAGAATATAAAAAAATATATACGTACGTATTCAAGAACATTCTAATAAATTTACTGTTTAAAATTCTGAGAGGTCGAGTGCGGTGAGGTTATTTAATGTAAACACACTTAAGTATCTCCTTTCAGAAAATATGTTAACACGGGTAAAGACGAGAGAAACAAAGAACAAACACGTGAAGATGTTCTCTGACGAACGTTCATAGTCACGGGCTGTTTATAACATTGAAGTAGAATAAAGATATAGACGAGATCTAAAGTGTGCCATCAATGACAACGAGTTGACAAGTAATAGGCAAATGAATGACTGCGAGAAACAGATGGTCAGTCTAATAGAAATGACCTTAAAACTCATATCAAATTCACACCTTTTCAATAAAAGATTTTAATTCTATTGTCTTGGGGTTGGTTTTTTTGTTTGTTTTTTTTTTGTTTGTTTGTTTTTTTTTGTTAGTTTTCTTTGTTGTTTGTTTATTTGTTTGTTTTCTCTTGTTTGTTGGGGTTTTTTTTTCTAATTCTAAAACAAAAATGATAATCGGTTATCAAGTGTGATGAGATTAATCTGTTGCGTCGCCCTTATCGGTGAAACAAAACACAGGCGGTGATCATCTAGTGGAGGACAGAGAATAAAAAACACTGAAGTTCTATTTAAGGTTTTTCCAATTTTGGTTCTCTTTCAAAGCCTATGTTCACGGTATGACATTAAACTTATTAACTATGATAATAGCTGTAGGATTCAAATTCACTTAGTTCGAAAGAATATCGAGTGAAACATTTTACAATTAAAACGTATATCATCATCATTTCACTAACTCTTTTTCGCCATCCGTCTCTATCATCCATCGCTTCCGGTAGGTCTTCTAGACTGCATCCTGTGTCGGTACAGAGCTGTGGTTGATAAGTTCTAGCTAGTCGTCCTACACTTGCGTGTCTGTGTGAAGGTGTCCATAGGTGCTCATGAGGTCGTGTTATATTTTGACCTTCGACCCGGCCAAACATGCCCTTTCAAAGTGATGCACCAGAAGGAAGTGACACATCCCAATGGCCAGTAATCGAAAGAAATCGCGTAGGCGGATTTGGCTGACGAAATGGGACAAGGTAAAAGCCCATGATACACTCATAAACAGATGCACCGGAAGAGAGTGACCTCTGATTTGCATGACAGTTATTTCCGCTTGATGACGATCAAACATGCCATTCCCAAAATTGAGTGGGCGATTGAGTGGGCGATTGAACTATTATATAACTCGGTGAAGACAGGAAGTCAGGGAGTTGGAGATAAGATGAGTTAGAGACATGATGTGGTAGGGAAAGACACACCCGGCCGAAGGGGCCCTCGGGACCCCCGATTGAGTTTGGAGACCCGTTGGTGACAAGATGTGGTAGAGAAAGCCCGAACCCAGCAGAGTGGGCCTCTGGGCCTCCGATTGAGCAGCCCTGGAGAAAGAGAAAGACACAACGCTGATGGCCGTAGGAGTGGGGGTCAATATATTGCAGTCTTTGTTTGGTCACCAGCTCCCTCTCACAGAAAAACCTGGAGTAACCCTTTTCGAACCCTTACAATAAAATGAGAGGTACATATTTTTCTAAAGAAGTCTTCACTCGTCTTTATTCATTGCGTCGGTATGTATATAAGCATATTTATTATGTGAGTATACAACATTCGTCCTTGCTCCTCCATCAGTGTCCCGCGTGTATTGTTCGCCAAATTTGGATGGTCTTCAAGATGGGTGGTAGGTGGCTGTACAGCTGCTGTTTTGCTGGATATTGCTTCCAGGATTTGTTTAATATAGCCCGTACATCCTTGTGCAATTGCCCTCAAACCTTTTTTCTCTATACGCTTAGTCAGCGTCCTAGAGGTACATCCATGCAGTTGTGTGGACACGACTGCTGCTTTGAAAAAATTGCATTTTACCCTTAATTAAGTATACCACTAACAACTTTTTTAATAAAAATTTAATTTTCAAACATACCAGAATTTTGAATTAGTTTTAGCACACAGCCAGAAGTATGGAGCACCCAGTAAGATTCAAACTCAATAATAATGATTTACTAATCTAGTTTACTAAACGTTGCGTCACGTGATGCCCATATCCTTACTTTGTTTAGTTATTTACTAAGGTTAGCTTATTCATGGCACAAGGCCAGAAGTATGAGACACCTAGAGAGAATCGAACGTACTAAAAATGTTATGCTGATGTTGGTTGCTAACCATTACACGAGAGGAGCCCAGGTCCTCATTGTGTATAGTTATTTACTAAGCTTAGCTTAGTCATAGCGCAAGGTCAGAAGTATGAGAAGGTTAGATATTCAGAGGAATTGGAAAAAATTACTTGGATCGAAGTAGTTTCTTTATGATCGTACTCCTGGCCCAGCATTTCAGCCGGCCGTGTTAACTGGTACACAGATCATATCGGGTGTGTTTTGGCTTGGTGGCTGTCGGTTGGGTCTGCCTGACGCAAGTGCCGGGGAGGCCTAACATTTGCGTTTCGCGGTTGACACCGGCATCCTTGAGTCAAAGGCAGCTTTCCCCTCAGGCTCTAAATCTCTCCGGAAAGACTAGGTTTATCGCTAGACACCTGGCGCCAGAGGCACCCTTTTTAGAGGCATTTTTGGAACCTCTGCGCATGTGTGGGCTACGGTCCTGCGTCTGGTATGCATAACAAAAAGGCCTTGAGGCAAAGCCACGTGAAGGTGAGACGCTCGAAAATACCAGTAATTACTTGGATCGCTTCAACAAGGGAATGCCGACGGAGCCAAGCATTTTGGAGGTGAATCTGGCCGCACGTCTCGATTAATGCGTAGCTCCCCACCATAAAATGGTCTTGTGTCGGATTCTGCCTTGGTGGGAAGCCAGTAAAATACAAGTAGCTATTTTGATCAATTCAAATGAACGGTACAAATTTTGAAGGAGAGGAGAAGAGTTTATGTTTGATTTGACGGACACAAACGACAACGAACTCGCTATGCAGGTATGTAATATGTTGTCAGCTAAAACATTAGGAAATTAGTGTTCTGAGAAAAAGATGAGATATTATTTATTGGTACGTACGTGTCGTTTGATGTCCGAGACACATTCTGGTCAGTCTGATATTAGGCTGACTAGACCTTTCACCTGGGCTTTTTAAACTTCTATTTATTTTATTATTCTTATTAAAAAATTTTTTCTCTAGACATCTCATAACTTATTCAAAAAAGTAATATTTTAAAATTCGATATTTTTATAAAATAATTCGTTTAAAAATATAATTGTTTTATATGTTTTCTTTCGTGAAAATATAGTATTCGTCGTTAACGACTCCAGAAAGATTTCTAGTCAGAAAAGATCATTCGTTTAAATAACCAGTATGTTCTGAAAGCTTCATATGTGAACAACACATCTCTAGTCGCCATCTCACCTTACAAGACATTCTGCCGGGTGTATATCTGGCGACTAGTCAGATATATATGCATGAACAATATTTTGCATCAAATAAATCACAGGCAGTAGAAGACACATACTGCACATCGACAGAGGGGAAAGACACACCATCCTGCCAACGAGTGTTCTAGATATGTCATTAAACAATCTGAAGGACAAGCTCCAATATATATATATATATATATATATATATATATATATATATACTAACAGGATTTGGCACCAAATAACCTGAAAGGTTTGATAAGCCATACGAGGATCATTAAATAAGTTTCCAGACATTTTTCGTATGGGCACTTTTATTGATAGAACACACATGAAACTCTACCCTCCTTCGAAGTAACCGAATTGATCAACTAACTTGTAACACTCCACCTTGGACCTTATTGAGTAAGACTGGCGATCGGAGGGGCCAGATCCGATCAATCAACTGGCAATGTCGAGTCTTATCATCTACATGATAGTCTCAACCGTATTCTTCAATTTACTCTTGTAGCAAACAAGTACTTAACTCTATTTTATCTTATAATTGCTAAGACATGCTGACTGAGGGTCAATTACGCGGAGATAGCAACATTTGAAACAATTTAACCGTGTGCAAAAAAAAAAAAAATGATATAAATTAGAGTTGTTGGTGTTGGATAGCAGTGCTTGAAACCATCAATCTGAGGGCAAACAATCGATTGATATTAAATATATTTATTGATATTAGATATCAACATATATAAGTATTTACAATGTACAAACAAATGAATAATATTAAATAGAATAATTAATATTTGATAGCAATACTTGAAACCATTAAATGGTGCGAAAAGAAATGATTGATATTAAATAGAATTATTAGTCTTAGATAGGAATACTTGAAACCATTTAACTGTTTGCAAACAAATAAGCTCAAACTGCTTGTTTAAAAATAACGTTACCAGCAAACTATTTACTTTCAAATCGCTATATATATATATATATATATATATATATATATATATATATATATAGGACGGTGCTAGATACCCTGAGGAGTCGGTTTAGGCGAAACTAGTAGAATAGTCCCGACTCGCAATTTAATTTCTGTAGTTAGCTCTACTTTTGTATTGAGCAGTGTTTGTAATAGTAGCATTGCAGCATTTCACGATGGGTTTTTGTTCTTTTGACCAACGGACTGCATATCTCTTGATTGGCCTTTTCTTTTTTTTCCCAAAAATAATTTTTCCCCCCAGGCAGTGATTCAGGATATTGCTATCTCTAAATTCTGGCGGTTTTTTTTTCTTTTTCCTGGTAACCGTGAATGCTGGTAGATAGTAAGTTAGTAAATATATATTTATATATTATAGGTAATATTCGGTCAGGTTAAACCAGAGTTTTGAGTAATTCCCTCCGGACAATAAAATCATTCAAGAGCTGAACATTTAAATTTTCCTGGTAGAGAGCTCAATGTAATTAATATTACAGAGCAATATTTCTTTAAGAAAAAAAACAAAGACCGGTTAATTCATGATTATAAATTTATTTCCATCCCGTATTTTCAGTTTCTGGTGTGAACCAAAAACATGAAGAAAAAAAATTAATACAGGACTTCTTCAGACCCAATGGATAATTAATTAAATTTAAATTTAAAACCAGAATGAATACGTGGGTGTAGGGGGGGGACGAGATTTAGGAGTTACCTCCTCGTTTTATTGAATTTCCGTTTTTATTTTAATTTTTCAAATTTCTTCTGTCAGTTATAATTACGGTAATGTAACTTTTTTATTTATTCGTTTAGTTTATTTTCTTTTCATGTTAAATTTGATGATTAACTTTTAAGAGAAATATTAATGCTTATATCCATTTCGATACCATTTAATTAGCTACCTATTTTTTATGTGCATATGTTGGATACGTTTTTTTTTTTCCTGGTTTCACTATTTATTTCTATGTTTTTAAATTTTTATAGTTTAAATTTAGTCTTATGTCTACATCTAGCTATCAATTCGCTTCTCTTATTTAATAACTTATCGGGGTACTTATATTTTAAAAGATAAATTTTCTCTTCAAGGCATAAATTGCATCTACCGTTAAAACTATTTGGAGTATTTGATTTTCTCAAAATAAACCATTCAATCTCAGGGGTTAAACCTTTGTTTTTTAAAAACCAGAAATGTTTCGATAGTGCCGTATGATTTTTTAGGTGTTCGTGGGAGAAGGTAAATTTATGATTAAAAATCTCTGCTTCCATTTAGTGGAGGCCAGGCCTATATAAGTTTTCCTATCTGTGATATCCTCTTTAGGGTAAATTATAGCTTGATATATTACGTTATTTAAATTGCATCGTCCATTCATGGGACAAATTTCTCGGGGTTTACAATTACATTCTTTTTTTATACCATTATTATTACTATTATTGTTTTTATTATTTCTAATATTTATTTGATCCTGAAAATCTTTAGTTATATTTTTATTATGGCTATTAATTATTAGAAAAATATTTTTCGTGCAAGAGTAACTTATTTTTAACGTTTTTCTGTTAAATATTTTTTACAGCTTATTTCCGTGTTTAAAATGTTTATCTACTAGTTTCAAAAAATATTTTCAAATATTTATATTAGTTAGCCTACAGAATGGGGGGTTGAACCATATTATTTTCCTTTTTCTATTTTTACGTTTATTTTCCTTATTTATTTCATTATTATTATTACTATTAGGTACCTTCTCTTCTTTATAGGTAAAATTTTCTTTATACCCGCTACTTTTTAGCGCAATTTACAATTTACCTTCTCCCACAAACACCTAAAAAGCCATACGGCACTATCAAAACATTTCTGGTTTTTAAAAAACAAAGGTTTAACCACTGAGATTGAATGGTCTATTTTGAGAAAATCAAATACTCCAAATAGTTTTAACGGTAGATGCAATTTATGCCTTGAAGAGAAAATTTATCTTTTAAAATATAAGTACCCCGATAAGTTATTAAATAAGAGAAGCGAATTGATAGCTAGATGTAGACATAAGACTAAATTTAAACTATAAAAATTTAAAAACATAGAAATAAATAGTGAAACCAGGAAAAAAAAACGTATCCAACATATGCACATAAAAAATAGGTTGCTAATTAAATGGTATTGAAATTGATATAAGCATTAATATTTCTCTTAAAAGTTAATTATCGAATTTAACATGAAAAGAAAATAAACTAAACGAATAAATAAAAAAAGTTACATTACCGTAATTATAACTGACAGAAGAAATTTGAAAAATTAAAATAAAAACGGAAATTCAATAAAACGAGGAGGTAACTCCTAAATCTCGTCCCCCCCCTACACCCACGTATTCATTCTGGTTTTAAATTTAAATTTAATTAATTATCCATTGGGTCTGAAGAAGTCCTGTATTAATTTTTTTTCTTCATGTTTTTGGTTCACACCAGAAACTGAATATACGGGATCGAAATAAATTTATAATCATGAATTAACCGGTCTTTGGTTTTTTCTTAAAGATATATATATATATATATATAAGGTGGTCGACCTTTGTCAAGGATGACCTGAAGGCTACTTTTTCTATAGTGACTTATTCAAGGAGTAGAAAAAGGCTGTACTCGTCTCCCTGGAACGGTCTACTTACCTTTGATCCGTACCTGATAATACTGAATGTTCAACAAGGAAGTATCAAGTATCATTTCTGAGTTTATATATATATATATATATATATATATTGGCATATCTATCACATCACTGTGATATCCCGTAACGCAAAATGTAAACAAACAAAAGCTACTACACAATGCCTTATAATTCCGGAGCTGACGTATGTTGCCTGCTGCCTGTGCGGTAAGATACTAAATCTAACTTAAAGTTGGGCGGGTTTTGATCCCAACTTCAAACGTCCTACGTGTCTGGCCACAATGAATTGTTATTGTGCAACGAAACAGTCTGTCTGTGGATGACAATATATATATATATATATATATATATATACGATAATCACTTATTAAGTTTCCAGACCTTTTTGTTATGGGCCCTTTTATTGATAGTACACACATGAAACTCTACCCTCCTTCGAAGTAACCGAATTGATCAACTAACTTGTAACACTCCACCTTGGACCTTATTGAGTAAGACTGGCGATCGGAGGGGCCAGATCCGATCAATCAACTGGCAATGTCGAGTCTTAACATCTACATGATAGTCTCAACCGTATTCTTCAATTTACTCTTGTAGCAAACAAGTACTTAACTCTATTTTATCTTATAATTGCTAAGACATGCTGACTGAGGGTCAATTACGCTGAGATAGCAACATTTGAAACAATTTAACCGTGTGCAAAAAAAAAAAAAATGATATAAATTAGAGTTGTTGGTGTTGGATAGCAGTGCTTGAAACCATCAATCTGAGGGCAAACAATCGATTGATATTAAATATAATTATTGATATTAGATAGCAACATATATAAGCATTTACAATGTACAAACAAATGAATAATATTAAATAGAATAATTAATATTTGATAGCAATACTTGAAACCATTAAATGGTGCGAAAAGAAATGATTGATATTAAATAGAATTATTAGTCTTAGATAGGAATACTTGAAACCATTTAACTGTTTGCAAACAAATAAGCTCAAACTGCTTGTTTAAAAATAACGTTACCAGCAAACTATTTACTTTCAAATCGCTATATATATATATATATATAGGACGGTGCTAGATACCCTGAGGAGTCGGTTTAGGCGAAACTAGTAGAATAGTCCCGACTCGCAATTTAATTTCTGTAATTAGCTCTACTTTTGTATTGAGCAGTGTTTGTAATAGTAGCATTGCAGCATTTTACGGTGGGTTTTTCTTCTTTTGACCAACGGACTGCATATCTCTTGATTGGCCTTTTCTTTTTTTTTCCGAAAAGAATCCCCCCCAGGCAGTGTTTCGGGATATTGTTATCTCTGAATTCCGGCGTTTTTTTTTATCTCTTTTTCCTGGTAACCGTGAATGCTGGTAGATAGTAAGTTAGTAAATATATATATATATAAGGTGGTCGCTTTGTAAGGGGTGATCTAAAGGCTACTTTTTCTATAGTTACTAATTCAAGGAGTAGAAAAAGGCTCTACTCGTCTCCTTGGAATGGCCTACTTACCTTTGAACCGTACCTGATAATTCTGAATGTTCAACAAGGAAGTATCAAGCCTCATTTATATGTATATGTTTATATATATTGGCATATTTATTACATCACTGTGATATCCCGTAACACAAAACGTAAACAAACAAAAGCTACTACACAATGCCTTATATTTCCGGAGCTGACGTATGTTGCCTGCTGCCTGTGTGGTAAGATACTAAGTCTAACTTAAAGACGGGCGGGTTTTGATCCCTGCTTTAAACGTCCTACGTGTCTAGCCACAATGAATTGTTATGGTACAACAAAACAGTCTGTCTGCGGATGACAATATATATATATATATATATATATATACGATAATCATTAAATAAGTTTCCAGGCCTTTTTGTCATGGGCACTTTTATTGATAGTACACACATGAAACTCTTGTCCCCTTTGAAATAATCTCCTCCGGCTGCAATGCACTTGTTGTACCGTTCCAACAACTTCTTTCAGGCCCCATGGAAGTCCTCCTGTGTGAGCGTGTCAATGACCTACGTCACAGCCTCTTTCTTCTCCACAATTATCTCATAACGACAGCCTCTAATGTTTTCTTGAGCTTTGGGGAATAACCAAAAGTCACCGGAAGCAAGGTCTGGACAATAGGGAGGCTAAGGAACTGTCTTGATGCCCATCTTGGTTAAATAGTCTGCGACAAGGATGAAGTTGTGGACTGGTGCATTGTCCTAGTGGAAATACCACTGACCCGATTTGAAGAGTGCTGGCATCTTCCGACGGGATCTCTTCCTGAACTCCCTTAAAACCTTGATATTGTAACCCTAAGCCTAACCCTAACCCTTTGGCCAATCAACTCAGGTGTATTGATTTCCAACTCTTCCCTCACCTCTCATCATCCCTCTCAGACTCCCTGCTTTCCTTGAATCTCTTATGCCACTCAAAAACTGATGCTCGGTTCATGCAAGATGCTCCAGGGAGGCCTAGCATTCGCGTTTCGTGGTTGACACCGGCATCCTTTAGTCAAAGGCAGCTTTTCCCTCGGGCTCTAAATCTCTCCGGACAAAATAGGTTTATCGCTAGACACCTGGCGCCAGAGGCACCCTTTTTGAGGCATTTTTGGAACATCTGCGCATGTGTGGGTTACGGTCCTGCGTCTGGTATGCATAATAAAAAGGCCTTGAGGAAAACCCGCGTGCACGTGAGACGCTCGAAAATACCAGTAATTACTTGGATAGTTCCAATAGGGGAATGCCGACGGAACCAAATATTATATATATATATATATATATATACTAACAGGAGTTGGCACCAAATAACCTGAAAGGTTTGATAAGCCATACGAGCATTTTAAAAATAAGTTTCCAGACATGTTTCGTATGGGCACATTTATTGATAGTACACACATGAAACTCTACCCTCCTTCGAAGTAACCGAATTGATCAATTTACTTGAGTAAGACTGGTGATCGGAGGGGCCAGATCCGATCAATCAACAGGCAATGTCGTGTCTTGACATCTACATGATAGTCTCAACCGTATTCTTCAATTTACTCTTGTAGCAAACAAGTACTTAACTCTATTTTATCTTATAATTGCTAAGACATGCTGACTGAGGGTCAATAACGCTGAGATTGCAACATTTGAAACAATTTAACCGTGTGCAAAAAAAAAAAAAATGATATAAATTAGAGTTGTTGGTGTTGGATAGCAGTGTTTGAAACCATCTATCTGAGGGCAAACAATCGATTGATATCAAATATAGTTATTGATATTAGATAGCAACATATATAAGCATTTACAATGTACAAACAAATGAATAATATCAAATAGAATAATTAATATTTGATAACAATACTTGAAACCATTGAATGATGCGAAAAGAAATGATTGATATTAAATAGAATTATTAGTCTTAGATAGGAACACTTGAAACCATTTAATTGTTTGCAAACAAATAAGCTCAAACTGCTTGTTTAAAAATAACGTTACCAGCAAACTATTTACTTTCAAATCGCTATATATATATATATATATAACGTGGTCGATCTTTGTCAAGGGCGACCTGAAGGCTATTTTTCTATTGTGACTAATTCAAGGAGTAGAAGAAGGCTCTACTCGTCTCCCTAGAATGGTCTACTTATCTTTGATCCGTAGCTGATAATGCTGAATGTTCAACCAGGAATTATCAAGTATCATTTTTTGTGTTTATATATATATATATATATATATATATATATTGGCATAAGTGTTATATATGTATATTTATCACATCACTGTGGTATCCTGTAACGCAAAATGTAAACAAACAAAAATTACTACACAATGCCTTATAATTCCGGAGCTGACGTATATTGCCTGCTGCCTGTGCGGTAAGATACTAAGTCTAACTTAAAGATGGGCGGGTTTTTATATATACGAGGATCACTCAATAATTTTCCGGACTTTTTTTAATGGAAACTTTTATTGGTAGTACACACATAAAACTCTTGTCCCCTTCGAAGTAATCTCCTCCGGCTTCAGTGCACTTGTTGGACCGTTCCAACAACTTCTAGAAGGGCCCATGTAAGTCCTCTTTTATTATTGTGTCAATGACCGTCACAGCCTCTTTCCTCTCCTCAATTGTCTCATAACGTCAGCCTCAGAGCTTAGGGAATAAGCAAAAGTCACAGTGAGCAAGGTCTGGACTATAGGGAGGCTGAGGAACTGTCTTGATGCCCATCTTGGTTAAATAGTCTGTGACAAGGATGGAGTTGTGGACTGGTGCATTGTCCAGGTATAAATACCACTGACCCGATTTGAAGAGTGATGGACTCTTCCGACGGAATTTCTCTCCTGAACTCCCTTAAAACCTCAACATAGTAACCCTAAGCCTAACCCTTTGGCCAATCAACTCTGGTATTGACTTCCTTACTCCTCCCATACCACTCATCATCCCTCTCAGACTCCCTGCCTTCCTTGAATCTCTTATGCCACTCAAAAACATGCTCGATTCATGTAAGATGTTCGAAAAGCAGTCTGAAGCATTCCATACGTTTCTGTGTCATTTTTTCCAAGTTTAAAACAGAATTTTATTGCATATCGTTCTTCTAAAGTGTTAGATTGCATTTTTGAAATTCACCAGCTGTGACAATCAGGCTTTAGTAGGGTGTATTCCAATTGCTGCTGTAGCTGTTCAATATAACCTGAAATCATAAATATTGGTCCGTCATCTCATAATATGTATAGCCACAACATAGTTAATTTTCGAGTGTCTACGCCAATTTTAAATGCCTGTACAAAAAAGTCTGGAAACTTATTGAATACACCACGTAAAACCAAACCAAGCTGTACATCCAAACTGTATCGTCCTTCACGCAAGTAAACCAGGGTTGCATTTTACTGAGGTTGGAACTCTAGCCCTAGTAATCTAAAAATCTGCTACAGAGCCCAAACCCAACTCGTTGTTAACATAGTGACATTTAACGTTCTCACTTTAAAACTACAACACAAGCTTACCGCATCTGCTGCCGAACACCACATAGGCATTATATGCGTGCAAGAACATAGATATTCCTATAGTGAACTAGATTTAAAATACATTGATATCGGCAATGGGTGGACGTTTGCCTCGGCATCTGCGTGGGAAAACTCTGTCAATGCCGCTATAGGAATGTTTCTCTGTCTTCATTCCTTAAAAACACTAAATAGCCTTGAAAGAGTCGAATCGAGAACTAAGTGGGCTACATTTAAAGGCAACACATGCACAATGCTACAGTTCCACTAATGCCAGTGATAAAACCGATATTACCACTTTCTGTAACAGGCTATCTTCCTTTGCCTGATACAAACGTAATCTAATCATCGGTGAAGATATGAATGCTCAAATAGGCAAAGACGAAGATAATAAATTTTGTCTACAAAATCTGCTAAATAGAAAGAGCGAATATCTTACAGATTTTTTCACTCAAGAACAATTTTCCATGCCTAAACAATAAATTCCATATATGAGTAGGGGAAAACTATGAACCTACACATACCCAAATAACGCTGACGTACATCTAAATAATATTTTTATAAACAAGAAATGGATGAGTAGCTGAAATGTGAGGCATACTCTTCAGTTGAAAGACTATCTTCCGATCATAGAATTTTCTCGGCAGAGATACGCCTGAGTCTGAGCAAAAAAAAAAAAAAACACAATTCAAATCACGTCTTACGACTGGTCCTTACTTATCAAAAGAGATATAAGCAATAAATACAAGGTTACTGTAAGAAACAACTTAGATTCTCTTCAGGAGAACTCCAAATGACGAATATGAAAACTTTGTCGCTGACTACAAGTAAGCAGCAGAAGAGTACCTACCAACCAAACCAAAAGCCAAATATAGAGTTCCATGGGTGTCGCAAACAGTTAGGAAAAATGAGATGACTTTATGATATAAAATCAGTGACAAACCTTTCCTAAAAATTCTTAACGACCTACTAGACATCGAACAGAAAAACTGCAGGCCTCAACAAAATACCCACTGAAGTTCAGAAGACAAGAAAATCGATCGAGAAATGAACGAAAAGTTGCATCGTCCCATTTTCTAAAAAAAATGACCTTGGAAACGCTAAGAACTACAGACGTAACCCTAACTGCTAAAGTCTATAATACCCTGCTTCTGAATCGTATCCAACTCAAAATCGGGAAAATTCGAAGAAAAAGTCTAAACGGATTTCAAAGAAATCACTCAACAATCTCACAGATTCTGATATTCCATCAAATCATCGAAGGAGTACGGCGAAAAATTTCGAGGCAGCACTATTGTTCGTAAATTTCTTCAACGTATTTGATTCTATACAAAAAGGAAACGTAAAATAAATACTACTAGCATATGGTCTTCCTTAAGAAACTGTTACTGCAGTTACTATGCTTTACAGAACACAAAAGCAATGGTTCGTTCATTTAATGGAGACTCCAACTACTTCATCATAGTCAATGGAGTCTTGCAAAGAGAAACAGTAACACCATATTTGTTTATTCTCTACCCAGACCACATTCTTTGAACACCTATAGATTAAATTAAATAAAATGGTTTCACATTAAATTAAAAGACTAGAAGCAGACGATATCCCGCTAAAGCTATGACAGATAAAGACTATGCAGATGATCTAGCACTTCTCGATGATACATCAGCCTAAGTAGAATCTCCATCACATTGTCTAGAGCCAGCCGCAGGTGGCATTGGCCTCTATGTAAATGCAAATAAAATAGGACATGGTTTTTAAACAAAAAGGCGCCATCTACAATCTGTTTAGCTTGGTTTGGTTTGGGTTTTTTAAAAGGCACATCAACCATTATAGGTTAATTAAAGCCAAGTCGATTTCTATACTTATCAACAGTTCTATTTCAAACAATTCAGTTAAGCATAGGTACAGTTTCTTTTGTCTACACACAGTTAAATGTCAAAACAGTTCTATTTCAGACAATTCAGGTTTGCATAAATACACCGTTTAAATATCAAAATCAGTTCTATCACAAGCAATTTAGTTTAGGATTAATACACAATCTAGTTCTATTTGACCTATAGATCGATATCAGGTACTACGACCCCGGGTCAGAGTGGATCTGGGAGTGATGGCAATGAAGGGATACTCCGCATTCCCCAGAGATCCAGTATTACTGGAACTTCACCATCAGATTGTTTAGTGTCATATCTAGGTCTCTTGTTGGAGGAGTCTTATCCCTCCGCACAGATGCAGTCGGTGCATTCAGCAGCCCCAACCGACTGGACAAATCTCCATTCTGAGTGGTAAGCCTGTAAAATATGCGGGCCTATTCACATATCTTAGCAGCAACATCTTATCTATTGTTAGTGATGTCAACATTCGCCTTGTAAAGGCGTGGAAGGCTACTGACTGATTATTTACCATATGGAAATTTAATCTCTCCGATGGAATAAAACTGAATTCCTTCTTAGCTGTGTCCGTACTACTATACGAATGCACCACATAAACGCTAACAAACGCATAGAGAAAATGCTGTGCTCTGTCTTGAACAAATCCTGAAAGCAACAACTCTCAAAAAAAGCAGCTGTACGGCCAGTAACATCTCGCAAACTATTGAAGTATGACAAACGAGACATGTGGGGCACTGCCGGAGAAATGAGGACGAACTAATAAGTGATGTTTTCTTATGGACTCCTGCACATGGAGCATCAACGTCGAGCATCAAAGACTTATATCAGTTCTGTGCGGACGCAAGATGCAACTAAGAAGACCTACAAGAAGCAATGAATGATAGGGACGGATGGCGAGAGATAGAGAGAGTCCGGGAGCTACTTGCTGTCAGTGTGACTCGATATATATATATATATATATATATAGAGAGAGAGAGAGAGATAGAGATGTGTGGGGGGGTAGTTTAATGCCCACTTTACCATTGATGGTTATTTTATGCAAGATTTTTAAGTGAATAGTTTTTAGGTAAGGTGAATGTCTCAATGAATGAGAGTTAATTTGTTCGTACACAATTAAATAGTTTCAATCATTGCTATCTAAGTTTATTTAATATGAATCATTTGTTTGCACACAGCAAAGTAGTTTCAACTATTGCTAACGCTAAGTTTTATTTGCACAGGATTAGCATAATGAGTTGAGTGTTCGCCACTGGTCCGGGAGACCAAGTTTCCTTCCCAGGTCGAGTCATACCAAAGACTCAAAAAAGGGTACTTGATACCACCTTGCTTAATACACAGCAATATAAGGTAAGGATCAATGGTAAAGTGGCGCAATCCAGGGAATGGAGTAACACCCTCCTCTATACATCGGTGTAGTAGCTATTGAAATGGGACACTTCGGCTCACCCTCAACTAAGGTCACCATCTTACTTAATCCTATTAAGTTGGCCAAGTGAATAGAGTGTTCGTCAATGGTCTGGGAGCCCGGGGTTCAATCCAAAGACACAAAAAAGGGTACTTGATGCCGCCTTGCTTAACACTCAGCATTATAAGGTAAGGATCAAGGGTAAATTAGAGCGATCCAGGGAATGGAGTAGCGTCCTCCCCAGCAGTCGGTGTAGTAGCTATTGAAAAGGGAGCCTTCGGGTCACCCTCAACTAAGGTTGCCAAATTTACTTTACTTTTATGCCTATTAAACACTATTCATTTACGCAGTTAATTAGGTCCAAGTATAGAAAAAGATTAAATATTTCCATGTGACTCTAATAGGTACAACTACTAAAGAGTAGAGTGGACCTGGGAGTAATTTCAATGAGGAAGTACTCTACATTTCCTAATGCTCCAGAACTGGAGCCTCACTATCCGATAGTTTCGTATCATATCCAGGATCATCATTGGCGTGGGTAGGATCTTACCCCACTGCAGATATATATATATATATATATATATAAATCTACAATTATATATATATGTATATATATATATATATATATGAAAGAGAATTTTAAAAACTATCAAATTTTATTAATTATTTTTAAACCTTTTGAAAATTGTAAAGTTGTTTGTTGTTGTTTGTTTTTGGCAGGGAAGTTTTTGAACTTTGTCCTGAATTCACGTGTGTAGCCATGTATCATTCGCGTATCCATTTTCATCTGGTGTTATTAGTATTCCTTTAAAAGTAAAAAAAAAAAAAAAATTATAGCCATTCTTTGTGATTGAATAGCCCGTTATTCTTGGCAGATGTTATTCACTTTGAACTTTGAACCTTTTTATTCGCCAACAGGCTTATAAAAAAAGATCACAGTATGTTCTGTTGTCAGTTTGAGAATTCTCTGCAAGACTCTTTGACTTTGATTCTTCGAAACCAGAAGAATGGATTCACAATATTCTCAACTAAAACAGGTGAATTTTTTTTTTTTTTTTAAATCTGTTTGACAATTTCAACTATTCGAAACGAATCCTGCTCTCTATTTGTTATATATATATATATATATATATATATATAATTTTTTTTTTTTTGGAACTCACACGAGAAAAAAAGGGATATTGCTGTTTTCAGCGTCCGAACCAAATTTCCCACTGCAATGTATTGTCTTTTGGGAATTTTTTAATTTATTTAACCATGGAAAAAAACAACTTATGACAAAAAGTCTCTGCCATAAACAGCTTTTTCAAAGCTTACTAGTACTCTTTTTAAGTATATAATTGGTCGTGGAAGTTTTTTTCTGCTTTCTTCAACTCTAAATTGTCAGTGATGAACCTCTTCTATACTTTGACGGGTGACAATTTTAGGAACAGTATATATTCTGTATTCAACGTGTGCACCGGACTAAGCAAACATAACTTTGCCACCTCGGGTAGTGTAATGGTTACCAAGCTCGACAAGCAAACCTTCACGAGTCAGTTGGAGTCTCATTGGGTACCACAATCATTCGGCCTTGTGCCACATCTAAGCAAAATGGCTTTGCAAATTACTAAGTAAACATCGCCTCGTGATTAACGACTTAAAAGTAACTAGACAATTTCAGTTTTTTTTAACTACTTGTCTAGCTTAGATTTGTCTCATGAATGTTGAATATGGAATCTCACAACTCCAATAGATTTCGTTTCTTTTGTCTTCATGACCGATCAAACTTTATAGCTTATTTAATGTCAACGCTATCTTTGTAGAGCAGTAGTGGTGGTATGATCTAGGGCGCCTCGGATAGTGTAATGGTTAACAAGATAGACTAACAAACCTATACGACTGAGTTCGAATCTCATTAGGTGCCCCATTCATTCGGCCTTGTGCCTCATCGAAGAAAAGAGCTTCGTAAATTACTACTTCACGAGTGAGTTCGAATCTCACAAGCTACTCTATTCATATGTCCTTGTGTGATATTTTTGTAAATTACTTTTAGGTGTAATATTTACCTATATCTAAGGAGAGTGAGGGAGGTTCATATCTTTCCCTACGGCATAAGTCAGAAAATAGACGTAGTAATATGACTGGCGTTCGAACACACTTTGTCTCTGTCAAGCACGGTTACCACTATGCCTCCTTCTTAGCTCAATAGAATTCTACGTTAACATTACGTCAACTAGTTGTTGATGCATTGATAAAAAATTGCCTTTCAAATGTTATTTTTCGTTTTTTCGGATGCTACAATTTTTTAAACTCCAAAGGAGGTAAGTTAAACCTTTCATAATTTTTATTATAATACACGAGACTTAGTTCTAAGTTTCTGACTTCTTTAGAATAGCACATTGACAAAATGGTTTCAGTGATGTAAAAATTGTGTGTGTGTGTGTGTGTGTGTGTGTGTGTGTGTGTGTGTGTGTGTGTGTATACAATTAAGTGAATATTTTTTTTTCAATCTTTATCTTTTTGTTTAGGAACTTTTTCGGAAAGCAAAAACAAATAAGATTCAATGCAACCGCAAAATCACTTCAGGGAAATATTATTATGCGAAGACATATCTTTCCTAATTAACCGAAACTCTTATAACCATAAGGATTTTTTAATTACCACTTTCCGAATTCGGGGCTTTCTAGTCTCTATATAGGTGTAAAGAAAAATTGATAACAAAGCAATCCAAGTAGAAGGAGAGATTTATTGAGAAGTAAAATCGACACTATAGCGTTTCGGTTCTACTGAACCATCATCAGGACCATGAGGGATGATATTAGCGATGTTAAGTCAATGATGGATATTTGAAAATGCAAAATACAAAAACCTAGGGGAAAATTTGTATAACAAGAAAAAGTTGGCCGTTTAATTAGTGAATCAGCATTTGTTGTTTTAAATTACGTCATTTGACTTATTAGGAATATTGTTTGTTTATCGCGAAAGATTTCGAGTCGAAAAGAAGAAAAACAAAGAAAAATAGAAAGTATAAAAATTATGATATATTTGGAAAATATTAACTAAAGATGGAATATATGTAGCTATTTAAAATGGATTTACTCAAGTAAGGAAAAATATTATAAAAGCCACGACGAGTATTTAGGGAATTAAAGAGTGAAATGGCTACTGCTTCGAAAATTCGTCTTAGACTTTTATCATGGATGTAAATGAGCATCTTTGAAGAATTGAAATCTCTCTCTATATATAAATTTTTAAATGACTGAATCTTCTCTTGATTAGGCGCCTCGAGTTATGTAATTGTTAGCAAGCAACACGAGTGACTTTGAGTCTTTTTGGGCGCCCCGTTATTATGGACTTGAGCCACATTTAAGCAAAACGCTTTGGAAATGACAACTTCTCTGGATAGGGCACTGCGGGTGGTGTAATGGTTTGCAAGCTAGACAGGCAAACATACAGGACTGAGTTCGAGTCTCTTTGGGTGACCCCTGTGCTACATCAAGGCACAAGCTTAGTAAATTACATCCTGTGTAAAGGACCAATCAAACATAACTTGGGCACCTCGGGTAGTGTAATAGTCTGCAAACCTTCACGAGTGAGTTTGAGTCTCATTGGGTGCTCAATCATTCGACCTTGTGCCACATCTAAGCAAAAAGGCGTTGTAAATTACAAAGCTAATCCCACCTCGTAAATAACAAGACATTTTTTTATCTTTTTTTTAAAACTATTTGTCTCGATTAGATTTGTTGCATGTATGGTGAATATGGATCTCTCAAATTCAATAGGGGGTGTCCGCGTGGTGTAATGGTTAAAGCGATGGACTGCGGAATCATAGTACGCGAGTTCGAACTCCAGTCGTGCTATCACGTTCACTTTCGAGCAAATACCCTTGGGAAGGTATGAACCCCTTATCCTCCCAGCTATGGGTTAAATAGTACCACTACTGTTCTTCGAGGAGAATGGCTTTGGCATTAAATAACCTACAAAGGTTGATATGCCATTAAACCAGAAACCAATCAAATTCAATAGGTTTCGTTTCTTTAATCTTTATGACCAATCAAACTTTATAACTTATTTAATGTCAAGGCTATCTTTGTGGAGAAGTAGCGGTGATGCGATCTCGGGTGGTGAAATGGTTAGCATGGAAGACGAGCAAATCTTCACGAGCGAGTTAGAGTCTCATTTCGATTAGTATCTCGTAAGACAGGGCTTTAAAATTTTCTTGAATCTCTACCAATTTTAACTTTGTACAATAACTTCACGATCCATTGACAAACGAGGTGTGTTATAATGTGTGTCTATTCTGATGCCCTGGTAGCTTACAAAGCTCTTTGCTTCGATGTGGCACAAGGCCGAATGAATGGGGCACACAATGAGGCTCTAACTCACTCGTGTAGGTTCGCTAGTCTAGCTTGCTAACCGTTACACCACCAGAGGGGCCCGCTGTATTTGCCCTGGTAGAAATGAACAATAAGTGAAATATTAATTTATTTCTCAGAATAGCTCTGTTGAATTTAAAAAAATATTATGTTGAGTTTTCTATGGATCAAAAAGACTCTTTATTGATATGATTTTGAAGATGACTTGAGCTGATTTTACAAGCTTTTCTAATTTCATATATTGGGGAATAACGGTTTAGCATTAGTTTTGTATTACTTATTTTGTAAACAGAGAAACACTTTGAACCTAGAATGTGGTAATTTGCGGCTCAAACTAACAGACCTACAACCCAATATTCAGTATCTTCTTTGTGCCCACCAAACCTTTTCTTCCCAACACAAGAAATAATTCCAAAATTCAAGGCTTGTTTGCAATAATATTTTGATTTTTTTTTTCTAATTTCAATTGTGTAAATCACTGATAAATTAATTAAGCGATGTAATTTAATATTTAATCGACTTATTAGGTGGTAAACGAAAATTAAATTCGGTTACAAGAAGTGTATCGAGTAAAGGTTCAGATACCCTGTTCTCAACCAAACATACCAAAACTTTTATTTTTTGTTAGAAACTTTATATACAACTCGGGTAGTGTAATGTTTTGTAAGCTTGACGAGCAAACTTGAAAAGAGTGAATTCGAGTCTCATTGGGTACCCCATTTATTCGGCCTTATGCCACATCAAAGAAAAAAAAAACTTACTAAATTACTACAGTGGACACCTCTGGTGGTATAATGGTTTGCAAGCTAGACTAGCAAACCTGAAAAGAGTGAATTCGAATCTCATTGGGTACCCTATTTATTCGGCCTTATGCCACATCAAAGCAAAAAAAAAAAAAGCTTTGTAAATTACTACAGTGGACACCTCTGGTGGTATAATGGTTTGCAAGCTAGACTAGCAAAGCTTTACTAGTGAGTTCGACTCTCACTGGGTGCCCCATTGATTCAGCCTTGTGTAACATCTGAGCAAACCGCTGAGTAAAATATTATATACAATTCAAATGAATATTATTAAAAATGTGTATGCGTAGCAGTCCAAAAATAAGTTCGAATCTTTTATATTTATGTAAATTTATTTTTATTTCGATGCTGCTGTGTTTCGGGGCACCTCTGGTGATATAACGGTTAGCAAGCTAGACTAGCAAACCTACACGAGTGAGTTCGAGTCTCATTGGGCGCCCCATTCATTCGGCCTTGTGCCACATCGAAGCAAAGAGCTTTGTAAATTACTATACTGCGGTGTTTCGTAATACATGTTTTAAGTGTTAAGCTTTTTACTGTGTAACCCGGATATAAAAGAGTTGTCACGACCGGATAAGTCTCTGATATCGGGGTTTAGTCTATTATGTTTATGTAAGTATGGGCTCTAATTTGGGACCAGATTTTTAAAAAATCACTCTTATATCCGGGTCTCTTATATCCGGGTTACACTATATTAGAAATAGTAAAGCACCGGTGTGTTTGATTCATAAAAATAGTTTTTTTTATGGGAAATACTATAGATTTAACAGTCATAGAAAAAAAGATGTTGAATAAGATTACATATTTTGAATTAATTCAATAAAATCTTTGAACAACTCAGGAATTGGGTTTTACTTTTTGCGATTAGTTTTATAGTCTCCCATTGTCCCAAAAGGTTTAGTATTTCTCAATAGTACTATTGTCTGGGGGTGTAGACTTTGTCACTCCATTATACAAGTTTTGGGTTGGTTTCTTTCTTTAATATCATATCAAACTTCGAGGCTAATTCAATAGCAAAGCCCTCCTAGTATAACAGTAGTGATAATGTTTAATCCATTGCTGGTGGAGGTAAGGGAGGTCATAACTTTCCCAAGGGTATTGGTGCGAAAGTGGACGTAATAGCGTGACTGGAGTTTATACGAACTTACTGAAAAGTCGTATGGCGCCTCGGGTAGTGTAATCGTTTAGCAAACAAGACGTGCAAAGCTTCACGTGAAATTTTTATTGGGTGGCCCGTTCTTACGACATTTTAAAACTTCGTTCGTAAATTTAAACTCAAGTCACATAAACTATATATCAATCAAGATAAAGTAATTTCACTTTCTGTTAACAAAGAAAATAATCTTATATAGCTTTTTGTGGCTAATTTTTTCGGCATAAATAAATGAAATATATTTATTCACCAGTTAAAATAATCTAAACAGTCCGCTTCGTCCTTTTTTTTTTTTTTTTTTTTTACCAATGTTACGTACTTTATCTATTTGATTTGATTTCAGTGGATCAAATTTTGGATTTTATTATTTTATTATTATTATTTTTTTTTTTTTTTGTTATTGTTCATCTACTCGCACAAACTGTGAGTTCAGTACATTGCTGAATGATTTAAATACGTCACTACGTAGTTCTTGGGACCATCTTTTCAGACAACTCCCCCGTCCCGTCCATATAGCATATTTCTTAAAAGTTTATTATTTGCTAAGTTTTCCGCAGTTTTATTTTTTACTGCCTTCAATTAAAATATATTTGTTTTTGCTTTCTTTTTTTGTTTCTTTTGTTATTCTTTTTTGGGGGGCAGTTGTTTGTTTTTTGGGGCGGGGTTTTTGTGAGAGGGGTCTTTTTCTTGTTTGTTTGTTTGTTTTTTCGTTTTCTGCGTTATGTCAACCTGTCTAAAGCAATTTTTATGCTTATAGGTTAGTGATTTTCATACATTATAGCTTTATGCTTAGGTTTTTTTTGGGGGGGGTCACAGTTATATCAAGTATTTCTATCCAATACAAATAATTTGAAGAGTTGTATGGTTTCAAGTATTCTTATCTAATACATATATGTTTTCAAGAATTTATTTCTATTTGATAATGGTAATTTGTTTTTAAGCAATTTTATGGTTTTAAGTAACTAATGACAATGTTTTGTTAAAAAAAAAAGTTAACTTCAGCAATTCTTTAGTTTTGGTTTCTTTATTTAATAGAATATCAACCTTCATGGGCATTTAATGCCAAATCTAACCTTGTAGTGGGATAAGGATGTTAATATCTTTATCAAGGATATTAATCAGAAATGAATGGAATAGCGCGACGGCAGTTCAAAATTACTCACTTCGAGACCACAGTCCAGCACGTTAAACATTACTCCCCTCCCCGAACTGTTCTTAATATACACAATTTAGTTACCTACCGTCAAGTATGGTATTTGTCGCTGCCTCCCACTAGACAGGACTTGACACAAGGTCAAAAGCCCGAAGGCCAATTAATTACCTACTGTCTAATCGAATTCAGTTGATTTTTAAACAGATTCATTTGACCCGTAAATGGGACCCTAACAACTGCTTTCAGTTCTAGTCCGTGAAATTGGGAGTAATGGTAATGAAGGGGGTACTACAGAATACACCGACTACATCCCTGCAAAGAGGTAAGACTTCCCTAACGAGTGTTTTAGATATGACGCTAAACAATCTGATGGTGAGGCTCCAGTAATACTGGGGCTTTGGGGAAAGCTGAATAACCCTTCATTGCCATTACTCCCAGGTCCACTCTAACCCGCAGTAGTAGCACCTGATAAGTTCTTTAATATGGCTCAAATAGAACGAAACTATGTAATTACACGAAACAAGATTGTTTGAAATTTACTGTTTTTACATTTAACTGTTTGTTTAAACTGTGTACTTATGCTAAACTGAATTGCTTGAAATAGATCTGTTTTATATGCTTAACTGCATTGTTTGAAATAGAACTGCTTTTGACACTGAATCTATGTACTCATGCTCAACTGAATTGTTTGAAATAGAACTATTTTGACATTTAACCATGTGTAAACAAAAAATTACTATTCTTATCATCATCATCATCATGACGTGCGGCTAGCATGGATATCCCTGACCCTCTCTCTCCACGTCTCCCTATCATTCACCGCCTTCGGCAGGTCTTCAGGGTTACATCCCGTATCATCACATAGCTGCTGTATGAATGGTCGAGCTGGTCGTCCTGCTTTTGATTGGCCATATGCGGGGGTCCACAGGCGAACATCAATTACGATCTCGTCTACTAAACTGAATGTTAGAAAATTTTATCCGAATGATTTAATCCGGAGTTAAATGACCGGAAAAGAGTTGATATGCCATAAAACAAACCAACTAATATTACTAACAAAAGCTTAAGTCATCAAAGTCTAGAATATGTCCATTCAAGAATTCCATCGTTATTTGATAAATATAAGATTTGAAATAGTAATTTACCAAGCTTTTTGCTCAGATGTGGCACAAGACCGTAAAATTAGAGCACTAAATTAGACTCAAACTCATACTGCTTAGTTTTCTTGTCTAGCTTACGAAGCATTAAACCACCTGAGGTGACCTATCAAATATGAAATAGTAATTTACTAAGCTTTTTGCTTAGGTACGACACAAGGTCAAATGAATTGGGCACCCAACATGAGGTTTTGCTTTGTCCGACTTGCTAACCATTACCTCACATGAGGTGTCCTTTAAGATATGTAATATGTGAATTAAGTTATTTCCTCCAAAATAAATGTATTTGGGTGAGTCAAAGTTTTATATTTCCATACATACTAGTCAGTGGCGCTTTTATCACGTGTCCGAAGCACTTCGAGACGTTGTGGTTTGGTAGTATCGTGGTAGATGGTGCTCAGACACTTTGTTTATGCCCGTGGTGCAATGGTTATCGTAGTAGGAAATGGACACGGCGACGCCAGTTCAAATCCTGGACCAGGCTAATTGCATTTCACATAGCACTAATACTCTTGGGAAAGGTATGAATCAAATTATACTCCCTCCATCTATGGGTAAATAGTAGGACAGACTGGGTTCTTCAGTCTTGATGCGGCAACTAGTCTAGGAGAAGGAAAACTCTGAATTCAAACCTGTTAAACTCCGCTTAAAAAAATTGACCTTGTGTCATATCCTGCCCGAGCGGAGGGGTTGGTAAATATGGTTTATAGTTTCACTCTGTGTATGATTTTTTTGTATTGTTTAAAGGCATATCAACTCCTCTGAGTCATTTTATGCCAGAAGGGATTGATTGATTTTGTCATCTGTGCATGTTTAAGGAATTACGGTATGGATTTTAATATGTTTAATTAGTTTTGGTAAGATTTTGATGAAGAGTTTTTTTTTTCAGAAAGCTTTCCTAAACTTTGGTGTTTTTAAAGCGGACTTTTAAGTTGATTGTCTGGTAATGTTTTAGACGAATTTGTTTTAACCTGTTACAGTTTATGAAAATGTGTTGAACTGTGAGAGATACTATGCATGTTGAACATAATGGGGATCCTCCCTTATTATGATACATGTGTGGGAAATGTGGGTGTGGTCACTATGAAGTCTGAAGATTATCATTTCTTATTTTCTGTATATTTTGTAGTTTCTTTCCCATTTTTGTTGAGTTGGCATTATTTTATATAGTTTATTGTTAGGAACCGGGCCATTGGCTTAATGAGTAGAGTGTTCGTCAATTATCCGGGAGACCGGGATTCAATCTCAGGTTGAATCATACCAAAGACTCAAAAAATGGTTCTCAATGTCACCTTGCTTATCATTCAGCATTATAAGGTAAGAGGTAAGTATCAAGGGTAAAATGAAACAATCCAAGAAATGGAGTAGCACCCTCCCTTACACCTCGGTGTAGTGGCAATTGAAAAGGGAGCCTTCGGGTCACCCTCGACTACGCACGCCAAATTTACTTACTTATTGTTATAGAATTCATCCAAGTGATTCTGCCATTTTTGCTTGATATATATATATATATATATATATATATATATATATAAGTGTTCTTTTATATCAGTGTATAGATATTTTAAATCAGTGTCTATAGCATCATTTTGATCTTCTTTTGCAATTGATCTACAAGCTTGTTTTCTTTGATACTGATGTTTTTTTGTTTTTTTTCTGGCTGTTTTGTTTTTTATTAAGTTGATTTAAATTGATTAGCAATTTTGTCATAAGGGGATTGTTCAACTTTTGGTTTTTTAATTGCAGTCATGGTTGCTAATGAGTCTGAAAATATGTGCTTTGATTTGTTATTTTAAAAGACTAGATATAATGCTAATTATATTACAGTGTAACCCGGATATAAGAGACCCGGATATAAAAGAGATTTTCTCTGGTCCCAAATTACAGCCTGTGTTACTTAAACAAAATTAACCAAAACCGGATATAAGAGACTTATTCTCCGGTTCCTACAACTCTCTTATATCCAGGTTACACTGAACATAAATGTCTGCGCTGAAGATAGAGGTCTATTTTCGGAGATTTTTTTTCATGTTATTTTTTATGTCAGCGCTACTCGTTGCATCTTTTGTTTTTTTAATACATCCGTGAAGATTGATGTATGATCTGGGTATTTTTTCTTTTATTTTCTGTAATTTACCTTGCTAGTTTAGGGGTTTGCTTTTTCTTTATAATATGATGTGAAAGCCGCCCAGATAAGCAGGCAGTGAAGTCTAATTCGGGAACTTCTGCTTTACGAGTTCGAACTTGAACATAACGCCGCAGAAGCAATCAAAAAACATTTGAATGAAAGGTCAAGGTGCAAATGAAAGGGCAAGGTGCATTTAATCACAGTGTAGTAAACTGATGGCTCAAGATATTCTGCGAAGTTTGCAAAAACCTCGACAATGAGACAAGTTTGGGTTTCCCTAAAAACATGGATTTCGAGGCCAGGTTTCAAGACATAAAGGCAAATATAGAGAGTACCAGGCGAGTTCGGCATCTTTACAATTGTGGTTCGTCACTTTCTCGACCTCAGCAAAAGCATACTAAACTAATGAGTTGTACCGAATTTTACTAAAATATGGCAAAAATTTTGATTCATCCCTGTAAATATTCCGCATCCTTGAGGGTGTTTGTCGGCAACGACATCACATCTGTGATGATGATTTGTTTTCGAAGCATATAGGATTTATAGGGACGAATTTACTAGCCCAATTGTTTTGAGTTCGTTTATTTCCTGCTCCTCCGGTTACTTTACAAAGACTAAAGATCCGAACGTACCCTATACTAATTCGCAGTTGAGGAGGGTTTGCTTTGGTTGGGTTTTACGGCATATCAACCAAAGTCGATTATTTAATGCCAAATTCTGTTTATACTTATATATCAAATATATGATTTGTAAATACATTTTGCTGATAACATTTTTAAACGAGTCTGAGCTCATTTCCATTTTTTTCTTTTTTTTTTTTTTTTGGTGGGGGACACAGTTAAATGTTTTTATCTACTTCGATTTAGTAAGAATATTTCTATTAACTATTAATAATTTGTTTACTCACTATTAAATGCTTTCAAGTATTGCTATGTCGTAGTGACAATTAAATATCAGTCATTTGTTTTCACACATTTAAATGAATATACATGATTTGTAAGTGAATAATTTGTAGGTAATTTCATTTTTAATTGAGAACTAATTTGTCTGAACACTAATACTGCTATTCTTTCTACACAGATAATTTCAATTATTTCATTCGAACACTAATAATTCTTAATATTAATCATTTGTTTGCACACAGAGAATAGTTGCAAGCATTGCTATTAAACACTATTTTTTCTATTCAACTCTATTCATTCATTTGCACACAATCAAATTGTTCGAATTATTGCTCTGTATCACTAATAATTTCATTTAACGTAAGACATTTGTTAGCACACTGTATAAATGGCATTTGACCCATAGATAGGACCCTATCAAGTGCTACCACTCCGAGTCAGTGGACCTTGGAGCCATGGCAATGAATGAGGTACTCCATATTCCTCAGAGCTCCAAGAATGGAGTCTCACCCTCAGATTTTTTTGTGTCATTTGCAAGACACTTGTTGGGAAAGTTTAAACCCTCTACAGAGGGGCAGTCAGTGTATTCTATAGCCCCAGCCGACTGGGCTACTTGGGGAGGGGGAGAAAAGATATATTCATGAATTTTTTCCAAAGGGAATTATCGTGAAAGGGAAACTTGAATATCCTGGATTTTAATTGCTCAACGTGTCCAAAAATTACCGTATTCGAGGTCATATAAGATGCACTGGTGTATAAGACGCACTTCAATTTCGTCAGAGCAACTCAAGAAAAACAAAAAAAACAATGTACTAATATTAAGCGTGATGAAATTAATATAATGAATATTATCAATGATAACACTTTTAATCTGCATAATAGCCTTTTGAATAATCACAATAGGTATATAAAAGTCAAGTCTAAGCTAATAGGAGTTGCCAGGTACCCCATTTCGGCCGACTATCGAGAATTTTAAACCTCCATACGGCATATAAGACGAAGGGAAATTTAAAAAGATATTTTCAGTAAAATTACATGCCGTCAAATACTGTAATAAAAAATTAAATTAAAAAATGGTCTGTTTTTTTCTGTTCTGTGTCGTGGACTATAGAATACGACGACTGTACCTCAGCAGAGGAGATAAGACACAATCCCTCAATGTATATATCACTCAACTTCTAGGGCTGTGGAGATGTTGAGCACCATTTTAATGCAATTATCCCCAGGTCCACTCTGACCCGGATTTGTAGGATCTATTAAGGCTTCATCCTTAAGGTCCAATAGAACTGCTTAGCTGTGTCTGTAAGCAGAATAGATAAGCAGAATCATAAATGTACAATAGCAATTCTTGAAACCATTTAACTGTGCAAGCGGATAACTCGTTTAAAAATAAAGTTACCACAAACTATCGCTTACAAATGATATAAAAACAGGAATTTATTTTAAATAACCCACAAAGGTTAATGTGGTCTAAGATTCCAACCAACCATCCTTTCGTATTAAGAAAGCCAATAATTTTATATCATGAACTAGGTTTTCAGGGTGTATCACGAGTTGAAACACCAGTGCTAAAAATCAGAGGAGTGTGGAAAACCCCTTCATTGCTATAACACCCAGGTTCACTCTAACCTGAAATGAAAGAATCTGTTAGTATATCATTTATGAGTCAAATGTGTCTGTTTTAATAATTGTTAGTATTAGATAGAAATACTTTAAACCATGAAGCTATTTGCAAATAAATGATTATTATTGGCTCATAAAAAATAAGTGTGATTAAAAGGTTTGGTTTGGTTTCTTAGTTTAATGGCCTATCAACTCTCGGGGATTATTTAATGTCCAAAACATCCTTCTTGAAGAACAGTAGTGGTACTATTTACCAGGGAGCTGGTGGTGAGAGATAAGGGAATTAATACTTTTTTTTCCCGAAAGGAATTTGTCTGAGAGTGATCGCAATAGCGCGACTAGGGTTCGAGCTTGCTTACTATCATCTACTAGCAACGTTAGGCGAAACACCACGCGGAGTTCTCCCTAAAAAGATTGCCCAGTCGACTGGGGCTACAGAATACACCGACTGCTTCACTGCAGAGAGGTAAGACCCCCTCCCAAACGAGTGTCCTGGATTTGACACAAAACAATCTGATGATGAGGTTCCGGTAATGCAGGAGCTTTGAGGAATGCGGAGTACCCCTTCACTGACATCGCTCCCAGGTCCACTCTGGCTCCAAGTGGTAGCATCTAATAGGGTCCTATCTCTGGATCAAATAGAACTAAACTGTGTACTTATGCTAAACTGAATTGTTTTAAATTGAACTGTTTTTGACATTGAAACTGCGTACTTATGATAAACTGAATTGTTTGAAATAGAACTGCTTTGACATCAAACTGTTTGTAAACAAAGACTATACTTGTATTTAACTGAATTGTTTAAAATTTAATTCGGCATTAAATCACCCGAAAAAGGTTGATAAGCCGTAAAATAAAACTATCAATCAACTAACCAACCAACCCACCTAAAAATATTGCAATGAACTTAAAAATATAAAGCTATAATAAAAGTGAATGAAAGAATTAAATTTTGGCTTTAAATAAATCACAAAGGTTTGCATGCCGTTAAATAAACCACACCATATAACTGCGGGAAATACTTGAAAATAAATAAGATATTAATTATACTTGAAACTATATAACTGAGAAAATAAATTATTGATGTTATTATCATTTATTTACTTATTTGTTATTATTTTTACGTGTTCTGCTATTTTAGGTACTGACCTGTCAGACAATGACAACTCCATCACTCCGACCGTCTTTAATAATATTATACTGTAATCATTTATTCTTTTTTTTTTTTTTTTCAGAGTGAAGGAGCAGTATTTGAAAACGTGAGGATTACAATGAAAATGTGTGAATATCGTAATTTGATAAGGAAGAAGTTCAATCGTTTTTTGAAACATATCGGTAAGTGTACATTACTTTCTTGGCTCATCCGCAGCGTGTTTGGTGGATTAAAGTTGACTGCTTGGTCCCAAGTGGGTTTCATCCTTCCTTACTTAGTGCCCGGTTGACTGGGGCTGTAAAATACACCGACTGCTTCTCTGCAGAGGCGTAAGTGTCACCGAACGAGTTTCCTAGATATGACATTAAAGCATCTGATGGCGAGGTTTCAGCTTTGGAGATTTGAGGAATATGGAGTACTACTTCATTGCCATTACTCTCAGGTTCACTAAGACCGGGGATAGAAGCAGCTAATTTGGTCCTATCTATGGGTAAAATGGAACAAACCGAGTGCAAACAAATGAATGAAGTTAAGTTGGGACTGTTATATTGTAATACTTGAAACTATTTAACTCCAGCTATGGTTTAAATAGTACCGCTACTGTTCTTCTCCGATTTGGCATTAAATAACCCAGGAAGGTTTATATACTATTAAATAAAGGAGCCAAACCCAATAATTTAGGGGGTGTCCTCGTGGCGTAATGGTTAAAGCGATGCACTGCGGAATCGTAGTAAGCGAGTTCGTACTCCAGTCGCGCTATTACGTTCACTTTCGGGCAAATACCCTTGGGAAAGGTATGAACCCCCTTATCCTTCCAGCTATGGTTTAAATAGTACCACTACGGTTCTTCTTGGAGAATAGCTTTGGCATTAAATAACCTACAAAAGTTGATATGCCATTAAACAAAGAAACCGAACCTAATAATTTAACGTTTGGTTGTGACTATTTTATCGTGTTTCATTATTATTATTATTATTATTATTATTATTATTATTTACTTCAATTTTCTTTATTATATAATTTCTATTTCAACCGTCTTACGATACACGTTATTATGAGCATTTGATTTTTATCCAACCTCCAAGCAGACCAGATTTAACAAAAAGTGATGTTTCTATGTGCTTATATCTGGTCGTATTCTTCAGGCAATCACCTCATGTTTTGTGTATGTCAGATCCAGTCCAAGAACTTTTGGGGTTAAGTTGATGTTCACTTAGTTTGGATCTGTAATTTACTTGAAGTCGGTCAATCATCCAAAGTGTCTTGTGTGTGTGCGCGCGTGTGTGTTTTGGGCATTTAATGTTACTCAAAGATAAAGTTCCTGATTCTCAAGAATGAAATCAAATCTTTAACAACTGATTTGTTTCTTTCATAGAAATAAAAAAAAATCTATTCATGCTTTATCAAAGTGCCTAATTGTGTTTTCGGCACATTTCGCTAATTCTAGTGGCCTTACAATGGCAGCTATAGTTTCGTATCAGTCTTTGGCTAACACCTACCCATTCTCTTTTCTAATTATTTCAGGGAACATACTTCAGGCCACTGATTCAGCAGAAGTAGATAACGAAAAGAAAAACATGGTAAATATATATATATATATTTTTTTTTTTTTTGCGTGGGAGTTACACATTGTTTTCTATAAATATTTAATTCTTAAGCCCTCTTATAGTAATTCAGCATCTTACTTTTACAAAGCCACCCTTTCAGCGGGGTGGGGAGTTTCCCTGCCGTAGTGGCTAACGTTCTAGACTATGGCATCATAGTAAGCGATTTCGGAGTAGAGTCGCGCTATAAAGTTCCTTCTTGAACTAAAACCCTTGCGATGGGGTAAACAGTACCACTGTTCATATCTAAGGATAGCTTTGGAATTAAAATACCCACGAAAAAAAAAATCAGTCGTATGAAGCGATGAGCAACTTATATAAAAACGCTCTAAACTTCTAAAATCCATATCAATTTGACAAATCACGCTAGTATGCTCCCTTTCGGACAAATACCCTCGAGATAGATAAGAACCCTTTAATCCTCCCAGCTATTGGTTAAAACGTGTCACTACTCTCCTACAAGGACGGATTTAGTATTTAGTGACCCATGAAGTTTGATTTACTATTCAAACAAAGGAACCAAACCAATTTCACAATTGTTCAGTTGGCTGGGGTTGTAGAATACACCGACTGCTTCTCTGCAGAGGAGTAAGACCCCCAACGAATGTCCTGTATATGACACAAAACACTCTAGCCCTGAGTGGTACCACTTGATAGGATCCTATCTATGGGTCAAATAGAACTAAACTGTATATTGTTTGAAATAGAACTGTTATGACATTTAACCATTTTTAAACAAAAACTATACTTATACTAAACAGAATGGTTTGAATTAGATCTGTTTGAGTAAACTGAGTAGCTTGAAATAAAACTGTTTTTGACAATTAAACTGTGTACTCATGCTAAACTGAATTGTTTGAAATAGAAATGATTATTAGTATAAAAATGGATTTGGTATTATATACCCCTCAAAGGTTGATATGCCATAAACCCAAACAACCAACCTTATACTAAACTGAATTTTTAAAAATTTAATTCAGGGTTAAATGACCCGAAAAGGGTTGATACGCTGTAAAATAACAAACCAGCAAACCAATCAAAAGCCAATCTTGATGCTCTTGTAGGTTTTATTGTTTGTCAATTAAAATAGAGAATTTTTAAAAACACTTTTTTAATTTTCTTGAACAGAAACTGGAACATTGGAAACCGTGTGTTGATATTTTTGCTTACAAGGGCCACGATTTTTTGAAGACAAATCAAAATTTTCCCCTAAGATGCAGCAATTGTGGCGATATAATTTATGCACCACTTGCGAAAGTATATACATGCCAAAGTAAGTATGATTACTTCTTTCATTAAATCTATCGACGTTCGAAAAAATCGCTTCACACTAGAAAGGGCGAGAAGCAGACAATACCCCGCACAAACTATCACGGACGTGGACTACGCTGACGACATAGCACTTGAGGTAAATACACCGGCTCGGGACGAATCTATTCTGTATAGTCTGGAGAAGGCAGCAACTGGCATAGGCCTCCACGTCAACGAAGAAAAAAGAAAGTACATGAGTCTTATTCAAAATCAAGGAGAAAACATCTTCACAATAAAAGGTGGTTACCTGAAACGAGTGGACAAATTTACCTACACCGGAATTAGCCTCTCATCTATGAAAAATGACATCAATACGTAACTAGCGAAGGAATTGTCAGTTATAGATAGGTTTTTTCCAAGCTGCAGTCGTGTCCATACTACTATATGGTTGCACCACATGAACGCTGACTAAGCATATAGAGAAAAAGCTTGATGGCAATTACACAAGAATTTTACGAGCTATATTGATCACAACCTGGAAGCAACATCGCACAAAACAACAGCTATACAGCCACCTACCTCCCATCTCCAAAACTATCCAAATCAGATTAACAAGACATGCAGGACACAGTTGAAGGAATAAGGATGAGCTCATAAGTGATGACCTACTATGGACCTCATCACACGAATATGCAAGTGTTGGCCGACCCATAAGAACTTTCATAAAATTGCTCTATACGGACACATGAAGTAATCTAGAAGACCTCCCGAATGAGATGGACGATAGTTAACTGGCGAGAGAGTCAGGGAAATCCGTGCTAGCGGCATGACATGATGAAGTATAATGATAGATATTTTGGATTATTTATATTTCCATTTTTCGAACATTTTTCGTTTTAGCTATTGTATAGATATTTTCCCAAGCCATGCAGAGATAAGTGTTTTGAAATAATCCAATTTTGTGGAAGACTTAATGGGATTCTTTGACCAAAAGAAATAGAATTAATACTTACTTGCCAATCTTCCAGATGTCTCTAATTCAAATTAATATTGTTTATCAAAGCGGTACTAATCTTGAATGGAAGTTGATAAAATTGTTTAGAGGGGTAAGCCTTCTAATTGTCCATGTTTTTAAAATTTCCACTATTTAATTTGAATTAAATCTAGTCAAAAGAAAATTCCATGAAGTGCAAAACATATGTAACTTACAGAAGAATGTGTAAAAAGACAATGCATGGACTGAAAACACACTGACTCTCCGGTAAAGAAAAAGCTCCAGGGGGAGCCGTCACTAAAGTTGATGCTAACAGTCTTCTGGGACCTAAAAAGATTACCCCTTTGAAAAGGTATCGATTGTAAACAGTGCTTCTTGTTGCCACCTCCTTAGGAAGAGCTGAGGCTGTTGAATATACTGACTTCTTTTTTGCAGGGGGGTAAAAACCCCACCCACCCAAAGATTGTCCTTGATATGGCCCTAAACAATCTGATGGTAAGGCTCTAGTAATGTTGGAGCTTTGGAAAATGCAGAGTACCCCTTCATCGCCATCGCTCCAAGGTTCATTTTGGCCAAGAGTGGTAGCACCTGATAGTTAATGTGCTGAACCGGCATCGCCTGAAGTCTGCGCTACTCTCTTTGTGGAGGAATGCCGACCGGACTAGAACAATATTTAACTCTGCCCACTCATACCGTTTGCCTCCTGGCAGAGACCCCACACAAAACCAACATTTTTCAAATCTTAACATCATTGGCGAAGTGGGTAATTTCATCCTCATGGTTAAACAGAATTGTTTGACATTTAAACTGAGTGCAAACAAATGATTTATTCATTCAACTGTGTGAAAACAAATGACTGAAGTTTAATTGAATTATTAGTTATACATAGCAATATTTGAAGCCATTTAATTTTGACATATGCTAAATTGAATAGTTAGAAATTGAACTGTCTGATCGTTTAACTGTATGTATCTTCAAAATAGGTCTATAAATCATTTGATATATATATATATATATATTTATATTTAATGCCAAATCTTGTTTTTACACACACACACACACACACACACACACATATATATATATATATATATATATATATATATATTGTTTTTTTTTTTTTTGAAAAAAAAATATATATGTAAAAACAAGATTTGGCATTAAATGACCAACAGAGGTCGATATGTCATGCAACCTAACCAAAACCATCCTTAGGCAGAATTCACCTGATTAATTAAATAACCCCCACACACACACACACACACGGATATATATGATAACCTTCCCTGATCTTCCTCTCTTCACCAGGAAGATAATTTCATAATTTCTAACGTCAAGATATCTTGTTCAGAGAAACTACGACTAATTTAAGGTCCTTTGCTTCAGAAATCGTTTTTTTTTTAAATTTCATTTTTATTCCATTTTTTTTTTTTTTGTTTATCTTTTTTCCTTTTTTTTTTCTTTTTCCAGCTTGTAAGATCCATTGCCATTCTACTTGCGTGCAAAGCATTTCAAAGCCTAGCCAAGAAATACAAGTAAGTTTAGTCTTTCAATAACTTATGTGTCTTAATTTTTTAAATTTTTTTCTCACCTTAACTGTCTGGATTACTTGCAAAAACTTCTTGACTTTTTCTTCCGGTTTTGCTTATTTTCCACAAAAAGAACCAATTTGCAAAAAATTATATTCACTCTCTCTATCCATTTGGATTTTGAGAGAAAAAGTTACGAATCAAACAATTAATATCATCATATCAATAAGTTCAGGAGTTTGAACAGCGGGTGGTTTCATTCACTGATTTTAGCTAAAAAGTTAAGGCCACTTAGTGAGAATCATATTCGATAGAAGTAGATCATCACTCTGTCTCGTTGACCATTACACTATGCAAGATAGATAAATTCTCCTTATTTATTGAATGATCCGAATAAATAGATTTAGATTCTCTTTATTTGTTGAATGACCCTCATTGATAATTAGTGAATCTATTTTATCTAAGTATAAAAGTAAAATCGGCGACCGTAGTCGCGTGTGAACCGATGGCTCCCTTTTCAATAGCTACTACACCTGGGTATACAGGAGGCCGCTACTCCTTCCCTGGATTGCTTCACTTTACCCTTGATCTTTACCTTATAATGCTGAGTGTTAAGCAAGGCAGCATCAAGTAGCATTTTTTAATTTATTTGGTATGCCTCGACCGGGAATTGAACCCCGATCTTCTGGACCGTTGGCGAACACTCTAGTCATTAAGCGTAACTACGAAACAAATTAACTCTTGTCTGGGTATTTTATAATATGATGACTTGTACGTGTGTATTCTTTTATCTAACTAAAATGAGAGAGATATAAAGTCCAATTTCGGAGCCATTCGTTCTCCCAGGCAGCGCCTGAAGTCTGTGCTACTCTATTTGCGGAGGAATGCCGACCGGACTAGAACAATATTTAACTCTGCCCACTCCTACCGTTTGCTTCCTGGCAGAGACCCCACACAAAACCAAAATTTATCAAATTTTAACATCATTGACGAAGTGAATAATTCCATCCTTCTTTTTTATTTAAAAAAAAATTCTTTTAAATTTTTAATGTTTATTTGTCTGTTTGTATTTTAGTTACCTATATATATGCAGGATGGTCTCCATGTTGACGGACATGTGCTTCAAGAAAAGACTTGCAAGGACGGAAGATGTTCTAAATGCAAGAATTCTATGATTAGTTTTATGGACAAATGGCTTCAATGTAGAGGTGAGTTCATCCCAAATCAATTGTTTACCTGCGTTTGTTTGTTTGTTTTTTGTTTTTCTTTAAGAAAGGGGTGTTAATATTATAGTCTGGTAATAGTACGTATTTTTGATTGTATAATGCTCCTCTTGAAGTTATACAATATTGGTATGCTTGTTTCGAAATTTAGCCTTTTTAATTGATTAAGAGTGCCCTTATTAATGGGAATCCTGATAGTAAAATATTGATCCTGATTTGTTGTATAGAGTGTCTAAAAAACAAAATTTAAGATATTGACGCTGACGATACAGTTTTGTAAAGAAAGAACTGAACGTTATTATTAAGTCTTCTGGTAGCACCAGCTTTTCAGATTTCAGTCAGGATGCAATAACTTGAGAAGATATTCTGTAAGCTGGAATTAGGTAAAAATACTGTTGTTGCCTTGCAACTGAAGTTTGGAACGTGTTCCCTGAACTCATCACTGACGAGGTGACCCATCCTTGATTGCTACGCAAAATTTCTAACAGCAGGATGCTTTCTGATCTATAAGTCATTGGAAAACAATTGAAACTTGTTCGTGCTAGTTACCTATACAACAAAGGAAAATCTACTTTGATGGTAGGTCAACAGTCAAATATCAAATCCTTGATCAAGCTGTTTCATTTCACATTGGGCTAATACTTTTAGGAAAGCTATGAATCCATCAATCTTTCTCCCAGTTGTGAGTAAATATTAGAGCATACTTGGCTCTTTAAATTTGGTATGGCAGCGAGTTTAGTCAAAAGAAGAAACTTTAAATTTAAACTAGTTGACTGGTCCTGTAGAATGCACCGATTGCAGGGGGCGTAAAACTCCCCTAATGAGGGTCCTGGATATGGCACTAGACAATTTGATGGTGAGATTCCAGTAATGCTCGAACTTTCGGGAATGCTGAGTACCCTATCATTGAAGACATTACTAAGGCCTTTGACTCCACTCACAGAGGAAAGATGGATCGAATTCTACTCGCCAACAGCCTACCAAAAGAAACCGTCGCAACCATAATGATGCTCTATAGAAAAACCAAAGTAAAAGTCCGTTCTCCGGATGGAGACACAGACTACTTCGACATTACAGCAGGTGTACCGCAAGGAGACACATTAGCCCCATACTTTGATCTCCCCATTCACTCGACTTTATATCTAATGATATTGTTTTTACATACACTATAACTCATAACATCTTGAATTCTTATTAAATGAAGCATTTGCAAATTAGTATTAAGTTTTGATTGTTATTTCGTTGGTATTAATTTCAATAGCTTTTCATCGGCCAAAGCTTTACAAATGTTTTGATTTAGCAAACTTCTTTTTTTTTTTTAAGAAAATAATCATAATACATTTCATTATTTTGTTCTGCCAAACACAGTAGTTTTTAAGCATTTCAAGACAGAATTAAAGAAAAAAATTTTTAATAAAGGAACAATTAAATATTATCTGTACGACATTAAATGTCACATTTAAAAGTTAACTAAGTCAGCAGAGCATTTGATTTCTTTTTACCCCAACTTAAAATAGCATTCATATCTCTTGTTGCCCGTGGTTTTTGACCAAGCATTTTGACCTTTTTTACCAAAGATTTTTGCCCGCTTTACTGAAATAATTAGAGAGATAATTAAATCATCGGTATGAACTCAAGAGTGACGAAACAGTTGTGAAAGCCGTGAAACCATTTTGACATCTTTTGACCCGAAAAATTTGTTCTCTCTTTGCTGGGGTATTTTGGTCGCTTTTTGCAATAATTAAAAGAATTAGATTATCGGTTCGAAATTAAATGTCACAAAAAAGTTTGGAAAGTCGTTAGACCATGCTAGCCTGTTTTTGCCCATGTATTTTTCTTGCTGTTTGATTGCTTCTGCAGAAGTATAATCGGTTTTCCTCTCTATGACGGTTACATCGAGAACATCTTGACAGCTTTCTGCTGGAGAATTTTTCTTTCTTTTTGCCCGAGCGTTTTCGATTTCTTTTGCCTGACCATTTCTGCTTTTATTACCAGAGAATTATCAGTACTTGCATTTTCATTACAGAGTGTAGTGCAATTCTGCATGACTCCTGCATTACCTTGCTGGAAAAGAAGTGCCCGTCACTTTATGTAAGTATTTTTTTTTCAAAAAGTATTCTTGTTAAATGTTTTGTTTGGTAAGACTTCATTTAAATTCTCATTGATTGATACACTCTTAAGATTAATAACATTATAAATAAACTGAAAAGTAGAATATTTCTCATAACTTCATAATCCGGCCACTATTCTAAAAAGAAAAAAATATTCAGTATAATTCCTACTCACTTGCATTGGCTTTCTACATTTGCCAACCAGGTGTAGTGTTCGCCAATGGCCCGGCAGACCATGGTTCAATCCCAGGTCGAGTCATACCAAAGATTTAGACAATGGTACTAGATATCTCCTTATCACTCAGCATTATAAGGTACGAATCAAGGGTAAAGTGGGGCAACCCAGGGAAAAGGGTAACGCCCTCCCTTATATTTTGGTGTTTTAACTATTGAAAAGAGAGCCTTCGAGTCGCCCTCGACTATGATCGCCAACTTCTTCAATATCCGTTGTAGAAATTCCAATTCTCAAACTGTCATCTTTTTATATTGTGTTTGGAAGAGGGTCTCACCTACGGATCAAATAGGTCTTTTTGAAATATCTACAATAGTTTCGAACTGTAAAATATGATTCATCATAAATTAGAGAAGTATGAAGATTTTTTGTTTTGTTTTTTACCTGTTTCAAGTGATTGAAGATACATTCTGTACCGTTTTGTTTTACGGCGTATTAACTCCATATCGGTTACTTAATGCTGAAATTTGATCAAATTATAAATGATCATTAAAGCATACTTATTCATATTTTCGATTTTCCTGAGTCAGGGTTTTTAGACAATTGTCTTCTGGGAGGTGTCCTCGTGGTGTAATGGTTAACGCAAAATCGTAGTAAGCGAGTTCGAATTCCAGTCGCACGATTATGTTTACTTTTGGACAAATACCCTTAGGAAAGTCATGAACCCCCTTATCCTCCCAGCTATGGGTGAAACAGTACCACTACTGTTCTTCTAGAACGATGACTTTGGCATTAAATAACCTGCAAAGGATGATATGCCATTAAACAAAGAAACCAAACCAAACCTATTGCCTTTATCTTTATTGTTATCATATTTACCCAACCCCTTCGCTCGGGCAGGATATGACACAAGGTCAATTTTTTAAGCGGAGTTTAACTGGTTTCAATTCAGAGTTTTCCTTCTCCTAGACTAGTTGCCTCACCAAGGCTGAAGAACCTAGTCTACCCTACTATTTACCCATAGCTGGAGGTAGAATAATTGGATTCATACCTTTCCCAAGGGTATTAGTGCTATGTGAAATGCAATCAGTCCAAGATTTGAACTCGTGTCACCGTGTCCAATTCCTGCGACGATAACCATTACACCACGGGCACCTCCACATCTTTATTGTTATATTTCCCAACGTTTTGACGGATGTGTCTTCCGGCCTTCTACAAGTGTTTTTTTTTTCTTTTTTGTGGAACTCAGGAGCCGAAACGTTGTGAATATATCTGTAAAGATAAAGACAATAGTTGGAAAAACCTGAATGAAGAAAATCATCTAGCTTCGTTTCAGAAATCAAGATAACTTTCAAAGTTTCATTACAATCATTTTATGACACTTAACAATAATTCTTACTGTCATATGGTATCGAGTATTCCTAATGTTTACCCATTGGCATAATGTATAGTGTTTGCAATTGGCCCTGGAGACCGGGATTCAAACCCAGGTCGAGTTATACCAAAGACTCAAAAAAATGGTGCTAAATGCCTCCTTGCTTAATACTTAGCATTATAAAGTACAGATCAAGGGTAAGCGGGGCAATCCAGGGAAAGGAGTAGCCCTCTTCTCTACACCTCGCTGTATTAGCTATTGAATAGGTAGCCTTCGAGTTACCCTCGACTACGGTCGGTCACCCTAACTAATATTGTTTCAAGTACTATGCTGCAACAATAATTTGCAAGCAAGTAACTAATCATAAAAACACCGAGGAAACAATTATCTTCTGGTTACTATTCTTAATTCAAATGATTTGCATTCTGATAACTAGTTTTAGATATTTTTAACATTGATAAATCTATTAATAATTTGTTTGCTCACAGTTATGCTTTCACGAATCCTAATTCAATACTATGATTTTCAAATAGATATATTTTACTCATAAATTGAAAGCTAATAGATTTTACCATTCAAGAGCCGAGTGGAACTGAGAGTAATGACAAAAAAGGGGTGCCCGTAGTGTAATGGTTAAAGTGATGGACTGCGAACTCGTAGAATGCGAGTTCGTACTCCAGTTGCGCTATTACGTTCACTTTCGGGCAAATACCCTTGGGAAAGGTATGAACCGCCTTATCCTCCCAGCTATCGGTTAAATAGTACCACTACTGTTCTTCTAGGAGAATGGCTTTGGCATTAAATAACCAACAAAGGTTGATATGCCATTAAACAAAGAAACCGAAACCTCAGCTGTCCCACTGCCAACGTTGGCTATCTCTGCTCCATACCAAGACCAATAATCAAACGAAGACTATACCATTATGTAGATTAAAAGATACTCTTCCGCTGTACATTTGTTTCAAGGGCGCCTCGGGTGGTGTAATTGTTTACAAGCTAGACTAGGAAACCTTCACGAGTGAGTACGATTCTCATTAGGTGTCTCATTCATATCTTAGCAAAAAGTTTATTGAAATTACATTTGTTTCAATGGCATTTTAAAATGGCAAACTTTTCACTGAATGAAAGTTTTTACGTTTATGTTTATAATTCTTTTTTATATCGACAGTTTTTTCGTGGTTACCCAGTGATTAATGATGGATCCAGTCAGTTAACTCTAAACTTTAAATGTCCTGATTGTAATACTCCTATATTTGGTATGTATACATTACTACAAGTGTATTTTTCTTTACCTACACTCACATTAAAATGATTTTAACCTGTGAAACCTACATGCTATTTATAAATGTATACCCTATTTACCAAAATTTTCACGTTTTTTTTTTAAATTTTATTCTAGTTTCATTAACCTTTGTTTGGCTTAGAACTTCTCAGTATCATCTCGTATAGAATTAGATTATATATCATATTATACATTTTATACAGGGGTGTCTCAAAGTAGGTGTAACCCATTCATAGTATAATCCTTTTTACCAATCCCTCCGCCCAGGCAGGATATGACACAAGGTCAATTTTTAAGCGGAGTTTAACAGGTTTGAATTCAGAGTTTTCCTTCTCCTAGACTAGTTGCCTCACCAAGGCTGAAGAACCTAGTCTGCTCTATTATATACCCATAGCTGGAGGGAGAATAATTGGATTCATACATTTCCCAAGGGTATTAGTGCTATGTGAAAAGCAATCAGTCTCGTCCAGGATTTGAACTCGTGTCGCCGTGTCCATTTCCTACTACGATAACCATTACACCACGGGCACCTTCTGACACACCACGGGCACCTCCTTAGATTATAAATAAAAAGGATATCCTTTTCTAATGATTCTGACTATGAAAATACCGAAGACTTAAGTTTATCAGGCTCATTTTTTTTAAAATTCATTTCCACTTGGAAATCCTTCTCTTTTTCTTTTAAGATCTACCGACCTCCCTACAGGAGTCTCCGTGGCATAGTGGCTAGCTTGCTGAACTGTGATATCGTAGTACACCAGTTCGGTATCCAGTCAGGCTATAATATTCACTTTTGCACAAATGCCCTTTGGAAAGGTATGAACACCCTCATCCCCTAAGCTATGGGTTAAATACTTCCATCTACAATGATGGTTTTAGCATCAAATGACCCACGAAGTTTGATACGCCATTAAAGAATGAAATCAAACCGACCTCCCTAACTTGTTTAACTATCATTTTGAAATAGCTATACATACATCCATATACATACGCACGTTACCTCTGCCCACGCTAACCCTCATACTCGTATAGACTCTCTCGTGCATAGGCATTATTGCACCTAAATATGACACCCGCGAAAAGAAAAGCTTATAGTGTCAAAGAGATGGCCGTAACTATTATCAGTAATTACTGACAATGTTTAAACGAAATAAAAATAAATATTCGACGAAATTAGTATTTTGTTCCGCCTTCTTACTCCAATGTAATAATTCCATCCTCTCAGAATTTTTATTCCATGACTGATTCTCCTTTCATCTTTTCTTTTTAGAGAGATTTCAAGACTGCCGCTATTGTTATTTCTCCAAGAAATTCTTCTGTTTAAAATGCCACAGCAACCAAGTGGAGATTATTCCAGAGAATGTCCTTAAAAAATGGTGTTTCTCTCCTAAGCCAGTAAGTAAATATTCTAAACTTAAAATTTTCTTAACAGCCACAATTTTCAATAAACACTCACTTAAAAGGTGGCTTAGATGACCATTAACCACGTATTCAAGCCATCTCCTATACAGAATCAAATCTATCTATTACTAAAATTTTCTGTGTGTCCATGCTTGCGAAAGGGTAACCTTACAAAAACTGCACATCAGCGAGATTTTTTAATCAGAACGTGACACTTAAATGCTTATGAAAGGGTAACCCAACAAAAACTGCACATCAGCGAGATTTTTTAATCAGAACGTGACACTTAAAATGCTTATGAAAGGGTAACCCAACAAAAACTGCACATCAGCGAGATTTTTTCATCAGAACGTGACACTTAAAATGCTTATGAAAGGGTAACCAAACAAAAACTGCACATCAACGAGATTTTTTTTTAATCAGAACAGGGTATTGTTGTTAAAATGAAAACCCGAGTGAGTTGTGATATTAAAAATCAACTAAAACTATTAAAAGATGAAAGAAAGCACTTAAAATTTAGAATTATTTATAATGGTTGTGAACGTTTCATTTGGAAAATGCTATTAACAATACTAGTTTTTTTTTTTTTTAAATAGCGTCGACAAATCGAGAGACGAAATAGAGGAGAAGCTATAGGTGTGACTTAAGCTTCTGGCATTAGGAACATCTTTCGTAATTAGTAAAACGGCTGATATGGATGTCCATGCTCTGTTGCATAATAAGCATATTCTAAAAGCTTATATTCTAAAAGATAACTTTCCATGCAAACTATATATTTACCCACCCCTCCACCACAAATAAAATGCGACTCAAGGTCAGAGTAGTCGTGGTTTCCTTCTCCTAGCCTGGTTACCGTACCAAATCTTAAGATCCCAATCTGCTTTGGTATTCTAGTTGTAAGAACATATTGATCCAAGCCTTTCCCCAAGAGAACTAGCGCGAAGAAAAACGTAAACCGCTTTGTGCAAGATTTAAATGCTGGTCACCGATTTCAATTCCTAGGTCGATAAAACATAGAATAAGTACGAGAAGAGTTATCTTCTGGGGTTTTTTTTTGTGGCGGGGGGAAGTAAAAAGTTTTCTCGATCGATGGATGTTTGTTTGTTTTAGTTTTATGGCACATCAACCATTGTAAGTTAATTAATGCCAAATGAATTTTTATACATATAAAGTAAAGTAAAGTAGGTGACTTTAGTCGAGGGCGACCCTAAGGCTCCCTTTTCTATAGCTACTACACCGAGGTATAGGGGAGGGCGCTACTCCTTTCCCTGGATGGCTCCTCTTTACCCTTGACGCAACCTGGGATTCAACGCAGGTCTCCCAGACCAGTGGCGAACACTCTACCTACGAGGCCAATGAGCCGGTTTTATACATATAAACAGTCCTATTTCAACCCATTCAGTTTGGCATAAGTACCCTGTTTACTTCTTTTTGACCCATAGATAGGACCCTATTAGGTGCTACCACTCCTAGCCAGAATGAACATTGGAGCGATGGTAATAAAAGGATACTCCGCTTTCCCCAAAGCTGGAGTCCCACCATCAGATTGTTTGCTGTTATATCAGGACACTTTCTAGGAGTTTTATCCCTCTGCATAGCAGTCGGTGTATTCTACCATCCCAGCTGACTCGGCCAGTGAATATTTGTGTCTGTGCATAACTAATGCTGTTAATGTTGTTAAGAAAAAAGAAATAACATGTCTATGAAATGTATAACATGAAAAACATGTTTAATTGTATAAAATACAACAAATACAGAGCAAATATCTGCGTCAATCAACATCAAAACCATCCTCTCTTACACACAAGAAATATTTATTCATAAGGATTGTTGTCTCTGACATTCAGCAGGTGATTGAACTTGCCCGTTAATTAAAATTCGAGACGCACAAGATATCCTACCTTATCTGTCTGGTAGAAATCTTTTTTTTAAAATCCTGAATTGTATCGTTCTAAATCTTTTATATAAAGACTTATTATTAGGGTGATTCAAAAGTTTTGCAATATTTTTGTAACGTGAGGTACAATTCACCAGCTCCTGATGCTTTTTGACGAGATCATGAAGGATACAAAAAACATTGAGCTCGCCTGTTAATATCCAAGCGCTAATCAACAGATTTACCTCTATAGCCTGAAGCACAGCCTCGGAATCGAAGATTTTAGGCATACCTGATCTTGCCTAATCGTCGAGGTTCTGGCAACTTGAGTGAAGTTTCTTAAACCATTTACTAATTTTATTGCGATCAACAGCACCTTAATTACCCAGTCGGCTGCAGCTGTAGGATACACCGACTGCATCTCTACAGAGGGATAAGACTCCCCCACCGAATGTCCTGGATATAATATTAAACAATCCGATGGTGAGTTTTCAGTAATGCTGGAACTTAGGGGAATGCGGAGTACTCTTTCATTGCCATCACTCCCAGATTGGTAACACCTGATAAGGTCCTATCTATGGGTAAAAAAAAACTAAATCTGTGTACTTATGCTAAATTGAATTGTTTGAAATAGAGCTGTTTTGACATTTAAACTGTGTACTAATACTAAACTGAATTGCTTGAAACGGAACTTTTTTGTATGCTAAACTGAATTGTTTGAAATAGAATTGTTTTGACGTTTAACTGTGTGTAAACAAAGACTATACTTATACAAAACTAAATTGTTTGAATTAGAACTGTTTGACTAAACTGAATAGCTTGAAATAGAAATGTTTTGACAATGAAATCTTGTACTTACGCTAAACTGAATTATTTGAAATAGAACTGTTTATTAGTATAAAAATGGATTTGGCATTAAATAACTAACAAGCAATGTATGAGAAAGAAACCTCTGAATTCAAACTATTTATAGACATAGAGTTCTGTAGCTGATTTTTCGAACACTGGGGTCAGAGCTCCAACCTCAGCAGAAAGTCCCCCTTTTTTACCTGCGCGAAGGGCGGTGCAATTTGGACATATGGTTTGAGTAAATCGTGGTAATCTTTCAATGGCTGTGTAGACTCCACTCCAATAGACTCCACCCTTAAAGATGAGAAGCAGTGGTTTCCTGATTGAACTATTTGATCCTAGCCGTTGATCTGTGGGGTTTGTCCGCCCACCATCATGTGAAGCCCACCGGTGACCCGATGCTGGGTTCCTCCACCATGCTTTCACATCCACCATGCTGCTTCCCATGGATTCTGAGGTTTAACTTGTGGGTTAAAAAACCTTTTTTTTTTCTTCATTTATTCCTGTTTCTTACTTTATTTTTTTCCTCTCCCCCGCTGTACATTCCTCAAGTTTTAACTACTCATTGGTTTCCATTTGAAGCTCTAGAGACTACTCCTTGTCTTTTGTTCCTGACTTCTAAATTGTATATCAATTCATTTCAAAATTGGTCGTATGCCTTCGTAGTGGAGTAGAGATATGAGTGGTCAACATTTGGTTCAGTAAAAGAACAATCACTAACTTTGAGAGCGGTGGTGTTTAGAACATAATAGAAACAGTAACGACTCTGGGGGAGAGGCATAGTGCTCATATGCTCGCTTTCACTTTATATACTAAAATCTCTCACGTGGGTGAATAGGATTCTCAACGCCGTTCGAGTCACCGCCTTTTTACAATTCCAATGAAACAGATACTACGCTTCTACCAAAATTAAGTACAGTAAAGTAAACTTGGTGACCTTAGTCGAGGGTGACCCGAAGGCTCCCTTTTCAATAGCTACTATACCGAAGTGTTAGAGAGGGCGCTACTCCATTCCCTGGATTGCTCCACTTTATTTTTGATCCGTACTTATAGTGCTGGGTGTTAAGCAAGGCGGTATCAAATACCGTTTTTGAGTCTTTGGAATGACTTGACCTTTGATTGAACCCTGGTCTCCCGAATAATAACAGCAGAACACCATGCTTGTTAATGCCGAAATATGTTATCAAAAGTTCAGTTACCTTTTTGATGTCGTCAGTTTGGGATTTTCAGTGATCATATGCGAACATTTTTGGTTAGGTTGGTTACTTTGTTTAATGGCATATCAACCCTTGTAGGTTATTTAATGCCGAAGCAATTCTCCTTGAAGAACAGTAGTACTACTATTTAACCCATAGCTGGTAGATAAGGGGGTTCATACTTTTCTCAAGAGTATTTGCCCGAAAGTGAACGTAATAGCGCGACTGGAGTACGAACTCGCTTACTACGATTCCGCAATCCATCGCTTTAACCATTACCCTACGTGGACACCTCCACGAACATTTTTGTTCTGATATATAGTAGTCTTTATGTGGTTGAATTGGATTCTCGATGCCGTTCGAGTCCCCACTTTTACAGACGCCGACTACGCTGATGACATAGCACTTCTGGCAATTACACCTGCCTAGGTCGAATCACTGCTGCATAGTCTAGAGAAGGCAGCAAGCAGTATAGGGCTTCATGTCAATGCAGACAAAACAGAATATATATGCTTTAATAAAAATCAAAGAGGAGATATTTCCACCCAAATAAGTGGTTACTTGAAACTAGTTGACAAATTCACCTACAACGGAAAATGACATTAGTACGCAACTAGCGATGCCATGAACAGCTATCGATAGGCTATCAGTCCTATAGAAATCAAACTTATCCGATGAAATAAAATGCAATTTTTTTCCATGCAGCGGTCGTGTCAATTCTACTATAATGATCCACCACATGGATGCTGACGAAGCGCAAAGAGGAAAAGTTCTACGGCAATTGGACAAGAATGCTACGAGCTATATTGAACACATCCTGGAAGCAACATCTCGCAAAAGAGCAAGTGCACGATCACCTACCTCCCATTTCTAAAACCATCCAAATTAGAGGAACAAATTAGAGGACACTGCTAGAGAAATAAGGACGGGCTCATGATCGATGTTCTTCTGAGAATGCCTTCACACGGACAAACAGGTGCTGGACGACCAGCTAGAACTAATCTACAACAGCTCTGTACAGACAGAGGATGTTGTCAAGAGGACCTGCCGAATGCGATGGACGATAGAGACGAATAGCAAGGGAGAGTCAGATAGACCAAGAGAAAGATGGGTTCAGCAACATATGTAGCGCCTCCCACCGGCAAAGACCCGATTACAGGACTTGTGAATGAACACTTAAAAAACTTTTGAAGTCAGATCACATATCTTTGGGAGCTAAGTGCATGATCCTCTAAAATCTAATAATTATTTCTGACCTAGATAGACCAGGGATCTGCAAGATAAGTCTTGTTTATTGATGTGACTCGTATCAAACGTTTTAATTTGGTCAGTGAGTTATTTTATTTGTATTTCCTTTTACTTTTTTCCAGGTGAGTGACTGGAATAAACTGTATCTGAATTACATGAAAGATTACCCAGTGATCGCAGTTAAAGATATCTCAGCCGAAGTTTTATTATTTCAAGGGGAATTGTCTAATGTATTGGTAAGCTTTTTAAAATTACTTTTCTTTCTAAAATATGAGATGAAGTGGTTTCATTATTTAAAAAATATTCTATCATGCAATGTAAAAGATATTAGGTGTCTCATTACATTAGCTGTCTACAGTCATTCTGTGCAAATTTGTTGACGTTACCAAGCTGAAAATGTAAATGTATCTGAGTAGTAAGTGAAAGATTGTCACTTCATATATATATTCACCAACCACTCCGCACGATGAAGACGTGACACAAGGTCATTTTTAGCGGTGTTAAACAGGTTTGAATGTAGACTTTTCTTTCAACTAGACTTGATCGTATCAAGGTTGAAGAGCCCAATATGCCCTACTATTATTTACCTATAGGTGTATTCATACCTTTCCCAAGGGTATTAGCGCAATGTGAAATGCAAACGGTCTCGTCCAGGTTTTGAACTCGTGTCGCCGTCTTCAATTTATACGTTATTGTAGAGTAGGTATAAAATTTGAAAAAATATTTAATTATTGATACTAAAAGTCCATTTCTTGAAGTTTTAAGTGATGTGCTAAATGATGCGAGAAAAATGGCTGATAAACAGTATTTATAGTGTAGTGTATAGTCACGTGATAATATGTAAGTCATCATCATCATGTCGTGCCGCTAGCACGGATATTCCTGACCCTCTCTCGCCACTTCTCCCTATCGTTCATCGCCCCCGGCAGGTCTTCAGGGCCACATCCCGTATCCTCACATAGCTGCTGTATGTATGTTCGAGCTGGTCGTCCTGCTTTTGCTCGGCTATATGTGAGGGTCCATAGGAGTACATCATTTATGAGCTCGTTCCTGATTCTCCAGCAGTGTCCTGCATGTCTGGTTCATCTAACTTGGATAGTTTTCGTGATGGGAGGCAGGTGGCCGTAAGCTTGACAATCAAGGAGAATAATTAGAAGTACATTACTTTTTTAAATGTTATGTGGACTTTCATACTGCCATGTGAATATACTCCACTTTATAAGGCTCAATTTGGCTGGGACTGCAGAATACACCGACTGCATCTCTGTAGATGAGTAAAACTCCCCCAACGAGTGTCCTGGGTAGGACACTAAACAATTTGAGGGTGAGATTCCAGCAATGCTGGAGCTTTGGGGAATGTGGAGTGCCCCTTCATTGCCATCGCTCCCTGGTCCACTCTGGCTCCGAGTGGTAGCAGTTGATAGGGTCCTATCTATGGGTCAAATAGAACTAAAATGTGTACTTATGCTAAACTGAATTGCTTGAAATAGAGCTGTTTGTATGTATAAAAATGAGTTTGGCATTAAATAACGTACAGTGGTTGATATGCCAAAAAACAAACCAAACCAAAATCTCTCTATTTAAGATCTAGTGGAGGTATGACTTGTGTAGAGGTTATCGTTGTAGGAAATGAAGACAATAATCAGTGTTCAAATCCTATCTGAAGTTGTTTTTATTTCATATTGTGCTTTGGCCATTTGAAAAGGCATGAGTTCATCTCTTCTCACGTCAGATAAGAGAAGTTGGTCTATTTAATTTTGGTTTGGCGATCACTCTAGAGGTAAAACTCTAAATTTAAACCAGCTGTACTTTGCTAGAACCTTGAACCATTCGTAGGATAAATAATCACGTGACACGGAACCAGTCTTTAATCTTGTTTTTTTTATTTCAATATTCCCGTTGCGTTATTTTCTATGACAAGTAGTATGGATTTCAAATAGAGTTGCGTTTAACGAAATTTGAATTCTGATCCCATATTTTGGGGTTTGACAAAAAGCCAAAATTATTCCTTACCTCGATAAACCAGGGATCTACAAGGTGAGGCACTTATTTATTATTGTTCCTTGACTGGTATCTTAAGTTTTGTTTAAGCAACCACTCAAGATAAGTTCTGAATTCAAAAATTAAAATTGATCTTGCTTTGATCCTTTCTGAAGCAGATTAGAAAAAAATATATCTCAAGTCGTACTGATAGTGCCAATTTCTTTCTTTCTCTAGTTCATCGCTTTTGGCAGGTCCTTTTGACGGCATCGAGTATCTGGACTGAATAAGTCTTTGCTTATCGGTCAACACTGGAGTATCTAAGTGTAGAAGCCAATGGGGAACATCGCTCATCAGTTCATCCTTTCATTTCCCCTGCATGTCTGGTTTATCTTACTTGCATGGTTTGTGAGATGAGAAATAAGTAGCCGTACAGCTGCTGTTTTGAAGGATGCTGCTTTCAAGATTTGTTCAAAACAGCACGAAGCATCCTTGTGTGGCTACAATCAAACTTTTTCTCCAAGGGCTTCATGAAAGTGTAAGCTGTGCAGCCATACAATAGTACTTAAACTGCTACAGCTTGGAAGAATTTTCGTTTTATTTTATCAGAATAAAAGTAAGTAAAGTTGGCGACGTTTATCGATGGTGACACGAAGGCTCCCTTTTAAATAGCTACTACACCAAGGTGTAGAGGGAGGGCGCTACTCCTTTCCCTGGATTGCTCCACTTAACCCTTGACCCTTACTTTATAGTGCTGAGGGCTAAGTAAGGCGGCATCAAGTACCATTTTTTTAGTTTTTGGTATGACTCGACCTAGGCCTGATCTCCCGGGCCATTGGTGAACACTCAACTCATTTAGCCAAGCAGAATAGATTTTCATATGGTCGATTACCAGTCGATGGCAGTCCATGCCTTTTCTTTGCGAATGTTGAAATTGCCCTCAGTAGATAAAGTATTGCTACCGAGGTATGGGAAATAAGTATATTTTTGGGTAGATTGCAATGTTAACGCAATAATGATAAATTCACTGACCTGGTCAGCTGGGGCTGCAGAATACACTGACTGCATCTCTGCAGAGTGGTAAGACTCCCACCCACGAGTGTCCTGATATGACACTAAACAATCTGATAGTGAAGCTTCAGTAATACTGTAGCTTTGGAGAATAGGGAGTACCCCTTCGTTGCCATCGCTCCCAGGTCCACAGTGGCCCGGTGTGATAACACCTGACAGGGTCTTGTAAATGGCTCAAATAGAAATAAACTGTATTACGCTAAACTGAATTGTTCGAAATAGAACTGTTTTGACACTTAACTGTGTGTAAACAAAAAATGTCTATTTATGCTAAACTGAATTGTTTGATCATTTAACTGCATAAACAAATGACTGATGTTTAATTGAATTGTTAGTGATACATAGCAATACATTTCACTTTGTTGACATGCTAATCTAAATTGTTCGAAATAGAACTGTTTGATCATTTAACTGCGTAAACAAAAGGCTACTTAAACTAAACTGAATTGTAGGAAATAAACTGTTTTTGACATTTAACGTGCGAACTTATGCTACAATGAATTGTTTGAAATAGAGCTTTTTTTACATTTAACTGTATGTAAACATGACTCTACTTATGCTAAACTGAATTGTTTGAAATAGAGCTGTTTTTATATTTATCTGTATGTAAACATGACTCTACTTATGCTAAACTGAATTGTTTGAAAAAAAAATGAAATCATTTAAAAACGAGCCAGGCTGGTTTAAAAATGTTATCTTCAAAATGTGTTTAGTTATCATATATTTAACATATATGTATAAAAATAACCGGTTCATTGGCCTAGTGAGTAGAGTGTGCGCCAAAGGTACGGGAGACCTGGGTTCAATCCCAGGTCGCGTAATACCAAAGACTTTAAAAATGGAACTTGATACTTCATTGCTTAACACTCAGCAATATAAGGTACGTATCAAGGGTAAAGTGGAGCAATCCCGGGAAAAGATTAGCACCCTCCCCTACAGTTCAGTGTAGTGGCTAACGAAAAGGGAGCCTTCTGGTTGCTCTCGACTAAACTTTACTTTTTTACTTATTAAAATCATTTGGCATTAAATGACTTTCAATGGTTGATATGCTCTAAAACCAAACCAAACCATCTAAGATTCACGGTAAAAAAATATAATAATTTTTGATTTCTAATGTTTTCATTTTTTTTTTTTTTTTTTCAGTGGGCATTGCATGAAATAACCAACTATTACGACTCTCTTCCCCCATGCCGGAAAGAATTTGATGTTATTCTTCGTAAGGTAATTATCTTGACAAGTATTCTCCATCTTCCTAATTTTAGAGGCGTAATGGCCAAAGTGCTAGACAGTAGCCTCGAATTAAGCAAGTTCGAACTCCAGTCACGCTATTACGTTCATTTTGGGTGTGATACCCTTGGGGATAGGTATGGATTAAACAATGCCTTTGGTATTAAATAACCCTGGAAGGTTGATATGCCATTCACTTTTTTATACAATTAATTTTGGTTATTCTCCCGTTGACAATGAGGAACATCGTAAAAGAATTAAAAAACAAATTCTTAAATAAGCTTTGTTTATTTACTATTAATAATTTTGGCCAATGTCTACCTTCTTCGGGTGTCCTGGATATGACAATCTGATGGTGAGGCTCCAGTAATTTTGGAGCTTTGGGGAATGCAGAGTATCCCTTTATTGCTATCGTTCCCATATCTACTCTATCGTATATCGTTCCCATATCTACTCTAGCCCATAGATAGTCCTATCTATGGGTCAAATAGAACTGAACAGTGTAATTACTGAATTGTTTGAAATAGAACTGTTTTTGATATCTACCTGTGTGCACACAAAAAAAGTACTTATGCTCTATTGAATTGTTTGAAATAGAATTGTTTCACCGTTTAACCGTGCGTAAACAAAAGATTATACTTAAACTAAACTGAATTGTTTGAAACTTTTATCAAAATGACTTACTTCAGCATCAAATGATCGGAAAAAGGTTCATGCGCTGTAAATCAACCAACCAATCAATCAATTCCATTTCCATAAACAAATTTGACCATTCTTGAAAATGGCTGAAGACTAAACTAAAAATCTTCGAAATCCTGAAGGTTTTGGATAATTTCTTGGTTGATTTAATTCATAATTATGTTGCTTTGTTTGTAAACAAGAAAATCTTGAAAACCAAAGTTATCATTCTAAAGGTGTTCATTTTATCATTTTTGACAGAGCAGTATACAATGTGACACAATCATAAAGCAACCTTTTGAGTTAAGACCTTTTTAATACATAGTTTATTAATTCATTATTTCCTATTTGTTTTTGTTTTTTTTTGTTTTTTTTATTATTAAACTTTTGTTTTCTCTTTTCTTTTTAGATCAGAAGAAATTGGCCAAATTTGCTGCAAAGACAACTGCATTTTTCTCTTTCCAATTTGAAAAATATTTCTGAGCCATTTGAGGATTCGATCACCATCATCAATTCTCTATATCCACATCTTCTTCAATGTCATGCGAAAATAGTAGACCATATTCGAAAGCCGTGTCTGGTAATTCATTAGATTTCTATTAAGTTTGATTATTGGAGTTTTATAACTGATGTGTTTTTACTTTTCGTTCAGATGATACTATTGATTACTTTAGGTATATATATATATATATATATATATATATATATATATATATATATATATATATATAGTTTGGTTTGGTGTGTTTTATGGCATATCAACCTTTGTAGGTTATTTAACGCCAAATCCATTTTTATGTAAATTATCTGTTCTATTGAAAACAGTTCAGTTTAGCATAAGTACACCGTTTAATTGTCAAAAACATTTCCATTTCAAACTATTCAAGCAGTTATATGTAATAATTCAGTTAAGTGTAAATGCAGTTTTAATGTCGAAAAACAGTTCTATTTGATATGATTCAGTTAAGCATAAGCACGCAGTTTAAGTGTAAGTACGGTTTAATTGTCAAAAACGTTTCTATTTCAAGCTATTCAGTTTACTCAATTTATTTTAGCATAAGTATGCTGCTAGTTCTATTTAAACCCATAGATAGGGCCCTATCAGGTGCTACCACTCCGGGCTAGAGTGGACCTGTGAGCGATGACAATGAAGGGGTACTCCGCATTCCCCAAAGCTTCAGCACTGCTAGAACCTCACCATCAGATTGTTTAGTGTCATATCAGGACACTCGCTAGGGGGGTCTTACGTCTCTGCAGAGGTGCTGTCAGTGTATTCTACAGCCCCAGCTGACTGGGCTCTATATAAATATGTCTGTGTGTGTGTGTGTGTGTGTGTGTGTGTGTGTGTGTGTGTGTGTGTGTAATATATATTACACACACAGCAAAGGGATGAACGAAAAGATATAAATGTTACATTTAATGGGTCCACGAGATCGACCAAGATACGAACATGAGAAATATACACATGTTTATACCGATACAGAAAACGCTCATAAATGCTCATAAAATGTTCATAAACATATCCGAAAAACACGAAAAACACGAAATTGGTTCAGGTACGAAACTTTTATTTACCTTTTTGAGTTTAAGGTTTTTCGACATGAGGAGAGAGAGACACACACACAATTTCTTTCTATCCTGACTTTTCCATCGGATTCCACCACGTGCAGCACCCCCACCGCAAACTACAGGTCTGGCCTCGGCGAGCTCCGAAAATCGTCTTTCTTCGTCCAAGCCCAAATCTCAACTAACTCGTTCGCACGGGCATCCCGTAGACCCAAACTGGTCTCGACTCGGTGAGGTCCAAAAATCACCTTGCCCCGTCTAAGTCCGAAACTCAACTTACTGCTTTTTTTCAAATCCCCCAAATCCTCAATGCTTCCTGGCATGACGTCATTTAAGTCCCCGATCCCATTTTCTATCTGGGGCTTTTATTGTGACGCGCGTGAACACCTGCACTCAACTGAAAATTCCCCCACAGCTGTTTGAGTATGTTTTCCTCACAGACAAACCAGTGTTACGGTTAAGGGATAAATCCAAAGTATCACCAGTGTACCAGGCTCAAGGGTTTATTTTTTATTCTAAATTAATCTTTCTCAGCAAATATATTCTGGGAGAATATAAATATTTTTATTAAAACATCTTATTTTAAATAGTGTTTAATATTATTCTATGAATTAGTCATCTCTTTAAAATTGTTTGTTCATGATTCACAAATTCTTACTGTTTTTTTTCTGCATTGTAATATTAAACATTTTTTTTCCAGGATTGCATGTGGCTAGCTCAAAAATGCATGGCTTGTGAGACTGAATGTTTATTCCCTTCAATAGAATACCCAATCTTCTTCTTTGAAAGATCTGTGATTTACTGCCAGAATGAAAAGTGTACACCGTTGAATTGTCTACACTGGTAAGTGAATGCTTTTTCTTTTTTGTTTTTTTATTATCGTATTTGTCACAATTATTGAGGAAAGGAAATGTAATAAATTCGTTGCAATACGAATATATATACATATATATATATATATATATATATATATATATATATATATATATATATATATTAATGGGAAAGATACCTAAGTTGAGGGTGACCCGAGGGCTTCTTTTTCAATACCTACTACACCGAAGTGCTCCACTTTACCCTCGATCCGAAACTTAAAATACTGAGTGTTAAGCAAGGCAGTATCCAGTGCCATTTTTTGAGTCTTTGGTATGACTCGACCTGGTATTGAACCCAGGTCTCCCGGGTCATTGGCGAACACTCTACCCACTAGATCAAAGATATCTACAACCATTTTATTCACAAATAACCGTGGAAGATTTGGAACTTCCATTTTTTTTTAAACTCGTGAACAAAATTACAAGTTTGGAATAATTTAGTATTGTAAATAACGAACTTTTTTTCATAATTTAAAAACGATCCTTTTCATTATTAATTAAAGGAATATTAGAATTATATAATTTTTCCCTAGATTTTCAACAAAAAAAAATAGATAAATAAAGCCTTCAGTTAAAAGAGAGAGGACTCAAGCACAATGTATTTTTAATGGTAAGTAATTTCGTGGTAGGAGATACGCTAACAAGTTGTGTGTTGTTTATCTCTGTATGTGATTTGAAAACCACACAGATGAACGTGCAAGGTAGTCTAACTTAGGAACGTATGCTATATGAGTTTGAACTGTGCTGGGCCATAACACCACGGAAGCACCTTCAGAAACTAATAGATTTTTTTTTTTTGCACTCTAATATTTTATCATCGGTTGATATCTTGAGATCGAATTTAATTGTCACGTCGTTGAAGTTGTTACTGCTTCTGAGCGAACGTTTCGGATCTCTTCAAAATGTCGTATATTGAACCGCTGGACAAACAACGAAAAATTCGTAGATATATAAAAAATATTGTTTATATTTTTATTCTTCCACGACGACGATTGTGTGTGGTAGGAATACAGTCAGAGAGAGTTCGCACATATCTTTCTTCTGTGGCGGAGACCCTTTTTGGGAAGTAGTGCGACGGCCGGAGAACACACACGAGGAGCTGACAGGTCTGCTTGAGTGACCAGCGGACCTCTACCCTTCGTTTGAGTGACCACTGGATCTCTGCCTTCAGTCCAAAATTACAGACATTATATTTTTTCAAGTCCCATGTGGAAGTATGAACATCCTCTTCGCCTCACGTACTTTTTTTGTTTATCGCTGGTTATCGGAACTTACATACTTCCGGGTTTTTTTTTCGGTAATTTGTTGATCTTATCTGCGAACGGGAATATCTGTCACTCAATCTATAGGCCATAAATCATATTCTCTTTCCTGTGAAACCACTTTGTTGATGTTATTTTGCGACCGCATTGAATCTGCTAAGTTCCTCGTCACCAGCTAAGCTAGTATATTATAGAAATTGCAGCTGCTATTGTTTACTGATCGTTTGACGTTTCAATGAAATGGCCCCTACCAGGATCTATTTCATTCTCGCTGCTGGGTCAAATCAACCATTTGTTCAAATCGTGAAATAGTTGTTAATTAGTCGAGAAATATTTAATCATCCTTTTATATCAATTTTTCTCGCGTTTATCCTGGAAGTGGATGCCTGGAGCTGGTCAAGATTCAGTTTGTTTTTGTCATATGAGCGATGATTGTTCAGTTGAAGACTTCCGGTTGGGATTATAAAAGGGAATTCAATAGGCTTCACCATATACAATGGAAAAAAAAAGGTGAAAACTAAGATACTAGTAAAATATAGTTTGTATTATGACTAAATCATTTATTTTTTTGTTTTATTTTTATTTTTTTACAGGAGCTGTTTAGAGAATAATCCCTTCTTTCAGTGCAAGGGATGCGGCTTCCATATCCTAAACGATGATGAATTTCCTTTGGCAAACATGAACATATCTAAAAAAGCAGCAAATCCAACTGGAGGAATTAGCTGTTACGCTTCAAATTCTAAAGAACCAAACGTTTCAGGAATTGCTCGTCACGGAATTTGCAATGAAATGAAAAACACATCTCCCTGAAGAAAAATCGGTTAATTTTTAAATGGCTTATACGTGGGAGCTTGTAGGATTTTAGAAGAATCGTCACTATCAAAAGACCTCGCAATTCTGTAAATGTGGCCAGAGACTTTCCATATGCCGTGACTTCTACAAGGAAATTGCTTTAGACAAAACAGCAAAAAATGTAGATACACCTTCTGTAAAAACTGAGCATATCATCTAAAAATAATCTTCATGTTTAATAATGCACGTTAAAAACAGGAAGGTCTCGAATACTGTGCTCCAGCTTTTTCAAGCAACTGGATACGAAGCGCACAGCATTTACCGACCTGCTGCAGTCCAAGCTACTGCCAAGTCAGTCCGATAAATAGAAAACAGCTCCTTGAACAAATTCAAAACCCATATTTAACTATGTTTTGAGGCAGAGAATCATCTCATACAATCTAATAGAATATTGGTTCTCAACAACGATTTACGAAAACATCTTGCCAGGCAAATGACTCATAAAACAGAAAACATAATTTGTATTCACTTGTGTTAGCTGGGTTTTTTTTTTTTTTTTTTTTTTTTTTTTGTTTTTTGGTCTTTTAAGAAACATTTTCAATTAGGGGTTCAGATTTTGCTTGTGGCAGATCATAGCTGAAAATACATCACAAATTTTAGCTAACATTTTAAAAGTTCTTAAGGATGCAATATGCAGTTATCGTTATTGTTTTAAGGAGTTTTTTTCTTTTTTGATATAGTTTTTTTCCCCCAAACTATAATTGTTGAATTACAAAGTACATAGTTTGAATATTCTTTATTTAATAGGCTCATAGATCTCGCCTTTTCATAATGACGTATAATTGCGGCAGAGAACAATCTAAAAGTCACCTTAAGCAGAATTTACGGATTGTGTTCACTGCTGCAATCCTAATGAGATCTCCTAGAGTTTCGGGGAGACGATAATCGCAATAGAATTCTCCCATATTCAGAATTGCCGCCAGGCCAATCCTAGATTGGTTTGGTTTGGTTTTTTGTTTGACGGCACATAAATTCTTTATGGATTATGTAAAGCCGAAATTTGATTCATTTCTAAAATCACTACTTTCAATATTTCACCGCATTTTCTCCAAACTGCATCTTTTGTCATAATTTTAATCACAGTTGCATATAAACTATTCCAGATAAATAATATATTCTCACAATTAAATAGTTTCAATCTAATCCTGAAATGGGTTTCATTTCTCAATATTTGATTATAATAACATCTACAATATCTATAATAATAATCATTTCCTTATAATAATATCTAAAATATTTATGATAATAATCATTTCCTTGTAATAATATCTAAAATATCTATAATAATTATCATTTCATTATAATAATATCTATTATATTTATAATAGTTATCATTTGATTGCAACAATATCTATAATATCTATAATAATAATCATTTGATTGTAATAATATCTATGTTTTTATTAGTCCACTTTTTCTTATCTTCAAATTGACCTTTTTTCTATAATCATTTAATCGTAATATCTATAATAATAATTTGATTATAATGATATTTATAATAACTATATTTTTATAATTCAACTATTTTCTTTTCTTCAAATTGCCTTTTTTTATAATCATTTAATGGTAATATCAATGATAATAATATTCATAACGATAATAATTTTTCTTTTTTCTTCAAATTGGCCTCTTTTTATTTGTCTGTAATCATTTGTTTGTTCAATTATGTGTCATTTAATCCTACCAAATAAAATAAATTCCCACACAACTAAATGGTTTCACGTGTTCCTATAAATGAGGGTGAGCTGAAAAGTTTATATGATGACGTCATAACTGCGGTTGATAACTTTTTTTACCAATGGGATGCAAGTGCTCCAAAACCGATCTAAGAACTCTATAGGCCGCATGGAGGGACGAGGTTGAGAAATAATCTTCATTCGGTCACATTCCATAAAAGTATCTTGGTTAGCCTATGAACTTTTCAGCTGACCCTCATAATACTAATAATATATATGCAATTATAAGTTCTAAACAATTTATTTCAATCTAATTATAAATATTTTACAGCACACAGTTATATGGTTTCTAGTATTCATATCCAATACTAAAAGTTTTCAGGGTGGGTGTCCTCTTGGTGTAATGGTTAAAGCGATAGACTGCAGAATCGTAGTAAGCGAGTTCGTACTCCAGTCGTACTATTACGTCCATTTTCGGGCAAATACCCTTGGGAAAGGCATTGAACCCCCTTATCCTCCCAGCTATGGGTTAAATAGTACCACTACTGTTCGTCTAAGAGAAAAGCTTTGACATTAAATAACCTACAAAGGTTGATATGCCATTAAACTAAGAGACCAAACCTTTAAGAGACCAAAAAGGTTTCAAACAGATCTATTTGATCTATGAAAGGGACCGTAAAAGGTACTCACACTCTAGGTCAGAGAGGCTCGAGGAGTAATGACAATAAGTAAAGTTGTCTCCCTTTAGTCGAGGGTGACCAGAAAGCTCCTTTTTCAATAGTTAATACACCGAGGTGTAGAAGAAGGCACTACTCCTTTCCCTGAATTGCTCTACTTTACCCTTGATACGTACCTTATATTGCTGAGTGTTAAGCAAGGAAGCATCTAGTACCATTTTTAAAGCCTTTGGTATGATGTGACCTGGGATTGAACCCAGGTCTCCCTGACCATTGGCGAACACTCTACCCGCTAGACCAATGAGCCGGTACTCTATACGTCCTAGCTCACTAGAAATGAAGCCTCAACAGCAGATGCAAAATATGTAGTTTGCTTATTCTATGCCTCACCAACAGAGCTGTAAGTGGAGGAGATGTGTTGTTATTATTTTAGCAGCAGCAGCAGCCGCCATGCGATTTCAAGTGAAAAGGCGACTGAAGAAGTTATAAGAATTTTTTCCAGGCACCTCCTCTCACATCATTCAAAGAATACAAGTTATCGTTCCGGGAATAGTATTTGAGAACCGAGTTCAAATCCTGGACAAAGCAATTATTATTTCAATTATTATTATTTTCTTTTTACGACGGGCATTGGCGCACTAATTATTATTTCAATTATTATTATTTTCTTTTTACGACGGGCATTAGCGCACTAATGCCCGTCGTAAAAAGAAAACATGAATCCATCTGTCCTTCCTCCCAGCTAGGTAGATTTAGATTCTTTTAGCCTTACTTATTGATGTGGACCCGGTTTCGGACCACGAAAAGATAACTCGGAACACGGTATAAGTTTAAGGATATATTGAAGTAACAAGATACTGAGAAAAGTGGAGACGTAAGCTAGGCTTACTTGTCAGTCGAATATCCAGTCTCCGACCGACGAGAGTACGTGATATAGGATTTGGAAGAGTCCATCAATGGGTAGGTAACGGTCCCATAACACTTATGTAACTAGTCTAAGAGAAGGAAAACTCTGAATTTAAATCAGCTTTACCCCGCTAAATAATTGACCGTGTGTCTTGGCTTGCTCCTGAGAACTCTTTCCTCGTGATTACTCCCGCTGTAAATATCTGAAGAGTTGTCTTTTAAGACTAAGGTTGCAGACAACTAACCAAGAGAAAGGGAAATGTTCCGTGGCGTAATGTTTATAGTGCTTTACTACAGCTCGAAGTAAGCAGGTTCGAAATCCGTCGCGCTATTACGTTCACTTTCGAACTAAACTCTCGGGAAAGTAGTGAACCCCTTTATCCCCACTAGAGTTTAATTGGAACCACTACTGCTCTTCTACAAGGATGGTTTTAGCATTAAATAACCCATGATGGCTTGTATGCCATTTAACAAAGAAAGACTCCATGATAAATTCGCATCAGTATGAGTGTCGATTATTTGGTGAGCATTGCAGAACTGTAATGTTACTGCTACTGAGAGGGCTGCTGGAAATGCAGCCTCACCGAGGAGATGTCTACTAAAGTCTTCCTCACTACCTGTTGTCTCTTTCGAATCCAGCGGGTAGAAAAAAAGAACTCTGACCTTTGAGTCAGGAATTACTCTATTCTGTCGGTCAGAACCGACTCTCTTATTTATCCAGCACACCACCACGCTGCAATGTGGCACCAGTCTGTTTTAATGTTGGGGGCCGGGATCGACCCGAAGCTCAAATGCTCGGCTTGTTCTAAAAATACCCTGGACCTCGTCGGTATTCGCTCCAAAAAGATACGCCTCAGACGATAGATCTGACCCTGTCGAAGCAGGAGAAAGCCTGAGGGGACGGCTCCCTGGGGTTAAGGGAATGGTCGGTCTCATCCACCTGACACGAATGTTAGGCTTCCCCAACGTGCATGTCAGCACGCCTTGACTGACATGTCCGAGACCCGCGACTAAACCACACGAATCGGTCCGTGCAGCGAGAAACACAGCCGGGGTGGGACTCGACTCCTTCTCATTCTAGGATGGAACCAGCTTTTAAAACCGGCGCCAACATGACTTGACCATAATACATTACGCCTTTTCAGTTTTTGCTTTGAAGGGGTCAAATTACAAAGGAATTCAATTTGGACGCTACTCGAAATCACCTGACGAATAAAACGGAATAAGATCGGTTTGGTTTGGTTTGGTTTGGTTGGTTGGGGTTTATGGCATATCAACCTTTGCAGGTTATTTAACGCCAAATCCATTTTTTATGTAAATAATCTGTTCTATTTAAAACAATTCAGTTTTGTATAAGTACACAGTTTGTTAAAAACATTTCTATTTCAAACTATTCAAGCAGTGATGTGTACCAATTCAGTTAAGTTTAAATACAGTTTTAATGTCGAAAACAGTTCTATTTCAAATAATTCAGTTTTGCATAAGTATGCTGTTAGTTATATTTAACCCATAGATAGGGCCTTATAAGGTGTTACCATTCCGGGCCAGAGTGAACCTGGGAGCGATGGCAATGAAGGGGTACTCCGCATTCCCCAAAGCTCCAGTATTGCTGGAGCCTCACCATCAGATTGTTTAGTGTCATATCTAGGACACTCGTTGGGTTGGCGGGGGTCTTACCCCTCTGCAGAGGTGCAGTCAGTGTATTCTACAGCCCCAGCTGACTAGGCGAGGAAGAACTGGTCTATGACAACAACGAATATAGGCGGTTAAGATCAGCTAAAGGGGCGTGAGTTAGAATCTTACCTAGTTATCAAATAAGTTCGAATAGATATTTTAAAATCCTAATGATTAATTTATTAACTTTAATTTTCATAACAAAGGAGTTTTATTTTCAAATTGGAAGTTGCATTCAGTAATCCTATAGAAAGATTACACCTATTGATTCTAATCCGAAATCATATATGGGATGTCTCGAGCTCAAAACATGCATTTTTTGACATGATGTGTTCCAGTTGCCCGTGGTGTAATGGTTATCGTCGTAGGAAATGGACACGGCGACTCGAGTTCAAATCCTGGACGAGAATGATTGCATTTCACATAGCACTAATATCCTTGGGATAGGTAAGAATCCAATTATTGTCCGTCCAGCTATCGATAAATAGTAGGACAGACTTTATTCTTCAGCCTTGGTGAGGCAACTAGTCTAGGAGAAAGAAAACTCTGATTTCAAACCTGTTAAACTCCGCTTAAAAATTGACCTTGTGTCATATCCTGCCCGAGCGGTGGGGGTAAATAGGATGAATGGGTTACATCTATTTTGAGACACCCTGTATAAAATGTTGAAGTCTTAGTATAATGTTACTAGCTTTGTTCAGTATTTGAACTGGGGTTGCTGAATTGGCGCAGAATGGAAGACAAAAGGCCTTTTCAAGAATTTGAACTGGGACGTTCAATTCCATTTTATTTAACGATAGCCATTATTCATTCCAAGCTTTTGCGCATAGACATACCAGAGCTTTTAATCCATTAGAGAATTTTAAAAAATACTAAAAATTAATATCCTCAAGTAAAGTAAAGTTGGCGACCGTAGTTGAGGGTGACCAGAAGGCTCCCTTTTTAATAGCTACTACACCGAGGTGTAGAGGAGGGCGCTACTCCTCTCTCTGGATTACTCCACTTTACCCTCGATACGTACTTTATATTGCTGAGTGTTAAGTTAGGAGGTATCAAGTACCATTTTTAAAGTCTTTGGTATGACGCAGCCGGAGATTGAAACCAGGTCTCCCGGGTCATTGGCGAACGCTCTAGCCAATAGGCCAATGAGCTAGTTAATCTATTAAAATCAGTTTGGTTAAAACTAGTTGAAAAATCTAACCTAGCTAGACCTTAAGAGAGACATCGTTTATAAATTAGATGAGAATTAGGTTTAAATAAGGATTATTTGATAATCATTGAGAATATAACGTAAATAACTAAGGGAATTGTGATGTCAAGGGTTGCATAGTTTTCGTTACAGGCACATGCATAATCTTCATTATAATAAGATTATATGAATTGTGTAAAATAAAAAGAAAAGTAACATATTTTCAAAATTTCTTAATCTAAAAATAAAACTGTAAGTGTATAGTTCCTAATCCTATTTACCAACCCCTCCGCTCGGGCAGGATATGACACATGGTCAATTTTTAAGCGGAGTTTAACAGGTTTGAATTCAGAGTTTTCTTTCTCCTAGACTAGTTGCCTAACCAAGGCTGAAGAATCCAGTCTGTCATACTATTTACCCATAGCTGGAGAGAGAATAATTGGATTCATACCTTTCCCTAGGGTATTAGTGCTATGTGAAATGCAATCAGTCTCGTCCAGGATTTGAACTCGAGTCGCCGTGTCCATTTCCTACGACGATAACATTACACCACGGGCACCTCCATAAGTGTATAGTTGCTAATGAGGACTGAATCCATAACAATATCACTGAGGGTGTTTACTAGAGCAGTGTTATGTCTCTCACACCACCAGTTTACAATTGTTTCACATCAATGTGTCAAAGAAAATGTCTAACAAAATCATTTGATAATGCAGAAAATATTAACAGTATAACCAATGATTGGTTTGGTTTCTTTGTTTAATGGCATATCAACTTTTGTAGATTATTTAATGCTAAAGCCATTCTCCTAGAAGAACAGTAGTGGTACTATTTAACCCATAGCTGGAAGGATAAGGGGGTTCATACCTTTCTCAGGGTATTTACCCGAAAGTGAACGTAATAGCACGACTGGAGTACGAACTCACTTACTACGATTCCGTAGTCCATCACTTTAGCCATTGCACCACGGGGACACCTACTATAACCAATGAATTTGAATCCTAAAATTTCTAGCCTTATATATAAGGCTTCAATACTTTGATAATTTAGAGCAAATGTTCTCAGATTTTTTTTGGGGGGGGGCACTAAAACTACTACTCCAGTCCCCATAAGACGAGTAACAATCATAACTTTTTTTTACATTGTATAATGTACACTGTAAATTTCATCAAGTCCTGTATACAGCATGGATTCCCTTGATGCTCACTTGCCATCAATCTCTATCAGTCATCACTTTTGGTAAGCCTTCCAGATGGTATCAAACATCTGCTCTGAGCTGTAAGTTTTTTTGCTGGTCGGCCAACTCTGGTATGTCCATGCATAGAAGTCCATTAGAGAACATCGCTGATGAGTTCGTGCTGATTTCTCCTGCAATGCCCAGCATGTCTTTTTCGTATTACTTGGATGATCCGTTATCATTCAACTCCTGTTTTGTGGGATGCAACTACCAGTATTTATTCAGAATAGCATGTAGCATCTTTGCAAAGTAACCGCCAGAACTTTAATGAAACAGTTGGAAAAAAGATAGGTTGATGGAATGGCAACTTTAAAAAGGTTAATCTCATGAATGTGATTATTTAATGATCCACGATAGGATATAACAAACTAGCCTTTGATTTATTTACTGTAGAAGTTGAATGACAAAAGGTTGTAACAAAAAAAAAATCATTTAAAAAAAATATTAGACAAAAATCTAATAATGATAATACTCATTGAAAAAAATCTAAATTCTATTTAAAGTAATTTTTCTAGTGCATGTGGTTAAATACTCTGATTGAAACATGAAAACTGATTTTTTAAAAATGTATTAATCAAATTTGCTGACATAAATCATCGTGGAAACCTATGCTGAACACCAAATGCTGAAGAGCTTTTAAAATTTTAATGTATTTTTTCCTGCTACATCTACTTATAATTAGAATAGAAACATGCTAAATTTAATATAATGGCCGAGGGATTTCGTTTTATATATCTTACCTTTGGGTTTAGTTAGACTGAGAACCTTTCGGATCAGTGCATGGGTTAGTTAGGAGTTAACATGAGCGCAGGTGTTCACGCGCGCGTGGAGTGGAAGTGTCATTCAGAAACAATAGAAACTCCTGAAAGGAAACGAGTCTAGGCAGTGGGAATGACGTCACACACCGGAAGCGTGCGCGGAGGATTTTGGGGATTTGAGAAAAGTCAGTGAGTCGAGTTTTAGCGTCCGAAGAAGACGGTTGACTTTCGGAGTTCACTGGGGCCTTGCGGCGGGTGCCGCACGTGGTTTAGGGTGGATGGAAAAGTCGTCATAGAAAGATTGTGCTTTTCTCTTTCTCATGTCGAAAAACCTTTTAACTCAAAGGTAATAAAAAGTTTCGTACCTGAACTAAGAAGTCGTAAGTGTTTTTGTGTTTCGGGATTCCTATGTTATCTATATATGAGTTATGAACATTCTATGTACATTTCACATATTAATGTATGGCAATGTTACATGAACACCAGTTGCTTGAGAGCTTTTAGAATTTTTATCCGTTCTCTATTTCCATTTCTTAATGTAACCAATAACATAGAATGTGTAAATTAAAAAATTAAAAAGAGTAAAAGTCTTACATCTTCATATATTTTTAAGATCTTTATATTCTATGTACTGTATCCCCTTATAATCAAAATGGAATTGCCCAATCGGCTGGGGCTCTAAAATACACTGCTTCTCTGCAGAGTGGTAAGAGCCCCACCCGCACCAAACGAGTGTCCAGGAGAGGACAATAAAATATCTGATGGTGAGGTTCCAGTAATGCTAGAACTTTGGGGAATGCAGAGTACCCTTTCATTGCCATTGCTCCCAGGTCCACTCTGGCTCAGAGTGTTAGAAACAAATAGGGTTTCATCTATGGGTCAAATAGAACTAAACTGTATCAGTAAAAGTTAAGTTGGTGACCATTGTCGAGGGCGACCAGAAGGCTTCCTTTTCAGTTGCTACGACATTGAGATGTAGAGGAGGGCACTACTCCTTTCCCTGGATTGCTCCACTTTACCCTTGATACATACCTCATTGCTGAGTGTTAATCAAGGAGGTATCAAGTACCATTTTAAAAGTATTTGGTATGACGTGACCTGGGATTGAACCCAGGTCTCCCGGACCATTGGCGAACAATCTACCCATTGGTCAATGAGCCGGCCAACTAAATTAAATAATTAAAAATAGAACTGTTTTTTGACACTAAAACAGTTTACTTATGCTAAACTGAACTTTTTGAAATAGAACTGTTTTTAAAGAACTATACTTATAAAAATTAAATTGTTTGAAATAGTACGGTTTTAGACATTAAACCTGTGCACTTATGCTAAATTGAATTGTTTGAAATAGAACTGTTTTCTAATATTTGAACCCTGTACTTGTGCGAAATTGAATTGTTTAAAATGGAATTGTTTATATGTATAAAAATGGATTTGGCATTAAATAACCTACAATGATTGACGTGCCATAAAACCAAAGCACACCAAACCATTCAACATGGAAACTTATGCTGAACACTGGTTGCTTAAAAGCTTTGAAAGTTTTAATCTATTTATTTTCTGTTAGGTCTATTTCTTATTAATATCCATTACATGATTTTTGTAAAAAAAAAAAAAAAAAAAAGACGTAAAAAATAAAAGAAAATGTAATATCATAATTTATTTATGGTATATTTATTTTTGCTATATCCACTTAATTAGCTTAAACCGAAACACATGCTGAATGCCAGTTTCTTAAGAGCTCTTAAAATTCTTATATCAGAAAAATATTTGCCAATCTTTTTTTGCATTATTATTCTATTCCTTGAGAGTTTTTCACATCAGTGTTAGCTGATGGTTTTTTAGAGTTTGGTTGTTTTCTTTGTTTACTTTGTTTAATGGCATATCAACCTTTATAGGTTTTTTAATGCCAAAGTCATCATTCAAGAACAGTAGTGGTACTATTTAACCCATGGCTGGGAGGATAAGGGGGTTCATACCTTTCTCAAGGGTATTTGCTCGAAAGTGAACGTAATAGCACAACTGGAATTCGAACTCACTTAACTGTTTGAGTGACAGCAATTCTCATCAAGTATCAAGGACTCTTCTCAGTATTCTGAACGATCTCAATAATGCTGTGGTTTGGATAGTCTCCACCCATCCCGTTATTTTCAAGTTCTCCAGTCCTTGTACCAAACCTTTGGTGACTGTACTGAGAGCACCAATTACAATTGGTGTAATCATTACTTTCATGTTCCACAGTTTTTTCCATTCTCTAAAAAGGTTGAGGTAAAAGTAAAGTTGGCGACCGCAGTCTAGGGTGACCTGAAAGCTCTCTTTTCAATACCTTCCACACCGAGGATTAGGGGAGGGCACAACTCTATTCCCTGGATTTACCCTTGATCCTTACCTTATAATGCTGAGGGTTAAGCAAGTTGTCTTCAAGTACTAATTTTTAAGTCTTTGGTGTGATTCGACCTGGTCTTCCGGACTGTTGGCGACCGCAGTCTAGGGTGACCCGAAGGCTCCTTTTTCAATACCTTCCACACCGAGGTTTAGGGGAGAGCACAACTCCACTCCCTGGATTTACCCTTGATCCTTACCTTATAATGCTGAGGGTTAAGCAAGTTGTCTTCAAGTACTAATTTTTAAGTCTTTAGTATGATTCGACCTGGTCTTCCGGATTGTTGGCGACTGCAGTCTAGCGTGACCCGAAGGCTTCCTTTTCAATACCTTCCACACCGAGGTTTAGGAGAGAGCACAACTCCACTCCTTGGATTTACCCTCGATCCTTACCTTATAATGCTGAGTGTTAAGCAAGGTGGCATCAAGTACCATTTTTTAAAGGTCTTCCGGACCGTTGGCGAACCCTCTACTCATTAGGCCAATGGCCCGGTTATGGTTGAGGTACTTATCCCTATTTTCGCATTCTTTCAGTTTTACACTGAGGTCCGCTGGGACACATAGTCCACAATTCGGCAAGTTCTCTCTTTTTTTTTTTGTATTATTATCATTATTATTATACAATGTATCGTACCTTTGCTTTGCCATTACAGTTTTTCCTTCAAGCTGGTTTTCAGTTTGCTGTCATGACTAAAACGAAACTAAACCCTTTTGGTTTTAGTTTCAGACTTTTTTATACAAATACTCTCCAAAATAAGAACCTGAGTGATGATGTATGAAAATGAAAGCCATTACCATATATGTGTGCAGATTCTTTTTTTTTCTTTTCATTAGTTACTATAATAATTTTGTCCTCATTTACTGTCTCTGTAGGTGGCATATTTTTCAAAGGCCATGAAAAAAACTAAATATTAATGCACACTGCAAACTGCCTCCCTTCATTAAAACTTATAAAATCAAGATAACTTTTCAGTTTTCGAATAAAAGTTAGTAGTAAAACTACTGCTAATATATATGTAAATAAACTAAATTAGGTTTCGTTCTTTTTTTAATGGCGTATCAACCTTTGTATGTTATTTAACGCCAAAGCCATCCTTCTAGAAGAACAGTAGTAGTACTATTTAAACCATAGCTGAGAAGAATAGGGGGTTCATACCCTTCCCAAGGGTATTTATCTGAAAGTGAAAGTAATAGCACAACTGGAGTTTGAACTTGCTTACTATGATTCTGTAGTCCATCAACTTTAACCATTACACCAAGAGGGCACATTATGAATGGCTAACACCAGACAATTATCTATTATGACTTGCTTTGCAAAATCCTCATGCAAATTAGATATCCCCTGTCTGTGATAAATGCGATGTGTTAGTATAAACTACCTCTGCCAAAAACAATGGAATAGCACACTTCTTTTTTTCATTTAGCAGTAAATTAACTAATAACAGATAAGATACCAAGCATTTTTTATTATTTGGACAACATACTGGCTTCATAAAATGTGCCTTCAACAAACTAGGTTAGATTATTGAAATTAATGGTACCATTGTTTTTTTCGTTTTTCCCAATCTATGTAAAGGAAAAATATTCTCAAACAACCCAATATTAAGGAAAGAACTATGGTAAGATCTTGTCATTTTTATATCAAAAACAAAGGCCAGTAGAAGCTTTGATAAGCTAATCAGATAACAGTTTAGACAGTTCTTATAAATCTCAACCAGCAGTTGAGCATACTTATTTGAAAAATTTTGTTTGGTTAGGTTTTATCGTACTTGGTGCTTTCAATAAGTTTCCAGACTTTTTTATACAGGGATTTAAAATTGTCGCAGTCTCTTGAAAGTTATTGCTATACATCTTATGAGATGACTGACCAATTTTTATGATTTCAGGTTCAAATGAACAGCTACAGCAGCAATTGGAATACACCCTACTAAAACCTTGTTGTCACAGTTGGTGAATTTCAAAAATGCAATCTGGACGTGAGGACACTTTAGAAGAACGATAAGCAATAAGAGTCTGTTTTATACTTGGGTAAAATGCCAAAGAAACGTATGGAATGCTTCAGACTGCTTTTGGAGCATCTTGCATGAATCGGGCATCAGTTTTTGAGTGGCATAAGAGATTCAAGGAAGGCAGAGAGTCTGTGAGGGATGATGAGAGGTGTGGTAGGAGTAATGAAGTCAGAACACCAGAGTTAATAGGCAGAATAAAGAATTTCATGGATAAGGTCTGTCGTGTATCTATAGAGACAATAAGTGCACAATTTGATGTCTGTGTGGGAAATGTACACACAATTATTTGCGAGGAACTGAAGATACAGAAGATTTGCGCAAAGTTTGTCCCAAGGGTGCTCAGAGAAGATCAGAAAGAAAGTCGTTGTCATAATAACAATCGAGCTGATCAATTCAGATCCCACAGTTCTTGATGCTCTGGTGACCAGCGATGAAAGCTGGATCTACTACTATGACCTGGAGACCAAGAGACAGAGTTCCCAGTGGAGGCATGCTGGCTCTCCCAGACCCAAGAAGGCTAGGCAGAGCAAATCCACCCACAAACTTTTGATGATCCCTTTTTTTGACAGCATTGGTATGATCTACATGCACTGGGTTCCCACTGGACAGACAGGCAACAAGGAATACTATGTGGAGATTTTAAGGGAGTTCAGGAAGACATTCCGTTGGAAGAGGCCAGCACTCTTCAAATCGGGTCAGTGGCATATCCACCAGGACAATGCACCAGTCCACAACTCCATCATTGTCACAGACTATTTGACCAAGATGGGCATCAAGACAGTTCCTCAGCCTCCCAATAGTCCATACCTTGCTGCCTGTGACTTTTGCTTATTCCCTAAGCTCAAGGAAAAACTTAGAGGCTGTCGTTATTGGACAATTGAGGAGATGAAAGAGGCTGTGACGAAGGTCATTGACATGCTCACACAAGAGGACTTCCATGAGGCCTTGCAGAAGTTGTTGGAACGGTACAACAAGTGCATTGCAGCTCGAGGAGATAACATCAAAGGGGACTAGAGTTTCATGTGTCTACTATCAATAAAAGTGTCCATACGAAAAAAGTCTGGAAACTTGTAGGCACATCATATATTGCCGATTGTAGGTTATTGTTGTATAGTGGCTCGTACCATAGGACTTCCAGTATTGCGGAAGTATAATAGACGCCGTGTTTCTCAAGCACACAGACAGAAGCAGAAGCAGAGAAATAGCTCTGAAAGAACGTCAGTCAGGAGTAAGACCAACTTCAGAAGTAACAACCAACAGCGCGAGACTTATAATACTAGTCGGACTGTAACACTTGAGTTAATAAACAATTAACTTTATTTCTCTGTCTATCTTTTCCTTACCATGATACAACAGTTATTTAATGCCTCATCTTTTTTTTATGCATTTTTATTAGATATATGATTTCTAAACACATTTAGCAGATTTATAAAAGAGCCTGAGCTAATTCTTTATGCACATTTAAATGGTTTCACTTATTTCTATCTAATACAAATAATTCTATTTAATAATAATCATTTTCCTACACATAGTTAAATGTTTTCAAGTATTGCTATTTAACCCAAACAACTCAAGGGGTGTCCCCGTGGTGTAATGGTTAAAGCGATGGTCTGCGAAATCGTAGCACACGGGTTCGAACTCCAGTCACACTATTACGTTCACTTTCAGACAAATACATTTGGGAAAGGTATGAACCCCCTTATCCTCCCAGCTATGGTTTAAATAGCACCACCATTGTTCTTCTAGAAGGATAGCTTTGGCATTAAATAACCCACAAAGGTTGATATGCCATTAAACCAAGAAAACAAACCAACCAAACAATTCAAATAAATATCAGTCATTTGTTTACACACAGTTAATTGATCAAACAGTTCTATTTCAAAGAATACAGTTCAGCAAGTCAACAAAGTTAAATGGTTTCAAGTATTGCTATGTATCACTAACAATTTAATTAAGCATCAGTCATTTGTTTTGATACAATTAAATGATTAAACAGTCATTTGTTTGCACTCAGTTTAAATGTCAAATTACACAGTTTAAATGACAAATAGTTCTATTTGACCTATAGATAGGACCCTAATAGGTGTTACCTCTCTGGGCCTGAGTAGACCTGAGAGCAATGGCAATAAAGGAGTGCTCTGCATTCCCCAAAGCTCCAGCATTACTAGAACCTCACCATCAGTTTGCCCAGTGTCATATCCCGGACACTCATTGGGGGAGTTTTACACTTCTACGGAGATGGATTCGGTGTATTCTACAGCCCCAGCTAACTGAACTACAGGACACTTGTTTATAGAGTCTTATTCCTCTACAGAGATACAGTCAGTGTATTCTATAGCCCCAATCGACTGGACCACAGAACACTTCTTGGGGGAGTCTTATACCTTTACAGCGATACAGTCAGTGTATCCTACAGTCCCAGCCAACTGGATTACAGGACACTTATCTGGGGAGTCTTATACCCCTACAGAGATGCAGTCAGAGTATTCTGCAGCCCCAACTGACTGGACCACAAAACACTCATTGGGAGAGTCTTACCCCTCTGCAGAGATGTAATCATATTCCACAGCCACTGCCAACTCGGCCATACTTAAAAGGGAACAAGGCTCCAACAAAAGAATTGTTAGTTGAAAAAAATGGAAAGGATAATAAAACTCATTGAAGAAGGTATACACAAAGGATAGTAGTGAAAGATGTTGGCTCTTCCCAGTAAGCAGTGTTTAAAATTTGGTGCACATATAAAAGAAATAGAATATACTATTTCTATAATTTTGGCCAGGGTTATCATAACATGCACTGTACTGTGATTAAAGGCATATATATTTACCAACCCCTCAGCACAAGCAAGATGTGACTCAAGGTCAATCTTGAAACTGTTAAGCAGGTTTAAATTCTGGTTTTTCTTATCCTTGTTATTGTACCAAGGTTAAAGAGCCTAGTCTGCCCTACTATTTACCGATAGCTGGAGGGGAATAGTTGGATGCATACCTTTCCCAAGCGTATTAACACCATGTGAAATGCAAACAGCCTCATCCATGATTTGAACTCAGGTAGCCATGTTCATTTCTTATGACAGCTTTTACACCACGAGTGCCTTAAAACAGATTGTGTCTATAAACATTTTAAGATTATTTAGGCCATTTTGATGCCAGAAGGAATATGAAGCCTTGCACAGAAATTTGTATTTATTCATACAGATAGAAAAATAGGAAACTAACAACACGAGGGAGGAGGCACAACAACTGAGACAGTTTCACAATTGAAAATAATGATCACTGACAGCTCATAGAAGCTGATTAAAGACAAATCTGTTTGGGTGCATGCACTGAAAATTTTAATCAAAAGCAAGAGAAAGAAAAATTCAATCTGTTTATTGCTTTGTGCTTGTTCCTATAGATTCATTTCTATCAATAATTAATACAGTTATCAGGATGACTTGTCAGAGGCCACAGCTTCTTATGTTTTCACTCGGACAAGTTTATTGACAATTTGAAAAGTGACATGCAAGTCTGTGTTGTAACACATGGCTGTCATTTATTAACTTTTTCTGGGCACTCCTTAGAATCACGTCAGAGAAAATTAAATTCCTGTTCAATTGCAAATATACAAGGGTAAAGTCTATGGCTCATTTAATAAAAGGATCGTTTTTTGGGGTTTTTTTTCTTTGTGATTAAAGATTTGTTTTCCTATTTATTGTATCAAAAGTATTTTCATTTTTTGCTGACCTTTTTTTTAAAAAGTTTATTATATATATTCCGTATCATACATAAACAGGTTAATTTTTTCTCAAAACTGAAGATATGTGGATTTTATTATTTCTAGTGGAACATTATCCAATCAAAGTAAAGATTATCAAGTTTTATTTATCTGCAAACCATACTGTAACAAAGGAAAAAAAAAACGTTTGATTTGAAAATATGCAAGGATCATTCAATAAATTATTTGTTTGGTTTGGTTTCTTTGTTTAAGGTTTCGGTTTCGGTTTCTTTGTTTAATGGCATATCAACCTTTGTAGGTTATTTAATGCCAAATCCATCATTCTAGAAGAACAGTTATGGTACTATCTAACCCATAGCTGGGAGGATAAGGGACTTCATACCTTTCCCAAGGGTATTTGCCTGAAAGTGAATGTAATAGCGCGACTGGAGTACGAACTCGCTTACTGCGATTCCGCAGTCCATCGCTTTAACCATTACTCCACGAGGACACCCCCTTTCTTTGTTTAATGGCATATCAAATTTTGTAGATTATTTAAAGCCAAAGCCGTTCTTCTAGAAGAACAGTAGTGGTACTATTTAACCCATAGCTTTAAGGATAAGGGGTATCATATCTTTCCAAAGGCTATTTGTCCAAAATTGAACGTAATACCATGACTGGGGTTTGAACTCGCTTACTACAATTACACAGTTGAACACTTTAACCATTACACCATGAGGACAACCCTTTATTTGTTTGTTATGCCTCTTTGGACATCTTTACTTCTTACTATCTTCTCACATAAAACAAAGGGAAAAAAAAGCATACTTTATGGACCAGGAGACCTAGGTTCAATCCCAGGTCGCGTCATACTAAAGACTTTAGAAATGGTACTGGATACTGCCTTGCTTAACACTCAGCATTTTTTAAATTACAGATCAAGCGGAGCAATCCAGGGAAAGGAATAGTGCTCTCCCCTACATCTCAGTGTAGTAGCTATTGAAAAAGGAGCCCTCTGGCCACCCTCGACTACGCTCGCCAACTTTACTTACTTATTTTTATATACAGATCAACTTCTGCTATGTAATTGATCTGATAGTTACCAAAAATAGCCTCTTAAGTTCTTTTTCTTACCATTATTTCTAATTCATTCACTTTTAAAATTTTTAATAAAAGGAATTCTTTAGAAAAAGCAAAGATGCTTTCTGAACTTTTCTTTTCATTAAATGTAAACTCTACATTGATTTATAGCAAAGATTATTTTAAACTCACAAAAATATTTCTTTCGAGGCTATTCAAAGAGGCGGCAAATCAAACCAGATGATCCAGAAATCTGTCATCAAATCTTTGGTGGCTGAGAAGTAAAAACCATTCCAAATTTACTGGAGAATTTATGATGTATACATGAAAGTACATATAATCCTGTAGGGAAATGCTCACAAGGTAGACATTTCTAACTTTATATCAGAAGGAAGAAGTATTAACAACCAATGTCAAGCATCTGTGTAGGGGAAGAAAATTGAATACCTTTCCCAAACTTGCCTGTGAACTATCTGACCATAACAGAAGTCTTGAAAATTCCCAAGCCCTTTTCCAACAGAAATTGCCATATTCTCTTTTTAAGTCATCCTGATTTAGTAATGAGTACAAAAGAATATTCAATTTAGCACAAATGTCTTACCTAAATAGCTTATATTTGTTTTGATTTCTGGGTAAATTATTTCATTTTTTTAAGTTAAGCTGCACTGAATCCCATCAGTATTTAGATGGTTGATTGCTTAGGAACATCAATTAATGTAAGCAAAGCTTACAAAACGAAATAAAGCCTTTTTATATTTCAACCTCAACTAATGTCTAACATAAAAAATGGGTTGATAAAGTTAAAGGAGCAAAGAAGAAAGCCTTACAGCATTTTGCACCCAAAATGCAGCCATTTTAGGGGAAAACACAACCTTGGAAATCATATTTTCTGCAAACCAATGCATTTGGCATGACTTATTTTTATCTATTTCTATTAATAGACATTTACACTACTAACTTACCTAACTCACTAAAGGAAATTATTTTAATTAAAAAGATTTTTTTTTAAATATATATATATATATATATATATAGAATAAATGAAATAAAAAATAGTTGTCTGAATTTTCTTAAACTAAGCATCAAAAAAAGATATTTACAAGTAGACTGAACATGGGTTTGTCACTACAAACCTGATTTAAAAAGATAGTCCATGGGGTGTAAACATATTGACTTGCCATTGGCCCAGTCAGCTGGGGCTGCTGAATAAACTGACTGCTTCTGTGCAGAGGAGTAAGACTCCCCCAATGATAGTCTTTTTTTACATTTAACTTTGTAAACAAAAAAAAACTGTACTTAGGTTAAACTTAATTGTTTGAAATAGAACTGCTTATATGTATAAAAATGGATTTGGCATCAAATAACCTACAATGGTTGATGTGCCATAGAATCCGACAAAACCTAACCAAAACTTACCCTTCACTAAAGGAAAAGCTTTGGGCTCAATAGTCTTTGAAGAAAGTCATATCTGGGATATGAAAGGACACACCATAATTGACTTACTAATAAAAATGTGTGACTGTAATTAGTGTTTCCTATTACTAACTCCAGTGGCAAATTTCACCTTATTTATTCAATGATACTCATAATTACTAAATAGAATTTTGCATTTGCATTATTTTCGAACGGCTACATATTCCAATTTTTGGTTTAAGAGTTTTAATGCTTATGAACTGATCTATTCCCAAGTTCATAAAATTTATATTGATTATCATAACATTTTATTAAAATTTAAAGGTTTAATTCAGATAAGTTTTGTTGGGTTTTATGGCATATCAACCTTTGTAGGTTATTTAACGCCAAATCCATTTTTATATAAATAATCTGTTCTAATGAAAACAGTTCAGTTTAGCATAAGTACACAGTTTAATTGTCAAAAACATTTACATTTCAAACTATTCAAGCTGTTATATGTAATGATTCAGTTAAGTGTAAATACAGTTTTAATGTCGAAAAACAGTTCAATTTGAAATAATTCAGTTAAGCATAAGCAGGCAGTTTAAGTGTAAGTACGGTTTAATTGTCAAAAACGTTTCTATTTCAAGCTATTCAGTTCACTCAATTTATTTTAGCATAAGTATGCTGTTAGTTCTATTTAACCTATCAGGTGCTACCATTCCGGGCCAGAGTGGACCTGGGAGCGATGGCAATGAAGGGGTACTCCGCATTCCCCAAAGCTCCAGCACTGCTGGAACCTCACCATCAGATTGTTTAGTGTCATATCCAAGACACTCGTTGGGGGGGGGGTCTTACCCCTCTTCAGAGAAGCAGTCGGTATATTCTACAGCCTCAGCTGACTGGGCAAAAAATTTAAAGGTTATATTATTTCTAAAAGAACATTATACAATTAAAATGGAAATTATTAGAAATTATTCATCAACAAATTCTACAGTATTGAAACTCAGTCAACAAAAAATATTTATATATAGCACTCCAATAATAATTACTCCCTTATATCTATTTATCTATCTATCTATCTATCTATCTCTCTTTCTCTCTCTCTCTCTCTCTCTATATATATATATATATATATATATATATATATATATATATATATATATATATAAATAAAAAGTTCAATTCTTTGGTGTCATTATAAATCTATTTCAGTTCTATGATGACCCTCTTCAGATGTTGAGGGTCATCATAGACCTGAAATGAATTTTTAATGATACCAAAGAATGGAATTTTTTTCTTTTTATCTTCATATAAAAATATTTTGGCCCATCACTTGAGTTTTGATGTATTCTTAATCCAAAATTAATTATACATCAATAGCCGTTGGCACTGAGCACTCCACTTGGATACTCAAACCATTTGGATGTTTTCCTCGGATTATATATATATATATATACATAGATAGATAGATATATATTATACATATATATATATATATATATTCATTTATTCTTATATGTATATATATATATATATATATATATATATATCATAGCAGAAAAGTTGAAGGTGAGTTGTGATTTGTTTTTACATAAACAAAAATAAGAAGATTTTGTTTTTACATAAACAAAAATAAGAAGATGCTGGTAAATAAATGTCGAAATTAATGATAATCATGAATTTGAAATAAAATAAGATGAAATAAAAAAAAAACATTTTCAAACACTAAATATGTCAAAGAATGCTATTAACAATAATATAAAGTTAAGACTTTTCTTTTTTTTTCGTTTAAATTTTTCATTTGAAATAATTTTTCCGATGATTTTAAAGATGATTTCAAAAATGACATTAAATATGGCATTTTTTTTATATATGAATAAATTCCCCCTGTGAATATCTATTTTTTTATACTAAATATATATATATATAAAGAGAGAGTGAGAGAGAGGGAGAAAGGGAGAGAGAGAGAGGTAAATAATGGAGTAAAATCTGACAATATAGAGAAAAAATTGTTAGAGGTGTACTTATTAAAGGACAATACTGTATATAAATATATTTTATGAACTGGTGAATTCAATAGTTCATAAGATTTACATTGATTACGATAACATTTTATAGAAATTTAAAGGTTATATTATTCCTAATACAATCAAAATGAATATTATTAGAAATTATTCATTAGGAAAGTCTACAGAAGTGAAGATCTGAAAACAAAAAATATTAAAGTATAGCACTCTAACAATAATTACTCCCTTATATATATATATATATATATAAATGGAAGTAAATGATGGAGTAAAATCCAACAATATTGAGAAAAGATAAATAACAAGGTAATCCAAGCAGAAGGAGAGATTTATTAAGGAGCAAAGTCGACACTGTAGCATTTCAGTTCTAATGAGCCATCGTCAGGACTGGGAGGGATGATGCTAATGATGTTAAATCAAAGATGGATGTTTAAAATGCAAAAACACAGGGAAAAACTATATATAAAAAAAGAGGTGACCATTTAACCAGTAAATCAGCGTTTGTATTTAGAATTATATCATGTGATGAATAGGATGATTGTTTGAAACACTAATGGCTACGTGATTACTTCATTCGCTATATATATATATATATATAAATTTTTTTTTCTTTAAGAAAAACCAAAGACAGGTTACTAAATAAAATAAATAAATAAAAAACCAGAAGTGAGAAAAAACGAGGAGATAACTCTTCACCCCTCTTCCATCCCGTGTCTATTCTGATTTATTTTATCCATAAGATCTGAAGAAGTCCTGTTAAATTTTTCTTTGTGTTTTTGGTTTACATCAGAAACACAAAACAGGATGGAAATAAATTTATAATCCTAAAGTAACCAGTCTTTGGTTTTTCTTAAAGAAATTATTGCTCTGTAATATCAATTACATTGAGCTCTCTACCAGGAAAATTAACTTTTTCTTCTTCTGATTTATTTAATCCATAAGATCTGAAGAAATCCTGCTAATATTTTTTTTTCTTTTTTTTTTTCATGTTTTTGGATTTTTCAAAAACACATAACAGGATGGAAATAAATTTATAGTCCTAATGTGACCGGCTTGTTGTTTTTCCTAAATGAAATTATTGCTCTGTAATGTCTGTTACATTGAGCTCTTTACCAGGAAAATTTAAATGTTCACTCTTGAATAGTTTTCTTGTCCTGGTGGAATTACTCTCAACTCCGGTTTAACTGGACCAAATAGTACATACATACATACATACATATATATATATATATATATATATATATATATATATATATATATATTGGGTGAATCATGTCAACCACAGGTGTTAAATATTTTTCCTAGTTGGATAACTTGATAAGAAATAAGGGGACCAACATTCCCAGGAATAACATTCTAGATGCCCATTGAGCAAAAAGCTTGTTCTGCTCTTTGACAGGTCTTGTTTTTCATCCTGCAAGATCTCTAACTAACTTCCACACCAAACAAACACAGTGGGGGTTACCAGTTTAGTCATTAATGGCCCGACTATGTAGCTGGTAGTCCTGGCTTACATTGTACCAGAAGTACTTTCAACGACATGATTAAAGTTATCTAGCTCTGGCTTCTTACTGCATAATGATTATAAAAACTTAAAGAGTGTTATTTATGTTGTACAAGCATTGGCCTCAATAATACCATGATTTATAAATGTTCCCTAGTGATATTTTTATCAACCACCTATTCTTTAAAAAAAAGTTCCCACAGTATTGGAGTTGTAGTGATGTTTGCAGACTTGATCTGCTTGAAGCATGTAGTTACATATTGATATATGGGTGGCAGGAGACTAATCCTAATATCATTAGTGTGTCCTTCAGTGACAGGGACTAACCACAAGAAGACATGTATGAGCACCCCTATTTAGAAGAGCACTTCTCACCCAGATAGAGGGATGTTGATGGTAGTGGGTGAGAGGATGAGAGACAGCAGTGATCTGCAAAAAATTGTGCAGTTGTGTGTTATAGTCTCTCTCTGTTATATATATATATATATATTATATATATATATATATAGGAGGTGCCCGTGGTGTAATGGTTATCGTTGTAGGAAATGGACACGCTGACACGAGTTCAAATCTTGGACAAGACTGATTACATTTCACATTGCACTAATATCCTTGGGAAAGGTATGAATCCAATTATTCTCCCTACAGCTATGGGTAAATAGTAGGGCAGACTAGGTCCTTCAGCCTTGGTGAGGCAACTAGTCTAGGAGAAGGAAAAACTCTGAATTCAAACCTGTTAAACTCCACTTAAAAATTGACCTTCTGTCATATCCTGCCCGAGCAGGGGGTTTGGTAAATATGATATATATATATATATATATATGGGAACTCAACTAATTTCCATAATAAAGAATTGTAATTTTGGTGCAAAAAATTGGCACAAAAAGTTGCAATTTTTGTGTCTATATTTTTGCATTTATTGACAAATCAGCGCAATTATGCTAATTTTTAAATTTTAAAATATTTGGCGATATTTGACTTGCTGCAAAAAAATTGAAGGATCAAAGCTCAAATTAATTTAAGAAATCTTTTCTCTCCTAGATTTTATAAGAATATATTTTTAACCAATTAAAATCTTTTCCCTCATAGATTGTTGAATTAGAATCATTTTAGAAAGTAATTTTGAACATACCTCAATCTTATAAATAAGCAAAGAAACAAATATTTCTTATTTTTCCAATGCACAACAACTTTTTAATGGACAACAAGAAAAGATTTTTTTTTCAAATGAACCAGGCACTTTTAACCTGAACAACAGAAGATTTTTTCCCATACGTCAGTATTAACAGCTGAACAGAGTACGCGTGTTTGTGTGACGTCAACACCCAATCGAAACTTTCCCGCTTGAATTGCAAATTCTAAGAAGTATTAAAATTAATTTATCATATTAATATGAATATTAAGTGGTCCATAGTTAAATCTAGAGTTGCTCCCCTTTAAATGTTTCAGTTTCATGAGACGCAACTATGCTATGATTAATTAGTGAAATCCTTTATATTGATCGTCATTTTTTAAAATTGCAATTTAAAGTCATTAAATATGTTCAAACTATCAAAGAGATCAATTTTGAGTAGTTATAAATATGAGTATACTTTTCAACATAATAAGCGCGTGTGTCCTTGAATAACAGGAAAAATGTTTTTTTTAGATTTCCTTGTATTTAAAAGGGACACAACTCTATAAAACATTGTTAATAAAATATGTAAAAAATATAAAATCGATTAAATATTGTTATTATTTTATTATATTTATTCATCTATTATTTTAAATTTTTTGTGTGTGCATATGTTAGTACCCACCATCATCAAAATTTTAACTCGTAATCCATTCTTTTGAAACAACATACAACGGACTGATTGGCTGAAAAGAAAGTTTTTATCTTTTAAAGTTATTTGGAAATGAACAAAAACCTAAATTAGACTTTTACGGAACTTAAAATATTTCTAATTTAATTGTCTAATTTTAAATTGACCACAACTTTGAAAATGTGTTCGAAATAAATTTTTATCTATTTGTGGAACTGTGATAATTGTCTCAGCCTGACAGTTAATATTTGTCTCAAAGGTGTTGATTTGTAAACAAAAAAAGAGATTTGAATGTGTAAAATAACGTCTAAAAAATGAGTATTCTCAATTGGATCAGGGGGCCAGATTCATTTTTTGCCCAGAGGCCAACTTAATTCTTTTTAATACTCAGCTAAATACCTATTTATAAAACCTATATAACTGTTTGATTAACTGTTTAGTATTAAATATATATTTCGACTGTTTAATGACACACACACACACACACACACACACACACACACACACACACACATATATATATATATATATAATATATATATATATATATATATATATATATATATGCACTAAAATGCAAAAGATTTAGGCATGTGTATATTTTTAATAAATAATGAATACTGTTTGTGAGGTTAATCAATGAATATATTGTATTTATAAATTTATAAACATTTACAAACAGAAATACTTTAATAATAGCAATTAAAAAATTCATATAGTTAAGAATTCTTGATTTCAGTGATATTTTTATTATATGTTATTGGCTTTCTCAAAGAGGTTTCTATTATGTAAAGGTGTTGATTTCATGCTAAATTTTCATATTGTTATAAATATAATATATATATATATATATATATATATATATATATATATATATATATATATAAATATATATATATATATATATATATATATATATATACACACATATATATATATATATATATATATAGTTGTATTATTATTATTACAATAAAAAAGTATATATATACATATATATTATATCTTTATAATGATAATTTATATATATATATATATATATATATATGTATATATATTATATACATTATATATATACATTACATATATATATATATATATATATATATATACATATATATATATATATATGTGTGTGTGTGTGTGTGTGTGTGTGTGTGTGTGTGTGTGTGTGTGTGTGTGTGTGTGTGTGTGTGTGTGTGTGTGTGTGTGTGTGTGTCAGTGTGTGTGTGAGTATGGAGGTGTAGTTAGGCAGCAGTCGTTCATGTTTCATTAAATGATAAAGACAAATTTTCTCTGTATAATTTATTTAATATCCTTTCAAGTTTTCTGATAAATGTCTTAGTTTAAGTTTGGAATTAGTTGATAATTTCCCAAATTTAAAAAAAAAAAAAACACACCTTACATGAGCAAGCAACCCCTGATGATGGCCTACGAAGGGTTCAGATGCGCTCAGGACAATTTTGGGAAATTTATCTACCAATTCCGATCGGAAAATAAGACACTTATCAGAAAATTAGAAAAGATCCTCAATAAATTATTCAGACAAAATTTGCCTTTATCATTTAATGAAGCATGCTTAAACGTGTATTTATATATATATATATATATATATATATATATATATATATATATATATATATATATATATATATATATATATATACTGTTTAAATCTTTCAAATAAATTCTCTCAATTTTTCATTCCAGAACCAGAAATTGTATATTTCAAGACATAAAGCATCAATATACTGTGAGTGTCGGATGAAAAAAAAACATAAAATTATATTCTTTTATGAACAGGGCACTACTCAGGCTAAAATATCAAAAATATTGAAAGTTTCTTGGTGTACCGTACAAAAAGTAATAAAGAAAAAGATAGAAACTTGGGATATTAAAGATAAAAACAAAGAGTGGAAGGCCAACAAGATTAACTAAAAGAGAATTTGAATATCTAAAAGATAACATCTTTAAGAAATAGAACAAAATCTAGTCAGATATTGCTCAAACATCTAGCACTCAAGTTCATTCTTCAAACATCGGAAGAGCACTTGTGAAAGAAGGCCTTCATAGTTTAGAAGGAAGAAGAAAACCATATCTAAGACAAGGAATAAAAATGACTTGAATTTGCTAAAGAACACAAGAAGTCAACCATTTAACAATGGAAGAATGTATTAGGGAAGGACGAATCGAAATCTGAAATTTTCAGTTCAAAGAGAAAACAGTTTGTAAAGAAGAAGGGTTGAAACAGGGGATGGGAGTTTAGGGAGTAAGTGTGCAAAATCTTGACGTATCTCGTTATATGTACTGAAAGATTTATGGACTCGATTTTGAATTGTTCTTGAGGGAGAAATATAGTTGATCAAATAGATAAATAAACTATTGAAAAAGAGTAAAAGACGGAGTAAAAGATTTGGGTTGCTTAGGAAAAGATCCCCCAGGATATTTTAACTCATCTTGGAAGTAAGCAAGAAACTAGTTTTGTGTTGTCGTGGTCGGAATAAGTAAAAACGAAGAAATGATGGCCGGATACGAGCCATGCTTTTGTAGAGATACTTGCTGAAAGAAAAAAGAAAAAAGTACTTGTTAGCTATTGAAAAAAAAAATGAGAGATAGACCGATTGACGGTGGTCAAAAGTTGAAGAAAAAGGGGACAAAAACGGGAACGGTTTATGTTTGTTGTAAATAAAAATAGGTTCCTGGGAAATTTTACCACATTCCTTCGTTGTAAAGGACGCTTTAATAGAAAATTTACAAGGGCACGGACAATGATAGTGTGCGTTATTAAAATATATATATGTAAATTAATGACAGAGATTACGAGAGAAAAAGGTTAGAAGTAATGAGTTACGGATGTAGAAGGAAGGCAAAAAGAGTAAAAGACAGATAATGAGCAACTGATCCATGAAAAAGAAAAAAATAAAGACTGAAGAGAAAAGAAAATACGTGCCAATTGATAAAGTAAAATAGACATTGAAACAAGAAAAGAAGAACCAGAAATTTTTTTTTTTTAAATTGAAAAATTGAAAAAATAGAAAGTGAAGGACGATACGAACACTTTTTTTTTTTTGCTGACTTTTAGTTTTCGGACTGTTGAATGATTTAGAGTGTTGCTTTTTTATATGCTCTTTGGAATTATTATTATTTTGTTATTGTAATTTTATTGGTCAATTCGACGTGAGGAAGAGTGTTACATTGCGTAATTGTTAGAGATAACTAAATCGGAAAAGAAGCAAATAGAGAAAAACCAAAGGAAAATCCTTTCACTTCGATACATGAGTTTAAAAAATATTTTGTTATCTTCAATAAAAAAAATCATTTTATTTTGTGGGGAAGAAAGTATATAATCAAGGAAAGATTTTTTTATATTAATCATTTTTCGTTAATTAGATTTTATCATTCAGTTTGGTTGGGCTTTGAACTATTTAGGTTAAGTGTTTAGGTGCATAGCATTGGGTACAGTTTACACTAACGCGCAAAGGATAAACAGTCACCATTGTCATAATAAACCCCAGAGAGGATATGGGCTAGAGTGTGGATGACGTCATGCCCGAAGAGATGGTCCTGAGAATTTGAGGATTTTGAAAAAGAGACAGTTGAGAGTTGAGAGTTGAGATTGGACCATGCAGGCATATAGATGAGTTTTCTGCCATTGGGGCTTAGAGAATTGAGTTCTCCACCGTTTTGCAGATCTCTACTGAGAGAGACCATAAACATCACGGGATGCGCCGCGCGTTTGTGGGGTCAGCATAGTAAGGTCAGTAAAATAAGAATTGTGTCTCTCTGTAATATAATGGCCGAGGGATTTCGTTTTATATATCTTGCCTTTCGATTTCGTTAGGCTAAGAACCTTTCGCTTAGCGCATGGGTTAGTTAGGTGCAACATGAGCGCAGGTGTTCACGCGCACGTGGGTAGGATGTGTCATTCACATATGTCAAGATAAAAATCCCAGATAGAAAATATGACCGGGGGGGGGTTAATGACGTCATGCCCAGAAGCGTTCGCGGAGGATTTGTGGGTATTAGAGAAAAGTCAGTTAGTTGAGTTCTAGCGTACGAAGAAGACGGTTGACTTTCGGAGCTCGCCGAGGCCTTGCGGCGGGTGCTGCACGTGGTTTGGGGCAGATGGAAAAGTCAGCATAGAAAGATTGTGTATCTCCTTCCTCATGTCAAAAAACCTTTTAACTCAAAGGTAATAAAAAGTTTCGTACCTGAAGTAAGAAGTCGTAAGTGTTTTCGTATTTCGGGATTCCTATGTTATCTATATATGGACATTATGAACGTTTTGCGTACCGGTATGAATATGTCTATTTCACATATTCATGTATGACTATGTGACATCTCTCCTCGCGTAAAAGAACTGAACTCAGAAGTTAATAAAACCGTTCGTACCTGAACAACAGAGTCCGCCTGTTTTCGCCTGCATTGTTTTGTGTGTTTTGCATATGTATATCGGGACATTGGCCCAGCGGTTAGAGTGTTCGCCAATGGCCCGGGAGACCTGGGTTCAATCCCAGGTCGAGTCATACCAAAGACTTTAAAAATGGTACTTGATACCACCTTGCTTAACACTCAGCATTATAAGGTACGGTTCAAGGGTAAAGTGGAGCAATCCTGGGAATGGAGTAGCGCCCTCCCCTACACCTTGGTGTAGTAGCTATCGAAAAGGGAGCCTTCGGGTCACCCTCGACTATGGTCGCTAACTTTACTTTTACTATACAACAAGTGAAAAAGTGGATAAATTAGACATGAATAAAGAATCAAATATTACTACTAAACCTTTTTTAAGCATTTGATTTATCCATCTTTCCACTTATTTTCATCATCTTGTCAGATTCACCACAATCTACCATTTCACCATATATGTGTGTGTGTGTGTGTGTGTGTGTGTGTAAAGAGAGAGAGAGAGAGAGAGAGAGAGAGAGAGAGAATGTATTGTTATGTAAGAAAATCAATTTTTCTGTATTTTAATTAATCATATTTAAATTATAAAATTCCTCCAAATATCTGAAAGAATCAAATGTACTACAAAACTGAGCTTTGTCGTTTGTTCTTATTTTTTCTTTTTAATTCTAAACCTTTCTTGAAAAGAATAAAAATTCTCCTAAATGGAAGCAATTTTTTCTTTTCTAACTCATTAATATAAGAATAGCAAATGACCCAGTTAATGTTATAGATAATGATAATATTAAGATTTTCAAATACAGATGTATCACTTAATCCTGTGCAGAAGACAAAATTGGGTGTTAATTAACAAAAAAAAAAAAAAAGAGAGAATTTGTCGTCTAGTGAATTTTGCCATTTCGGCAAACGATTGAGAGAAAATAAAGGAAAGCAGAAAGATAAACAAATACTTGGACCTTGCCAGAGAACTAAAAAAGCAGTGGAACAGGGGGGTTGGTAATACTGATTGTAGCTGGAGCACTTGGACCAGTCTCAAGCTCTCGCAGAATAGACAGGGTGAACTGGAAATCAGGGGATGAATTGAAACCCTCCAAGCTACCAGATATCGGCAAGAATACTGATAAGAATCCTAAAGACCTGAGGAGATTTACTCTCTCTCAGAATTCAGTGAAAGGCAACCAGCAAATTTTGGTATGGAAAACTCACCCGGAGTGAAATTAATAATAACAATAATAATAATAATAATTGTACATAGGGATGATATGGACATGATTCTGAAAAGGAAATCTCTGAATCTTTTATAATAGCTTCACAAGACAACGCCATATGGACTAATTATGTCAAAGCGAAAATTGATATTACATGAGAGAATAACGAAAATCAATGACTGGCAAGAAAATAGCAAGTGTAGGTTATGTGAAGAAAGAGACAGAATCACTCATAAAATACTAACTGAATGCGGCAAACGGGTGCAAAAAGAATATAAGACAAGACAACACTGAGCGGGGAAAGGTGATCCACCGGGAATTGCGCAAGAAATTTATAATTGACTATGGCCCAGTGATTAGAGTGTTCGCAAATTGGTTCGGGAGACCGGGGTTCAATCCCTGGTCGAGTCATCCCAAATACTTTTAAAATATTGTACTTGATACCTCCTTGCTTAACACTCAGCGATATAAGGTACGTATGAAGGATAAAGTGGAGCAATCCTGGAAAAGGAGTTGCACCCTCCCCAAGACCTCGATGTAGTAGCTATTGAAAAGGGAGCCTTCTGGTCGCCCTCGACTTCGGCCACCAACTTATATCCTATTTACCAACCCCTCCGCTCGGGCAGGATATGACACAAGTCAATTTTTAAGCGGAGTTTAACGGCCACCAACTTATATGCACATTTGAACCGGCTCATTGGCTTAGTGGGTAGTGTGTTTGCCAATGCTCCGACAGACCTGGGTTCAATCCCAGGTCGCGTCATACAAAAGACTTTTTAAAAAATGATAGTTGATACCTCCTTGCTTAACACTCAGCATTCTAAGGTACGTATCAATGGTAAAGTGGAGCAATCCCGGCAAAGAATTAGCACCCTCTCCAACACCTCAGTGTAGTAGTTATTGAAAAGGGAGCCTTCAGGTTGTTCTCGATGACAGTCGCCAACTTTATTTTAATATGCACGAACCAGAATCCATCATTGAGTGTGAGATGCATAAAATTCTCTAGGATTTGACGATATAAACAGATCACTTAATCTCAACCAGAAGACCAGACCTAGCGATAACTAACAAAAAAAAGACTATTTGCCATTTCGTAGATTTTTGCCGTCCCAGTGGTAAAATCCAAAAAAAGCAAAAAGAAAGACAAGAACTTCGACCTTGCCAGAGAATGAAAAAGGCTATGGAACATGAGAGCGACGGTGATACAAATAGTAATGTGCGTGTTTGGAATGGTTTCAAAGGCATGGCAAGAGGACTGGAAGAGTTGGAAATCAGAGGACGAGCCGAAACCATCCAAACTTGGGCATTGTTGAGATCGACCCGAATACTGGGAAAACTCCTGGAGATTTGAGGAGACTTGCTGTCATTTAGACTCCAGTAAAAGACAATCAGCTAACTCGGGTGTGAATTGCCCAGACGGCTGGGGCTATAGAATACACTGACTGCACCTCTGCAGAAGGGTAAGACCCCTCTCCAATGAGTGTCCTGATATGACACTAAACAGTCTGATGGTGAGGTTCAAGTAATGCTGGGGCTTTGAGGAATACGGAGCACCCCTTTATTGTCATTGCTCCAAGGTCCACTCTGGCCCGGCGTGGTAGCACCTGATATCTGTGGGTTAAATAGAACTAACGGCATACTTAAGGAAAACGGAATTGTTTGATTAAACAGAATAGCTTTAAATAGAAATGTTTTTGACAATTAAACGGTACTTACATGCTTATGCTAAACTGAATTATTCGAAATAGAACTGTTTTTTGACATTGAAACTGTATTTACACTAAACGGATTTGTTTAACATAGAACTGTTTTGACATTTAACTGTGTGTAAATAAAATCTGTACTTATACTAAACTGAATTAGCTGAATTAAAACTGCTTGAATAAACTGAATAGTTTAAAATAGAAATGTTTTTGACAATTAAACAGTGTACTCATGCTAAATTGAATTGTTTGAAATAGAACTGATTATTTGCATAAAATGGATTTGGCGTTAAATAGCCTACAAAGGTTGGTATGCCATAAAACCAACCAACCAACTATCTGGTGTGAAAAACTCACTAGGAATAATATAATAAAGACAGAAAGAGTTCTCATTACTGTTGATCGAGTATATGTTGATTTAAGTTTGAATCACGAAGATGCTAAGTCAGCGGTACTTTTTATGGCTTTGCTATCATTAGAGAAAGAGTTGATTCTGTGTCCACTCTATTCAAACTTAGATCCCCATATACTCTATCACAAATAATAAATACTCTTTGAGAGTTTTTAACGGTACGTCGACTCCTTTTTTTTATTGATTTATTTATTTATTTTTTTTTGTAAACGGTCCTCTCAAATATGAATAATTTTTAAACAGATATATTTGACCAGTAGATTACAGCTACTTCCATTTCCAGTCAGAGTGAACCTGGGAGTAATTGCAATGAATGGCTCTTCCAAACTTTCCAGATCTCCAGAACTAGAGCCTCATAATAAGGTACTGTTTACTGACGTATCCTGGATGACACTCCCTTTTTTGTCGATGGTGGTCATATTCCTCTATAGGAAATACGGTCGGCATATTTTTACCCTCCCCCCCCAAAAAAATACAGCGGGAAATTATGATTTGAAGTTAATTTATTGAAATATAAAAAAAGAAACAACTTAATTTTTTCCTCAAAAAAAAAAATAATTGTTTAAAAAACAAACAATCAGTTTTTACCTCGAACTTCTCTCATTAACCTTTAAAAAATACCTTTTTAAACACAAACAAATTTCAAGTAAAACTGACGAAAGTGAAAAGAGACTTTGCTCGGGAAGTAAAAATCTATGGAACATGAAAGTGACGATGATACCAATTGTAATTGGTACGATAATTACAATCTCTAAGAATTAGTAAAGGGACTGATATATTTGGAAATAAGAGGACAATCGTATGAGTATCAAATGATTAAATAACATATTTGCGACATTAAAAAATTGCTGTTTTTCATTAAGATACCAAAACTAGCGATATTAGTCGAAATTTACTTTCCTTTTCAAGATTGAAACATCCGCGGAATCAATTTTAGGCCATATAAAAAAATGTCTATGGGCTATTCTTAGAGTCTTTTAAGAAAACAAAAAATGGTTCTTGGACAGAATAGGCAACTCATGAAAATTTCTGTTATTTTATAGGTAATGTTAAAAAGGGTATATCGAAAAAAATGCAATGTTTCAATTCACCATCCAGTTAAGAGTAAGTTTCATTCATTTCTTTTATTTTCATTTATTTATTTTTGGCGGATTTTTTTTTTCCAGGGAAAGAAGTGTTTTTTTAGGGGAGGGGATTTTTATCATTTAAACTAATGAAAAGTTATATTCTACGAGTAAGTCTTCAGCTAGCTACAATCACTGTCACCGGACATATTTCATCACTCTTTCCCTCCCCCAACGACTAAAAAGGTCTCTATTTATAGCCAATGGCGGATTTGTTATTTTAGGAATTACCTTTGACCGTTTGGTAAAAAATGAAGCAATTGACTAACACTTTCCATTATTAGGATGTTGAATAGTAGTAGTATTTTATATATATATATACAGTGTATCACAAAAGTGAGCACACCCCTCACATTTCTGCAGATATTTAAGTATATCTCTTCATGGGACAACACTGACAAAATGACACTTTGACACAATGAAAAGTAGTCTGTGTGCAGCTTATATAACAGAGTTAATTTATTTTCCCCTCAAAATAACTCAAAATATAACCATTAAAAGCTATATATATATATATATATATATATATATATATATATATATATATATATATATATATATATCAACTTTCCCCGTGAAATAATGAATATTGATATATTTGAATTTCGACTGAATGCTGTTTTGGTACCAGTATATGTTTTGATCAAAAATAAAGATAGTCTTTTTTTAATAAGTTCATATATTTTTCTGACGTCACCAGCATGCTAAAACTGACCAAATTAGTACCAAAAATGATTTAGTAGAAATTCAAACATGCTCTTGAATAATTATTGAATAAAAGAAGCTAGGTAAAATATGAAATAGTATTTTGTTCCATAATTGGGTGCGAAATTTTCCTGAATTACGCGTGGATGTGTTACTTAAAATATCGCGCCACGTTTTATCCTCGTGATACAGCTAAGGAATTGATATTTTTAACATTACGTAAAAGAGATAACCAACGCTATTTTTTTAACAGTTTGTTTATTTTTAAATATTCTTAAATTGGAGAAACATATAATTTTTTTACAGGGCTTTTTTTATGAAATAACAGATGAAATGGATCAAGCCGTAAAGGTAAAAACGTAATGAACTTTAAAATTTAAAATTTATTTTTTCGGCATGTTATTTTTAATCATATGTTATATTCCATCATATTTTGTGACTAACTACAGATCCGTTCCCAAGGTATTGCAAGTAAGGGAACATCCACTAAGTCCCAGAGAATCAAAAATGGAAATGCCATATGATAATTCAACTGTGAAATTTATTACTGCACATAGATGCATTTCATTAATTAGATTTTAACTTCCACTAACAATTTGGCGGGGCCCTGGTGGTGTAACACTGATCATTTTTTGGAATGGAAACGGTGACCCGAGTTGAAATCATGGACAAGCCTGTTTGCATTTTACATAGGGCTAATGCTCTCTTCCCAGCTATTGGTAAATCGTTGGGTAACCTTGTTATGGCAACCGGTCTAGGAGAAGAAAAACGCTGAATTCAAACCTGTTATACTTTGTTTAAAAATTAACCTTGTGTTGCATCCAGCTAGTGCGCAGGGATTGGGTAAATGCAGTAGCGATTTTTTCGTTAGCTTGATTAGATCATTCAAATCTGTGATGGTCTCTGTTTTAAACAATACTAATAAAAATAAAAATAAAGAAAATTAATATGATTCAAAGTTTAATTTAATTTAATCAATTCAGAAAAAAAAAAACTCAAATGACCAGCCAATTTTTTGATAATGGTCCAATAAAAAATAATAAAAATGCTTGTAAATTCCTACCCCCTAAATTGACAATTTTCTACTTTTTGAAATTCCTCGGCAAAATTATCCAAATCAAAATTGCCCTGTCGAAAGGGCTTAGAAAATGCAGGCTTCCCAGAAAAAAAATGTATCCTGGATATGATTCTAAACTGTACCTTGTGGTAAGGCTCCTCAGTAGATTAACCTTTCGTTGCCATTTATCCAAGGTCTACTCTGACCCGGACTTGTAGTGCTTGTTGGCTTTCGTCTAGGGGTCAAATCAATCTGTTGGCAAATTATTTACATTAGATAGGAATACTTGATATCACATAACCGTATGTAAAAAAAAAAAGACGCTTAAGCAACTACTATGTAAATTCGAAGCGATTGAAGCCCTGCCTCCAGTAACTTTAAATCAAGGAATTTTCTTTGTTTTTAGTTTACTTTATTAATTTTCCCATCAAAGTCCCATTGTCTCAGATACGTGGCTGTTTCTATGATGCACACCAAGTCAAGAAAAGAGGTGCCCGTGGTGTAGTCGTTATCGCCGTAGGAAATAAACACGGCGATACGAGTTCAAATCCTGGACGAGACTGATTGCATTTCACATAGCACTAATACCCTTGGGAAAGGTATGAATCCAATAATTCTCCCTCCAGCTATGGGTAAATAGTAGGACAGACTAGGTTCTTCAGCCATGGTTAGGCAACTAGTCTAGGAGAAGGAAAACTCTGAATTCAAACCTGTTAAACTCCGCTTAAAAATTGACCTTGTGTCATATCCTGCCCGAGCGGAGGGGTTGGTAAATAGTACCAAGTCAAGAAAAGATCAGCTTCACTTGGTCCATTTTCTTAACGACTGGCGTAAGAAAAGAATCTCTTATTATTTGACTCGTTAAGAGTATTTTTACCACCTATTTTATTTGGTGGTTTTCCGCTGAAGTCTCCTCAGGTCTCCAGGATTCTTCAGAGTATTCTTGCTGATCTAAACACTGCTGTGGACTGGATTGTCTCTATTCTTCCTCTGATCTCTACATCCTTCAATCTCTTTTCCAGACTTCTGAGGACCGTTCCAAGGGCACTAATAATTGGGCACCTCGGGTGATGTAATGATTAACAAACTTGAGTAGTAAACCTTCACGAGTGAGTTCGATTCTTACTGAGCACTCTATTCATGTGGCCTTGTGCCATATCTAAGCAAAAAAGCTAAGTAAAGTAATACGATTGGTATCATTGTCTCCCTTATATTCCACTGTTTTTTTTTTCAGCTCTCTGGTAAGATAGAGATATTTGATTGTTTTTTTGCTTTCTTTCAATAGTTCACAGGAACGAAAAAATCAACTAGGTAACAAGTTTTTTCATCTTGTTAATTAATACTACATTTGGTTTATATCTCTTGCACAATTCTCAAAGGATCAGCTTTACCACCCTGTCGAGTCTAATCTTGTTAATTAATACTAGATTTGGTTTTCTGGCCGGGATTTTTGTATTGCAATGCCACAAAAATATTATGCGTCTCATTTTCTTGGACGGATTCTGGTTTTTGCATATACCATTCGTTAGTATGGTCAAATTTTAATCTCTTGCACAATTCTCAATGAATCACCTTTCCCACCTTGACGTGTCTAGTCTTGCATTCCTTTTGGGCCAGTTTGTTGCATTCGCTTATAATGTGATTAACTGTTTCATCTCAATCACCACACAACCAACATCTAAAATTCTGTTACTCGTTATCCTTTTTCTTTAATATAAGTTGTTCTTATGGCATTATTTTCTGTAGCAATTAAAAGAGATTCAGTTTCTCACGTGAAGCTTCCTCTTCGAAGCCATATCTAATTTCTTTTTGTCTGTCGCATGAAGTATCTATACAGTTGGGGTTTATTTTGTTTTGTTTTGTCTTTTAGATTTTATTATTAATGTGACACTCCATGCGAGTTTTTTTTAATTTTTTTACATCAACATTTACTGGTGATCTTTTATAGGAGTCTGAGTAACAGCAAGTCTCTTCCGGTGAGTATTCAAGCCGATCTCAGCAATGCTGATTTGGATAGTTTTGGTCCTCCCACTACAATGAAGATTAAAGTCCAATTGTAGTCTCTGCATCTAATTGATCTGGCGTATATATATATATATATATATAATTCTCCTTATTCCCTCTCTGGTGGTAAAAACTACTTGGTAGCGCCTGGAGTGGCAGTACCGCCTTGAGCTACCGAAACTGTGTTATCACCCCTGGTTGGCGGCTGATGAGGACATGGTATCGCACGTGCTTTCACACGTTGTATGATGAAAAAAAATAACTTGACCTTCATATTCCACAGAATTTTCATTTCTCTAATAAGGTCCACGTATAATTAGTATTGTTTTATACTTTTGAGAGTTTTTCGCACCAGGATTACCTGATGGTCTTCCACTGGAGTTTGATTGGTTGGTCGTTTGGGTTTTATGGCATATCAACCTTTGTAGGTTATTTAACGCCTAATGCATTTTTATATAGATAATCAGTTCTATTTCAAACAAGTCAGTTTAGCATGAGTATACAGTTTAATTACCGAAAAACATTTCTATTTTAAGCTATTCAATTTTGTCAAACAGTTCTAATTTAAACAATTCAGTTTAGTATCAGTATAGTTTTTATCCACACACACAGTTATATATCAAAACAGCTCTATTTCAAACAATTCTGTTTAACATAAGTACGAACTTTAGTTCTCTTAGACCCATAGATAGGACCCTATCAAGTACTACCACTCCATGCCAGAGTTGACCTGGCAGTGATGGCAATGATGGGGTACTCCGCATTCCCCAAAGTTCAAGCATTACTGGAACCTCACCATCAGATTTTGTGTCATATCAGGACACTCGTTGGGGGAGACTTACCTCTGTGCAGAGAAGCAGTCGGTGGAGTTTGTGTGACAGCGAGTCTCCTCACGTTTCAACGGCTCTTCTCAATATTTTGGCCGATCTTAATAATGCCGTCGTTTGGATGGTCTCCACTCGTCTTCTTATTTCCAAGTCCTCAAATCTCTTTATCAATCCTTTGGTGACTTTACCGAGTGCACTAATTACAATCGGTATCACCGTCACTTTCATGCTCCATTGTTTTTTCAGTTCTCTAGCAAGGTCTAAGTACTTATCTCTGTTTTCAATTTCTTTCAGCTTTACCATGAGATTATCAGGAACGGCAAAGTCGACTATTTCTTACACATTTTCCTGTGGATCACCTTTCCCAACTAGTCGTGGGGGATCCTCGTGGTGTAATGATTAAAGCGTTGGACTTGCGGAATTGTAGTAAGCGAGTTCGAACTTCAGTCACTCTATTATGTTCACTTTAGGACAAATACCCTTGGGAAAGGTATGAACCACCCCTTTATCCTCCCACGAAGGTTTATATGCCATTAAACAAAGAAACAGGAACAGGACCAACCAATCGTGTTCATTCTTATACTCCCTTTGTGCTAGTTATGTTTTTTTTATTATTATCATTTCATTTATTTCATTGATTTATTAATTAAAATTTATTTATTATTTCATTGATTTATTAATTAAAATTTATTTGTTTTTTTATTATTATCATTTCAATTATTTCATTGATTTATTAATTAAAATTTCAATAAAATTTCTATCCCTCCTCCATGAAAAGGATGTGACAGAAGGTCAATTTTTTAAGCGGAGTACAGCTGGTTTGAATTCAGACTTTTCTCTTTCTTATTCTTGTTGACTGGTTGCTTTAGCAAGAACATCTATCGACGGTAGAAATCATCTAAAATATGCCGACTTCCTAAACCAGCTTAGCTGCTATTTATTGATACTATATATATATATATATATATACATCTCTGTTCATATTACATATGAAAAAAGTTAAGTTCGCGACGGTAGTCGACGGCGACCCGAAGGCTCCCCTTTCAATAGTTGCTACATTGAGGTGTATTGGAGGGCGCTACTCCTTTCCGTGGATTGCTCTGCTTTAGTCTTCATCCGTACCTTGTATTATGCTGTGTTAAGCATAGCGCCATCAAGTACCATTTTTTGAGTTTTTGGTATGACTCGACATGGGATTGAACCTTAGTCTTCCGGGCCATTGACGAACACCCTGCCCACTACTCTAAAGATTATTGTACCCACATGCCTATGCATACATATATGCTGTGCCTATAGGCGTGCCTACTCATGGAAACACGCTTACACTTATGTGCACATGCATAGGTTCACCTAAATATGTGCATATGCACAATTGCACCTAAATATGTATATGTGCACAATTGCAGTTAAATATATGAGTATCTATAAGTGTATCTATGTGCATATGTATAAGTAAAGTAAAGTTGGCGACCATAGTCGAGGGTGACCCGAAGGCTCCCTTTTCGATAGCTGCTACACCAAGGTGGAGGGGAGGGCGCTACTCCTTTCACTGGATTTCTCCACCTTACCCTTGATCCGTACCTTATAATGCTGTGTTAAGCAAGTTTTGTTGGTTTTACTCGGATGGCTTGTCTGATACGTGGTACTATTTACCAACCCCTCTGCTCGGGCAAGATATGACACAAGGTCAATTTTTAAGCGGAATTTAACAGGTTTGAATTCAGAGTTTTCCTTCTCCTAGGCTAGTTGCCTAAACAAGGCCGAAGAACCTAGTCTATCCTACTATCTACCCATAGCTGGAGGGAGAATAATTGGATTCATACCTTTCCCAAGGGTATTAATGCTATGTGAAATGCAATCAGTCTCGTCCAGGATTTGAACTCGTGTCGCCGTGTCCATTTCCTACGACGATAACGACTACACCACGGGCACCTGATACGTGGTAGGTGGCCGAACAACTTCTGTTTCGCAGGGTACTTTTCAAAACTGCACGAAGAATCGATGTAGAGATCCCATTTTACTTTCTCTCCGGGCATTTCGTAAAACATCGTGGTGCATTTATACAGTAGTACTGACTTAATTTATCTGAGATTAGATTTCAGTAGAGTCATTAACTTATCAATAGCAGTCCATGCTTTCACTACGTGTATGTTGACATCGCTTTCAGTAGATGAGATGTTGCCACCGAGGTATATAAACTGGTATATTGTCACAAATGGGCTTATAAAATAATACTTTGTTTGTACAGTTTGTAATTTTTGCTTGTCTTGTTTTTCTACAGAAACCTTTGGGCAGCAAAAGGCTGAAGAGAAAGCCATCAGAAAGCGAAATAATTTACGACTTCATCGGTAAACGACAACTGAAAAAGATCCAGAAGTTTCTGAAGCCTTTTAGTCTACAGCAACGTAAAGCGATCATCTCCAGGTCCGTCAAGAAAGAACCGCTACTCTACCACGCATGTGCAATTGGATGTAAGAATATAGTTAAGTACCTAGTACTCGAGTGCGGGGCCGACATGGAACAGAAAGGGCGACTAGGTCGAGTTACTCGCAGCCCGCTCTTCATCGCTGTATGGAACAAACATAGTTCAGTGGTGAAGACATTGGTCAAACTGGGCGCAGACGTCAATACCAAGGATTCCTGTGGCATGAATATTGTCAGCATGGCTTGGGACAATAAACAGCCATCCACGGCGAAGTTTCTCGTCGAACATGGCGCCACGATAAACAGCGCAGATAATATGCGCAGGTCGATCCGAAACACGGATTACATACGCTTCCTGTTGTCAGCGGGCATCGATGTTAATCTAACAGACGAACTCGGTAGACACGCTCTTATTCATGCTGCAGAAGTCGGCCATCTTCCTGTCGTCAAGCTGCTCCTGTCGCATAAAGCTAATATCCACAAGAGAGACAATTCCGGTGATACAGCTCTCAGTGTAGCCATATACAACAACCAGAATGCTATCCGCGATCTGCTGATGATTAGTGGATACTCCGAAAAAGACATGGCGTTAACGCTTGAATTTCTTGGTTGCAAACATGTGATCTTTATACCGCGACTTAGACTGGCAATAAAATACTGGCTTATGGCCCTGAAAATTCGCAACGAGTTTGCCGGTGATATTATGCCACTACCTCAGACAAACTTAGCCGAGGGGACAATCGTATCTTTAGGCCCTGAATGCCAAACGAGTTCTCAGTTGATTCAAATGCGTCTCGACCTGAAGACTATGCAATTTCAGGCGCTGACAAAACTCGTACGGATCTTTGGGACTCGGCATCAGATAACGACAAAAGCGTTTGTTGGGGTTTCGATCTCTCTCATCTTCAGGAACGATTTTAACACTTCGTTTCGCTTGATCGAACAGGTTCTCTTGTATAACAAGGAAAACCAGGAACCGGTCTTGGTCTTGGATTTCTTTAGAACTGTCCTGGATCGTTTTAAATCTTCTCCTAGAAGTGATTTCGATCAGACGTTCCACGCACTGAATCTTCTCCTGGGTTTTATTGGCGACAAGGAACTCGTCCAACAGTCGCAGTTAAACCCGTTTCGCTGCATGTGCAGTGCTGACAAATATTATGATGCCATCTTGCTCTTTCTGGAATTGGTCAGTTTGATTCTTGAACGGCATTTGGACGCGGCCGAAGAACAACGCCTGCAGATGAAGGTTGCCGGTGCGGTCCACCTAAACAAACAAGCGAGTCTCAAGACGACTTTGTTGCACGCTGCTGTCTTCAATCGGTTTCCCTCCCGTCTTGTCTCACTTCTTGTTCAGTGTGGGGCCAATGTGAATGCAACCGACGAAAGCGGCAATACGCCTCTGCATTACGTTTCAGAAGCGTCCGATGACGAGTCAAAACGAATCGCACGTTTCTTGCTAGACAGGGGTAGTCACGCCGACACTGTAAATCGCTACGGCCATTGTCCACTCTCGTCCCTGTTAGAAAGAAGGGTCATTAAGGACCCACTGGACTATTTGACGCTTCAATGCTTGGCGGCGAGGGTCATCTGTGAAAAGTCGATCCCTTATAAGGACCAGTGCCCGAAAGTTCTAACACCATTTGTCGAGAGTCATGGAATAAATATTCATTTTAAAACCAGAAGAGTACATGCAACTTCAGTTTTGGGCTGAGGTTGAATCTAAACAGAGCTAAGAGTTAAATTAAATTAAAAATATATATTTCTAAATTTTTATAAAAGTTTATTTGAATTTCTGAATTAATTATATTTGTATTCATATCATCAAACTCTAATGTATTTATCGCTACAAGATGTACATGTACATCTTAAACAATAATCTCATGTGTGCATTCCTTATTATTCATGTAAATATTGCACAATGCACATTGCTTTACCGTTTTTAAAGGAAATATGAATAGATACGTCAAAGTACAATAACGCCCATAAATAATTACATCTCTGAAAAAATTATAGAAAAGTTTAATTTATTCTACCCCAAAGATAGGAGGGTTTTTTTTAATTATTTCTCTCGAAATGTTTTAAAATTAGAATGGATATCATTTGGTCATTAAGTCTGTCTGAGTCTTAAATAACTAGGAAAAAGCTTTTCATCGGGTAGGTTTTGTTGTTCTCACGGACCCCTGGGTGAAAATGAAAGAAAGTGAAAAGATAGATAAACACTTAGACTTTGCCAGAGAGTTGAAAAAGCTGTGAAACACGAGGATTTTGGTTGTATCAATAATACTTGGTGCGCTTTGAAAAGTCAAAAAGAGATTAAAAAAAGAGACTGGAGGAATTGGAAATCAGAAGAAGAATCAAGAGTATACATAACACTGCATATTTACATCGACTTGAATACTGAGAAGAGTCCTGGAGACCTGAAGAGACACACTGTCACTCAGATTCCAGTGAAAAAGCTCCAGTCATATCAAAATTATTTAGCATTATTTATTTACAAACTGTACATCATAGAAACTTTGTAATGTTGCCGGTGGGGCTTAGGATACACTAACTATATCCACTGCAGAGGAGTAACCCCCACCCGTAACAAAAAGGGTGTCCTGAGTATGACTAAAACTGAAGTTATTTTATGCCTTTTGACTAGGTTACTGATCATCTGGTTTAATGGTATTTCAACACTGGTGGGTTATTTAATGCCAAATTCTGTGTCCATTTCCTATGGCGATAACCATTACATTCCTATGGATTTGAACTCGTGTCGCCGTGTCCATTTCCTACGGCGATAACCATTACACCACGAGCACCTCCTTTTTAAGGGTATCCATCTACAAGGGGTGGATACAGACAGTGTATTCTTAGGCTGAACTGAATTGGTTAAAATAGAAATGTTTAATTATTTAACTGTGTAAACTAATAAGTGATGCCGTGTCCATTTCCTATGGCAAATTACCTAAAGAAATCATATATAGTAGGGAGATGTAAATGAAAGACTAAAGAAAAAAAGGGGGAATATTTTTATTATAAATGCAACGAGAGCTCTTTCATCCGATGATTTTTCAAGAGATGCAGCAGGAGCAAGTTTAAAAGTAAAAGGTGTAAGCAATTTGAGTAAAAGGTGAGGGTGATATGAAAAATGTTGGCTAGACATTTTTTCTCTCGTCTTTCATTTTCATCTCCCTACTACATATGATTTCTTTTAAGTATTTCGCTATATACATTTGCATGTAACAATAATTTGTTTATATATATATATATATATATATATATATATATATAATTTATATGATAATAGTTTGTGGGTGACATTTTTTTAAACGAGGTGTTTGTACACTTGTAAATGGTTTCAAGTAGTGTTATCTTAGCACAATTGACCCTCAGCCACCGCTTTCTAGCACCTTTATGAAATAGGGTTGGATACTTGTTTGCAACCAGAGCAATTTAAAGTATACAGTTGAGACAATCATACAGATACTAGGACTTGGCATGTCCAGCCGAGTGATCAAATCGGCCCTTTCCGACCACCACTCTAGCCCAATAAGGACTGGGACGGAACGTTGGAAGTCACGTGAAAACTTTGACTAAAGAGTTAGGGACTGCTCATCCATAAGGATCCCGTCTTGTAGTATTACGGGTCGCCACCTACGGCAAACAGGTGGTCTCATTAGTGGGGTGGTGGGGGGTTCTTACTCCACTACAGTGATGCTGTTGGCGTATTCTGAAGCCCAAGCTGATAGGTCGGTATAGTTAAGTGTCTCTTAAGTTATTTGGTTGTATGGTACCAAGTATTCTGATCTAATAAGTTTTATACTTAAACAGATCTGTTTGACCCCTGGATGGAACTAAATGCAGGACACAAGGTCAATTTTTAAGCAGAGTTTAACAGGTTTGAATTCACAGTTTTCCTTCTCCTAGACTAGTTGCCTCACCAAGTCTGAAGAACCCAGTCTGTCCTACTATTTACCCATAGCAGGAGGGAGAATAATTGGATTCATATCTTTCCCAAGGGTATTCGTGCTATGTGAAATGCAATCAGTCACGTCCAGGATTTGAACTCGTGTCGCCGTGTCCATTTCCTACGGCGATAACCATTACACCACGAGCACCTACTTTTTAAGGGTATCCATCTACAAGGGGTGGATACAGTCAGTGTATTCTTATCCTCACCTCAAATAGAACTGTTTGGCATTTAACCTGAGCGCAAACAAATTACTTAGGCTGAACTGAATTGGTTAAAATAGAAATGTTTAATTATTTAACTGTGTAAACAAATAAGTGATTGTTTTGGTTGTGATTTTTAAACTGTTGTCATCTTTATTGTGGTAAGTTGAGAGACACAACGTTTTGTCTGCTCTATCATTCGGCCCTCCGAAGGTATCCTTCTTCATCTTGGCATAGAAATGATTCAACCTGGGAAATCATTTTTCAAGTTTGACTCTTGATCAAACAGGTCGTTGAAGAACTATGAAGATACAACTCAAATAATCATGTCATTGTCTTTTCATGCCAACCAATGCGAAAACTTTTAACTACAACAAAGATGAGGACTACAGTCGGAAAAATCACCATAAAAATAATTTACACCTAGCTTAATCTAAAAATTTCAGGCAGACAAATGAGTGATATTTAACTGAATTGTTTTTGATACCTAGCAATACTTGGAACCACTTAACTTTGTTGACATACGAAACTCAACTGTTTTAAATAAAGCAGTTTGATCATTTAACTATGTGTAAACAAATGACGAATGTTTAATTGAACTGTTGGTGATACATAGCAATACTTAGAACCCTTTAATTTTGCTGACATGCTAAACTGATTTTTTTTAAAATAGAACTGTTTGATCAAATAACTGTACGTAAATAAATGCCTAATGTTTAATTGAACTGTTAGTGATACATAGCAATACTTAGAACCCTTTAATTTTGCTGACATGCTAAATTGATTTTTTTAAATAGAACTGTTTGATCAAATAACTGTGTGTAAACAAATGCCTAATGTTTAATTGAACTCTTTGTGATACGTAGCAATAGTTAGAACCATTGAACTTTGTTGATTTATGGTAAATACTTGAAACTATTTAACTCTGCGGAAAGAAATGATTATTATCAAAAAGTGGGAGTACTTGAAACCATTTAACAGCGTGTAAACAAAGGATTAATATTAAATAAAAGTATTCGAGAATTAATTTTTATTTATTGCGGACTTTTCGTCCTCATCACGGTAGTTTTTTGTGTTGTTTCTTCTTTCACTATGTTTCGGCCAAATTTCACCTCTGGCCTTCTTCAGGTGATTTACCGCGACCTCGGATAGGAATGCTGAGTCTTGTAACCGTATCCCCAGTAATTACTGCCTTTCATAGTTGTTGTCTATCGCACCACGTTTTTGACCAAGTAAACCTCTGGCCGGATTGGGCAGGATTTGAAACCGCTATCGTCTGACAATGCTCACCAGGAACCGTAGAGACTCAACGCATCTATCCGCTGCGCCACAATAAATAAAAATTAATTCTCAGATTAAGAAGCCTCATCTCAAAATGATTCCAATTAAAGACAATCATAAAAGTATTAGTCTTGAATAACAATACTTGAAATCATTTTACAACATACAAATAAATGATTAATATTGAATTAAAATTATTAGAGTTAGATAAGAACACTTGAATCCATTTAAATGTGCGCAAACAAATGATTAATAGTAAATAGAATTATTAGTATTTGATTGGAATACTTGTAACCATTTAACAGTGTGCCAATAAATGAGCTCAGACAACTTGTTTAAAAGTAAACTGGCCAACAAACTATTCGCTTTCAAATATATATATATATATATATATATATATATATTGTCATCCACAGACAGAGTGTTTCGTTTTATTAGAACTGTTCATTGTGGCTAGTCACACAGGACGCTCGGAGCCGGTATCGAAACCCATCCAACTTTACGTTAGACTAAGTCTCAGATGGCCAACAAGCTGACTTCGTTGCCTAAGGGAATTTTTATGGTATTTATGTAGCAACAGCAGGAACGTCCGTTTGTTTACATATATATATATATATATAAACAGGATTTGGCATTAAATAACCAACAGTGGTTGGTTTGCTATAGGACATTAACCAACCAACCTAGATCTGTCATTGGCTTATTTATGTTATCCTAAACATTGTGCACTAAAAAATCCCTTGAACCGTATAGCCTGTCTCGCGACCCAATTTGTGAATACCTGTAATTAACTCAGGCACTGTCTTCTGTTTTTTCCCCAGTTGTTTTTTTGGGGGGTGGAGGGTAGTATGTGTGAGGGGTAATCTAATGTTTGTGTCCACTTTTTTCATTCTCCCTCGCCAGCTGGGATGGTGAAGAAAATAGGGTTCAAATGTCACCAGTCTGTAACGAAATAAAATCTATTATCTACAGAAAACGAATTCGTCCCATTTAATAAAGTTTGACAAAGAGGTGACTGTGCGTTAACAATGTAGCTTTTAACTAATTTCTTCTCTAAAAACGGATCGTAATCCGTAAAATATAATGCTCTATCAGTGGGGCTTAGAATACGTTGACAATTCCCCCAGCAGAGGGGTAATAACACCCACCCAAGGGGGTTCATGGACATAATACTAAACTGCCTATGGTGAGGCACCAGTTCTGAAGATCTGGGCATTGTGAACTAACCTTTTATAGCTATTACTCCCAGTTCTAGGACCAGTTGGCTAGGACTGTAAAATTCACTGACTGCATCTCTGCCGAGGGGTAAGACTCCCCCAACGAGTATCCTGGATATGACACTAAACAATCTGATGGTGAGGGTTGAGTATTGCTGGTATTTAGGTGAATGCGGCGTACCCCTTCATTGCCGTCGCTCCCAGAACCCCTACTCCGTAGTGGTAGCACCTGATAAATAAAAATAAACTGTGTACTCATGCTAAACTGGATTGTTTAAAAATGCTTCAAATAGAACTAAACTGGGTACTTATGTTAAACTGAATTTTTAAACATAGAACTATTTATATGAATAAAAAATTGATTTGGCATTAAATAACCTACAATGTTTGATATGCCATAAAACCAAACCAAACCAAATCCTATGTATCTAATATATATGCATAAAAAAGATTTCGATTTTACCCAGATATAGGATCCTATCAGGTGCTACCACTCCGGGCCCGAGTGGACTTGAGAGCGATGGCAATAGAGGGGTAGTCCACATTCCCCAAAACTCCAGCATTACTGGAACCTCGCCATCAGATTGTTTAGTGTCATATCTTGGACACTCGTTAGGGGAGTCTTACTCCTCTGCAGAGCAGCAGTTGGCGTATTCTGCCGCCCCAGCCAACTGGACTATCTGTCTATATTATTCGCTTTAGATAGGAATACTTGATATCATATATAACCCACTATATAAATAACTTTTAAGAAACAGACATACGAAAAATGTAAATATGAACGTTCAAGAAACATGATTCCCTAACCTCTAGGTATTAAATACTTCGAGACGAACTGACACACCGTTAAAGTCAATCAATTAGTAATAAGATAAAGTCAATTCATTTTTCTTGATAAGTTTTCTATCTGTTCTTCCTAAGAGATCAAGTGAGAGCAAGTCGGCTCAATACTCGGACTCTCCTCAGTATCGTTGTTGATTTTAGTAAAACTGTCGACTCACTGGTTTAATAAAAAGTATCGAGAGTGAAGCTATAATTTTTTTACTTAGAGTTTAAATGCTGATGACTATAAAGTTGAGCAACTTATATAATAAATCGATGATGTCTAAACGTCTAGATTTCCGGGTAAATATTTAGATTTCGTCTGGTGGAGTCAATATCACCTTGGGAAAGAAAATTATGAATCCTGTACTTTTTAGCCTAATCAGATTAATCCGACCTCCCACCCAGCCAGATGTGACACAAGATCATCTTATTGTGGGAGGCCACGCACGATCGAGATTCATGCATGTCTTTTTCACAAATTTCTTGGTCCCTTTAACAATACCCATTTTTAGATCGTCTTAAGCCCCAAGCAATGAACACAGCCCTGCAATGCAGATATTGCCTTTCAAGAAGACCCCTTGGAACCAGACGATTCAACCAGCAAGGCCGGGACAAACCCATGGTGTTAGATATTTATCTTAACTCCCACCCATCCAGATTTGACATAAGGTCATTTTTATGCAGGGAGCCAAGCACGAATTGAGATTTATACGTGGTCATCATAAAAAAACACTTGATATTCTCTGTATTCTCTTTGGGGTGCCTCAGTCGCTGATCAATAAAAACAACTCTGCTAAGCAAGTACCGTCTGGGGTGAAGGCACCCTCTCGGACCAGGTGATCAACTTAATAACCCCTAGCCGGTGTGAACGTCAGATGGCCTCCCGGGAAGTAGTGGGTGCGGGAAACAGCCCGATTTGTTGATATACTTTTAAGCCTAATTTCTTTTTCAAAGAAACACTGGGTTGCCCACGTGCAACGCTCTCCGTATTTACCAAGATTTGAGGACGTGGAGGACTTTTAGACAATGCGACGGCATAGTTTCATGTATAAAAGTTATGTTGTTGGATTTTGCATATCCTTTTCTCTTTTTAAATGTTTTTATAAATTGCTTTAAATTTTTATTTTTTTGTTTGGTAGATTGCGTGGATTAACATTTTTTAGATAAAAACAGAAATCAGGGATATTTTTATTTCCGAACAGTTATGGTGCATGAATTTCGTAAAATTTCCACGGATTAGCTAATATATATATATATATATATATATATATATATATATATGCGTGTGTTTGTGCGTTTGCTGGTGTATACATAAATATATCTGTGAGTGTGTGTGTGCATGCACGCACGAGCGTACGTGTGTGTGTGCGCGCATGTGTGTGTGTGGCTAAGTGTGCTTATATATATGCGACTATGTCAGTTTGCATATATATATATATGTGTGTGTGTCTTTGTGTATATATATATATATATACGAGGATCATTAAATAATTTTCCAGACTTTTTTCGTATGGACACTTTTATTGATAGTACACACATGAAACTCTAGTCCACTTCGAAGTAATATCCTCCGGTTGTGATGCACTTGTACCGTTCCAACAACTTCTGGAAGGTCCCATGGCAGTCCTCTTGTGACAGCGTGTCAATGAACTTCGTCACAACCTCTTTCATCTCCTCAATTGTCTCATAACGACAGCCTCTGAGCTTAGGAAATAACTAAATGTCACAGGAAGCAGGATCTGGACTATAGGAAGGCTGAGAAACTGTCTTGATGCCCATCTTGCTCAAATAGTCTGTGACAAGGATGGAGTAGTGGACTGGTGCATTTTCCTGGTGGAAATGCCACTGACCCGATTTGAAGAGTGCTGGCCTCTTCCAACGGAATCTCTTCTTGAACTCCCTTAAAACCTCAACATAGTAACCTTAACCCTAACTCTAACCCTTTGGCCAATCAGCTCTGGTGTTCTGACTTCCTTACTCCTCCCACACATCTCATCATCCCTCACAGACTCCTTGCCTTCTTTGAATCTCTTATGCCACTCAAAAACTGATGCTCGATTCATGCAAGACGCTCCAAAAGCAGTCTGAATCATTCCATACGTTTCTGTGGCATCTTTTTTTCCAAGTTTAAAAGAGAATTTTATTGCATATCGTTCTTCTAAAGTGTCCTCACGTCCAGATTGCATTTTTGAAATTCACCAGCTGTGACAATCAGGCTTTAGTAGTGTGTATTCCAATTCCTGTTTTTGATGTTTATTTGAACTTGAAATCATAAAAATTGGTCAGTCATCTGAAAAGATGTATACCAATAACATAGTGAATTTTCAAGAGTCTACAACAATTTTAAATGCCTGTACAAAAAAGTCTGGAAGCCTTTTGAATGCACCACGTGTATATATATATACATATATATATATATATATATATATATATATATATATATATATATATATATATATATATTCACAGGAATATGTATACATATACGTACATACATACGCTGATAACTGCCACGTCTTGAGAGATAATGGCCGTCTTTACAACAACTCAAATATCTTTTAATTAAACTGTACTCATACTAAACTAAATTGTTTGAAATAGAACTGACCATTTGCATAAAAATGGATTTGGCGTTAAATAATCTTCAAAGGTTGATATGCCATAAAACCCAACCATCCAACCAACCAATCCTGGCCTAGTCTATGGGGCTGCTGAATTCATCGATTGCATCTCTACACAGAGGTAAGACTCCACCAACGAGTGTTCTGATTATGACACTAAACAATCTGGTGAGGCTTCAGAAATGCGGAATACGCCTTTGCCATAGCTCCAAGGTCCACTAAGGCCTGGGGTGGTAGCACCTAACAGGGTCTTATCTATGAGACAAATAGAAGTCTTTGACATTCAAACTGAGAGTAAATGAATGACTTATGCTCACTTGAATTGCTTGAAATAGGACAGTTAAATCACTTAACTGCGAGTAAGCAAATAACTGATTGAATTTCTAGTGATACACAGTAATGTTTGGCAGCCATTTGAGTGTCCTGAATTGTTTGAATTTGAACTGTTTGACTAAACCGAATAGCTTGAAATAGAAATGCTTTTAACAATAAAACTGTGTGCTCAGGCTAAAATGAATTGTTTGAAATAGAACTGATTATTTTTATAAAAATTGGTTTGGTATTAGATAACCTATAAAGGTTGATATGCCATAAAACCGGACCATACAACCAAATTAAAATATCTTTATTAATAACTTATTCAACTTGTGAATAATATACAATGCATGAGATAAGGCAGTTAAACATCTGTACATCGTTGGATTTTAGTGACATTTATTTGAATAATATTTATGCCATTTTAGTTGTCTAAATTTCTGAGATGAAGCTTGATGATTTTTATCATTAAGGGTTTCCACAAAAAAAAAAAGAAAATCTGAATATGATCACAGGTAAATAATCATACATAATCGTAATAATCCTAGTCAAGTAAGAACATTAAGTTTATAAGTCCCAAAAATTCACTCAAAACTGTCCAGCAGGACACATAGAAGAAACAGTTATAGGCGTTGGTTCCCTAAACTTCTAAGGAGACAGTCATCTGGAAGTTGCAGGTTCAATCCTGACTGCAGGGGGGTTATAATATAGGAATACTTTACACTTTTACCCGGTTATGGCTAACGGAAAAAGAACAGGCGACCCCCATAGATTCAATAAAAGACGTAGTTCGAGGTTTCTGAGTTCGCCAAATACCTTAAGAAGGCCGGAGGATATATCGGCCGAAACGTCGTGGAAATAACAATGAAGATGAAGATAATAGTCCGAAAACTGTTAATGATAAAAATTATGCCACTTTCTGGATCTAAATAGCTACAGCCTACTGACAATCATAGCAAGATAACTGGTGTCAATGCAAACTGGGGGTAGTATTTCAGAGTACCTTCTCTTCGACTTTTCCCGTCAAATGATACCTACAGGTTAGCAAAGGTTTGATGTTAGAGCTTCCTTCTCCAGTTTTAATTTTGGTGTGAATTTCGCCAAGAAGGAAAGCCATCACCACACTTTTTTTATTAGATTGAATCCTTTTCAACTCTTAGCACTCCAGTATCCGATAAGCGTATGTGTAAATAAATATATATAAAAAAGATTCCTTCGCTTGCTCTGAGAGAAACGATTGTTTTAGGGTAAGATAACCGACTGATGTTTGGTGCTTGACGTATCTCACGTGTCTAGCCACACTGACGCGTTGTGATATAATGAAACAGACTGTATGTGGATGACAATATATATATATGTATGTAGTTGGTCGGTGGGCTGGTTGGGTTTTATGGTATATCAACCCTTGTAGGTTATCTAATACCAAATCCATTTTTATACAATAATCAGTTCCATTTTAAACAATTCCTTTTAGCATGAGTACACAGTTTAATTATCAGAAACATCTCTATTTCAAGCCATTCAGTTTAGTCAAACAGTTCTAATTCAAATAGTTCAGTTTTGTATAAGTATAGATGTGGTACAGTTGAATCTCAAGAGTTCTATTTTAAACGATTCAGTTTAACGAAAGTACAGTTTCAATGTCAAAATCAGTTCCATTTCAAACAATACAGTACATAGTTTAAATCTAATAACTCAGTTTAATTGTCAAAAACATTTCTTTTTCAAGCTATTCAGTTTAGTCAAACAGTTCTAATTCAAACAATTTAGTTTAGCATAGGTACGCAGTTTAGTTCTATTTAACCCATAGATAGGACCCAATCAGGTGCTACCATTTCGGTTCATAGTGAAACAGGGAGCGATGACAATGAAGTGGTTCTGCACATTCCCCAAAGCTCCAGCATTACTGGAACCTCACCATCAGATTGTTTAGTGTCATTTCCAGAACACTCGTTGCGGGGGGATCTTATCCCTGTGCAGAGGTACAGTCGGTGTATTCTACAGCCCCAGCCGACTGGGCAAGTTTGATTTGCTTGTTATAATTGCGTATCAATCCTTACAGACGAACAACAGTGATACTATTCAACCCATAGCTGAGAGTGATAAGAGGTATCATTCCTTTTCCTAAATATATATATATGTGTGTGTGTGTGTGTGTGTGTTATCATCCTCAGAAAAGACTGTTTCGTTGAATCAGAACTCTTCAGTGTGGAGGGACGCTTCAAGCTGGGTTCGAAACCCACCTACCTTTACGTTAGACCGGTAACATGCCACACAGAGATCATGGCCCCTCGAGTACTGTAATGGTTAGCAAACTAGACTAGCAAACCTTCACGAGTAAGTTCGAGTCTCATTGGGTGACCTATTATTGCGGCCTAATGCCGTATCTAAGCAAAAAGCTTAGTAAATATGTTGCATAGTATCATGCAACTGCGCGTGAACAAATATATGCGGAAACATTATTAACCGGTAATGACGACTTCAATAAACGAACGAATACACTTCTTTATAAAGATATAATCTCTCACACTTTATTTTCGAAGGGTGATGTTTGTTGTGTGTGAGAAATGAGTGGAGACAAGGATGGACTGCTATATTGACTCGTTTTGGCTGGGTTGATCAACCGTGGGTTACTAAGGACCCAAAGCTCTCTGTCTGCAGCTGGTTCTCACTTCGGCATCTTGTTCCAACTGACTCGAACCGCCCCGTCATCTGGTTATATTGTTTTCTAACGTTCACCTGCTTCTGCTGTTCTTCCGCTTATTTACATAGGTGCATCTCTTGACTGATGGCTCGGTCGAGGGTCAATATATAACAAATAGCTACCACACAGCCATCAGCAGGGAATTTAACCTACATACGAATTAACTTCTGTTTGTTTACATTTTACGGTATCGGATACCTAAGTGCTCAATTTTTGAGGAGAGCTTTGGATTACGCGAGTGGATATAAATATATATTATCACTTGGCATTATATACATAAGAAGCCGACGATGTCTTGCAGAAACTATCTCAGGTGTAGCAGCGTAGATTCCCTTGCGTTTCTCGCAAATATACCTACTCAAGCTGAATCTCTGCTGCATAGCCTAGAGCAGGAATCAAGAAGCTTTGGTCTCTACGTGAACTTGGATAAAAGAAAATTCATGTGTTTGAAGCAAAATGAAGCCATCTTCACATTAAATCCAAAGCTTCTGAAATTACTGCATCAGTTCATATTCCTCGGTAGCAATATCTCGTCTACAGAATATGATGTCAACATACACATAGGAAAAGCATAGACTACTATTAACAGGCTATTGATCATAAAAAAAATCTGATATCGATGATAAAAGTAAACAAGAATTCTTCCAAACTGTAGTCATGCCGGTACTACTGTACGGTTGCACTTCTTGAATTTTAATAAAACGCATGGAGAAAAAACTTGATGCAAACTACGCAAGGTTGCTGTGTGTGTTTTTTTTTTTTTGTGTTTTTTTTTTTTTTACCAAAACCTTGAAGCAGCATCGCACAGAACAGCAGTTTTATGGCCACTTACCTTCCATCTCACAAACCATTTAAATGAGACGAAAGAGATATACCGGTCACTGCCGGAGAAGCCGAGCTCAAAAGCAACGTTTTCCAGTGGACTCCTCCACATGGATACACTAATTTTGGCAGACCAGCAAAACTTACATTTACGAGCTCTGTACGAACACTTAATGTCACGTAAAGGAGCAATGGGCGATAGAGACGGATGGTGAGAAAAAAGTCAAAAGAATGTCAGCATACTGATGATGATGATGATAATCATCATAATCATCATGCTTAAATTTGAATGAGTTGCATGTATCGTACCGAAAAGTAGATGTCAAGCATGGGTCACTATCTAGAATTTATTCAAAATCACGAACAAGATCACTCTTTGATTAAATAAGCATCATATGCCGAATAATCTATCTGACCAATCTGATTTTTTTCTTAATTCTTTTTGTCTTTAATCGTTATGTGACTCAGTCTAATCATGACACAGAAAGAATCGAGGAGTACCAAGCTGAAACCGGTTCATTCGGGTTTAATTTCAAGGCCATTACTGAAAGCCCAATCAAAAAAATAGATAAATATAGACATAAGCGATCAAAAAAATAACTTAGAATTCAGTTATCTACCTGAGCCAGTTTGCTCAACCCTGGTTCAACACGTTCATTTGTTTGTTGTCCCTTTTATCTTGATTTATCTATCGAGTGTGGCAGTTAAGGTCTCGTGTGTCAACACGTATAGATAAGTCTGGTACCGGATCCGATGAAGTGGAATGGTTAATAGAAAGAAAGGCTTTTCGGTCAAGACACGCTGAAAAACACCAGTTCTCTCATAAGGTGATCGAGACTGTTTGCATTTCACATGATTCTAATACCCTTGAGAAAGATATGTATCCATCTATTCTGTTCCAGCTATGACTAAATAACAGACTGTGCACTTAAACTTTTGGTATGGTAGCCGGTCTAAGAAGTGGAAAACTAGCAATTCATCTTGCTCGTGTAGAAGGGTGGGTAAATGCATAAATAAATGAGAGATGAAGCATAGAAGGTATGGTTTATTTTTTGTTTGGTTTTATGGCACACCAACCATTGTAGTTCATTTAAAGTCAAATCACTTTTATACATATCATCATCATCATCATATCGTGCTGGCAGCACGGATATCCCTGACCCTCTCTCGCCACTCCTCCCTATCGTTCATCGCCCTAGGCAGGTCTTCAGGACAACAACCTGTATCCTCACATAGCTGCTGAATGTACGTTCGTGCTGGTCGTCCTGCTTTTGCGCGGCCGTGTGTGGGGATCCAAACGGGGGACATCTCCACTCTAGAAGGAACCCCTCTTAAACTAGTAGACAAATTCACTTACCTAGGAAGCAGCGTCGAATCAACCGAAAAGGACATCGAAACGAGGTTAACGAAAGCATGGACAGCTATCAATAGGCTATCGACTATATGGAAATCAGACCTAACCGATAAAATGAAACGCAGTTTCTTCCAGGCAGCGGTCACATCGATACTGCTATATGGATGCACTACATGGACGCTAACAAAACGGCTGGAGAAGAAACTAGATGGCAATTACACAAGAATCCTGCGTGCAATCCTGAACAAGTCCTGGCAGCAACACCCCACAAGACACCAACTGTACGGCCACCTGCCCCCTATCACGAAAACTATTCAAGTTAGGCGAACCAGACATGCAGGACATTGCTGGAGAAGCAGAGATGAACTCATAAGAGATGTTCTCTTTATACATATAAACAGTTCTATTTCAAACAATTCAGTTTAGTATAGATATAGTTTTTGTTAACACATAGTTAAATGTCAAAACAGTTCTATTTCAAACAATTCAGTTTAGTATAAGTATACAGTTTAAAAGTCAAAAGCAGTTCCATTTCAAACAATTCAGTTAAGTATAATATAGTTTTTGTTCACAAACAATTAAATGTCCAAACAGTTTAGTTCTATTTGACACTTAGATAGGACCCTATTAGGTGCTACCATCCCGTGCCAGAATGAACCTGGGAGAGATGGCAATAAAGGAGTACTGCACATTGCCCAAAGATTGTTTAGTTTCCTATCCGGGACACTCGTCGGGGGAGTCTTATCCTTCTGCAGAGATACAGTTGGTGAATTCTGCAGCCCCAGCCGACTGGGCCAAAAAAGCAGGCACTGTAATTAGTCTGAGTTCGGTACGTGTAGCAGACTTAGCAATTTTTTAGATTTCAAACTTATTAAACTCCGTTGAAAAATTGACCGATTTCAAACTTATTAAACTCCGTTGAAAAATTGACCTACCGTCGCATTCTGTTCATGCGAAGTAGGTAAATATATAGAGAGTGTCTCAATATACATGGGAACAATTTAACTGCTAAAAACTCTACTACTAATAATGTTGTGTTCTTTTTTGTTTCAGATACGAAAATAGTACAACATCTGTTAATCATTTATCACACTGCCATGGACAAAAGAGGAAAAATATTTTGCGTCACTACTTATTTAGAAATAAAATCATTCAAAACTTTGCGAGCAAAATTCACAGGAAGTTTAACGGGAGCAATTATCCCCAGAAAGGCCAAATTTATCGTTGGGTGCACAAATTTCAAGTCACAAGGTCAGTAAACAACCTCAACAAGAAGACTGAAAAACCCAGATCAAGCAGGAAGTTGATTACAAGACGTCCTGACAATGTGGATGCGATGAGAGATTCTGTCGGAAGGAGTCTGAAAAAATCCCTCCAAAAACGTTCAATGAAGTTGGTCTTTCATGTTCACTGTTTCGCCCTTTCTGAATTCATAAGATTTCTTTTTAAGACTCAGATGAAAGATGACTTGATGCAATATGAATTATCATATTATTGGGTTGCGTCTATTTTGAGACACCCAGAACTTGACTTTTGGAGATTAAAGGTAACATTTCATTGGATGATGTATATATATATATATATATATATGTGTGTGTGTGTGTGTGTGTGTGCGTGTGTGCATAACGGACAAGTGAGTAAATGCTTGAATAAAACACCAATGTACAAATTAATGAATTTTATTTCATTGATCATCATCATCATGTCGCGCTGCCAGCATGGATCTGCCTGACCCTCTTTCGCTACTCGTCTCTATCGTTCATTGCACTCGGGACCTCTTCAAGGCTATATCCTGTATTGGCACAGAGCAGCTGTATATAGGTTATAGCTGGTCGTCCTGCCTTTCCTCGTCCATGTGTAGGGGTCCACAGGAGTATGTCACTTATGAGTTCGTCCTTATTTTTCCAGCAGTGTCCCGCATGTCCGGTTCGTCTAACTTGGATAGTTTTCGTGATAGGTGGTAAGTGGCCGTGTAGCTGCTGTTTTGTGGGGTGTTGCCTCCAGGTATTGTACCATGTTGCTTGCAGCATTGTCGTCAAGCTTTTTCTCCATACGTTTAGTTAGCGTCTATGCAGTGCATCTATATAGTAGTAATTTTCCGACCGCTGCTTGGAAAAAAATTGCTTTATTTTATCGGTCAGGTCTGACTTCCATATGACCGATAGCCTATCGATAGCTGTCTATGCCTTTTCTAGTCGTGTGTTGATGTCTTTCTCGGTTGATGTGACACTGCTTTCTAGGTAAGCGAACTTACCCACTAGTTTCGGAGAACTACCCTTGAGTGTGGAGATGACACCTCTTGGATTAAAGCATAAGCACTCCGTCTGGTCTGTGTTGATATGGAAGCCTATGCCAGCAGCTGCTCATTCCAGACTATGTAGCTGGGTTTCGGCTTGGCGGGCGCATTTGCCAGAAGCGCTATGTCATCGGCGTAATCCACGTCCGTAATTTTTTGTGGTGGGTATCAGATTGTTTAATGTCATATACCTGGACACTCGTTAGGGAGTGGGAGTCTAAGCCTTCTGCAGAGGTGCAGTTGGTATATTCTATAGCCCCAACCCACTGGACTATTTCTATATTCAATGTTTTATTATTAAATTAATTATATTGCAATAAACAGAAGAAATATTTATCGGCAAAATGTTACAATTAAGTCTTCAAACAAACAAATATTCTTTGAAAAACGGTGAGTCAAAAACATTTTTCTAAGATCATTGTCATCATTTCTGCCAGAAATAGCCTGAATCATGTTATCAGATGGATTTCGTTGATTTTTTGGTGCTGATTTTCATTGGCCCCAAATAATAAGCCAAATTATCTTTTTTTCTTCGTGTAATATCTTTATGAACACGGTCAGCAAAATTTATCTAAATCAATATTTCAAGACATGAAAATAAAACAAAGATATCAAATTTAATAAGTTGAAATAATTATTCTTGGGGACGTTGAGGCCAACAAGCCAAGGACAAAAAATTTCTGCTGGAAGAATTCTTTTAATTTTGAAAAAATGAAACTTGCGGTGGTTAGACTCCAACAGTTTCCAAATTCAAACTTTGTTAAAATATTTTTCATATTTACCAACCCCTCCGCTCGAGCAGGATATAACACAAGGTCAATTTTTAAGCGGAGTTTAACAGGTTTGAATTCACAGTTTTCTTTCTCCTAGACTAGTTGCCTCACCAAGGCTGTAGAACCTAGTCTGCCCTACTATTTACCCATAGCTGGAGGGAGAATAATTGGATTCATACCTTTCCCAAGGGTATTAGTGCTATGTGAAATGCAATTAGCCCGGTCCAGGATTTGAACTCGTGTCGCCGTGTCCATTTCCTACGACGATAACCATTATACCACGGGCGCCAAATAGTGTCCATTTTCATCGTCTACATTTCCACGAGAAGTAAAACGTGGTATCTTTCAAGATTCAAAAATTGTCAGGAGAATGCTTATTTATGGGCGTTATTTTACGTTCGTTTCATTACTATTTCTAACTTTTAACCTTGGCTTATAAAAGGAACAGAAATACAGTCTACTTAACATTTATTTTTATGTTATTCTATGCTAAATTCATTTATCAACTTTTTTTTATCCTTCTTTTTGAGAAACATTAGTATTTTTGCTTCCCGCTAAAATTTTCCATAAAAATGAAATAAAAAATAGTTCAAATTCAAAATTGGTACAAAAATTTGACTAACTGAAAAAAAAAGATATATTTACACTAAGTGCATCAAGTCTAAGTAAATAAAGAAAACGAATTTGAAAAATAGTGACGTTGCAAGAACATACACCAGACTCTCAAATGTACTCTTCAGCTGAAAACGCCTTTTCCAAAAAGCGATTAACTCTTCAATCCCCTTGTGTGATAAATGTTGAAATACTTTAACGCATACACACACACACATATATATATATATATATATATATATATATATATATATATATATATATATATATATATATATATATATATATATATACCAACCCCTCTGCACGAGCAGCTTGCGACAGAGGGTCAATTTTTGGGGTGATTTTAATAGGTTCGAATTCAGCGTTTTACTTCTCCTAGACTGGTTTCTATACCAAGTTTCAAGATCTCAGTTTGTCTTACTATTTGCCTCTGGCTGGAGGGAGAATAGTTGAGAGTTTTAGTGCTTTGCGAAATGCAGTCAGCCTCGTCCAGGATTTGAACTCGTGCCGCCGTGACCATTTCCAACGACTATAACCATTATACTATATATATATATATGTAATTTTATCGCATATCAATTTCTGTAGGTTATTTAATGCCAGATCCTTTTTATACATATATATTGAATATATGATTAATATTTATAAATGACCCTGAACTCATTTTTGTCACACAGATAAATGGTTTCACTTACTTTTTTTTAAATACGAATACACAGTTAAATATAAAAGCAGTTCTTTTTCAAACAATTCAGTTTAGTTAAGGAACACAGGTTTTTTTGTTCTCGCGTAGTTAAATGATCTAACATTTCTCTTTCAAACAGTTCAGTTTAGCATAAGTTCACAGTTTAAATATCAGACAGTTCTACTTGACACATAGATAGGACCCTATCAGGTGCTACCACCCCGGACCACAGTGGACGGGGAAGCGATGGCAGGGAAGAGGTACTCTGCATTCCTCAAAGCTACATCATTACTGGAGTCTCACCTTCAAATTGTTTAGTGTCATATCGAGGATACTTAAGGCTCTGGAGAGATACAGCTACAGCCGACTGGGTCAATATAATCATGATAGAAATTTAACGCTGAAAGCATATTTAATCAGACAAATACAGTACTCTATGCATTTTAATGCATAGAAATATGACAATAATTTCAGCAATAAAATCAGCATGAAAAGTAACGACTCTGAGTTTCGCGTAGCTCATCCAAAAAAGATATCGATACTAACTCATTTAAGGATCAACAACTGCACTGTCGGCTGGAGCAGTAGAATACGCTGACGGCATCTCTGTTGAGGGGTAAGTCCTTCAGTACTATAGCCACAATTAACGCCATGTGCGAAATAGACATAAAATGTTCATAACGACAGAACATATAAAGAACATAGGAATCTCGAAATTCGAAAACACGTAACGATTTCTTGTTCAGGTACGAAACCTTTTAATTAACTTTGAGTTAAAGGTTTCGACATAAGGAGGAGAGACACAATCTCGCTATGCCGTCTTATTCATTTGGCCCCTATCTCGTGTGGCACCCATAGCGCGCAAAATCGTCTCGCCACTGCGAGCCCAAAAGTCGACCGTCTTCATCCAGTGTCTAGTCTCAACTCTCTAACTTTCCCACAAACCTCCGCGCGCTTCCGGTGCGTGACGTCACTCGCACCCTGTCACCCCGTTCCGTCATCTCGGGCTATTATGACGTCTCTGAGTGGCACGTCCGCCCGGCACGCGCGTTACCACGTAAGTTCTCAGCCTAACTAAACTCAAAGGCATGAACCGATATCCCTTGGCCATTACGTTACACTTCCTCCCCAACGTTTGTCCTGGATATGATACAAAAACATCTAATAGTGAAGCTCCATTCCTTGAGCTTTGGAGAATGTGAGGCATCCCTTCATTTCGATTACTCCCAGGTCCACTCTCACCTGGAGTGGTAGAACCTGTTAGGATTCCATCAATGGGTCAAATAGAAATATTTAATCGTTTTGTACACTTGAATCAATTTAACATGGTGTAAACAAATGACTGTTAAATTGAATTATTAGTATTCCATAGCAAAATACTTCAAACCAATTAACTGTGTGCAAACGAATGTATAATATTGAATAGAATTAATAGCGTTAAATAGCAATAGTTGAAACCATTTAACTATGTGCAAACAAATTAGATCTGGTTCGTCTAGAAATAGTTACCTACAAATTATTCCTTTTCAAATCACATGTGTATGTGTGCGTGTGCGTGTGCGTGAATATGTGAGAGATTTCATCTTTTTTATTCTATATTATAGATATAAATATTATGTGTATGCTTGTGTGTGTGCCTGTGTGAATATATATATATATATATATATATATATATATATATATATATATTCAAGAGTCAGCTAAAAAGTTCGTCCCCCCTTACAGTCCTCAATATTCTTGCGATGATTTCACAGAGCTTTAATCTCATCGCTCTAAAAAGAAATCAACAGTAGATATGACATCATCATATAAATTTTTCATGGAATGAACTTTTCTACTCGCCCTCATATATATATATATATATATATATATCTGTGTGTGTGTGTGTGTGTGCTAAAGTTAGTGAAAAGTATGGTAATATTTTCGTTCGGGCTAGTTTGTTACCCGTGTATGACGTGGCCGAGGGAGTTTAAGTTCGCTCTCTCTCTCTCTCTCTCTCTATATATATATATATATATATATATTCAACCGGTTTAGCAGATAGAAAAACTCTGAATTCAAACCTGTTTTAGTCCGTTAAAAATTGGCATTGTTACTTATCAACCGGGACATTGGCCCAGCGGTTAGAGTGTTCGCCAATGGCCCGGGAGACCTGGGTTCAATCCCAGGTCGAGTCATACCAAAGACTTTAAAAATGGAACTTGATACCACCTTGCTTAACACTCAGCATTATAAGGTACGGTTCAAGGGTAAAGTGGAGCAATCCAGGGAATGGAGTAGCGCCCTCCCCTACACCTTGGTGTAGTAGCTATCGAAAAGGGAGCCTTCGGGTCACCCTCGACTATGGTCGCTAACTTTACTTACTTTACTTACATTGGCCTAGGGGTTAGAGTGTTCGCCAATGGCCCGGGAGACCTGGGTTCAATCCCAGGTCGAGTCATACCAAAGACTCAAAAAATGGTACTTGATGCCTCCTTGCTTAACATTCAGCATTATAAGGTACGGATCAAGGGTAAAGTAGAGCAATCTAAGGAAAGGATTAGCGCCCTCCCCTACACATTGGTGTAGTAGCTATCGAAAAGGGAGCCTTCGGGTTACCCTCGACTATGGTCGCCAACTTTACTTTACTTTATATATATATATATATATATATATATATATATACTAATAGTAATTAAGATTTTATCTTATAATTGTTTTTTAACTATTGATTCCAAGTCTTCTCATGTATAGAAGACAGAATGGCTTGACGAAAATGTTTTGATGAAATGAAATTACATCTGCTGGGTTCATCTTTTATAGAATATATACATCTGATAGTGTAAGAATGCAAGGTCTTAATTACTTTTTATTTCTTTGTGTATACTAGTCTGCATGTCAGCATTTAAGCACTTCTGTTTGATCAAAAGTACTATAAATGATTGTATATTATCATCTTTATATATATATATATATATATATATATAATCTTTGTCTGTTAACATCGATAATGACCACTAAGCTGAATGATAACAGAAGAATCGCGCCACAGTTTCCGAGTCTTTCCTTCTCCTAGACTAGTTGCCTTTCCAAGAGACTTCACTCTGACCAAAAATTTAGCCATAGCTGGGGAGGGTAGAAGCAGTCATTAGCACGAAGTAAAACGCAGACAGTTCTCGATTTGATCTTGGTCCGTTCTGTTTTAGCTAATGTTTTCCAATTAACTACGCACGACTATGTCTCTGCTTGGTTCTGGGTATCCATCTCCACATGCAATACAATACCGACTTAGCAGGCCTGAGTTTACGCAAAGATGTCTCTAGATGCGGTATGCCAAAGAGATTAAGCTTTGTATGTGTGTATGTATGTGAGTTTGATGGACACGAATGAGCCTTAAATCGTACCTGACTCCCTACTATAAAATGATTTTACGTCAAATTTGTCCCTATTGGTTATACACGCGCCTCTGGTGGTGTAATGGTTAGCAAGCTCGACTAGCAAACCTACACGAGTGAGTTCGAGTCTCATTGGGTGCCCCTTTCATATGGCCTTGTGCCACATCTAAGCAAAAAGCTTAGTAAATTACCACCATGGTAGGAAACAGCCATGCTGATACGAATTCAAAGCCTGGACAAGACTGTCTGCTTTTCACAAAACGCTAACACCCTTCGGAAATGCATGAATCTTAATTATTTTCCCTTCAGCGGGACAGAAGGAAAACTCTGGATTCAAACTCGTCTTCTGTCACTCGTGCGAAAGGGTTATACACGTTATAGGCTAAAAGGGTCATTCAATAAATCATTATCATCATCATGTCGTGCCGCTAGCACGGATATCCCTGACCCTCTCTCGCCACTTCTCCCTATCGTTCATCACCTCTGGTAGGTCTTCAGGGCCACATTCCGTATCCTCACATAGCTGCTGTATGTATGTTCGAGCTGGTCGTCCTGCTTTTGCTCGGCCATATTTGGGGGTCCATAGGAGTACATCACTTATGAGCTCGTCCCTGCTTCTCCAGCAGTGTCCTGCATGTCTGGTTCGTCTAACTCGGATAGTTTTCGTGATGGGAGGCAGGTGGCCGTATAGTTGGTGCTTTGTGGGATGTTGCCGCCAGGACTTGTTCAATATTGTTTGCAACATTCTTATGTAATTGCCGTCCAGCTTCTTCTCCAGCCGTTTTGTTAGCGTCCAAGTAGTCCATCCATACAGCAGTATCGACACGACCGCTGCCTAGAAGAAACTGCGTTCCCTTTTTTCGGTCAGGTCTGATTTCCACATGATCGAGAGCCTATCGATAGCTGTCCATGCCTTCGTTTGCCGTGTGTCGATGTCCTTTTCGGTTGATGAGACACTGCTTCCTCGGTTGGTGAATTTGTCTACCAGTTTCAGAAAGGTTCCCTCTAGTGTGGAAATGTCGCTTGTTTGATTAAAGCTCATATATTCAGTTTTGTATGCATTGTCATGGAGGCCAATGCCTGCGGCGGCTCGTTCCAGACTATGCAGTAGTGTTTCGGCTTGGTTGGGTGTATTTGCCAAAATCGCTATGTCATCGGCGTAGTCGGCGTCGGTAATTGTTTTTGCATGGTACCTTCTGCTTCTTTTCTTTGTCAGCTCGAAGCCGTTTTCTCTGATTTTATCAATCAATGTTCTTAGCACGCAGTCTAACGGGATTTTTTTTTTTTTTTTACAGAGGTGGGACCAATTATTTTCGAGGGTCATGCCATAAATAAGGGAATTTATTTTACTGAGCTGGGAACAATTATTTACGAGGATCGTTCTATAAATATTGGATTTTTTTTTTTTACTAA
>OY757934.1:24230066-24260066 GCA_963585895.1 Sepioteuthis lessoniana
ATCCGAAATAGGAGTCTCTTGTCAGACAGGTTTGTGGTAGCCCCAGTGACCTTCAAAGATTCTGAGGTTGTTGGCCATTCAAACCTTCTCTACTTCAAAATGTTCGGAGAAAGGCTAAAGAGACAAGCTAGTGAATCTATGACCGGTAAGGTCACCTGGCTTATATGCAGGGAGACTTAACAAAGCTAGCATAGTTTGTATTGCACCTAGTGATCCTAAGACCAGCAATAAACGAGTTTCGACGCATGTGCGACCCCACCTCCTCGAAATCTCCGCAATAAAAAGAACTTGTCTCAAATCCTGCCTGGTGGGAGGCACGGATAAAAAATAGTTTCATAAAAGGCAACAGCTAATTTAACATATCTCACAAGCGATAGTCTGCATTCTTTCGCTATGGATGTTCTTTTGGCGGTCCTAGTCATGGTTGAATAAAATATTGATTGAAAATTTTAAAAAGTTGAAAACGTTTTTGTGGTGTATGAGTGTTAAACAAAAATATTGTTTTATTTTTTTAACCGCTTAATAGTCTTGCAACACACTTGTATTACACACTTATATACTTATTCTAAAAAATGGACTTGCTCAGGTGGCTGGGGTTGAAGATCTTATCCACGGGTCAAATAGAACTAAACTGTGTATTATGCTAAACCGAATTACTTAAAATAAAACATCTCAACCGATTTTCTGTAGAGACACACGACGGTCCTTATCCATGAAATTCATTATTTTGCCAATCAACTCTGGTATTCTGACTTCCTTACTCCTCCCACACCTCTCATCATCCCTCACAGACTCCCTGTCTTCCTTGAATCTCTTATGCAACTCAAAAATTGATACTCGATTCATGCAAGATGGTCGAAAAGCAGTCTGAAGCATTCCATACGTTTCTGTGGCCTTTTTTCCAAGTTTAAAACAGAATTCCATTGCATATCGTTCTTCTAAAGTGTCCTCACGTCAAGATTGCATTTTTGAAATTTACCAGCTGTGACAATCAGGTTTTAGTAGGGTGTATTCCAATTCCTACTGTAGCTGTTCATTTGAAGCTGAAATCATAAAAATTGGTCAGTCATCTCATAAGATGTATAGTAATAATATACTGAATTTTCTAGAGTCTACGACAATTCCAAATGCCTGTACAAAAAAAACTAACTGAAGGCACCTTATATGTTTATATATATATATATATATATATATATATATATATATATATATATAATAACTACCACTTCTTGACAGATGATAGCCGTCTTTACCAGGAAAATATGACTCATATTCTGAATAATGAATAATTCAACTTGTGAAAATTTTACAAGATGCATAAAGTAGTAAGACATCTGTATGTTAATGGATTATAGTGACATACATTTGTACATGTCTGTTACTCTCTGAGTCTATATAGCCACATCCCAGGGATAAACAAAGGAAGGTAACTGGTGACTATGCATGCGGTACAATAATGCATGTGCATATATATATATATATATATATATATATATGTGTGTGTGTGGGTCTCAGTGTGTGCTTTCATAGATGGGAGGCCAAAGAAGGGATCTTTTCTTCGGCATTTTTGACCAGCGTCAGATTGTCTAGAGGGACCCTTTTGTCTCTTGTGGAGGGAAGACTACACTAACAGCTGTGCCCGCGTGGACCTGTGGGACGGGAAGGAAGGAAGAAGGACGTTGAGACTTAGGAGTGAGATTCTTTAGTCGAGAATCAGCCATTCAAGCCCAGGGCACAGGGGGAGTCAGTCGGCTATGAGACGTGGGTCTAGAGCAGTTGAAGGGTTGTATGGAATCAGAATCGGGACATCGAGCAGAGAAGACGATGACCAGATATGAGTCAGCATCTTTGATATCTGTGTAGGATTTTCGCTGAGTTATCGCGATAACAAAAACACACAAAATGCGAAAAAGTGCGAAACTTCATCTTCTCACGTTTTGCATATCTGAATTCGAGTTTGTCTTTTCTTCTTTCCGTGCTTTGTTTGTTATTTAATTTATTTTATACTACTTGTGAAATGCCCATTCGGCCAGGTGTGAGAAGAAATAACGGGGTCCACGCCACTAGACGATCGGCCAAATCAACAAACCGGCCCTGCATTTTATTTCACTATCAAACGGCAGGTTATGAATCAGAATAACTTCTCTAAGACTTTTTCAATCAAAGGATATCAACAAGTAAGCAGAGGTTTAATGCTGTAGCTTCCTTCTCTAGTTTTGATTTTGGAGTTCTTCTACAAGGGTTGCCTTCACCACAGTTTTGTCTGGAACTCCTTGACCGCTCCCTACTACACACACCTATATATCTGTGTGTGTGGGAGAAGACAGAAAGTATCCCAAAATTGAATACATTTTATTTATTTTCCTATTCAAGTCATCCGTGCAGAACGAATTTACGTCATTAAAAAGTAGGTAGTGTTTTGTTTCCCACGGCAATTTCCGCCAGTAAAATATCTAACAAACTCGTGTTTATAATAAGTGAATATTATTTTAATTCCAGTTCGAGTCAGATTTGTGAAACGAGTCCCACACTTGATTTCCTTTCTTGACCAACTCCTTCGCGCGAGCAGGATGTGACAAAAGGTCATTTTTTAGGCATAGTTTATCTGGTTTGAATGCAGAGTTTTCCTTCTCCAAGACTTGTGGCCATACCAAGGCTAAAGATCCTCGTATGCCTTTTGGTAAGTTTGAATAGTCGGGTTCATTCCTTTCACAATGATAGAGCTATGTGAAATAAAAACAGCCCCGTCCAGGTTTGAACTCAGGTTGCTGTCAAAATTGCCAAGGAAAATAACCATTATGCCACGAAATTATATATATATATATATATATATATATATATATGAGGTGCCTTCAATAAATTTCCAGACTTTTTTGTCCAGCATTTAAAATTGTCGTAGACACTTGAAAATTCAGTATCTTATTGTTATACATCTTATGAGATGACTGACCAGTTTTTATTATTTCCGGTTCAAATGAACAGCTACAGCAGGAATTGGAATACACCCTACTAAATCCTGATTGTCACAGCTGGAGAATTTCAAAAATTCAATCTGGACGTGAAGACACTTTAGAAGAACGATATGCAATAAACTTCTGTTTTAAACTTGGAAAAAAGGCCACAGAAACGTATGGAATGCTTCAGACTGCTTTTGGAGCATCTTGCATGAATCGAGCATCAGTTTTTGAGTGGCATAAGAGATCCAAGGAAGCCAGGGAGTCTGTGAGGGATGATGAGAGGTGTGGGAGGAGTAAGAAAGTCAATAGACCAGAGTTGATTGGCCAAAGGGTTAGGGTAAGGGTTACTATGTTGAGATTTTAAGGGAGTTCAGAAAGAGATTCCGTCGGAAGAGGCCAGCACTCTTCAAATTATGTCAGTAGCATTTCCACCAGGACAATGTAACAGTCCACAACTCCATTCTCGTCACAGACTATTTGACCAAGATGGGCATTAAGACAGTTCTTCAACCTCCCTATAGTCCAGACCTTGCTCCCAGTGACTTTTGCTTATTCCATAAGCTCCGAGGCTGTTGTTATGAGACAATTGAGGAGATCAAAGAGGCTGTGATGAAGGTCATTGACACGCTCACACAAGAGTACTTCCCTGGGGCCTTCCAGAAGTTGTTGGAACGGTACAATAAGTGCATTGCAGCCAGTGGAGATTACTTCGAAGAGGACTAGAGTTTCATGTGTCTTCTATCAATAAAAGTGCCCGTACAAAAAAGTCTGGAAACTTATTTAAGGATCCTCTTATATATATTTATCCTATCCTATTATTAAAATTTGCTCGCCTGTGTATCTCAGAAATTTTCTCTGTCTGTCTGTCTGTCTGTCTCTTTCTCTTTCTCAGAATTCAGAGTTTTTCTTTTTCCCATATTGTTTGGCATACCAAGATTAAAGAACACAGATTCCTCTACCAGGGGAAATTCGTTGGATTTGCATCTTTCTCTAAAGTCAATCCCGTCTAGGATTGAACTCGAGTCCCCAAGTTTATTTCCAATAAAGATAACCTTTGCACCACGTAGGTCTCGTGGTATATTTCACATTTCACATTCAACACGTAGGCCTACATTAAGAACATGGAGAGGATGGTGATACCTGGATCGAAAGGATGACTATTGGAAGACCATACGTTTTGCAAAAGGACCTTGTGCCATGCTACACAAGTTGGAGAACCTTGTGTTGGCTCTTATAAAACATTTGTGACCACATAACACTTGATATCTGGCAGCCTAACTCCACAGATTTCAATCTCTTTGATTATTATGTGTGGCACGTGATTGAGCGAGAAACAAGCAAAATTCTGTGCAACACTAAGGAAGTCAAGGATATCGACAGCATTTACCAGATTAAAAGGAAACCGTCGGAAAAGCTTGCAGGAGATTCCGAAGTCGTCTAGAAGTCGTTGTTGAAGCTTATAGTTCTTTAAGCAAATTGAATCTATTGTATTTCATGTAGTTTTAATGAATACATCTAATCTATAAATATATTTTGAGAAGACCATTGGCCTAATGAGTAAAGTGTTCGCTAATGGTCCCGGAGACCGGGGTTCAATCACTAGTTCGAGTCATACCAAAGACCCAAAAAATGGTACTTGATGCCACCTTGCATAAAACTCAGCATTATTAGGTTGGGATCAAGGGTAAAGTAGAGCAATCCAGGGAAGGAGTAGCCCTCTTCCCTACATTTTGGTGCAGTAGTTATTGAAAAGGAAGCCTTCGGGTCACCCTCGACTAAAGTCGCCAACTTTACAATAAATATATCTAATCTACAAATATATCTGATCCATAAATATATAAATTCTATAGTATTTCATGAAGTTTTAATAAATATACCGGATAAAGTAAAGTATCAGTGTTATTTTCATTTTTACGTAATTTTTATGATAATTTATTTATTGCACCTTATATATATACATAAATATATATTAGATTTATATATTTAATGCCATGGAAGTTTGTCTTCGACACGCTACATTTCATCAAATTATTATTCTAGCCCAAACTTATTGTACAATATTCCATAGTATATTGCAATACGATATATCCCTACTCCACGATATTTATCGTGATTCTGACCTACCATATTGCATTCGCTTAAATACGCTTTAATTATTTCCCTAGACATACAATGATGATGTTTTGTTCCTTAGTTATAATCACCTACACATACAGAAATAGATAAAGAATCTTTCCCGACATAGCAAAATCGGATATCTTGACGCATAGCATCAGATTAAAACAACGCGTTACGTATGTACCTTCACCTACACATGCACTATATACCAATTACACATACACACACAATAATACGCGACTATAACCAATACAAACACACATACGCACACTCACAAGCACACTCATAAGCACACGTAAAGATTCCTACACTATCACAACCGTTTTTGACTGTGTTTTTCGATTCTCGATTCATTTTATTTTGTTTTCTGTCTGATGATTGTTACTTTATAAAAACTTTATTACACCCAGGGGTCGCAGACAAACTTCCATGGTATTAGATATATGAATCTAATATATATTCTTTTTCAAATTCACTTACCTAGGAAGCAGCGTCGAATCAACCGAAAAGGACATCGAAACGAGATTAGCGAAAGCATGGACAGCTATCAATAGGCTATCGATTATATGGAAATCAGACCTAACCGATAAAATGAAACGCAGTTTCTTCCAGGCAGCGGTCACATCGATACTGCTATATGGGTGCACTACATGGACGCTAACAAAACGGCTGGAGAAGAAGCTAGACGGCAATTACACAAGAATGCTACGAGCAATCTTGAACAAGTCCTGGCGGCAACACCCCACAAGACACCAACTGTACGGCCACCTGCCTCCTATCACGAAAACTATTCAAGTTAAACGAACCAGACATGCAGGACACTGCTGGAGAAGCAGGGACGAACTCATAAGTGATGTACTCTTGTGGACCCCCCAGCACGAACATACATTCAGCAGCTATGGGAGGATACGGGATGTTGTCCAGAAGACCTACCTAGGGCGATGAACGATAGGGAGGAGTGGCGAGAGAGGGTCAGGGATATTCGTGCTACCAGCACGATATGATGATGATGATGATGATTTTACACTGAGTATGCTATTGGATTTTGAATTATCTTTGATGTAAAAAATATATATTTTGACATGGTTATTAGAAAAAAGAAAATTCATATATATATATATATATATATATATATATTGTCATCCACAGACAGACTGTTTCGTTCTATCAGAACTCTTCAGTGTGGTTAGACACGCAGGAAGCTCGAAGCCGGGATCGAAACCCGTCCAACTTTACGTTAGACTAAGTTTCAGACCTCTCGGCCAGGGATATCCGTGCTACCAGCGCGATGATGATGACGATTATTATCAAATAATAGCTCTATCCTAGATATTGAGTACTCTCTATATCATATTGCACCTGGTTCGCCACAAACCCACAAAGTGATTTAATGACAACCAGCACTGTTGTAATATATATATATATATATATATATATATATATATATATATATATATATTATAACGACGTTAGTTGTCACTATCTCACTTTGTGGGTTTGTGGTAGACCAAATGCGGTATAATTTGGAGAATGCTCTATACCTGAGAAAGAGCAATTATAATAATAACATATAGATATATATTTGTGACACGATGGGTGGTATTCGTTTCCGTGGGTGTTGGTGTGGGTGCTATTTAGAGGATCCCTTTGTCTGTTTTGGCGTGAAACCCACACAAAGGGCTTGCGCGCAAGATTTCCCACGAGAGCGGAATAAGACGAGGGAAGTCAAGGTCCCAGGACAGACATGAGCAGTCGACAGATCAGAGCAGAACAAGGCAGTCGGCAGAACAGGGCAATCAGTAGGAGAGAGCAATCAACAGGAGTCGAGAGAAGCCGAGTGCTGGGACCTGTGGACCAGAGGACGGGTTGGCCAACGTGAGAGGATGAGTCAGCGTTCCTTGTGGCTTTGTGAGTATTTCGCTCATATACACGCTCTCGATAGCCTACAGATGTACAGAAAGCTATGCAAAGGTGTCACAAACTTCTGCTTTCTTGCGCTTGGAGCTAACCCAAGTCCTTGTGTGTTTGTTCTCTTTTCTTCCACCTTCTCGCTTGTGTATGTTGTGTTTTGTGTGTCCGTAAAGAAATGTAAAAGACGAGATGAGAGAAACCACTAGACGGTCGGATGGCCATGAGTGGTTTAGGAGGTTGAGATAGTGGGGAACCGGCCAGCTGTGTATTGTCACATATTTAATAGCAAGGATGTTTATCTGTGATCATAGATTTTATGCCGTCTTATTACAACAATAATCAGGCTTTCTCTGACTGATGATTGTCATTATAAGACGGCATGAATCCTATAGTAGCAAACAAGTTTCCATGTTATTAAATATACATAAAAACTAGAATATATTTACTTCTTATCATATTATCAAATGAATTGTCTTGGTAAGAAAATCTGGCAAGCACTCGGAACACTGAACCTGATTAGGTCTCATCAACAGCGTATACAATGATCTCTACCACTGGAGATCGAACCTGCGACCACAGAACCGATACCCGACCACTGAGCCATCAGTCCACATTATAGACAAGTGATGCCAAATTAACTAGTCATGGTAAATGGGCGACCACTTAACCAGGTGGAATAATAATAATAAGGTCGAAACAGCTTTCTAGTGTTCCGTATGTTGCACGGAGTGTTTGCCGGATTTTCAAGGCAAAGTAATTCAATTTATAATATATTATTCCTCAATTTATATATATATATATATATATATATATATATATATATATATATATATATATATTAGGTAAACAAGTTCTGAATAGGTTGACAGGAAATAACTATGTCCTTGATTATCCAGTCAAGCATGAAAAAAACGCTACTATTCATTGACTAGAAAGAGTCATTTTCCAGTTTTTTATTTTCTCTGCACAAACAAGGGTAAGTGCTGAGTATGACTGCGTGGGAATGCGTGTAGGATGTTACTTTGAATCGTTTATTGGGTAAAAAAAAAAATCAAATTTTCATGCATACAATATGCAAAAACTAGTATTAATTTTTTGAAGATCGCACCAGAAAAGCCAAACGATTACTTCTCTCCGTTATGCTTGGTATAGTTTGCTTTGCTTTATTAAACAGCATATCAACTCCTGGTGGCTTATCTAAAGCCGAAATTTGATTTATTTGTAAACGTTTGATTTTGATTGAGAAGACTAAATAGATATAGGGAAGGAAAAGAGGGAAAAATAAAAGATAAGAATGGATAGAGAAAGATTTGGGTAATATTTATTTATTTAACGGCATATCAACCGCTAATGGGTTATTTAATGTCGAAATTTGACTAATTTCTAGATGGTCTGGTTTGGTTTGGTTTTATGGCATTGTTGGTTATTTAATACCAAATTCTTTAGTTATTTAGTTATTATACTTGGAACTATTTAACTTTGTTGACTTATACTCAACTGAATTGTTAGAAATAGAACTGTTTGATTATTTAACAGTATGTATCTACAAAATGTGTTTACGACTCATATATTTAATATATTGGCATTAAATTATCAGCAATGGTTGATATGACATAAAACCAAAGAAAACCAAACCAATCTCCTTAGGAGAAGTTAGTTGGTTGGTTGTTTTATTTTACGCCATATCCACCCTTTTCCGGTCATTTAACGGCAAATTAAGTCATTTTGAAAAAAGTTTCAAACAATTCATTTTTTTTTTATATAAGTATAGTTTTTGTTTATACACAGTTAAATGCCTGACCAGTTCTTTTTTAAACAATTCAGTTTAGCATAAGTATATAGATTCAATATCAAAAACTGTACTATTTCAATCAATTCAGTTTAATATACGAAAGCAGTTCTATTTCAAGTAATTCAGTTTAGTATGAGTACGCAATTTAAATATCAAAGCAGTTCTATTTCAAACAATTCCATTTAGCATAAGTACACAGTTCAGTTCTATTTTACCCATAGATAGCAACCAATCAGGTACTACCACTCCGGGCCACAGTCGACCAGGGAGCGATGGCAATGAAGGGGTACCCTGCATTTTCCAAAGCTCTAGAATTTCTGGAACCTCACCATCAGATTGTTTAGGACACTCTTTAGTGGAGTCTACCCATCTCCAGAGGTGCAGTCGGTGTATTCTGCAGCCCCAGCCAACTGGGCAATCTATGGGAAGCAAGTGACACAATGTCAACTCTTAAGCTCAGTGTGGGTGGTTTGAAATCAAGGTTCTCCTTTTCTTAAACTGGTTGTCTAACCAAGGTTCAAGAACCTGGTCTGTTTTACTATTTACCGAGGCGAGGAAGAGAACAGATAGATTTATGCTTTTCTCAACAGCAGCTGTGCTCAGTAAAACGCAAAAAAGCCTCATACAGGATTAGAACTTGGGTTACCGAATCGATTTTACGTTAAACACCCCACTTTCCTCCAAGTCAGAGTGAACATGGGAGTAATGGTAATGACAACGGTACTGTACACACTCTGGAGTTTCAGAAATTCAGCCTCTCTGTTATATTGTCATCTACAGCATCATAACGACACAATAATAAAGACGGACGCAGGAAGACTTCTGTATAAATATATCTACCTCTCACTTTATTGCAAGGGTTCGAAAAGGGTTACTCAGGGTTTGCGTGTGAGAGGGAGCTGGAGATCGAGCATAACTGAAATATTTTGACCCCAAAGTTATGGCCGTCAGCGTTGTGTCTTTCTCGTTCTCCAGGGCTGTTCAACCGGAGGCTAAGGGCCCACTCTGCTGGGTGATGGCTTTCTTTATTGCATCTCATCAGCATCTTCTCTGGACCCCAACTCATCAGGGCCTCAAGCCCCTTCGGCCTGGTGTGGCTTTCCTTACCACATCTCGTCTCCATCTCTACTGCAACTCAACTGGCCACTTGACTTCCGTCTTGATTGCGCTATATAATAGTTCAACGCCCACTCGATCTTTGAAATCGAATGTTTAATCATCATCAAGCGGAAATAACTGTCATGCAGTTCACAGGTCACTCTCTTCCCGTGCATCAGTATATGAGTGTACCATGGGAATTTTTTAGCTCGTCCCATTTCATCATCCAATTTCCGCCAACGCGATTTCCTCTCATAACTGCCATTAGAATGTGTCACCTCCTTCCGGTGCATCACCTTGGAATGACATTTTTGCTTGGGCCGAAGGTCAAAATATAACACTCACCATCAGATGTAGTTTTGTAACATACTGGAATCTCTGATGTTAACAGCTCAATGTCTGGATCAGCGGAACAAATCACACCGTCAAAGAAACGAAAAAAACAAAATTATCTTATTGAAGACGGAGCCACACATACACAGAGTCTTTCAAAGTAGATGTGATTCATTTATATGATAATAATTTATTTCTGAGACTAACGCAAATGCAGACATTTGAAACACGACCTGTAAAAAATGCATCCTTTAAACTAGAGATATTATGTTTTTTTAATTGTTATTATATCAGGTTCCAGGATATGCAATATATTTTTGAGTTTCTTGTCACAGTAATAAATCATTATCATATTAATGGGTTCCGTCTATTTTGAGACAGCTTTGAATGATCTTGTCGCCAAATAAATAGTGACGGAAAGTATTTTCCCTTTCTTGTCCAAGGCATTATGATCAAGGATTAAGATTTGTTATAGTATACTATTTTCAAATCTGAAACAAAAAAGAATACATTATTTTAAATAGGATTATCAGTCGTCACCTGGGTCCCATGTATATTGAGACACCCTTGATAATTGTCAAAAATGAAATAACACTCAATTCTTCTTGGAAAAAAGAGGGAATTTCGATTCTACAAAGAAAAATTAATTAAATTAAATTAGTGTCACCAACTTTACTCTAAGTGCATTGACTATCAACTGGAAAGAAGGAGAAAGGGGATTCTTCACACACATAGACACACGAAGATAAACAGACTAGGGACTGCAATTTGAAAATTGTACTGATTCTACGTCAATGCTTAGAAGGACATGCCGAGATTACGAATTGTTGCTTTCCATTGACTTGAAATGATTGATAGATTTTAAAGACATGTCAACCTCTCTGGGGTTATTTTATGTCTAGAACTTAATAAATCAGGTACATAGTGGGTTTATATCTACGTTTATATATTTGTATTGTTGTTTTCTAAGAATTTTCAATCTCGTTGTCAAAATCCTCTGGGATTGTTTTACTTATTACTTTGTATGGTTCAGATCATGGTTATATTTATAATTTTTCGAATACTTTTATTTTTCTCAAAAAGGACAAAGCATTCTCCATGCTGACATTTTCAAATAGGTCTTTCAGATTGTATTGAAAAAAAAAACGTTTGATTAGAAGTGAAGTACTACATTCTATAAGGAGATGTTTAATAGTTAAGGGTGTTTGGCATACTGTACACTGTGGCCGTTGTTCTTGTTTGAGTATAAAGGAGCTTTGTGTAACAACCAAGAGACTTTCTAAAAAGCTGGTCTTCATTCTCCTGGCGTGAGTTTTATTATGAAGGGTTTATTGTACACGTTGTTATTCCAGCGTTGTTGCCATCTTTAATGGAAGAGTTTCAAGTTGCTGTACGAAAGTATGACATTGTCAGGCGTAGACTTGGCTGCCGAGTCAGCTTTTTCGTTTCCTCTCATGCTTTAGTGACAAGAGAACCAGCCTACTAGTGTTACAAGGGAATATATTTACCAACCCCTCTGCACGAGCAGGATATGATACAATGTCAATTCTTAAGAGGGGTTTACCGGGTTTGAATTCAGAGTTTTCCTTCTCTTCGATGGGTTTCCGTTCCAAGGTTAAAGAGCGCAGTCTACTCTACTATTTTACCCATAGCTTGAGAGAAAATATTCCGATTCATACCTTTCTCAAAAGCATTAGCTCTATGTGAAATGCAAGCCTGCTCGCTCCAAGATTTGAACCCGAGTCACCGTGTCCATTTCTTACGAAGTTATTCATCACTCCACGAGTGCCTCCCTAGTGATACAAAAGTAGCGTGAATTTTGCAACAAATTGTACATTTCGAGTTCGTAAGAAAATTGAGCTCAATATTGAGGCAGAGGTGTTTTCCGGATGTCGTGATAAAAACATTAATATTGAAATGAAACATAAATAAACCAAGCTAAACAAATAACAGGATTTTGAGCTCAAGTAGATGATGTCTTCAAATATTGGCGATAAGCTAACAAAAAAATATGCATATTTACCCAACCCCTCCGCTCGGGCAGGATATGACACAAGGTCAATTCTTAAGCAGAGTTTAACAGGTTTGAATACTGAGTTTTCCTTCCCCTAGACTAGTTGCCACACCAAGGCTGGAGAACTATTTACCCATAGCTGGAGGGAGAATAATTGGATTCATACCTTTCCCAAGGGTATTAGTGCTATGTGAAATGCAATCAGTCTTGTTCAGGATTTGAACTCGTGTCGCTGTGTCCATTTGCTACGACGATAACCATTACACCACGGGCACCTCCACAAAGTATATGAATATGAGTGATTATCAATTTTTGTATGTGTACCGGTTTGGTTTCTTTGTTTAATGGCATATCAACCTTCCGGGGTTATTTATTTCCAAAGCTATTCTTTTAGAAGAACATTTGTGGAACTATTTAACCCATAGTTGGGTTGATAAGGGCGTTAATAACTTTTTCAATGTTATTGGTCCGAATTTAAACGTAATAGCGCGACTGGAGTTCGAAACCGCTTACTACGATGTCACAGTCCAATACCATTGTAACTATGCCATAGGGACTTCTCCTGTTGTTGTATAATATACTTTAAAAGTTTATCGTCTCTATTGGGAATCCTTTTGAAATGGGGCTTCTTAATCTGAGAATTGAATTTTTTATTACGGACTTTTGTCCTCATCTTGGTAAATTTTTTGTTGTTTTTCTCACTACGCTTCGGCCAAATTTCACCTCTGGCCTTCTTCAGGCGATTAACCGTCACCTCGGATAGGAATGCTGAGCCTTGAAACCGTATCCCTAGTAATTACTGCCTTCCATAGTTGTTGTCGATTGCACCACGTTTTTGACCAAGTAAACCTTCAGGGCCTGTGGCGCAGCGGATGGAGGCGTTGAGTCTCTACGGTTCCAGGTGAGCATTGTCAGAAGATAGCGGTTTCAAATCCTATCCAAGCCGGTCAGAGGTTTATTTGGTCAAAAACGTGGTGCGAAACAGTTCTACTTCAAACAATTCAGTTTAGTATAAGTATAGTTTTTTTGATTACACACAGTAAAGTGTCAAACAGTTCTATTTCAAACAATTCAGTTTTGCATAACTGCACAGATTAGTTCTATTTAACCCATAGATAGGACCCTATTAGATGCTGCCACTCCGGATCCGTGTGAAGCTGGGAGCGATGACAATGAAGGGGTATCCCGCATTTCCGAAAGCCCCAGCATTACTGATCCTCACCATCAGATTGTTTAGTGTCATAACCTGGACACTCGTTTGGGGAGTCTTATTCTTAAGCAGAGAAGCAGTCGGTGTATTCTAAAGACTCAGCCGACTGAGCAAGTGATACACGTGGGTCTGTTTCTTTTTTCAAGATTTGTTAGCAGACGTGTTTTTCTTCAGTTTTAGATTTGGTGGTACACATATGGGTCTGTTTCTTTTTTAGATTTGGTAAATATGGGGGTCTTTTTCTGTTTTTTTTTAAATGGTGACACACATGCCTCTTTTTCTTTTTTTTAGTTTTGTCGATAGAAATTTGTCTTTTTTCTGTTTTTAGATTTGGCGACATGCGTGGGACTTTTTTTTTTTTTTTTTTTTTTAATTGGTGACACACGTGTGTCTTCTGTTTTGACATTTAGTGACACATGTTGGCTTGTTTTTTTTTTGTTTTGTTTTGTTTTTTATAGACTTGTCTCTTGTTTCTGTTTTTAGTTTTGGTGACACACGTGTGTCTTCTGTTTTTAGATTTGATGACACATGTGCGTCTGTTTTTTTTTTCTAGATTGGTTGATAGACCTGTTATTTTCTGTTTTTAAATTTGGTGACACACTTTGGTCTTTTTCTTTTTTTTAAATTGGTGACACACAGCGTCTTTTTCTATTTTTAGATTACTATGTGGCTCAATATACGGGCTTAGCTCCATGAGAGTAAATGTATGTTTGTATGTACGAGCGTTCAGGTGTATGCATGTGTGTGGTTTGGGGTTGACCATGGGTATATACATGCAAATGCGTGTATGTGTGTGTCCCTATAGGTGCCAAGACATGTTTGCGTGGGAATCACTAATTCTTCACTGCTAGTATAAAACACAGATGTCAGATAAAAGATCAATGACTTAACTTTTTATTGAAAGACCTTAAAGGGCCCTAGAGACATGTCTGTTGTTTTTTATGTCCAAACTTGGGTTGCCGAAAGTCCGGATTTAGAAATGTTCGCCTCTGCAGATATATATAAGAGGGTCAGTCGGGAAAAGGAGTCTGCTACTAGAAGGGATTAAAGACAGAAGAGACTCGAAATGATAGATTGATGGACCACGGATACAGAGATGGGCTGAGAAAACAGATACAGAAACCTGAAAATCTAGCAGTGAAGGGATTTCGTTGCGAAATATGACACGAACTTCTTCCACTCTTTAAATATCTATACAATTTTTATTTTTGCTTTGTTCTTTCCGGGTGGAAAATAATGCATTTCAACTCGACCTACTGAGAACCGACAAACACTCCGAGGGGACAGACAATCGTGCGGCCGGAGTGTCTGGCCCGTTCATGTATTTCCACATTGGTAACACCCGTGGATTTTTTTCTATTTTAAAATTTGTTGACACACGTCGGTCTTTTTTATGTTTTTAGATTTGGTGATACATGGGGATCTGTTTTCTGTTTTTAGATTTGGTGACACACGTGGATCAGTTTTCTGTTTTTAGACTTAGTGACACGTGAGTCTTTGTCTATTCTTAGATTCGGTTACAGACGTGTGACTTTTTTCTGTTTTTTGATTCGGTGACACATGTGGATACATGCAGATTAGGAAACGTCACACAAGAATCTCTTTTGAGTATCGATTTTGATGTTACAAAAAATTAAGTATTGTGTCTCATTCCCTTCGCTCTTGATTTAACTACATCCACTGGGGTGCAGTATGTCCCACGGGGTCAGATTAACGAGGAGACCTGTGCATGTACGCATGATCAAAATGAAAAATAATTAACCCAAATCCTGCAATTGCTGACCTGCTGGCATCAGACTACTCCAAACCTCTCTAATTGGAACAATGAGGGAGGTACTGCCCTATAGTCAGAACTCCCGGGACACAATTCGAACTTTTTTAATGAAGGATCCAAACTGAAGATTATGATTGGTTTGGTTTGGTTTGGTTTTAGGACATTTCAACCTTTGTACGTTATTTAATGTCAAATCTATTTTAATACAAATAAACAGTTCTATTTCAATAAATTCATTTTAGCATAAGTTACCAGTTTAATTGTCAAATGCATTTCTATTTCAAGCTATTCAATTTAGTCAAACAGTTGTAATTCAGACAATTCAGTTTAGAATAAGTATAGTTTTTGTCAAAATAGTTCTATTTCAAGCAAATCAGTTCAGCGTAAGTACAGTTTCAATGTTAAAAGCTGCTTTCTTTCAAACAATTCAGTTTACCATACAAAAGCAGTTCTATTTCAAGCAATTTAGGTTAGCATAAGTACGCAGTTTAGTTCTCTTTAACCCATAGATGGGACCTTTTAGCTCCTTCCACTCCGAGCCAGAGTAGACCTCGGAGGGATGGCAATGAAGGGGTACTCCGCATTCCCCAAAGCTCCAGCATTACTTGAACCTCACTATCAGATTGTATAGTACTATATCCAGAACACACATTGGAGGGGTCTTATCCCTCTGCATAGATGCAGTCGGTGTATGTACACGGCGACACGAGTTCAAATCCTGGACAAGACTGATTGCATTTCACATTGCACTAATACCCTTGGGAAAGGTATGAATCCAATCATTCTTCCTCCAGCTATGGGTAAAATAGTAGGGCAGACTAGGTTCTTCAGCCTTGGTGGGGCAACTAGTCTAGGAGAAGGAAAACTCTGAATTCAAACCTGTTAAACTCCGCTTAAGAAATTGACCTTGTGTCATATCCTGCCCGAGCGTAGGGGTTGGGTAAATATGTATTCAACAGTCCTTGCCGATTGGGCGATTAAAATTATAAAAGATTATAAAAATAAATGCTCTGTTTTTAATTCTAACTGGAAAACAAGTTCTCTCGAACTACAGCTCTACCAAACTGGAAAACAGGGAAAGTCAGTTTTATGGTCTACCATTTTATTCGTATTTGCATTACCATATTTACGAAATGGACACGGCGACACGAGTTCAAATCCTGGACAAGACTGGTTGCATTTCACATAGCACTAATACCCTTGGGAAAGGTATGAATCCAATTATTCTCCCTCCAGCTATGACTAGGTTCTTTAGCCTTGGTGAGGCAACTAGTCTAGGAGAAGGAAAACTGTGAATTCAAACCTGTTAAACTCCACTTAAAAATTGACCTTGTGTCATATCCTGCCCGAGCGGAGGGGTTGGTAAATATGATAGTCTCATGATCTACCATTTTAGTGGTATCTGCATGACACTGGTACAATGCAGAATATTATTAGCTAGTCACTTGCCCACCCACTTACCGACTTTTTTCTTCCAGACAAGCCTCGCTAATTCGATGCCAGAAATTGAACTAATCTCGCGGCCTTCACTTAATAGCTTTCCGTCACCCGGGACATTTTAAGGGAGTCAAGTAACTGCTATTATACCTCCTACCCTTTTAGACGTCACCCACCAACGCCGACTCTGCAAACCAGCCACCTAGGAAGACCTACTTTTTATGCTTTGTTCTCGATGTGTCCTTTAAGTAGAACACATGCCTCAGTAATAGGTCCCTCAGTGGAGGAGACCCACCCAACCTCCAAGCGTGCCTTTTTTTCGTTTTTATATATATATATATAAGTGTATCAATAATGCACACAAGTCACCCAAACATTCGTACACACACATTCACGGCACCAGTGAAGGCAACATTTCTTTCTTTCTTTCTTTCTTAAACATATCCATTTCTTTTGAGCAGATTTGTGTTGTGACTCGAAATGAAAACTTGATTCGAGGAGTCATTTTTTATTGTGACAAGCTCAAACCAAGCCCTAATCATGGGTATCTTTACTCAGAATAACTTTTGGGTTTGTTTGTTTTCATCTCCAATCTGCAATCTCACTAAAATTATTATGTTTATTTTGATTTTAACCCTGAGCACACCATAAAAAACGACACATCATTGCAGAACATTTAAACATTCTTAGAGAACAAAGCAATCTCCTGTAAATGGCTGATTAAGTGATAGATTTTAACGGTATATCAACACGTCTAGGGTTATTTTAATGCCTAAATGTTTGGGATTAGTATACATAGTATATTCACACTAAAGTTTTGTAATATGAGAATTCATTTCGGCAGCTTTTGATGCTTTTGATGAGGTCGTCAAGGTGACAACCCACAGTGAACAGTAAGATGTGAACAACGAGGCGAATTTGAGCACGGCCTCGGAAGCCACCGTTTTAGGCCTTACCGATCGTCGAGGTTCTTGTAACCCGAGCGAAATTTCTTCAACCATCTGGCTGCTATATTGTTATCAAATGCACCTTTACTTTTGGCAAAACAAATGTTTTTCCTTGCTTCAACGTCATTATGGTCCAGTTCGAACTTGTAATGTATACGTTTCGAATTTGACTGTGTCACTTTTTTTTTTAGCTTTGTAGCCTTCATATCACACAGAAAGTGAACTGAAGCATGTGTCAGTGTACCTCCAATTTCAATACAAGCAGCCACAGTGGATATCTCTCTCACCTTCAGTAACGAGATATACACGCCACAAACTCACACGAATCAAAATATTATATAACTTTTGACTCACCAATGCAAAACGCACAAAGAGAATAAAGCAATTTTGAGTAAATTATTTATTGGCTTTAACGACATGTCAACTTGCCTTGGGTTATTTAATGCCCTGAGGCTTGGGATTCGCATCCATCCTCTGATCATGTTTACATTCATTGTATATTTTCTTAAGAGTTTTCGGGTTGCTTTTTTTGTTTTGTTTTGTTTTGTTTTGTTTTGTTTTTTTTGTTTTCACATGGTCCAGTCGAATACAATTAGTTTTTAAACAGATCTATCCTATATACTCGCGTATCATGCCATGTTCTGAGACTTTTTTTGTAGATGTAAATGGTTGGTATACCAGCCGGTCTAGGCCTATCCTTGGCCAACTATTTACCCGCGCAAAGTTTGGATCTCGCCTATCTTGTGACCCCCTAATACTAGTCAAAAGTTTGTCTAAGAAATTCGCAAAATACGCAAGTGTATACGTTATCAAACCCATAGATAGGAGGATTCTAACAGGTATTACTGTTTTTCTGAGGGTGGCTGGAATGCTTAATCTTCCAGGATTCCAGGCCGGGATTCTCATAGTGGCCTTCCGCCAGGTTTTACTTGCTTTGCAGGACCAAGTTCATTGCTTGGCGCCTGTATAAAGGGAATGCCAACGAGAATTTTTGCCCCTGCTTCGCATGGGTTTTTACTGGTGCAAAGCCGCTCGATAAAACAACCTTCTGCCATATATTTACATGGTGGGGTATCAGTTAAATACCCCTAACCAGTATTACTATACAGGGTCAAAGTGAGCCTGGAGTAATGGCAATGATGGGACACTTGTTGGTGTCCAGAGCTCCAGAACTGTTACTTCATCATCACATGTAGTTTAGTCTCATAGGACACCACTTTTTTGAGTTTGTCTCACCTCTCTCCAGGGGATACAGTCAACATATTTCAAGTCATGCAGGCTGGGTATCAAAACCAGCACAATATGCGAGTGAATGTGGGTTCAGCTTTGGGATATGAAATAGTAGCTGAGGACTCTTCACTCCTTTCTTAATAGAAGCATCAATATCATAATGGACCTTGAGAACAATAAAATGCTAAATGTAATACTTCACTCCTATTTAACAAGAAGCAACAATATAAACAAATATCGCTGTTGACTACGACATGTTAATTAGCAGCTTTCACTCCTTAAATAGAAGCTTCAATATTATCAGGGACCGATGTTCACAATAAAAAGCTAATTAGAATACTTCACTCCTTCCGAAATAGAAGCATCAAAATAATCATGAGTCGCTGTTATATTTGAAATGTTAATTAAAATCTTGGAGGTGCCCGTGGTTTAATGGTTATCGTCACAGGATATGGACACGGTGATCCGAGTTCAATTCCTAGACAAGACTGATTGCATTTCACATAGCACTAATACCCTTGGGAAAGGTATGAATCCAATTATTCTCCCTCCAGCTATGGGTAAATAGTAGGGCAGACTAGGTTCTTCAGCCTTGGTCAGGCAACTAGTTAAGGAGAAGGAAAACTCTGAATTCAAACCTGCTAAACTCCGCTTAAAAAATTGACCTTGTGTCATATCCTGCCCGAGCGGAGGGGTTAGGTAAATAGGATTAACATCTTTTACTCGTTCCTAAATGGAATAATTAATATCGTTATGGATCGTTATTAATTAAGAAATGCTAATTGGAATGCTTAACTTCTTTAGAAGTATTAATGCCAATGCTATTTTAGAATCTTACACCCCATCTTAAATGGAAGCATCAATATTATCGTGGACCACCAGTCCATTGGTCTAGTGGGTAGAGTGTTTGCTAATAGCAATCCAAGACTGAGCCATACCAATGACTCAAAAATCGTACTGGATACCTTCTTGCTTAACACTCAGCATTATACCGTATATATCAAGGGTAAAATAAACCAGTCGAGGGAAAGGAGCAGCACCTTCCACAACACCTTGGCTGCTAATGTAAAGGGAGCCTTCGGATCGCCCTCGACTACGGTCGCTAACTTTAATCACTTACAATTACAATGAGAAACTAATATGTTCACTGGTAGACATATTTACCTTAAAAATAATTTTTAGAAACCCTTCATGACACGTGGCCCAGTCGGCTGGGGGCTACAAAATACATCGACTGCATCTCTGCAGCGGGGTAAAGCTCCCTCAATGAGTGTCCTGGATATGACACTAAACAATTTGTGATATTCCATTAATGCTGGAGCTTTGGGGAATGCGGAGTACCTCTTTATTGCCATTGCTCCCAGATCCACTGTGGCCCGGAGTGGTAGCAACCGATATGGTCCTATATATGCATCAAATAGGGCTTTTACTAAACTGAATTATTTGAAATAGAACTGTTTTTACATTTTACTGTGTGTAAACAAAAAAACTGTACTAATGCTAAACTGAATTGTTTTAAAAAATTATATGTATAAAAATAGATTTGGCATTAAATAACCTACAATGGTTGATATGCCATAAGACCAAACCAAACCTTCATGACCTATGAGTACGTATTTGAATAGATAATCAAAAAAAGAATATGACTCGGGAGATTTATCCAAGAAGTATGGAGGGTGAAGCATTATTCATTAAAAAAAACAAAAAAAAAAAAACGGTAATTCTTTTTAGAATTTTTGCGTTCTTGTAGAACATACTTATTCCAGCGAGATTTCTAATTGTCGAATCACCTTTGAAACTTCTCTTTTGATATAATGTGAAACAGTGCTTTCGTATTTTTTCAATGCATAACTCAGCTTCAAATCTTACCGATGAAATGAAGTTTCAGATTTAGAAACCAAAGAAAAGTCATATGGAACTATGTCTAGTGAGAATGTATTCATCAATCCTTCCGCTCGACTATGACGCAGCACAGGGTTAATCTTTAAGCGGAGTTAAACGGATTTAAATGCAAAGTTTTCCTTCTCCAAAACTGGTTGCCATACCAAGGTTATAGAGCCTACTATCTATCCGAAGATGGAGTGAGAATAATTGGATTCTTTTGATATATCACCTTGACCTGCAATGAACCCGGCAGATATTGTTGACTGATACATCTGGCCGAAGATAAAATCAATAAAATGATTACCGGAAACATGGAATGCGTGGGTGTAAGCAGTGACCAATGGAGAACCACCATTGCGCGGCTGTATGCAATGAAGAATTAGAAATAAGCTCTGCGTGAGTGTAAGCTGTGATCAATGAAAAACAAGTACTGCGTAGGTGTAAGCCGTAACCAATGAAAAACAATCATTGCGTCTGGGTCGCATGGGAGTTTTAAGACTATATAAGGTCTAGAATTTTGGCTGAAGTCAGTTCCCGCTGGCTCTTCCGACTCTCGCCAACTCCTTTATTTGCACAAACTCTCTCTGATTGCTATCCTGCTCCACACAAACATCACCGTCAAAGAATAAAAATATAAGATTATATTTTTATACATACGTGTTCTTCGTTGTTCGTCAAGACCCTGCCGGAGCATACTAGATCCATACTTTTCCCAAGGGTATTAACGCTATGTAAAATTCAAACAGCCTCATCCAGAATTTGAACTCGTGTTGCCGTGGCCATTTCCTACGATGATAACCATTACACCACAAGTTCCACCTATGTCTGGTGAATATGGTGTGTCCTGCACTTGAACTAGTATTTCGCAAAATATTTTCCCATAATACTTTCTTCAGCATAGTTTAGAAAAATACCATTAATATAATTTAGTTTGTTTCAGAAACATTTCATGAATCCAGAATATTCAGTTATTTAAAATAAAATGCGTTTTATATACTATTAGTATATTTACTGCTATATAAAAGCCCCAAGTTAGTATCCTCTACATGAGCTGATTTCGTAACTTTCCCCCAGAATAGTAAATATTTTATTTATTCGGTATATTTTCTATTTTAAGGATATTGCTTTCCACAATTTGTTCAAAGCAATTTCCCGGAGTCCAAATGAATAGAATTAAAAAAGAAAATGTTCTTCGTTTTGTTTTTTTTTAATTCAAGAGTTGTATTTTCTTCAGCTTTAGTTGGTAAAATTATACATATAATTTAAATAATCTAATCTAATTTGTTTTAAGGAATATTTGGTGAAGTTAAAATGTTCCACTATAAAACAAAAAAATGATTATTTACAGCTAAATAAAAAAAAAATGAGAGAACGCCTCTAAGAGTACTTCATATTTTTTGCTTACAGTGGTGCATCTCTTTGGGCATAGTAAGTGACACATGCTCAGTGTATACGAGGATACTGGGGGTTATATATATATATATATATATATATATATATATATATTAGCTTACCACCAAGTTAAAAATAAACTGATAGTCATTTTGCTGTGAGATGCCACACAGCATGTAAGTCTCCCGTAGCGGTGGTTTACAAATTGCTACGGTTCTGTCGACATTCTCTTTGGAGGACACATGGGGCAATGGTCAATAAACTCAGCCTTTAAACCTTTTAGACGAGGGGTAAGTTCTGCCAGGAGGGAAAACTCCCTGAAATCCAGTCATTAGTTTTTACTACAATTCGGCACAGGCGAAACTCCTGTGGTAGATTGGTAATGCCAAAAACAATTCCTGACCTCTTGGGTTTGATTGTGTTTTATGACATATTAACATTTGTGGGCCACTTAATGCCAAATCTTGAAATATATATATAAAGATCTTGTTGGAGGTAAAAAATTTAAATATTGTTTTCAAAAGCATGTGCATAATGAAATATTTTAAAAACGATTAAAACATTTTAGAATCATAAAAAAAAGATGATCCTTTATTTCGGTCACTTGTGTTCAGAGAATTATGTCAATGGCCACGAAATTTAAATTGGAAGAAGCTACATGATTTTTTGGGAACATTATCTTAAACGAATTAGAAATTTATTTCCACACATTTAAATGCTTTCAAGTATTCTTCTCTTACAGTTATAACTCTGTTTTCACATAACTAATTTCAAGTATTGCTATTTATTTTGGTGGGTTGGCTTTGGTTTTAAAGCACATCAACTATCGTAGATGATTAATGACAAATCCATTTTTGTACATACAAACAGTTGTCAGTTAAATCTCAAAAAATTTCTATTTCAAAGAATCCAGTTTAGCATAAGTACAGAGTTTCAATGTGAAAAACATTTCTATTTCAAACAATTCGGTTTAGCATGAGTACAGACTTTCAGTGTTAAAAACTGTTCTATTTCAAACAATTCAGTCTAGCATGAGTACAGAGTTTCATTGTCAAAAACTGTTCCATATCAAAGAATCCAGTTTAACGTAAGTACAGAGTTTCAATGTCAAAAACATTTCAATTCAGTTTAGCATAAGTACACAGCCTAGTTCAATTTGATCCATAGATAGGACCTTGTCAGGTGCAACCACTCCGGGCCAGAGTGGATCTGGGACAATGGTAATGAAGAAGTATACCACATTCCGTGAAGTTCTAGCATTACTGGAACTTCACCATCAGATTGTTTAGTGTCATATAATGGACACTCAACCGGCTCATTGGCCTAGTGAGTAGAGTGTTCGCCAATGGTCCGGGAGACCTGGGTTCAACCACAGGTCGCGTCTTACCAAAGACTTTAAAAATGGTACTTGAAATCTCCTTGCTTTGCACTCAGCAATATTAGGTACGTATCGAGAGTAAAGTGGAGCAATCCAAGGAAAGGTGTAGCTCCCTCCCCTACACCTCGGTGTAGTAGCTATTGAAAAGAGAGCCTTCTGGGAGCCTTCGACTACGTTCGCGAACTTTACTTTTATAGGACACTCCTTTGGGAAGTCTTATCTCTCAGCAGAGAAGCAGTCTGTGTATTCTACAGCCCCTGCCGACTGGACAAATATTGCTATTGATTTTTTTGCACACAGTTAATTAGTTTCAAGTATTCCCATTAAATACTAAGAATTTTATGCAACGTTAATCATTTGTTTGCACACGGTGAAGTGGTTTAAAGTATTGCTACTCAACACTAATAATTCTATTTGATATTAATAATAATCCATGGTAAAAGATTGATCAGTTCTATTTGACCAATAGATATGATAGGTATTACCACTCCATGTCTGAGTGGAGTTGAGGGTAATAGCAATGAAGAGATACTCCACATTCCACAAACTTGAAGACTGAAGTCTCATCATCAGATGCAGATTTATGTCATGTCCAGGACAGTAAATGGTTTCAAGTATTAGTTAACATCATTCATTCGTATGCACACAAATAAATGGGTTCAAGCATTTTTATCAAATACTAATAACTCAATTTAATATTAATCATTTATTTGCCCACAGTTAAATTTACATGATTAAATAGTTATATATAATCCCTAGAGTGGATCCTAACAGCTACAATTACTCCGAGTGGACATAGGATATTGGCAATGAAGGGGCATCTACATTCCTCAAAGACTGGATCCTTATCATCAGATAGTATAGTATCATATCAGGATATTCGTCGGTATGGGTCTTACTCCTCAGCAGAGAAGCAGACGGTATATTTAACAGCCTTAGTCGACTAGGCCGTCCTTGTTCCTGCATCAGACAATTTACGAGATGAGAATATTTATTTCTACATTAAGCGTTTTTTTTTTTCATTCGACGATTATTTTTCTTTTTGCTCTTTTCCCGTCTGTCGGGGTGACCCTTCCATTTCACTGAAACCAAATCTGCGGGTTAATTTACAACAATTAATTGTTATAATAGGGGAGAACACACCGGCGTTGTGCCCGAGATATGAAGGGCATGAAAGGTTTGGGTTAGAATAAAGGACGACAACAAGTTACAAATGAAGAGAAAGGTTGAATATTTTGCTTTGAACTAATTTGGCCGGAGAGAATGGGTATTCACAACTCTTTTTGTATTGAACACTACGTGTGTAACCATATTTACCAACCCCTCCGCTCGGGCAGGATATGAGACAAGGTCAATTTTTAAGCGGAGTTTAACAGGTTTGAATTCAGAGTTTCTTTCTCCTAGACTAGTTGCCTCACCTAGGCTTGTTGCATACTCATATGCAGATGCAGGCAGAATCATAACGACGCAATGAAGACTAGCGACACAGTTCTTTAGAAAAATATACCTCTCACTTTACTTGAAAGGGTTCGAAAGGATTAGTGAAGGTTTTACTTTAAGAGGGAGTTGGAGACCGAACAGAACTGCAACATATTGACCCCCACTCTTGTGGCCATAACGGCGTTTCTTTCCCGTTCTCCTGGGCTGCTCAACCGGGGGCCTGGTGGCCCAGCCTCTCTGGGACTTGGTTCTAATTCCAACATCTTCTCTCCAACTGATTTGAACTCCAACTGCTCAATCGGGTGTCCTGAGGGCCCCCTCTGCTGGGTGCTGGTTTTTTCTACCGCATCTTAATCCCAACTGATTGAACTTCCTGTGCACCGAGTTATATAATTGTTCGATATCCATCTTCTTGTGGGCGTCACAAATCACACTCATTCAACCCGTCCACGGATGCACCTGCTATTTACACTGGTGCATTTTCTATTTTGACAGCTTAACCGGGGTCAATATGTTACAGGCTGAAGAACCTAGTCTGCCCTACTATTTACCTATAACTGGAGGGAGAATAATTGTATTCATACCTTTTCCAAAGGTATTAGTGCTATGTGAAATGCAATCAGTTTCATCGCGGATTTGAACTCCTGTCACGGTGTTCATTTCCTACGACGATAATCATTACACCATGAGCACTGCCACGTTTGTAACGGTTATCGCAGTAAAAAATGGAATCGGTGATCTAAGTTCAAATCTTGGACGAAGTTGTTTGCTCTGGGAAAAACATAAAGCCATTTGTTCTACTCCATTGAGTAAATAGTTGGAAAAACTGGGTTCTCTAGCCTTCTTAAGGTAACCAGTCCAGGAGAAGGAAAACTCTGCATTCAAATCAGCAGTAATTTGCTAAAAACTCATCTTGTGCCACATCCTACCGATGGAGAGTTTGGGTAAATACACACTGACCCTTTCTCAGTCAGCTGGGGCTGTAGAATAAGCCCCCCCTAAAAAGTGTCCTGGATATAACACTAAACAACTTGATGGTGATGTTCCAGCAGTGTTGGAGCTTTGGGCCTGGAGTGGTAGCACCTGATAGGGCTCTATCTATGGGTTAAATAGAACTAGCAGCATACTTATGCTAAACTGAATAGACAAAACTGAATAGCTTGAAAAAGAAATGTTTTTGACAATTAAACCGTACTTACATTTAAACTGCGTGCTGATACTAAACTGAATTATTTCAAATAGCACTGTTTTTCGACATTAAAACTGTATTTACACTTAACTGAAATGTTACATATAACTGCTTGAATAGTTTGAAATGGAAATGTTTTTGACAATTAAACTGTGTACTTATGCTAAACTGAATTGTTTTAAATAGAAGTGATTATTTACATAAAAATGGATTTAGCGTTAAATAACCTATAAAGGTTGCTTTATGGATGCATTACATGGACGCTGACTAATCGTGTCGAGAAAAGATTTGACGGCAGTTGCACAAGAATATTGTCAGCTGTATTGAACAAGTCCTGGAAGTAACATCCCACAAAGCAAAAACTGTACGGACACTTACCCCCTATCTCGAAAACCATCCAAACTAGACAAACAAATGTGGGACACTGTTGCAGAAGTTAGGACGAACTCTAAAACGATGTGCTCCTGTAGATCCCCTCACACGGACGAGTAAGGGTAAGACGACAAACTTGAACCTATCTACAACAGCTCTGTAATGATACAGGATGTAGCATGGAAGGTCTGACGGGAGCAATGGACGATAGAAATGAGAGGCGAGAGAGGGTTAGAGAAATCCGTGCTAGCGGCATGCCATGATGATGATGATATGGTATCAAGTATTAGTATATAATGCTAAAAACTTTTAAACAGATCTATTTAATCAATTGTTGGAACCTTAACAGGTACTACACTCTGTATTTGAGTAGACCTGAGAGTAATGGCAATGAAGTGGCATGTCACATTCCCCAGAACTAGAGCTTCACCGTCATATTCAGTTTTGAGTCATACTCAGGCAACCCCTTTTTTACGAGGGGTGTTCTTACCCTTGGCATGGAATCCATTTAGCTGTCAGGGTGGTAATTACACACAGAAAACAAAAGAAATTAAGATAATAAAAAAAGGTCTGACCTATCTCTGTGGATTTGAGAAGTATTATCACTTGGTATAGAATAGCCCTAGACGGGTAGAAATGCCGTTAAAATCAATCAATCAATATAAATACTTTGAGAGTGCATATTTGCATTACGAATCTGTGTAATTAGAATATGAGACAAGGTTTTAAAAAAAATCAATATTTGTTGTGGGCTCTAAAAGCAACATTGTCCGATCAAATAAATCTTTTATTTTTTGTTATTCGCTAGAACTGCTAGGTCAAAATATTCGTGTGTAACGTCAAGTTTTTTTTTTGTTGTTTTTTTTTGTTAGTTCATTTTTTAATGAAAGTAGTAATCATATCAATCAGTATTTATTTGCTTTCCCTCAGAGAAAATGTGACACAAGGTCATATTTAAAAGGAGGTTTCCCTTTCGTATGAGTGGAGATAAAAAAAAATGTTTTCACAATCCCAGAACACAATGGAAATCAAGACATTTACTCATAATAAAAAAAGGAGAAATATTATACTCAAATTAGAGAGGGAAAGAGAAAGAGAGAGACGAAGGAAGGAAGGAAGGAAGGAAGGAAGTGAAAGGAAGAGTGACAAATTGTGGTTTGTCTTTCGTCACAAAAATCTATGTACTTATACGTGCTTGGTAATAATAAAATTAAATAAAAGCAGCGAGTTTTCCTGCAATCAGTTTTTGCCTTTTTAAGCACAGGGAATTTCTTAAGAAACAAAACTGCCCCTCAACCTCAACCCCAAACTTAAACTATAGAGTATGTTTTCTCACTTCTAAACTTTGTGAAAACGTCAGACGCTGCTGGCCGTGTAGGGGAAAAGATGTACACAAATGTCATCTGCTATTTATCCGAAAGAAATACACGGGATTGAAGTACAGTAATAATTATCAAAAAAGTAAGCATTTTTCTTCTTTCTTTATTTTTTTGTTTTGTTTTGTTTACAAAACAAAGAAGTCATTAGAATATTGTTCCTTGTTTGATTAAAAAAAAAAACCTTTTAAGACAATCCAACTCACACGATTTCGTCTGAGTTGGATTGTCTTAAAAAACATACTTTTATACCCTACTTTTCCTTTCCCTACTTTAACGTAAATAAAAATTACATAATTATTTTTTACGGTACTTAAAATACCCAAAAATAAACCGATTTCATATATGTTGGAATTAATATGATAAGTAGAAAAAAGTATGATAAACCAAGGAAAGCTTAAAAATTACGACTACGTATCGGGTTGAAAACTATTCCGCTCGGGTCTGAGTTTATATATATATATATATATATATATATATATATATATATATATATATATATATATATATATATATATATAGACAAATACATATATACACGTATACTTATACAAATATATACGCATATATAAATATTTGTATACATACCAGTGTATATATACATACGTATATACATATATATACATGTAAATACATACATATATGCATATATATATATATATATAGATAGATAGAGAGAGAGAGAGAGAGAGAGAGAGAAATACATATATACACGTATACTGAAACAAATATATACACATATATAAATATTTGTATACATACCAGTGTATATATACATACGTATATACATATATATACATGTAAATACATACATATATGCATATATATATATATATATATATATATAGAGAGAGAGAGAGAGAGAGAGAGACAAATACATATATACACGTATACTTATACAAATATATACACATATAAATATTTGTATACATACCAGTGTATATATACATACGTATATACATATATATACATGTAAATATATACATATATGCATACATATATATATATATATATATATGTGTGTGTGTGTGTGTGTGTGTGTGTGTGTGTGTGTGTGTGTGTGTGTGTGTGTGTGTGTGTGTGTGTGTGTGTATAATTGTATGTACGTGTACATTTACCAACTTCTTTGCACGAGCACGATGCTACAGAAGGTCTGTTTTTTTAAGAGATGTTTAACATATTTGAATTTAGAGTTTTCCTTCTAAAACTAGCATACATACGAAGGTTAAAAAGCCTAGTCTGGCCCACTCTTTACCTCTAGCTGGGGGGAGAATAGATGGATGTGTACTTTCCCCTCGGGTATTATATATATATATATATATATATATATATATATATATATATATATATATATATATATATATCCAAGTGGTTCAACCATTCAATGTACTTACACGATCACGGACTAGAAAAAATAGTTTTATTTAATCTGAGTGTTCAACTTTCCAAGATATGATCGACAATTTGTCAGTAGCAGTCCACATCTTCAAAGACTTACATATATCAGCTGTGTGCGAACACTGGATGGCGTCAAGAGAACCTACCAGGAGCGATTGGTTATAAAGACGGAGGGAAAAAAAGGAACTCTGTTCTATCAGCACGACTTGATATTATATATATATATATATATATATATATATATATATACTTAAGTAAATATGGAATTAAATAATAGAAATAAATCCGACAGTATGAATAAAATAGAAAAACAAAGTAATCCAAAACTGAAGAATTTATTATAATGTAAAGTCAACGTTAAAACGTTTCGGTTTTAATAGACCTTCATCAGGATTTTAAGATGGTGAAAAATGCTGCTAGGACAGCAATGGATACAAGCAGACACACATACGTAGACCCATTTACATACACATATTTATATATGTACAAATGCAGATAAACAAATTTAACAGGAAAAATTGGAATATTTCTTTGTAGATATTAATCTTTCACTTTGGCATTTCATAGTTATTTACTAAACTCAGCTGAGATAGCCTAGAAGTCCAGTGCACTCATTATCGAAAGAAACAGATAGATAGATAGATAGATAGATAGAGAGAGAGAGAGAGAGAGTGTGTGTGTGTGTGTGTGTGTGTGTGTGTGTGTGTGTGTGTGTGTGTGTGTGTGAAAGAGAGTGAGATAGGTGAAAAA